>JAJKFL010000011.1:25227348-26427348 GCA_021186555.1 Reticulitermes speratus | reverse complement strand
CTGGGAAGGACAAAGCGCTACCCTCTTCATATCGTCCCGTAAGTCTTCTAGACACCATTGGCAAGTTGAGAAGATCCTACTCAGTAGGATCTTAAATGAAGTAAGCGGGCGCGGGCTTCTGCGAGTTGAGCCATTTGGATTCACACCCAAACATAGCACCTCTCCAGCTAGCCGGCGTGGGCTCAGCCAACCACTCTTTTGGCAGGCAGACAGGTGAGGGCGCTGATCTGGCCTCTCTTCGCTCGGTACTCGTGGGTTTCGCCAGGCACTGTGGTGGCGGGCACGACTGGTGAGGGCGCTGCTCTGGCCTCTCTTCGCTTGGTCAGCGTGGGCACAGCCAGCGACAGTGGTGGCTGGCATGACGAGTGAGGGCGCTGCTCTGGCCTCTGTTCGGTTTGTCGGCCTGGGCGAAGCAAGCCACTGAGGTGGCGGACACGATAGGTGAGGGACCTGCACTGGCCTCTGTTCTCTCGGTCTGCGTGGGCTCAGCCAGCGACTGTGGTAGCGGGCACGACAGGTGAGGGCGCTGCTCTGGCCTCTTTTCGCTCGGTAGACATGAGCTCAGCCAGCCACTGTGGTGGTGGGCTTGACAGATGAGGTTGTAGCTCTGGCCTCTGTTCGATCGGTCTGCGTGGGTTCAGCCAGCCACTGTGGTGGCAGGCACGACATGTGAGGGACCTGCTCTGGCCTCTGTTCGCTTGGTCCGCGTGGGCTCAGCCACCCACTGAGGTAGCGGGCAGGACAGGTGAGGGCGCTGCTCTGGCCTCTGTTCGCGTCGTCGGCGTGAGCTCAGCCAGCCACTGTGGTGGCGTGCTCAACATGAGTGGTCGCTGCTCAGGCCTCTGTTCGCTCGGTCGGCGTGGGCGTCGCCAGCCACTGTGGTGGCGGGCACGACTGGTGAGGGTGCTGTTCTGTCCTCTGTTCGCTCGGACGGCGTGGGCTCAGACACTGTGGTGGCGGGCACGACAGTTGAGGGCGCTGCTCTGGCCTCTGTTCGCTCGGTCGGCGTGGGTTCAGCCAGCCACTTTTGTAGCGGGCACTACAGTTGATGGCGCAGCTCTGGTCTCTGTTCGCTCAGTCGGCGTGGGATTGGCCAACCACTGTGTTCGCGGGCACGACAGGAGAGAGCGCTGTTCTGGCGTCTGTACGCTCGGTCGTCGTGGGCTCAGCCATTCACCGTGGTGGCGGGCACGACAGGCGAGGGAGCTGCTATTGTCTGTTCAGTCGGTCGGCGTGGGGTCATCCAGCCACTGCTTTGGCGGACACGACAGGTTTGGGCGATGCTCTGGCCTCTGATCGCTCGGTCGGCGTGGGCTCAGCCAGCCACTGAGGTGGCGGGCACGACAAGTGAGGGCACTGCTCTGGCCTCTGTTCGCTCGGTCGTTGTGGGCTCAGCCAGCCACTTAGGTGGCGGACACGACAGGTGAGGGCGCTGCTCTGGCCTGTTTTCGCTCGGTAGACTTGAGCTCAGCCAGCTACTGTGGTGGTGGGCACGACAGATGAGGTTGCTGCTCTGGTCTCTGTTCGCTTCGTCGGCGTCAGCTCAGCCAGCCACTGTGTTGGCGGGCTCGACATGAGTGGTAGCTGCTCAGGCCTCTGTTCGCTCGGTCGGCGTGGGATAAGCCAGCCACTGTGGTGGCGGGCACGACAGGTGAGGATGCTGTTCTGGCCTCTGTTGGCTTGATCGGCGTAGGATCAGGCAGCCAGTCTGCTGGCGGGCACAACAAGTAAGGGCACTTCTCTGGCCTCTGTTCGCTCGGTCGGCGTGGGCTCAGCCAGCCACTGTGGTGGCGGACAAGACAGGTGAGGGACCTGCACTGGCCTCTGTTCTCTCGGTCTCCTTGGGCTCAGCCAGCGAGTGTGGTAGCGGGCACGACACGTGAGGGCGCTGCTCTGGCCTCTGTTCTCTCGGTCGTTGTGGGCTCAGCCGGCCACTGTGATGGCGGGTACGACAGGTGTGGGCACAGCCAGCGACAGTGGTGGCTGGCATGACGAGTGAGGGCGCTGCTCTGGCCTCTGTTCGGTTTGTCGGCCTGGGCGAAGCAAGCCACTGAGGTGGCGAACACGACAGGTGAAGAAACTGCACTGGCCTCTGTTCGCTCGGTCTGCGTGGGCTCAACCAGCGAGTGTGGTAGCGGGCACGACAGTTGAGGTCCCTGCTATGGCCTTTGTTCGCTCGGTAGACATGAGCTCAGCCAGCGACAATGGTGGTGGGCACGACAGATGAGGTCGCTGCTCTGACCTCGGTTCGCTCGGTCGGTGTGGGCTCAGCCAACCACTGTTGTTGCGGGCATGACAGTTGATGGCGCTGCTCTGGCCTGTGTTCGCTCGTTCGGCGTGGAATCAGCCAGCCACTGTGTTGGCTGGCTCGACAGGAGAGGGCGTACTCTGGCGTCTGAACGCTCGGTCGTCTTGGGCTCAGTCATTCACCGTGGTGGCGGGCACGACAGGTGAGGGCGCTGCTATGGATTCTGTTCACTCGGTCGGCGTGGGGTCATTAACCCACTGTCATTTCGGACTCTACAGTTGTGCGCGATGCTCTGACCTCTGTTCGCTTGGTCGTTGTGGGCTAAGCCAGCCACAGTGGTGGCGGGCTCGACATGAGTGGTCGCTGCTCAGGCCTCTGTTCTCTCGGTCGGCGTGGGATAAGCCAGCCACTGTGGTGGCGGGCACGACAGTTGAGGATGCTGTTCTGGCCTCTGTTGGCTTGATCGGCGTGGGATCAGGCAGCCACTCTGCTGGCGGGCACGACAAGTGAGGGCACTGCTCTGGCCTCTGTTCGCTCGGTCGGCGTGGGCTTAGCCAGCCACTGTGGTGGCGGACACGACAGGTGAGGGACCTGCACTGGCCTCTGTCCTCTCGGTCTGCTTGGGCTCAGTCAGAGACTGTGGTACCGTGCACGACACGTGAGGGCGCTGCTCTGGTCTCTGTTCGCTCGGTAGACATGAGCTAAGCCAGCCACTGTGGTGGTGGGCTTGACATATGAGGATGTAGCTCTGGCCTCGGTTGGTTCGGTCTGCGTGGGTTCAGCCAGCCACTGTGGTGGCACGGACGATATGTGAGGGCCATGCTCTGGCCTCTGTTCGCTTGGTCGGCGTGGGCTCAGCCACCCACTGAGGTAGCGGGCAGGACAGGTGAGGGCTCTGCTCTGGCCTGTCTTCGCGTCGTCGGCGTGAGCTCAGCCAGCCACTGTGGTGGCGGGCTCAACATGAGTGGTCGCTGCTCAGGCCTCTGTTCGCTCGGTCGGCTGGGGCTTCGCCAGCCACTGTGATGGCGGGCACTACTGGTGAGGGTGCTGTTCTGTCCTCTGTTCGCTCGAACGGCGTGGGCTCAGATACTGTGGTGGCGGGCACGACAGTTGAGGGCGCTGCTGTGGCCTCTGTTCGCTCGGTCGGCATGGGTTCAGCCTGCCACTTTTGTAGCGGGCACGACAGTTGATGGCGCAGCTCAGGTCTCTGTTCGCTCAGTCGGCGTGGGATTGGCCAGCCACTGTGTTCGCGGGCACGACAGGAGAGAGCGCTGTTCTGGCGTCTGTACGTTCGGTCGTCGTGGGCTCAGCCTTTCACCGTGGTGTCGGGCACGACAGGTGAGGGCGCTGCTATTGTCTCTGTTCACTCGGTCGGCGTGGGGTTATCCAGCCACTGCCTTGGCGGACACGACCGGTGTGGGCGATGCTCTGGCCTCTGATCGCTCGGTCGGCGTGGGCTCAGCCAGCCACTGAGGTGGCGGACACGACAGGTGAGGGCGCTGCTCTGGCCTGTTTTCGCTCGGTAGACGTGAGCTCAGCCAGCCTCTGTGGTGGTGGGCACGACAGATGAGGTCGCTGCTCTGGCCTCTGTTCGCTTCGTCGGCGTCAGCTCAGCCAGCCACTGTGGTGGCGGGATTGACATGAGTGGTCGCTGCTCAGGCCTCTGTTCGCTCGGTCGGCGTCGGATAAGCCAGCCACTGTGGTGGCGGGCACGACAGGTGAGGATGCTGTTCTGACCTCTGTTGGCTTGATCGGCGTGGGATCAGGCAGCCACTCTGCTGGCGGGCACGACAAGTGAGGGCACTGTTCTGGCCTCTGTTCGGTCGGTCGGTCGTGGGCTCAGCCAGCCACTGTGGTGGCGGACACGACAGGTGAGGGACCTGCACTGGCCTCTGTTCTCTCGGTCTGCTTGGGCTCAGCCAGCGACTGTGGTAGCGGGCATGACACGTGAGGGCTCTGCTCTGGCCTCTGTTCTCTCGGTCGTTGTGGTCTCAGCCATCCACTGTGATGGCGGGTACGACAGGTGTGGTCGCTGCTCTGGGCTTTGTTCGCTCGGTCGGCGTGGGCTCAGCCAGCTACTATTTTGGCAGGCACGACAGGTGAGGGCGCTGATCTGGCCTCTGATCGCTTGGTCGGCGTGTGCTCAGCCAGCCAATGTAGTGGCGGGCACGACAGGTGAGGGCGCTTCTCTGGACTCTCTTCGCTTGGTCAGCGTGGGCACAGCCAGCGACAGTGGTGGTTGGCATGACGAGTGAGGGCGCTGCTCTGGCCTCTGTTCGGTTTGTCGGCCTGGGCGATGCAAGCCACTGAAGTGGCGGACACGACAGGTGAAGAAACTGCACTGGCCTCTGTTCGCTCGGTCTACGTGGGCTCAGCCAGCGACTGTGGTAGCGGGCACGACAGGTGAGGGCGCTGCTCTGGCCTCTTTTCGCTCGGTAGACATGAGCTCAGCCAGCCACTGTGGTGGTGGGCTTGACAGATGAGGTTGTAGCTCTGGCCTCTGTTCGATCGGTCTGCGTGGGTTCAGCCAGCCACTGTGGTGGCAGGCACGACATGTGAGGGACCTGCTCTGGCCTCTGTTCGCTTGGTCCGCGTGGGCTCAGCCACCCACTGAGGTAGCGGGCAGGACAGGTGAGGGCGCTGCTCTGGCCTCTGTTCGCGTCGTCGGCGTGAGCTCAGCCAGCCACTGTGGTGGCGTGCTCAACATGAGTGGTCGCTGCTCAGGCCTCTGTTCGCTCGGTCGGCGTGGGCGTCGCCAGCCACTGTGGTGGCGGGCACGACTGGTGAGGGTGCTGTTCTGTCCTCTGTTCGCTCGGACGGCGTGGGCTCAGACACTGTGGTGGCGGGCACGACAGTTGAGGGCGCTGCTCTGGCCTCTGTTCGCTCGGTCGGCGTGGGTTCAGCCAGCCACTTTGTAGCGGGCACTACAGTTGATGGCGCAGCTCTGGTCTCTGTTCGCTCAGTCGGCGTGGGATTGGCCAACCACTGTGTTCGCAGGCACGACAGGAGAGAGCGCTGTTCTGGCGTCTGTACGCTCGGTCGTCGTGGGCTCAGCCATTCACCGTGGTGGCGGGCACGACAGGCGAGGGAGCTGCTATTGTCTGTTCAGTCGGTCGGCGTGGGGTCATCCAGCCACTGCTTTGGCGGACACGACAGGTTTGGGCGATGCTCTGGCCTCTGATCGCTCGGTCGGCGTGGGCTCAGCCAGCCACTGAGGTGGCGGGCACGACAAGTGAGGGCACTGCTCTGGCCTCTGTTCGCTCGGTCGTTGTGGGCTCAGCCAGCCACTTAGGTGGCGGACACGACAGGTGAGGGCGCTGCTCTGGCCTGTTTTCGCTCGGTAGACTTGAGCTCAGCCAGCTACTGTGGTGGTGGGCACGACAGATGAGGTTGCTGCTCTGGTCTCTGTTCGCTTCGTCGGCGTCAGCTCAGCCAGCCACTGTGGTGGCGGGCACGACAGGTGAGGATGCTGTTCTGGCCTCTGTTGGCTTGATCGGCGTAGGATCAGGCAGCCAGTCTGCTGGCGGGCACAACAAGTAAGGGCACTTCTCTGGCCTCTGTTCGCTCGGTCGGCGTGGGCTCAGCCAGCCACTGTGGTGGCGGACAAGACAGGTGAGGGACCTGCACTGGCCTCTGTTCTCTCGGTCTCCTTGGGCTCAGCCAGCGAGTGTGGTAGCGGGCACGACACGTGAGGGCGCTGCTCTGGCCTCTGTTCTCTCGGTCGTTGTGGGCTCAGCCGGCCACTGTGATGGCGGGTACGACAGGTGTGGGCACAGCCAGCGACAGTGGTGGCTGGCATGACGAGTGAGGGCGCTGCTCTGGCCTCTGTTCGGTTTGTCGGCCTGGGCGAAGCAAGCCACTGAGGTGGCGAACACGACAGGTGAAGAAACTGCACTGGCCTCTGTTCGCTCGGTCTGCGTGGGCTCAACCAGCGAGTGTGGTAGCGGGCACGACAGTTGAGGTCCCTGCTATGGCCTTTGTTCGCTCGGTAGACATGAGCTCAGCCAGCGACAATGGTGGTGGGCACGACAGATGAGGTCGCTGCTCTGACCTCGGTTCGCTCGGTCGGTGTGGGCTCAGCCAACCACTGTTGTTGCGGGCATGACAGTTGATGGCGCTGCTCTGGCCTGTGTTCGCTCGTTCGGCGTGGAATCAGCCAGCCACTGTGTTGGCTGGCTCGACAGGAGAGGGCGTACTCTGGCGTCTGAACGCTCGGTCGTCTTGGGCTCAGTCATTCACCGTGGTGGCGGGCACGACAGGTGAGGGCGCTGCTATGGATTCTGTTCACTCGGTCGGCGAGGGGTCATTAACCCACTGTCATTTCGGACTCTACAGTTGTGCGCGATGCTCTGACCTCTGTTCGCTTGGTCGGCGTGGGCTAAGCCAGCCACAGTGGTGGCGGGCTCCACATGAGTGGTCGCTGCTCAGGCCTCTGTTCTCTCGGTCGGCGTGGGATAAGCCAGCCACTGTGGTGGCGGGCACGACAGTTGAGGATGCTGTTCTGGCCTCTGTTGGCTTGATCGGCGTGGGATCAGGCAGCCACTCTGCTGGCGGGCACGACAAGTGAGGGCACTGCTCTGGCCTCTGTTCGCTCGGTCGGCGTGGGCTTAGCCAGCCACTGTGGTGGCGGACACGACAGGTGAGGGACCTGCACTGGCCTCTGTCCTCTCGGTCTGCTTGGGCTCAGTCAGAGACTGTGGTACCGTGCACGACACGTGAGGGCGCTGCTCTGGTCTCTGTTCGCTCGGTAGACATGAGCTAAGCCAGCCACTTTGGTGGTGGGCTTGACATATGAGGATGTAGCTCTGGCCTCGGTTGGTTCGGTCTGCGTGGGTTCAGCCAGCCACTGTGGTGGCACGGACGATATGTGAGGGCCATGCTCTGGCCTCTGTTCGCTTGGTCGGGGTGGGCTCAGCCACCCACTGAGGTAGCGGGCAGGACAGGTGAGGGCTCTGCTCTGGCCTTTCTTCGCGTCGTCGGCGTGAGCTCAGCCAGCCACTGTGGTGGCGGGCTCAACATGAGTGGTCGCTGCTCAGGCCTCTGTTCGCTCGGTCGGCTGGGGCTTCGCCAGCCACTGTGATGGCGGGCACTACTGGTGAGGGTGCTGTTCTGTCCTCTGTTCGCTCGAACGGCGTGGGCTCAGATACTGTGGTGGCGGGCACGACAGTTGAGGGCGCTGCTGTGGCCTCTGTTCGCTCGGTCGGCATGGGTTCAGCCTGCCACTTTTGTAGCGGGCACGACAGTTGATGGCGCAGCTCAGGTCTCTGTTCGCTCAGTCGGCGTGGGATTGGCCAGCCACTGTGTTCGCGGGCACGACAGGAGAGAGCGCTGTTCTGGCGTCTGTACGTTCGGTCGTCGTGGGCTCAGCCTTTCACCGTGGTGTCGGGCACGACAGGTGAGGGCGCTGCTATTGTCTCTGTTCACTCGGTCGGCGTGGGGTTATCCAGCCACTGCCTTGGCGGACACGACCGGTGTGGGCGATGCTCTGGCCTCTGATCGCTCGGTCGGCGTGGGCTCAGCCAGCCACTGAGGTGGCGGACACGACAGGTGAGGGCGCTGCTCTGGCCTGTTTTCGCTCGGTAGACGTGAGCTCAGCCAGCCTCTGTGGTGGTGGGCACGACAGATGAGGTCGCTGCTCTGGCCTCTGTTCGCTTCGTCGGCGTCAGCTCAGCCAGCCACTGTGGTGGCGGGATTGACATGAGTGGTCGCTGCTCAGGCCTCTGTTCGCTCGGTCGGCGTCGGATAAGCCAGCCACTGTGGTGGCGGGCACGACAGGTGAGGATGCTGTTCTGACCTCTGTTGGCTTGATCGGCGTGGGATCAGGCAGCCACTCTGCTGGCGGGCACGACAAGTGAGGGCACTGTTCTGGCCTCTGTTCGGTCGGTCGGTCGTGGGCTCAGCCAGCCACTGTGGTGGCGGACACGACAGGTGAGGGACCTGCACTGGCCTCTGTTCTCTCGGTCTGCTTGGGCTCAGCCAGCGACTGTGGTAGCGGGCATGACACGTGAGGGCTCTGCTCTGGCCTCTGTTCTCTCGGTCGTTGTGGTCTCAGCCATCCACTGTGATGGCGGGTACGACAGGTGTGGTCGCTGCTCTGGGCTTTGTTCGCTCGGTCGGCGTGGGCTCAGCCAGCTACTATTTTGGCAGGCACGACAGGTGAGGGCGCTGATCTGGCCTCTGATCGCTTGGTCGGCGTGTGCTCAGCCAGCCAATGTAGTGGCGGGCACGACAGGTGAGGGCGCTTCTCTGGACTCTCTTCGCTTGGTCAGCGTGGGCACAGCCAGCGACAGTGGTGGTTGGCATGACGAGTGAGGGCGCTGCTCTGGCCTCTGTTCGGTTTGTCGGCCTGGGCGATGCAAGCCACTGAGGTGGCGGACACGACAGGTGAAGAAACTGCACTGGCCTCTGTTCGCTCGGTCTACGTGGGCTCAAACAGCGAGTGTGGTAGCGGGCACGACAGTTGAGGGCCCTGCTGTGGCCACTGTTCGCTCGGTAGACGTGAGCTCAGCCAGCGACAATGGTGGTAGGCACGACAGATGAGGTCGCTGCTCTGGCCTCTGTTCGCTCGGTAGGCGTGGGCTCAGCCAGCCACTGTTGTGGCGGGCATGACAGTTGATGGCGTTGCTCTGGCCTCTGTTCGCTCAGTCGGCGTCGAATCAGCCTGCCACTGCGTTGGGTGGCTCGACAGGAGAGGGCGTACTCTGGCGTCTGAACGCTCGGTCGTCTTGGGCTCAGTCATTCACCGTGGTGGCGGGCACGACAGGTGAGGGCGCTGCTATGGATTCTGTTCACTCGGTCGGCGTGGGGTCATTCACCCACTGTCATTTCGGACACTACAGTTGTGGGCGATGCTCTTACCACTGTTCGCTTGGTCGGCGTTAGCTAAGCCAGCCACTGTGGTGGCGGGCTCGACATGAGTGGTCGCTGCTCAGGCCTCTGTTCTCTCGGTCGGCGTAGGATAAGCCAGCCACTGTGGTGGCGGGCACGACAGGTGAGGATGCTGTTCTGGCCTCTGTTGGCTTGATCGGCGTGGGATCAGGCAGCCACTCTGCTGGCCGGCACGACAAGTGAGGGCACTGTTCTGGCCTCTGTTCGCTCGGTCGGCGTGGGCTATGCCAACCACTGTGGTGGCGGACACGACAGGTGAGGGACCTGCACTGGCCTCTGTCCTCTCGGTCTGCTTGGGCTCAGCAAGAGACTGTGGTAGCGGGCACGACACGTGAGGGCGCTGCTCTGGCCTCCGTTCGGTCGGTCGTTGTGGGCTCAGCCAGCCACTGGGGTGGCGGGTACTAGAGGTGAGGGCGCTTCTCTGGCCTCTGTTCGCTTGGTCGGCGTGGGATTAGGCAGCCACTCTGCTGGCGGACACGACAGGAGAGGGCGCTACTCTGGCCTCGGTTCGCTCGGTGGGCGTGGGCTTCGCAAGCCACTGTGGTGGCGGGCACGACTGGTGAGGGCGCAGTTCTGGCCTCTGTCCGCTCGGTCGGCGTGGACTCAGCCAGCCACTGTTTTGGCAGTCACGACTGGTGAGGGCGCTTTTCTGTCCTCTGTTCGCTCGGACGGCTTGGGCTCAGACACTGGTGGCTGGTTAGAGAATTGAGGGCGTTTCTCTGGCCTCTGTTCTCTCGGTCGGCGTGGGCTCAGCCAGCCACTGTTGTAGCTGGCACGACAGTTGATGGCGCAGCTCAGGCCTCTGTTCGCTCGGTCGGCGTGGGATTGGCCAGTCACTGTGTTGGCGGGCACGACAGGAGAGAGCGCTGCTCTGGCGTTTGTACGCTCGGTCGTCTTGGTCTCAGTCATTCACCCTGGTGGCGGGCACAACAGTTGAGGGCGCTGCTATTCTCTCTTTTCGCTCGGTCGGCGTGGGCTTCGCCAGCCACTGTCGTGGCGTGCAAGACTGGTTTAGGGCGCTGTTCTGGCCTCTGTTCGCTCGGTCTGCGTGGGCTCAGCCAGCCACTGGGGTGGCGGGCACGACAAGTGAGGGCACTGCTCTGGCCTCTGTTCGCTCGGTCGGCGTGGGCTCAGCCAGCCACTGTGGTGGCGGGAACGACAGGTGAGGGACCTGCTCTGCCCTCTGTTCGCTAGGTAGACGTGAGCTCAGCCAGCCACTGTGGTGGTGGTCACGACAGGTGAGGTCGCTGCTCTGGCCTCTGTTCGTTCGGTCGGCGTGGGTTCAGCCAGCCACTGTGGTGGCGGGAACGACAGGTGAGGGACCTGCTCTGGCCTCTGTTCGCTTGGTCGGCGTGGGCTCAGCCAGCCACTGTGGTGGCAGAAACGACAGATGAGGGACCTGCTCTGGCCTCTGTTCGGTTTGTCCGCCTGGGCTCAACAAGCCACTGTGGTGGCGGACACGACAGGTGAGGGATCTGCACTGGCCTCTGTTCGCTCGGTAGACGTGAGCTCTGCCAGCCACTGTGGTGGCGGGCTCGACATAAGTGGTCGCTGCTCAGGCCTCTGTTTTGCTCGGTCGGCGTGGGATAAGCCAGCCACTGTGGTGGCGGGCACGGCAGGTGAGGATGCTGTTCAGGCCTCTGTTCGCTTGGTCGGCGTGGGATCAGGCAGCCACTCTGCTGGCGGGCTCGACAGGAGAGGGCGGAGCTCTGGGCTCTGTTCGCTCGGTCGGCGTGGGCTTCGCCAGCCACTGTGGTGGCGGGCACGACTGGTGAGGGTGCTGTTCTGTCCTCTGTTCTCTCGGACGTCGTGTGCTCAGACACTGGTGGCGGGCACGACAGGTGAGGGCGCTGCTCTCGTCTCTGTTCGCTCGGACGGCGTGGCCTCAGCCATCCACTGTTGTAGCGGGCACGACAGTTGATGTCGCAGCTCTGGTCTCTGATCGCTCGGTCTGCGTGGGATTGACCAGCCACTGTGTTGGCGGGCACGACAGAAGAGAGCGCTGCTCTGGCGTCTGTACGCTCGGTCGTCGTGGGCTCAGGCATTCACCGTGGTGGCGGGCACGTCAGGTGAGGGCGCTGATATTGTCTCTGTTCACTTGGTCGGCGTGGGGTCATCCAGCCAGTCTTGGTGGACACGACCGGTGTGGGCGATGCTCTGGCTTCTGTTCGCTCGGTTGGCGTGGGCTCAGCCAGCGACTGTGGTAGCGGCGACGACACGTGAGGGTGCTGCTCTGGCCTCTGTTCGTTCGGTCGTTGTGGGCTCAGCCAGCCTCTGTGGTGGCGGACTCGACATGAGTGGTAGCTGCTCAGGCCTCTGTTCGCTCGGTCGGCGTGGGATAAGCCAGCCACTGTGGTGGCGGGCACGACAGGTGAGGATGCTGTTCTGGCCTCTGTTGGCTTGATCGGCGTAGGATCAGGCAGCCAGTCTGCTGGCGGGCACAACAAGTAAGGGCACTTCTCTGGCCTCTGTTCGCTCGGTCGGCGTGGGCTCAGCCAGCCACTGTGGTGGCGGACAAGACAGGTGAGGGACCTGCACTGGCCTCTGTTCTCTCGGTCTCCTTGGGCTCAGCCAGCGAGTGTGGTAGCGGGCACGACACGTGAGGGCGCTGCTCTGGCCTCTGTTCTCTCGGTCGTTGTGGGCTCAGCCGGCCACTGTGATGGCGGGTACGACAGGTGTGGGCACAGCCAGCGACAGTGGTGGCTGGCATGACGAGTGAGGGCGCTGCTCTGGCCTCTGTTCGGTTTGTCGGCCTGGGCGAAGCAAGCCACTGAGGTGGCGAACACGACAGGTGAAGAAACTGCACTGGCCTCTGTTCGCTCGGTCTGCGTGGGCTCAACCAGCGAGTGTGGTAGCGGGCACGACAGTTGAGGTCCCTGCTATGGCCTTTGTTCGCTCGGTAGACATGAGCTCAGCCAGCGACAATGGTGGTGGGCACGACAGATGAGGTCGCTGCTCTGACCTCGGTTCGCTCGGTCGGTGTGGGCTCAGCCAACCACTGTTGTTGCGGGCATGACAGTTGATGGCGCTGCTCTGGCCTGTGTTCGCTCGTTCGGCGTGGAATCAGCCAGCCACTGTGTTGGCTGGCTCGACAGGAGAGGGCGTACTCTGGCGTCTGAACGCTCGGTCGTCTTGGGCTCAGTCATTCACCGTGGTGGCGGGCACGACAGGTGAGGGCGCTGCTATGGATTCTGTTCACTCGGTCGGCGTGGGGTCATTAACCCACTGTCATTTCGGACTCTACAGTTGTGCGCGATGCTCTGACCTCTGTTCGCTTGGTCGTTGTGGGCTAAGCCAGCCACAGTGGTGGCGGGCTCGACATGAGTGGTCGCTGCTCAGGCCTCTGTTCTCTCGTTCGGCGTGGGATAAGCCAGCCACTGTGGTGGCGGGCACGACAGTTGAGGATGCTGTTCTGGCCTCTGTTGGCTTGATCGGCGTGGGATCAGGCAGCCACTCTGCTGGCGGGCACGACAAGTGAGGGCACTGCTCTGGCCTCTGTTCGCTCGGTCGGCGTGGGCTTAGCCAGCCACTGTGGTGGCGGACACGACAGGTGAGGGACCTGCACTGGCCTCTGTCCTCTCGGTCTGCTTGGGCTCAGTCAGAGACTGTGGTACCGTGCACGACACGTGAGGGCGCTGCTCTGGTCTCTGTTCGCTCGGTAGACATGAGCTAAGCCAGCCACTGTGGTGGTGGGCTTGACATATGAGGATGTAGCTCTGGCCTCGGTTGGTTCGGTCTGCGTGGGTTCAGCCAGCCACTGTGGTGGCACGGACGATATGTGAGGGCCATGCTCTGGCCTCTGTTCGCTTGGTCGGCGTGGGCTCAGCCACCCACTGAGGTAGCGGGCAGGACAGGTGAGGGCTCTGCTCTGGCCTGTCTTCGCGTCGTCGGCGTGAGCTCAGCCAGCCACTGTGGTGGCGGGCTCAACATGAGTGGTCGCTGCTCAGGCCTCTGTTCGCTCGGTCGGCTGGGGCTTCGCCAGCCACTGTGATGGCGGGCACTACTGGTGAGGGTGCTGTTCTGTCCTCTGTTCGCTCGAACGGCGTGGGCTCAGATACTGTGGTGGCGGGCACGACAGTTGAGGGCGCTGCTGTGGCCTCTGTTCGCTCGGTCGGCATGGGTTCAGCCTGCCACTTTTGTAGCGGGCACGACAGTTGATGGCGCAGCTCAGGTCTCTGTTCGCTCAGTCGGCGTGGGATTGGCCAGCCACTGTGTTCGCGGGCACGACAGGAGAGAGCGCTGTTCTGGCGTCTGTACGTTCGGTCGTCGTGGGCTCAGCCTTTCACCGTGGTGTCGGGCACGACAGGTGAGGGCGCTGCTATTGTCTCTGTTCACTCGGTCGGCGTGGGGTTATCCAGCCACTGCCTTGGCGGACACGACCGGTGTGGGCGATGCTCTGGCCTCTGATCGCTCGGTCGGCGTGGGCTCAGCCAGCCACTGAGGTGGCGGACACGACAGGTGAGGGCGCTGCTCTGGCCTGTTTTCGCTCGGTAGACGTGAGCTCAGCCAGCCTCTGTGGTGGTGGGCACGACAGATGAGGTCGCTGCTCTGGCCTCTGTTCGCTTCGTCGGCGTCAGCTCAGCCAGCCACTGTGGTGGCGGGATTGACATGAGTGGTCGCTGCTCAGGCCTCTGTTCGCTCGGTCGGCGTCGGATAAGCCAGCCACTGTGGTGGCGGGCACGACAGGTGAGGATGCTGTTCTGACCTCTGTTGGCTTGATCGGCGTGGGATCAGGCAGCCACTCTGCTGGCGGGCACGACAAGTGAGGGCACTGTTCTGGCCTCTGTTCGGTCGGTCGGTCGTGGGCTCAGCCAGCCACTGTGGTGGCGGACACGACAGGTGAGGGACCTGCACTGGCCTCTGTTCTCTCGGTCTGCTTGGGCTCAGCCAGCGACTGTGGTAGCGGGCATGACACGTGAGGGCTCTGCTCTGGCCTCTGTTCTCTCGGTCGTTGTGGTCTCAGCCATCCACTGTGATGGCGGGTACGACAGGTGTGGTCGCTGCTCTGGGCTTTGTTCGCTCGGTCGGCGTGGGCTCAGCCAGCTACTATTTTGGCAGGCACGACAGGTGAGGGCGCTGATCTGGCCTCTGATCGCTTGGTCGGCGTGTGCTCAGCCAGCCAATGTAGTGGCGGGCACGACAGGTGAGGGCGCTTCTCTGGACTCTCTTCGCTTGGTCAGCGTGGGCACAGCCAGCGACAGTGGTGGTTGGCATGACGAGTGAGGGCGCTGCTCTGGCCTCTGTTCGGTTTGTCGGCCTGGGCGATGCAAGCCACTGAAGTGGCGGACACGACAGGTGAAGAAACTGCACTGGCCTCTGTTCGCTCGGTCTACGTGGGCTCAACCAGCGAGTGTGGTAGCGGGCACGACAGTTGAGGGCCCTGCTATGGCCACTGTTCGCTCGGTAGACGTGAGCTCAGCCAGCGACAATGGTGGTAGGCACGACAGATGAGGTCGCTGCTCTGGCCTCTGTTCGCTCGGTAGGCGTGGGCTCAGCCAGCCACTGTTGTGGCGGGCATGACAGTTGATGGCGTTGCTCTGGCCTCTGTTCGCTCAGTCGGCGTCGAATCAGCCTGCCACTGCGTTGGGTGGCTCGACAGGAGAGGGCGTACTCTGGCGTCTGAACGCTCGGTCGTCTTGGGCTCAGTCATTCACCGTGGTGGCGGGCACGACAGGTGAGGGCGCTGCTATGGATTCTGTTCACTCGGTCGGCGTGGGGTCATTCACCCACTGTCATTTCGGACACTACAGTTGTGGGCGATGCTCTTACCTCTGTTCGCTTGGTCGGCGTTAGCTAAGCCAGCCACTGTGGTGGCGGGCTCGACATGAGTGGTCGCTGCTCAGGCCTCTGTTCTCTCGGTCGGCGTAGGATAAGCCAGCCACTGTGGTGGCGGGCACGACAGGTGAGGATGCTGTTCTGGCCTCTGTTGGCTTGATCGGCGTGGGATCAGGCAGCCACTCTGCTGGCCGGCACGACAAGTGAGGGCACTGTTCTGGCCTCTGTTCGCTCGGTCGGCGTGGGCTATGCCAACCACTGTGGTGGCGGACACGACAGGTGAGGGACCTGCACTGGCCTCTGTCCTCTCGGTCTGCTTGGGCTCAGCAAGAGACTGTGGTAGCGGGCACGACACGTGAGGGCGCTGCTCTGGCCTCCGTTCGGTCGGTCGTTGTGGGCTCAGCCAGCCACTGGGGTGGCGGGTACGAGAGGTGAGGGCGCTTCTCTGGCCTCTGTTCGCTTGGTCGGCGTGGGATTAGGCAGCCACTCTGCTGGCGGACACGACAGGAGAGGGCGCTACTCTGGCCTCGGTTCGCTCGGTGGGCGTGGGCTTCGCAAGCCACTGTGGTGGCGGGCACGACTGGTGAGGGCGCAGTTCTGGCCTCTGTCCGCTCGGTCGGCGTGGACTCAGCCAGCCACTGTTTTGGCAGTCACGACTGGTGAGGGCGCTTTTCTGTCCTCTGTTCGCTCGGACGGCTTGGGCTCAGACACTGTGGTGGCTGGTTAGAGAATTGAGGGCGTTTCTCTGGCCTCTGTTCTCTCGGTCGGCGTGGGCTCAGCCAGCCACTGTTGTAGCTGGCACGACAGTTGATGGCGCAGCTCAGGCCTCTGTTCGCTCGGTCGGCGTGGGATTGGCCAGTCACTGTGTTGGCGGGCACGACAGGAGAGAGCGCTGCTCTGGCGTTTGTACGCTCGGTCGTCTTGGTCTCAGTTATTCACCCTGGTGGCGGGCACAACAGTTGAGGGCGCTGCTATTCTCTCTTTTCGCTCGGTCGGCGTGGGCTTCGCCAGCCACTGTCGTGGCGTGCAAGACTGGTTTAGGGCGCTGTTCTGGCCTCTGTTCGCTCGGTCTGCGTGGGCTCAGCCAGCCACTGGGGTGGCGGGCACGACAAGTGAGGGCACTGCTCTGGCCTCTGTTCGCTCGGTCGGCGTGGGCTCAGCCAGCCACTGTGGTGGCGGGAACGACAGGTGAGGGACCTGCTCTGCCCTCTGTTCGCTAGGTAGACGTGAGCTCAGCCAGCCACTGTGGTGGTGGTCACGACAGGTGAGGTCGCTGCTCTGGCCTCTGTTCGTTCGGTCGGCGTGGGTTCAGCCAGCCACTGTGGTGGCGGGAACGACAGGTGAGGGACCTGCTCTGGCCTCTGTTCGCTTGGTCGGCGTGGGCTCAGCCAGCCACTGTGGTGGCAGAAACGACAGGTGAGGGACCTGCTCTGGCCTCTGTTCGGTTTGTCCGCCTGGGCTCAACAAGCCACTGTGGTGGCGGACACGACAGGTGAGGGATCTGCACTGGCCTCTGTTCGCTCGGTAGACGTGAGCTCTGCCAGCCACTGTGGTGGCGGGCTCGACATAAGTGGTCGCTGCTCAGGCCTCTGTTTTGCTCGGTCGGCGTGGGATAAGCCAGCCACTGTGGTGGCGGGCACGGCAGGTGAGGATGCTGTTCAGGCCTCTGTTCGCTTGGTCGGCGTGGGATCAGGCAGCCACTCTGCTGGCGGGCTCGACAGGAGAGGGCGGAGCTCTGGGCTCTGTTCGCTCGGTCGGCGTGGGCTTCGCCAGCCACTGTGGTGGCGGGCACGACTGGTGAGGGTGCTGTTCTGTCCTCTGTTCTCTCGGACGTCGTGTGCTCAGACACTGGTGGCGGGCACGACAGGTGAGGGCGCTGCTCTCGTCTCTGTTCGCTCGGACGGCGTGGCCTCAGCCATCCACTGTTGTAGCGGGCACGACAGTTGATGTCGCAGCTCTGGTCTCTGATCGCTCGGTCGGCGTGGGATTGACCAGCCACTGTGTTGGCGGGCACGACAGAAGAGAGCGCTGCTCTGGCGTCTGTACGCTCGGTCGTCGTGGGCTCAGGCATTCACCGTGGTGGCGGGCACGTCAGGTGAGGGCGCTGATAATGTCTCTGTTCACTTGGTCGGCGTGGGGTCATCCAGCCAGTCTTGGTGGACACGACCGGTGTGGGCGATGCTCTGGCTTCTGTTCGCTCGGTTGGCGTGGGCTCAGCCAGCGACTGTGGTAGCGGCGACGACACGTGAGGGTGCTGCTCTGGCCTCTGTTCGTTCGGTCGTTGTGGGCTCAGCCAGCCTCTGTGGTGGCGGACACGACAGGTGAGGGACCTTCACTGGCCTCTGTTCTCTCGGGCTGCGTGGGCTCAGCCTGCGACTGTGGTAGCGTGCACGAAAGGTGAGGGCGCTGGTCCTGCCTCTGTTCGTTCGGTCGGCGTGACTTCATCCAGCCACTGTGTTGGCGGGCACAACAGGAGAGGGTGCTCCTCTGGCATCTGAACGCTTGGTCGTTGTGTGTTCGGCCATTCTTCGTGGTGTCGGGCACGACAGGTGAGGGCGCTGCTGTGGACTCTGTTCAGTCGGTCGGCGTGGGGTCATCCACCCACTGTCTTTGTGGATACGACAGGTGTGGGCGATGCTCCGGCCTCTGTTCGAACGGTCGGCGTGGGCTCAGCCAGCCACTGACGTGGCGTGCACGACAAATGAAGGCGCTGCTCTGTCCTCTGTTCGCTCGGTCGTCGTGGGCTCAGCCAGCCACTGTGGTGGCGGGTACGACATGTGTGGTCGCTGCTCTGACCTGTGTTCGCTCGGTCGGCGTGGGCTCAGCCAGCCACTGTGTTTGTGGGCACGACAGGTGAGGGAGCAGTTTTGGCCTCTGTCTGCTCGGTCGGCGTGGACTCAGCCAGCCACTGTTTTGGCAGGCACGACTGGCGAGGGCGCTGTTCTGTCCTCTGTTCGCTCGGACGGCGTGGGCTCAGACACTGTGGTGGCGGGCACGAGAGTTGAGGGCGCTGCTCCAGGTCTCTGTTCGCTTTGTGGGCGTGGGCTTAGCCAGCCAATGTGGTGGCGGGCACGACAGGTGAGAGCGTTGCTATGGCCTCTGTTCGCTCGGTAGACGTGAGCTCATCCAGCCACTGTGGTGGTGGGCACGACAGGTGAGGGTGCTGCTATGGCCTCTGTTCGCTCGGTAGACGTGAGCTCAGCCAGCCACTTTGGTGGTGGGCAGGACATTTGAGGCCGCTAATCTGGCAACTGCACGCTCGGTAGGCGTGTTCCCATCCAGACACTGTGGTGGCGGTCACGACAGGTGAGGGCGCTGCTGTGGCCTCTTCGCTCGGTCGGCGTTGGCTCAGCCATTCACCGTGGGGGCGGGCATGACAAGGGAGAGCGCTGGTGAGGCCTCTGTTCGCTCGGTCGGCGTGTGCTCAGCTATCCACTGTCGTGGCGGGCACGACAGGTGAGGGCGCTGTTCTGTCCTCTGTTCTCTCTGTCGGCGTGAGCATTTAAGGTACAGGTATATCCCATCGATGCCTAGCGTCCGGACGCCTTATGTTAATTGATTTTGAGAGTGTTGTGGCAATGCTCGAGGCCTTATCCTAGGGATGTTAGTGGGTTTTTTATATGACGCCGTCGCCCGGCGTCACGACGCTCTAAACGTAAGGGACTGTGTGGCTCCGGCGCCTGTCGTCACGAAGCCCTAAACCGGAGGAAGTGTGTGGCTGAGGTGTATAATGAGAGGGTGGGGTGGGGTGTTGAGGTGCAGAAGATGCCAGGCGTCGGTTGTGAATAACGAGGATCACTGTGTGAGACGGTTGTATCAGTGGGACGGCAGAAATTAAACTTGCCCAGGAATCCTGAGACGACAGTACGTGACATACGTGACATCTAAATGAAATCACAAGTGTAAGAAGTGAGGAATCTGTACGTGCTTAAAAATCAACACACACACTTCGCGTAATAACAGACTCGTACACGCTGGGATCAGCTGGTGGGTAATGTGTTGCATATTGCATACACATTTAGTATTGTGTTATAGGAAGTGGTGTTCAGTAAATACACACTCAGTAGTCAAATGTTCTTATCTTGTTTTTATTAATATACGTTCTGGTTACATGAATTCAGGTTAAATGATACTGTATGAAGTGTATGCAATACACAAATGTCTTATTAATATGTGTACATCAGAATATATATTGAAATGGCTTTGAATGCTGGTTACACACACATATGCCAGTCCATTTTCTGTGTCACGTATATACACACACATTAAAAGAAAGATAATAAAAGTTTGCCAGTGATTTCATCGAATAACACGTCATATTGGACGAACAGAGAGGCGGTCTCCTTGGACCCCACGAAAGAGGATGAAGCGATGGAGCTATGTACATATCCAGCTCGGTAGACGTGAGCTCAGCCAGCCACTGTGGTGGTGGGCACGACAGATGAGGTCGCTGCTCTGGCCTCTGTTCGCTTCGTCGGCGTCAGCTCAGCCAGCCACTGTGGTGGCGGGCTCGACATGAGTGGTCGCTGCTCAGGCCTCTGCTCTCGGTCGGCGTGGGATAAGCCAGCCACTGTGGTGGCGGGCACGACAGGTGAGGATGCTGTTCTGGCCTCTGTTGGCTTGATCGGCGTGGGATCAGGCAGCCACTCTGCTGGCGGGCACGACAAGTGAGGGCACTGCTCTGGCCTCTGTTCGCTCGGTCGGCGTGGGCTCAGCCAGCCACTGTGGTGGTGGGCATGACAGATGAGGTCGCTGCTCTGGCCTGTTTGCTTCGTCGGCGTCAGCTCAGCCAGCCACTGTGGTGGCGGGCTCGACATGAGTGGTCGCTGCTCAGGCCTCTGTTCTGTCGGTCGGCGTGGGATAAGCCAGCCACTGTGGTGGCGGGTACGACAGGTGAGGATGCTGTTCTGGCCTCTGTTGGCTTGATCGGCGTGGGATCAGGCAGCCACTCTGCTGGCGGGCACGACAAGTGAGGGCACTGCTCTGGCCTCTGTTCGCTCGGTCGGCGTGGGCTCAGCCAGCCACTGTGGTGGCGGACACGACAGGTGAGGGACCTGCACTGGCCTCTGTCCTCTCGGTCTGCTTGGGCTCAGCCAGAGACTGTGGTAGCGGGCACGACACGTGAGGGCGCTGCTCTGGCTTCTATTCGCTAGGTCGTTGTGGGCTCAGCCAGCCACTGGGGTGGCGGGCACGAGAGGTGAGGGCGCTTCTCTGGCCTCTGTTCGCTTGGTCGGTGTGGGATCAGGCAGCCACTCTGCTGGCGGACACGACAGGAGAGGGCGCTGCTCTGGCCTCTGTTCGCTCGGTCGGCGTGGGCTTCGCAAGCCACTGTGGTGGCGGGCACGACTGGTGAGGGCGCAGTTCTGGCCTCTGTCTGCTCGGTCGGCGTGGACTCAGCCAGCCACTGTTTTGGCAGGCACGACTGGTGAGGGCGCTGTTCTGTCCTCTGTTCGCTCGGACGGCGTGGGCTCAGACACTGTGGTGGCGGGCACGAGAGTTGAGGGCGCTTCTCTGGCCTCTGTTCTCTCGGTCGGCATGGGCTCAGCCAGCCACTGTTGTAGCGGGCACGACAGTTGATGGCGCAGCTCAGGCCTCTGTTCGCTCGGTCGGCGTGGGATTGGCCAGTCACTGTTGGCGGGCACGACAGGAGAGAGCGCTGCTCTGGCGTTTGTACGCTCGGTCGTCTTGGGCTCAGTCATTCACCGTGGTGGCGGGCACGACAGTTGAGGGCGCTGCTATTGTCTCTGATTACTCGGTCGGCGTGGGGTCATCCAGTCACTGTCTTTGCGGACACGACAGGTATGGGCGATGCTCTGGCCTCTGTTCGCTCGGTCGGCGTGGGCTCAGCCAGCCACTGAGGTGGCGGGCACGACAAGTGAGGGCACTGCTCTGGTCTCTGTTCGCTTGGTCGGCGTGGGCTCAGCCAGCCACTCTTTTGGCAGGCAGACAGGTGAGGGCGCAGATCTGGCCTCTCTTCGCTCGGTAGTCGTGGGCTTCGCCAGGCACTGTGTTGGCGGGCAAGATTGGTGAGGGCGCTGCTCTGGCCCCTCTTCGTTTGGTAAGCATGGGCACAGCCATCGACAGGGTTGGCGGGAACGACAATTGAGGGCGCTGTTCTGGCCTCTGATCGGTTTGTCCGCCTGGGTCAGCAAGCCAATGTGGTGGCGGACACGACAGGTGAGGGATCTGCACTGGCCTCTGTTCGCTCGGTAGACGTGAGCTCAGCCAGCCACTGTGGTGGTGGGCACGACAGATGAGGTCGCTGCTCTGTCCTCTGTTCGTTCGGTCGGCGAGGTTTCAGCCAGCCACTGTGGTGGCGGGCAGGACAGGTGAGTGGCCTGCTCTTGCCTCGGTTCGCTGGGTCGGCGTGGGCTCAGCCATCCACTGAGGTAGCGGGCACGACAGGTGAGGGCGCTCCTCTGGCCTCGCCTTCGCTTCGTCGGCTCAGACAGCCACTGTGGTGGCGGGTTTGACTTGAGTGGTCGCTGCTCAGGCCTCTGTTCGCTCGGTCAGCGTGCGAAAAGCCAGCCACTGTGGTGGCGGGCACGACAGGTGAGGATGCTGCTGTGGCCTCTGTTCGCTCGGTCGCAGAGGCATTGGCCAGCCACTGTGCACGACAGCAGTGAGCGCTGCTCTAGCGTCTGTACGCTCGGTCGTCGTGGGCTCAGCCATTCACCGTGGTGGCGGGCACGACAGGTGAGAGCACTGCTCTGGCCTCTGTTCGATCGGTCGGAGTGGGCTTCTGCAGCCACTGTGGTGGCGGGCACGACTGGTGAGGGCGCTGTTCTGGCCTCTGTTCGCTCGGACGGAGTGGGCTGAGTAAGACACTATGGTGGCGGGCACGACAGGTGAGTGTGCTGCTCTGGCCTCTGATCGCTTGGTCGGCGTGGGCTGAGTCACCCACTGTGGTGACTGGAACGACAGGTGAGGGCGCTGTTCTGGCCTCTGTTCGCTCGGTCGGCGAGGGATATTGCAGCCACCGGGGTGGCGGGCACGAGAGGTGAGTGCGCTTCTCTTGCCTCTTTTCGCTTGGTCGGCGTAGGATCAGGCAGCCACTCTACTGGCGGACACGACAGGAGAGGGCGCTTCTCTGGCCTCTGTTCGCTCAGTCGGCGTGGTCTTCCCCAGCCACTGTGGTGGCGGGCACGACTAGTGAGGGCGCAGTTCTGGCCTCTGTTCGTTCGGTCGGCGTGGGTTCAGCCAGCCACTATTTTGGCAGGCACGACAGGTGAGGGTGCTGATCTGGCCTCTGATCGCTTGTTCGGCGTGGGCTTCGCCAGCCACTGTGGTGGCGGGCACGAAAGTTGAGGGCGCCGCTCTGGAATCTGTTCGCTCGGTAGACGTCAGCTCAGGGCAGTCAGTCTGGTGGTGGACACGTCAGGTGAGGGACCTGCACTGGCCTTTGTTCGTTCGGTCGGCGTGGGTTCATCCAGCCACTGTGGTGGTGGGCACGACAGGTGAGGGACCTGCTCTGGCCTCTGTTCGCTTGGTCGGCGTGGGATATGCCAGCCACTGGGGTGGCGGGCAAGAGAGTTGGGGGCGCTGCTAAGGCCTCTGTTCGCTTGGTCGGCGTGAGCTAAGCCAGCCACTGTGGTGTCGGGCACGACATGAGTGGTCGCTGCTCAGGCCTCTGTTCGCTCGGTCGGCGTGGGAAAAGCCAGCCACTGTGGTGGCGGGCATGATAGGTGAGGATGCTGCTGTGGCCTCTGTTCGCTCGGTCGTAGAGGGATTGGCCAGCCACTGTGCACGACAGCAGAGAGCGCTGCTCTGGCGTCTGTACGCTCGGTCGTCGTGGGCTCAGCCATTCATCGTGGTGGCGGGCACGACAGGTGAGAGCGCTGCTGTGGCCTCTTTCGATCGGACGGCGTGGGCTCAGTCAGACACTATGGTGGCGGGCACGACAGGTGAGGGCGCTGCTCTGGCCTCTGTTCGCTTGGTCTGCGTGGGCTGAGTCACCCACTGTGGTGACTGGAACGACAGGTGAGTGCGCTGTTCTGGCCTCTGTTCGCTCGGTCGGCGAGGGATATGCCAGCCACCGGGGAGGCGGGCACGAGAGCTCGGTGCGCTTCTCTGGCCTCTGTTCGCTTGGTCGGCGTAGGATCAGGCAGCCACTCTGCTGGCGGACACGACAGGAGAGGGCGCTGCTCTGGCCTCTGTTCGCTCGGTCGGCGTGGTCTTCGCCAGCCACTGTGGTGGCGGGCACGACTGGTGAGTGCGCAATTACTGGCCTCTGTTCTTTCGGTCGGCGTGGGCACAGCCAGCCACTATTTTGGCAGGCACGACAGGTGAGGGTGCTGATCTGGCCTCTGATCGATTGGTCGGCGTGGGCTTCGCCAGCCACTGTGGTGGCGGGCACGACTGGTGAGGGCGCTGTTCTGTCCTCTGTGCGCTCGGACGGCGTGGGTTCAGACACTGTGGTGGCTGGCACGAAAGTTAAGGGCGCTGCTCTGGCCTCTGTTCGCTCGGTAGACGTGAGCTCAGGGCAGTCACTCTGGTGGTGGACACGTCAGGTGAGGGACCTGCACTGGCCTCTGATCTCTCGGGCTGCATGGGTTCAGCCAGCGACTGCGGGTAGCGTGCACGACAGGTGAGGGCGTTGCTCTAGCCTCTGTTCGTTCGGTCGGCGTGAGCTAAGCCAGCCACTGTGGTGTCGCGCACGACATGAGTGGTCGCTGCTCAGGCCTCTGTTCGCTCGGTTGGCGTGGGAAAAGCCAGCCACTGTGGTGGCGGGCACTATAGGTGAGGATGCTGCTGTGGCCTCTGTTCGCTCGGTCGTAGAGGGATTGGCCAGCCACTGTGCACGACAGCAGAGAGCGCTGCTCTGGCGTCTGTACGCTCGGTCGTCGTGGGCTCAGCCATTGATCGTGGTGGCGGGAACGACAGGTGAGAGCGCTGCTGTAGCCTCTGTTCGCTTGGTCTGCGTGGGCTGAGTCACCCACTGTGGTGACTGGAACGACAGGTGAGGGCGCTGTTCTGGCCTCTGTTCGCTCGGTCGGCGAGAGATATGCCAGCCACCGGGGAGGCGGGCAGGAGAGCTGAGTGCGCTTCTCTGGCCTCTGTTCGCTTGGTCGGCGTAGGATCAGGCAGCCACTCTGCTGGCGGACACGACAGGAGAGGGCGCTGCTCTGGCCTCTGTTCGCTCGGTCGGCGTGGTCTTCGCCAGCCACTGTGGTGGCGGGCACGACTGGTGAGTGCGCAATACTGGCCTCTGTTCGTTCGGTTGGCGTGGGCACAGCCAGCCACTATTTTGGCAAGCACGACAGGTGAGGGTGCTGATCTGGCCTCTGATCGATTGGTCGGCGTGGGCTTCGCCAGCCACTGTCGTGGCGGGCACGATTGGTGAGGGCGCTGTTCTGTCCTCTGTGCGATCAGACGGAATGGGTTCAGACACTGTGGTGGCGGGCACGACAGTTGAGGGCGCTGCTCTGGCCTCTGTTCTCTCGGTCGGCGTGAGCTCAGCCAGCCACTGGGTTGGCTGGAACGACAGGTGATGGCGCATCTCTGGCCTCTGTTCGCTTGGTCGGCGTGGGCCTTTCAGCCACTGTTTTGGCAGGCACAACAGGTGAGGGCGCTGCACTGGCCTCTGTTCGCTTGTTCGGCGTGAGCTCAGCCAGGCACTGGGTTGGCGGGCACGACAGGTGGTGACGCTCCTCTTGCCTCTGTTCGCTTGGTCGGTGTGTTATCAACCAGCCACATTGGTGGCAGGCACAACAGGTGAGGGCGCTGCTCTGCTCTGTTCGCTTGGTCGGCGTGGTCTCAGCCAGCCACTGTGGTGACGGGCATGGAAGGTGAGGGCGCTGCTCTGGCCTCTGTTTGCTTGGTCGGCGTGGGCTTAGCCATCCACTGTGGTGGCGGAAACGACAGGTGAGGGCGCTGCCCTGGCCTCTGTTCGCTCGGTCGGCGTGAGATCAGGCAGCCACATTGTTGGATGCACGACGCTGCTCTGTCCTCTGATCTTTTGGTGGTTGTGGGCTCAGCAAGCCACTGTGGTTGCGGGCACGACAGGTGAGGGCGCTGCTCTGGCCTTTGTTCCCTCGGTCGTCTTGGGCTCAGTCAGCCATAGTGGTGGCGGACACGACAGTTGAGGGCTTGCTCTGACGTCTGTTCGATCGGTTGGCGTGGGCTCTGGCAGTCACTGAGGTGGCGGTCGCAACAGTTGAGGGCGCTGCCCTGGCCCGTTTTCGCTCGGTCGGCGTGGGCTCAGCCAGTCGCTGTGGTGGCGGGCACGACAGTTGAGGGCGTTGCACTGGTCTGTTTTCGCTCGGTCGACGTGGGATCAGCCAGCTACTGTGGTATCGGGGATGACAGTTGTGGGCGCTGCTCTGGCTTTGTTCGCTTGCTCGGAGTGGGCTCTTACAGCCACTGTAGTGGCGGGCACGACAGGTTATGGCGCTTCTCTTATCTCTGTTCGCTTTTATGGCGTGGGCTCAGCCAGCAACTATGCTGGCGTGCACGACAGGAGAGGGCGCTGCTCTGGCCTCTGTTCGCTCCGTCGGCGTGGGCTCATCCAGCCACTGTGATGGCGGGCACGACAGGTGAGGGCGCTGCTCTGGCCTCTGTTCGCCGGGTAGGCCTTAGCTCAGCCAGCCACTGTTGGCTGTCACGACAGGTGAGGGCGCTGCTCTAGCCTCTGTTCGCTCGGACGGCGTGGGCTGAACCAGACACAGTGTTGGCGGGGACTTCGGGTGAGGGCGATACTATGGTCTCTGCTCGGTTGGTCGGCGAGGGCACAGCCAGCCACTGTTGGTGGCGTGCCCGATAGGTGAGGGCGCTAATCTGGACTCTGATCGCTCGGTCGTAGTGGGCTCAGCCAGCCACTGTAATGGCGGGTCGACAGGCGAGAGCGCTGCTCTGGCCTCTGTTCGCTCGGTCGGCGTGGGCTCATCCAGCCACATTGGTGGCGGGCACGACAGGTGAGGGCGCTGCTCTGGCCTCTGTTCGCTGGGTAGGCCTGGGCTCAGCCAGCCACTGGGTTGATGGGCACGACAGGTGAAAGCGCTTCGTTGGCCTCTGTTTGTTGGGTAGGCCTGGGCTCAGCCAGCCACTGTGGTGGTGGGCATGTCAGTTGAGTGAGCTTCTCTTATCTCTGTTCGCTTTTTTCCGCGTGGAATCAGCCTGCCACTCTGTTGGCGGGCACGACAGTTGAGGGCGTTGCTTTGGTCTCTGTTCGCTTGGTCGGCGTGGTCTCAGCCAGCTACTGTGGTGGCGGGCACGACAGGTGAGGGCGCTGCTCTGGCCTCTGTTCGATCGGTCGGCGTGGGCTCAGCCAGCCACTGTGGTGGCGGGCACGACAGGAGAGGGCGCTACTCTGGCCTCTGTTCGCTCGGTCGGCGTGGACTCAGCCAGCCACTGTGGTGGCGGGCACGACAGGTGAGTGCGCTGTCTGGCCTCTGTTTGATCGGTTGGCGTGGGTTCAGCCAACCACTGTGGTGGCGGGCACGACAGGTGAGGGCGCTGCTCTACCCTCTGTTCGATCGGTCGGCGTGGGCTCAGCCAGCCACTGTGGTGGCGGGCACGACAAGAGACGGCGCTGCTCTGGCCTCTGTTCGCTCGGTCGGCGTTGGCTCAGTCAGACACTGTGAAAACGCCACTCTGGGTTCAAATTCCAGGGAGCCATCCAACCAAAGTTTTCCCCCCACTTAGAAAGACTATACGCTCTTAGAGCTGTAGCCTTCAGTTTGCCAGGTCCCGACCTAATCGAGACCATAAATCGTTAGCGTAAGCAAAATTCTCAGTTATCGATAAAGAGTCTGTTATCGAGCCAGCAATGCGGTCAAACGCAGGAATGGCTAAACAGACCAAGGCACGTCGACTTGCGCTGAGCGCAAGTCTCCGCCCTTAGTTAGCACTTTGGTTGCTGTTTTTTTTAACTTTATTCGGTCGGCAGCAAGGGAGCAAGCCAGTCGTGCGGACAGCAAAGGAGTAAGCTAGTCGTTCGGACACCCAAGGGTGTAGAGCTGCTGTCGACAACACAGTAACCTGCACCACATGGGCGGCTCTATCTCTCTCCGCCGTCGTCTACAGCAGCAGCCAAGCAGCGCACTGGTCAGCGAGCTTCTCTCTCCGCTCCCACTTCAAGACCATATAGCGCACTTGTACGTGCGGCTAACTCATTCCAAACGATCTCAGCCGAGATCCTGTATATTTGCTGGAGTAATAATAAATAAGCTGAGTGGAAGTTACTACTGCATTATTTCTTGTATAAGAAACCTGCAAGCATCCACCACACCTGATTCTTCAACATGCAACCTCAAGCCCTATTCTTGGTATCACAGTTTTGTTATTGATCAGATTCTACCAATGAAACTGAACCTGAAGGCATTAACTTTGTCACTATGAAGAAAGCTCAAAGTGTAATGTTTATCACTAAAAACACACACCTTACTCTACTACAGATGCATTATATGTCTGTGGTTTATTTATGTATCTTTTATATGAATTCACTGTCTAAGAAGTTATGTTGGCAAAAGTCATGTAATATGTTGTGTCACACGACATGAAATCTAATCGATACAAGAAACCTTTTAAATTACAGGTGTTGGTGAACAAAGGTTCATAAAGTGCCTTGTGGAACACTTGCAACTTGGTTTCTAATTCTGAAGACAAGCATTGTTTTCTCCACACTTCAGTACTCTTAAGTGTCATAGTAGTAGTTATTACATGAACATTAGTCAATAGTAAATGTGATGTAATTAATGTACTTTCAAACTAAATTCCTGCATTAGAAAATCAGTACCACAACTTCATCACTGGGGTTGTGTGACACAATGTTTTATTTCTGTTTGCCAATAACAAGCACCACAAATTACATGTTCTTTGCACCTTCCTCTACTGTGGCAGGCAAGACTGTACACAACTGCACTTTACACTTTCATATGTTTTCATGTTGTGGTCCTCAAGGGACAGCTTTACCTCTGCCTGTACCTTTGCACAAAATGAATGCTTACAGGGAGGGTCACATACCTCTATATATAATGTCCCTGCAACTACATAATGATTTTGGTGGAATTTGTTGCAGGTCTAAACTCAGACATGTCTGACAAATTTAATTTTCATTTGTTTACGTTGAACAAAAAATCAGAACAGAACTTAAACTACAGATCAATTTTTGAGTGAGATCTGTATTTTAAAAAAAGATCATTTCTGACTGTGCACTGTAATTAGCTCCCCCCCCCCCCCCTTGTGAAGAAGGGCCCCGCAGCAGAAGCTACGGACGCACCGCAGCCTTGAGGCTTATTGTGCAACCCTGTGATGAAGATGATTAGTGTTTTTTCGTTTGTCCTTGTAATGGAGCACCGGTGGAATGAAATTGACAGGGGAAAACCGGAATACTCGGGGAAAAACCTGTCCCAGTGCCACTTTGTCCACCACAAATCCCACATGGACTGACCCGGGATCGAACCCGGGCGGTGAGAGGCCGGGGACTAACTGCCTGAGCCATGGCACGGCCCATATTAGCTTTGCAATAATTAAATTTAACAATGATCACATGTAAAGTGTCTTAATTACACAGTTTTGGTTGCTGGTTACATTATGTCACTTGAGATAAAAAAACTTATCCTGAATATGAGTAGGCAGTAGGTACTGTCCTGGCAATTACAGGGTGAGAGTGAGAAAACCAAGAAAATTACTTTGGTGAAGCTAGCCAATAACATGGCCAATGATAACAGGTAAACAACTCGTGTTTTAAAAATACATGTATTCCCCATTAGACACGATTTCAAGCTTATTTTTAAAATGAGTGATGGCATACAAGCAATCCTCACCCTTTATACGTAAAACCATGTTCACTCAAATCTTTAAACCTGTATACAGATTTAGCCTGTTTGGCTCTGTTGCAGCCGAAACATGTGTAGGGTTAATGAACATACCTAAGAAATAAAGTGCATTTGTTGGTTTAATTATTGAACTTTAAACCTGTACAAGAGATACTGATCTTTACTCAGGAGTAAAGCTTTGGCCTAGGCAGTGTGGGTAGGCATACCTTATATCTGGATGGAGCTTGCAGATAAAATATGTAGATCTTGTCAAACATGTAAGTATCTATCACTTTCCATTTGTCACCATTTGTTACGTGTTCAGTTTACAAGCCTAAGAGTCAAATTTTTATGGACAGCACTAACCACACATACCACAACAAAAAACTGTATCTTGCATAATAGAATTAATTCGCCCTCCTAAGTCATGACTGCACTTCAGGTCAATGTATTTTTAACTGGAATACACTCATCCCTCTCTTTTTGCGGGGGTTAGTTTCCAAGACCCCTGTGAAAAGCGAAAATCCGTGAAGAATTGACGCCTCCTGAAAAAGAATGTTTTAGTAATTTTTAGTGGTTTTTTCTTTGCAGAAACATTGCGATGGGAGGTGTTTCTTTTTTCCTTCAACTCCTTGAATGTCATGTGGTATGGCTCAAAGACCTGTTCAAGTAGTCGAACAATTCTGATGCTCCTATTCTTTTAAGGGCCCGAGTGATGTTTGTATTGTTGGGGTGACCCCGCGAACTTGTGAAAGCGTGATGTACAAACCCACGAAAAGCCAGGGATGAGTGTACACGAGTTATTTGTAATGAACATATGACAGTCAGCCACCAACCTGCAAAACCAGTGCCAAGGTCAAAGCACACCTCTTGCACAAGCCACGTTACACAACACTACAAGCTTTGATAATCAATAACAGTCAAAAAAAATTTTCTGAGGCAATGAAATGCATTACTTTCGCTGTAAACTGATCTGGCTGGCCATCTGAGAAGACTGTCACTTTTAACAGTTCTTTAAAAAATGGCAGGTTGTGTTTACTGACAATGTCAACTATGCATGAAATGGGGAGGTGTTTAGAAATGAGATTTCTGACATATATAGATGCAGATACAAAGCTTATATATCAGGTTAACATAATGAAGATCAAGAGGGACAGAAGGAAATCAGGACATGTACTGCATTAGAAAAATTAGGCACATAACAATTTCAAAGGAAGAGCTTTAAGTTTAAATATCTGATTATTACATGTGATATAATATTTTGTTAATAAGTTACAGAAATGAGAAACATTTTGTTGCTTTCAATATACACAATACATACCATGTTCCAACAGATCAGCTACTAAGTCACCTCAATGACAATGAAGGAGCACTGAAAGGCTGACATTCCCACAGTGAAATACAGGATCACCTGAAGTCAATTTACATTTGTTCTTTAGATTGTGAAACCTTGTACAGACAATCATTTCAAACTCTGCATTATACAACATAACACTGAAAGTTAAGGTTATAAATGGGAGCGCATTTCTTTGGACTATGCCCACTGCCTGAATAAAATGAGGGAGCACAATGATTCAATGGCTGCTTCCATCTGTTTTCAGGTATAAAAATGGGTGCCTATATGTGAGCTTATAAATAGGTTTTTCATACAGACTGTGAACAATGTCTAAGGAAAATTCTCCCATGATGATACTAACAACTGTCACAAATCTTGAAAATTACAAATATTTCAGAGTATAAACAACCATATTTCTTTTCTCCTAAACCTGAAATTTCTTCATACACGTTGCTTTAGATTTGCAAAATAGTTTTTGTTTTCTGCCGTCAATGAAAGGAATTTCACTACAACTTAAAACCAAAAAATAAGAAGTGAATAGTATGAATCCAAATTACACTCAATCATGATCTGAAACAGCCAGCCATACATGTGCAGCAGCAGCTGGAGCATGTTGCACAAACCTTCATGGCTGCAGAACCCTTCTTATTTTCATAAAATTTTCATGTGCATGCCACCGAGGGCCTCACACCACAGCACCATTACTTCCATCGGCTCACTATTCCAGTCACCTACCCTGTCCTTCCCCCATATTTCTGCAGAGCTCACTCTTCTTGCATTACCCTGGAGATGGAGGCACCAGACTACTTCAAAACGTCAGCAGCTGTATGCCAATCTACAAGATGTCATCAGAGAATACTCGAATCTTCATCAGCACCAGTGTGAAAACCTAAAACCTCGCATGTTCATGCATGTGTACTAACTAACTAACTAAACTAACTAACTCCATGGAGCAGAGTCCTTCTTGAGAAGCTAACAGGTCTTCAGCTAGTGAAGAAATTCCCCGCATTTCATGGAACCCGAAGGTTCATTACCGCATTCACAAGAGCTCGCCACCTGTCCCTATCCTGAGCCATATCAATCCAGTCCATGCCCCCCCATCCCACTTCTTGAAGATCCATTTTAATATTATCCTCCCATCTATGCCTGGGCCGTCCAAGTGGTCTCATTCCCTCAGGTCTCCCCACCAAAATCCTGTATGCACCTCTCCCCTCACCCATACGTGCTACATGCCCCACCCACCTCATTATTCTTGATTTGATCAGCCGAATAATATTTGGTGATGAGTACAGATCATTAAGTTCCTCGTTATGTAGTCTTCTCCACTCCCCTGTTACCTCATCCCTCTTAGGCCCAAATATCCTTCTCAGCACCCTATTCTCGAACACCCTCAGCCTATGTTCCTCCCTCAGTGAGAGACCAAGTCTCACACCCATACAAAACAACAGGCAAAATTATAGTTCTGTATATCTTAATCTTTGTATTTTTGGATAGCAAACTGGAAGGCAGAAGATCCTGCACCAAATGATAACAAGCATTCCCCGACATCAATCTGCTCTTAATTTCTTCCTGAATGGAATTTCGATTTGTCAGGGTTGTTCCCAAATATTTGAACTGTTCCACCCTTTCAAAGGATTTATTATCTAACTTTATGTTGTGATTTTGTCCTGCATTCTGATTGCGAGACATGACCATGTACTTAGTTTTCTCAGCATTTACTTCTAGACCAATTTCCTTACTAGCAACTACTAAAGCTTCTGTGTTTTTCTTTATAGCATGTACGCTTCCACCCAATATATTAACATCATCAGCATAAACTAGAAGCTGATGTGTACCACTTAATTTCAAGCCCTCCTGGTTTGCCTGAACCCTCCAAATGAAATATTCCAAAGCAAAGTTGAAAAGCAATGGAGATAAAGCATCTCCTTTTTTCAAACCATTCTTAACAGGAAATGTGTCAGACAAATGTTTGCCTACCTGGACTCTGCTATAGGTTTCATTTAGACACATTTTTACTAGCCTTACTAGTTTCATAAGGATACCAAATTCAGTGTAAATATTATACAAAACCTCCCTCCTAACTGAATCATACGCTTTCTTGAAGTATATAAATAGCTGATGCACTGCCTCATTGTATTCCCATGCATGTGTACAATCAAAGAAAAGTTTAATTAAAAACCCTGAGGCATAGCATAATTCAACTAAATTTCTTGGTTTGAAATGATGAATATTATGACTTGCTTGGTTCTTAAGCCATAAGCGAAGCCTTTCTGGTTATCTTCCTGAATGATTACTATACAGGGGGTTTCATAAGGAGAGCAGACTTCCTTTAATCCGGCTACTGATGATGTGGAAATCCTGACAGTTCTGCAGTTGAACAAATTTGTCTCAAGACTGGAAGTTTTGTTGTCAATAACATTCTGTACGTGTACATTGTGTTATCTGGACTGTACTGAACCCACTGAGCTATTACAATGGCTTCAAAAGATCCTAAGGTGAGTAAACAAGGTACTACTGCTAAAAGGAAACATCCAACAGTAACAGTTCCTCAGGAACGTGAAATAATCAAGGAGGCTTGAAAGTGTGGTTATGGCTTTATACAACACTGGATCGTTAACTATCTATGCTATAAAGAAACAGAAGGACCAATTACGATCGTTTATGTCATCAAGTAAAAGCGTGAAGAGCCTTTTCAAGCAACAGCCATTGAAACAACCTAAAATAGCACAAGTGGACAAGGTGTTGTGCAAGTGGTTGACAGAAATGTGTTCTGAAGGAAAACCCATGATTGGGCCTATGATACCTGTAACTGAGAAAGCTAACTCTCTTTACGAGTATGATGAAATGAAAATAAGTGGCATGTGCACATTCTCTTAGGGCCATTACCTGCAAGAACTTAGTTGAGTACGGGTACTGCCTGATAATCCGAAATATTTGATAATCCAGCACCTGTCTGGTTCTGTGGGTGCCACATTAAAGGAATTCTACTGTACCATTAACCAGTGGCACTGCCAATTCAGTGTGCCACACAATTAAAGGAACTTCCTATCTGTCTTCCATAAATTAAAATTTGTTATCAGCAGGTATCTGTGGCCCGTGTTAACCATCCATGGTGAGTTAACAGGTCTTGGGAATTTCTGTCACTTGTCATATGATGGTACTTCTTGCATACATTAACAACACCAACACAAAACAGTGCTCCAACTTGTTCCATGTTACCTCTGAATTCCTATGCCCCATATAAACACAGTTGTAACCAATGTACCACCAGTTCAATATTCCTTTGTCAACTGTTAAATATCTGACCATAAGTATATAACAAAATTTAAGTATAAACTAATGTTATTCTGTCAGTTTACAAGAGTGTACCTGAATGTATTAAGTATATGCTCATGATGTTGAACCATTAGTTGCTGATCTTAGTAACATGCTGCTGGGTACAACATTACCAACATTCGCATGTTACGGCATTAGAATACTTCAGTACATGTTAACTGTGCTCAGTTCACTGAGCTGTGGATTACAGTTTCCACTTGCAGTCATTTTAGAAATCCCAGATGACAGGTCAGCAGCTCAGTAAGGAATATGTCTTTTCATTACGGCACTATTATTTAATCAATGCCAAAAAAAAAAAAATTATTCTATGGCATGGTATAATCTAAATTCCAACAGCAAAGAGCAGGAACAGCTATGTACAATGCAAGCAAGAATTCTTTCAACTGGCCACAGAGCAAAAATATGCATGCACATGCTTGCATAAATATTTCTGAACTGTATAAAATCTTCGACTATATCTTAGCAAACGCAACAGTACATGTATTGTAAAGATAACTGTCATTTCAATAAGGAGTACAAAGTAACCATTTTAAAATCCTGACATTACATTATATAATAAACCTCAAATATATCATACACTGGGAAGTATACAATACACTGCATCAGTAATAAAAATGGCACACAAATTATTTTGACTCAATACTTTCACAGACTCTGATCAGCCCTGTGGACACCACATTTCGTTACAACATTACACCAACAAATCAAGCCCTCTCAAAGCAACACTGGTACATCATGCAGAATGAAGCATACTTTTTCTTTCTTCCTTCTTTTCTTGCTACAGTCAGTTTATAAACCACAAGTAAACTGCTGTAACCATTTCACCACTGATCTGAAGGCTGCATGCTGAGTAGTAATATGGTAACACATTCTGTAAACACTGAATGTATTAACAATGTCAACAAGATTTAGACTAAAACAATAGTCACCTTAGCTTTGCTGTATTAGCACCACTTTATAAAGTTCCAATAGTGTGCCACATTGTCTTTCTCTAGTACAAACGTAAGAACATTGAAGTAACAGTTGCACCACAAGGTTTGGTTGAGTCACTGTATTATCCACAAAAAGGCCTCAAAATATCTACACTACATATTTTTTTACATCTTACTAGTTATTAATATCAGTCTCACTTATTACGCTTACTGGTAAATTAACAATAGCTTTTATCACATGCACACAAGAAACACCCAGAAATGAACGGAAACTCAGACAGCACTGTAAACAATCATTCTTTCCTTTTGATGAAGATGAGGAATGGTCAAGTTTTTGGTTCCTATTTCAGCAGGATTAGAGTGTTCACCTCGATGCAGACTGGATTCATATGCAAGCAAAACACGCTTCAGTACACAGATGTGAACATTGCCATACACATCGCTATGTCAGTGGCAACCATCTGCATGCTGTACTTCACAATAGCAATGAAGGAAGCCTGACAAGTGCATGACAAACTTCTGTGTCTGTGTAACATGGGAGCAGAGAAACATTGATATGTAATGTGCCCTCAATGCCCACTACCTTTCTTGTTATTTCTTATAACAAACGTCCACTATGTAACACCACTGAAGATGTACACGTCATGTTGTCACCTGTCTCGAGCATCAGGCACGACAGTTCTGTCACTCAGCATGTCAGTTTGTCATGAACACTTATACAGTAGAACCCATATAAGAAGTCCCCGCATAAGAAGTCTGATTTTTAAAGTCCCAAAATCCTATTGCTTTTAATAAGCTTCCTTCTTAATAAGTCTTCTCACTTAAGGAGTCCCTAATCCTCTGGTCCCTTGAAAGACTTCTTAACAGGGTTCTACTGTAGTTATAAGACTCTGAACTGAACTCTTTGCCGATTTTGTTTCTTACTTTAGTGTATTGTTATTATTGTATACAGACAGAGGGTAGCTCACTCCTTACACAGTAAATTAAACATGCACATTGTATCTATACAAGTCAAATAAAACTCTTTAAAATTTTTAATAGCTACTTTAGTGCTGTCAGGTTTGGTACAGCTTTGTCATCCTTCAGACCATTTTTCATCATGTAACTCTTCACTCCTGGATCTAACATACACAGTACATAAGTGGTTCTCGAAGCGTATGCTGCAGTACACGAGGTGTGAAAGTTTGGACTTTATATTACTGCAGATAAAAGAGAATTTATAAATAATTTTGTTTAAAATAAATTTTACTTACACATACATGGTAAGGTATTCACAAAAAATCATCCTCCACATCTCACACGTGTGAGTCTCCAACTCTCCTGAAGTGTTGCCAACTCCGTGTGGCAAGGAATAGTGCCATGAGCAAACACGGTTTGAGAACCACTGCAGTACATGCTTATAATCCACAATGCTGACCTGCAGTGCCAGCAGCTACACATAATAGGGTTTTAATTTTCTTGGCACTTTTTAAGGTTTCATTTGACTCACCCTCACATAAATAACATAATTTTCATTAAACTCTCTTTCTTTGGCGTTTCTTTACCAGAAGAATGAGTTCAGTGCTCAAATATGTGACTTTCCTGGAGCAAATTATCATTATAACATGCCAGTCTGTTGCTCCATATCTATCACTTCATCATCCTCACATTTGTAAGGGCCAACATAATGCACCTAATTATACGTGCGAATGGATGTACCACTATGGGTATTATCATGTCTTCCCTCCCTCATGGTGACATTTTATTTCACAGAAATGGACTGAAATATATTTGAAGTTATTCAGATGATTGTGGTGCCATATTCTGTGTTGTACCTCCCAAGTAGAGGTTGATGTCAAATGTCCACTATGAGCCTGTACAATATCTTGTTGGGCTCCCTACTGATGTCTTGGAATTATTTTATTTAAAGTAACACAGTACAGAAGCACGAGTGATTTCAGGCCTCCGTCACGTTGGGGATGCGATCTGCGCTCTTCTGGGATATTATGCAGCGCAGAGTGGCAATTTTGTACCGACGTTTCGGGACAACCTATGGATCCCATATTCAAGGGTTGTTCCAAAACGTCAGTACAGAATTACCACTCTATGCTACACAATATCCCAGACGAGCGCAGATCTCAGTATAGATGCATTTTACACAGCATTTAAAACAGAAAGAAGAGGCCTCTTTCATCTGCACAACCACTTTTGGTTACTTATACATCATCACATTACTGTTTTATATGGTTTTGGAAGCAGAGACGGCCACAAAATTTCCTCAAAAGCTCTTAAATTTTATGTACTTCCACTATTTATTTAATACAGAATATATATGGTAGTAATATTACTATTATTATTTATATTTATTTTGTGGTTACAAACTACATTGCTTGCTTTGTTTCATGTGTTTTTGGAAGTATGGAGAGAGCCACAAAATTTTAACGCCAAAATGCATATAAAAAGAATCCACCTGTAAAACCATGGTTTATTTAAATACACAATTGTAGACAGATACCACGTGTCATGGTTTTACAAGATGTGCCTTGAAGACGACAGTAAAAAAATGTAGCGAAACATGTATATTAAAAATTCTATTACAACAAACAAAACCTTTGATTTCTGTTTCCAGTGTGTGTGTGTGTGGCAATGGTATGCCTTCCATGAAAGGTACACAGCACCCTTTAAACTGGGGACAGCAGGAATAAGCATCAGTCACACAAATCTGTATCACCGGCTCACCCTCCAGTATGTCGGAAACGTGCTGACATTGCAAGGGCCACAAACTTTGTACTGTACTAATTGCTGACCACTCATTAGTAAGTGGTATAGCTGTTCTTGATCGTGTCAACATCTGTTTTATCGGATGTGCCTTATTCCTTCTATTTTTGTATTCAGATGATGAAACTTACAAACATGGATGATAAAAGTCATAAAAAAGTCACATTTTTTTACTATTCCATTTACAAGGGAAGCGTGCCATGTGTGATGATGATTGCCACTGCCATATTTGTCATAACACACCCCATATAACATCCATACTTCAAAATCATATGAATGCAACAGGAAAACAATATCAGCACACAATTCACTATACACCTAATGCAGGGCTTGACAAATCCTGGACGCCTGGTTGCTATGATGCCTAGAACATCTGTCATAATTTTCCAGAATAATTATTTTTAGTTTATATCTGATTTGATATTTCTAAAATCCATGCTACACAGTGACTGCTCCACAGAACTTCTCATCTCTGGAAGTGACCAATCTGAAAACCAAAATCTATGTTTAGCCTTCATTTGTGATCATATATACTATGGTAAACAGATGGTGGACATGGTGTTTGCAATTCAATTATGTGATGCAAAGTTTGGTTTCTTTGCTGCTTAGGATAGGCAGACCAATGTCCATGAATCAAATTATTCATCTACTTAACACTCTTTTCTCAAAATATACTGATAGTATAATTACTGCAAGTAATACATTTTAAGTTTTTACTAGTGCTGCAGTACTGCAGCAAACCTGCAAGCACAAATATGACGTATCAAATGATGATTACATAACAATTCAACACACCATATTTATGCAAATACATGTTAGGGTTACACTTTAACTTTTAACAGAAGGAGAAAAAAATAACTGTCTCTCTAATGACTGCAGTGAGAATCAGGAATGCTTTCATGAGCAAACACAACATAATTCCAGCCCTCCTGTGAGCAAACATGACAATTTCAGCTGTAACACGAATCAGGAACCCTTTCATAAGCAAACACAACATACCGTATATTCTCGAATCTAATGCGCATCCGAATCTAATGCGCACCCAGTTTTTGGCGACTTCTTAAACGAAAAAAAGTTAGTTCGCGATTCTAATGCGCACCTTTCCTTCAACCACCCCTTTCCCACGGGGCGACTGATTGAATAATATTGGATGTTACCAATGCATTAAAATCCGACGCTACGCCTGTGGCCGATGAGTCATACCGATAGAGGCGGGGCCTTTCTCAACAGACGTGCGCAATCTCGTCTGAAGCCAGCTCAGCTTTAGTTGTTGAAACGTGGGAGGTGCTTGTTCCAATTTGTCGTGTACCGTAGTTATGGAAGAGGGACACCTGAAATCTAAACGACTCTCATATACGGTGAAGTTCAAACGTGAAGTTATTCGGTGCGCAGAGGAGAATGGAAACCGCAAAGCCGCTGCAATTTTTGGAGTTGATGAAAGCAACGTTCGACTATGGCGGAAACACAAGGCAGCGATGACATTGTATGGGAGGACGATGTTGAAGATAAAGATGATAGTGACTGCGTGGAGAGCACGGATAACGATTCAGTAATGAGTGATGACGGCGAGTCTGATGAATAATAAATTATAATAATAAATAATAAAATAATAGATTATTGTATTGTATTGTTCTTACGGCACGTACAGCAGCTCAATCATTTTTCCAAAATCCAGCTCTAGACCGCGAATCTAATCCGCACGCGAATCTAATGCGCATCTGATTTTTTAGCCCTCTAAAACTGTAAAAAGGGTGCGCATTAGATTCGAGAATATACGGTAATTTCAGCCCTCTTGTGAGCAAACATGACAATTTCAGCTGTAACAAGAATCAGGAACCCTTTCATGAGCAAACACAACATAATTTCAAATGGGAGAGCTAATAAATGGTGGGGGCAATGAAACTAAAAGGTGCAAGACCAATCACAGAACATATTATATCCATATGCAAATTGTTCTCTAGTCACCAGTGACCAGAGGAAGTCATGATCAATCACAGTATGCATTATATGACAAAAACACCATCAACTAGCACCAATGTGGTGCCATCCAGCGTTTGGTAGCGGTTTGGCAATGACGACAGTGAAGAAGAGGAAGAAAATGATACCATTGACAAACTAGACCTATTTCAATGTTTATGAACTTCAAATGCAATTCATGTACAATTAATAGCAATTTTAAGAAAATTTAAAGACAATAAATGCCATTGTCTATAATACTGTGTTGTAATGCCTTGTAACTAATGCATGTCAATTTTAGATATAATTCAAGATCTGTGTAAACAAAATACTTTTCAGCCTTAAGAACACTATCTGTTGTATCTGCTTAAACATGTGACCCTATATTTCATAATTTGTTTTCTTTTTTACATTACGTTGTCCTGATATTTCTGCACAATATAAGTAAGTGGATACCTTGAATTTTGTTGAATATTTATTTCTCAGTACATATAACTGCCCCAACAAAAAATGGGATTAGGCAGGAGAGATTCATGGGAACATTACAGCCATAAACAACAGTAATCAGAATATGAAACCAGTTATATCACAGGCATTACGAGGTTACCAACCATTTCACAGAAACAAAAGAAGGCGCACGCATCTGCCACCTCATTATTGGGGGGCATTCTTGGGGGAAGTAGGCACAGATGATCCCTGCTGTGCTCGCCTGATGTAGAGGTGAAGCAGCTTCAGTTTGCTACCATTCAGAGACTCAAGATGTGGCTGTAATGCCTCCTCCCCTACTGACGAGTGCAGTGACACCATACAGAACACAGCTGACTTGCGAACTGAACTCTCCTCATTATCGTATGCCTGTAGTCACACAGAATATCCTTAGTACCATTAAATATCTGATATTCCCAAAATGGCCAACTGCTTAAAAAATGACACATGCTGATGTGAATGCTGGCAGAATGTATTTTTTAAGCTTACAAGAAACATACCATATTTCCCACCTCATAGAACACATTCTTTTCCCCTGAAAAATGTCCCCAGAAATCTCCCTGTGCCTTAATGCCAAAGGTGACAGGCTATTTAATCTGCAAAAATACCTTGCTAATTACAGGGCAGTGTCTTTTCACTTGTATCATTTTATGTTCTGCCATCTTTCACTTATTCATATGGGATGTGAGTATATCAGTTTGTTGTCCTGTTAACCGTTACTGTACGGACACATGACATTAATCCTTCACACCACCACACGGGCACAAACAGTCGAATATGAAGTGACTGGTGGTGGGGGAAGGGGGGGGGTAGAGTAATTATAATTAAGTTTTCTCTTGCTGAGGTCTGCCAACAAATGTGTCCAGAGGACTTAAAATCCACAACGCTTTATGGGCTGCCTAGAATTCATACGGAAGGACTCGTGCTCCTCCAAGATGTTGGTACCTATCTACCAACCTATGTGGTGTCATATCCTAGAAGATGGAAATCTTCAAATATTAGGTAGCTATTCCAATGCACCCTGGATCCATTGCCTACACATTAAGTCACAATGGGCTGTCACAACAGCAGCATCTCACAGTATACCAGTCACAATTTGAAGTAATCCATCTGCAATACAACTTCTGTTACGTGGTAAAATTCAGTGTATTATTCTACTCTGAAGCTGATTTCTTTATGTGAGATCACCTTGATGAGGCCAGGCATGATTTCAGCCAGATGTGGTTCAACAGCCTCCTTGCTTTTCTGTTCCACCAATTTTGTAAGCATCTTGATAGCGCCCTGGTTTACTGGGTACTCCCCTGTTGTGATGAGTGGGTTCAGAACCCGAATCACCACGTCAGGTGGCAGTACCATTCCCATTGTGGCCGCACATGCCTCTGCACATCTCAACACCTGTCACAACAAGCAAGAACTGCTGTACGACCACAAAACATATACTTTTAAGACAAAAATGGAATTATTCTGCTACACAACCACACAATGAAACCAAATTTTATGTTATTCATACTGTGCATATTCCCTCAATTAATACATCAACCAACATGTGGACTTAATAAAATACAACTCAAGACAAGTATTAAACTCCTACATGTTTCGGCACCAGAGTATCATCACCAGGGAGGTATTAGAACACAGGAGTACAAGCCCAACACACTAATCTAGGTATTGTATCGCCCTTATTGGCATAATTAAAATATTAGAATTCTAAAATACACAAAGTTAATAAAATAAGCATACAATTACAATAGTGTGATAATAAAAGGGAGCCGTTCCAGGTATAAGCTCGTAGTTGTTTATAATCAGTATGGAGTATGACACACTGCCCGACATGACACACTTCACACGCTACATCTGGATGAGATCTCTTCAGACCACATACGATCGAGACAGATGTTTGTATGCATGCTCCATACAGAATATAAACAACTGCAAACTTATATCTGGAACGGCTCACTTTTAATATCTCAACACTGTAATTTTATGCTTATTAACTTTGTGTATTGTAGAATTTTAATATTTTAATCATTCCAATAAAGGCGATACAGTACCTAGAGTAGCGTGTTTGGCTTGTACTCCTTTGTTCTAAATTAACTCCCTGATGATGGCACCCCAGTGCCGAAACATCTAGCAGTATAATTGTATTTTATTAAGTGCAAGTTGATGTATTAATTAAATAAGGAACCCAAGTAACTTATCATAAAATGAAAGAAAAATATTACCCATTACAACTGAGATAGCAAGGTTAGTATAGTGCCTGGCTAAGGCTGGATGTCTGATCGATCATGGTTCGTTTCCCAGCAGTAGCAAGCAACGTTACGTCTTCTCCAAAGCATTCACACTGGCCATGGGCCCCACCCAGCCTCCTATTCAACAGGCACCACAGCTCCTTCCCTGGGGAATGAAGCTTACCTCTCACCCCCAACCAGTAACTAAACTCCATGGAGCAGAGTGCTTCCTGAGAAGCTAACAGGTCCTCAGCTAGTCAAGAAATTCCACGCATTTTATGAAACCCATAAGTTCATTACCACTTTCATGAGTGTCCGCCACCTGTCCCTATCCCAAGGCATGTCAATCCAGTCCGTGCCACTCCCCCAATCCCACTTTTTCAATATCCATTTCAATATTACCCTCCCATCTATGCCTCGGTCTTCCAAGTGGTCTCTTTCCTTCAGGGTTCCCCACCAGAACCCTGTATGCACCTCTCCTCTTCCCCATAAGTGGTACATGCCCCGACCATCTCATTCTTCTTGATCTGATCACCCGAGTAATATTTGGTGAGGAGTATGAATCATAAAGCTCCTCCTTATGTAGTCTTCTCCACTCCTGTTACCTCATCCCTCTTAGGTCCGAATACACTGAGGTTAAGAATGTATGGAGCTACACCTCCACTCTACCATACGCCTTCATGGCATATACAGAGAAAACTTTAACTTTTCATGAACAGTTGTTTTACTCCAAGTGATACACTTATTTTGAAGTCACTGCAGTATGTACCTCCTTGCTGTTATCCTTGTGACACTCCAGAACCTTGAGGATGAGTAGCTCAATGTAATTATGAAAGCAGGCACCCATGGATGGCTTCCTAAACATCTCTGCCAGCACGCTCAGCACCAGTGCACGCACCGACCCCTCAGGCCTTGTCAGTTGGTGCAGCAACACCCTCAGCAGTAACCTGCAATAATAATATTCTGGTTAGCAAAGGCTCATCCCCAAAAACTTACCCAGTTCGGTCACCATAATCATTACCCACAATACATCATAATTCCAGTCATCATAACTGACCCTGTTTTAGACTCCTTATCATGATCATCTGAACACAACCATCATAATCCTCACAGTTGTCAAAATGATTATCACCTTCCTCATGACACATCATCATTTTTAAGCCACTGATAATGCCATCTTTCCCACTATAACACATTCTTCTGTATCATAATCACCGCCACAGTTATGATTACCCTGTCCATAATGATATGCAACATTAACCTTAGTCTGGCAGGGCTGGTATTTAGATTTTAGGGCATTGTTTATGAATAACATATTATTTGAACAGAAAAGGTAATATTATGAAATAAACTGCACTTTGTGGAAAATAAAACAGAGATTATGCAGCATGTCTTAAAAATGTCAGTAAGGTCCTTGTTGCCTAAGTATATAAAATGAATTTCAGGGGTGTTTTTTACCTGTGTTCGCATATGTGAACACAGGTCTTTTAAAACTTAATATCATCAACATGATAAACTTCCCTTTCAGTACTTTCCTTGTCCCCAGTACCATAATCACAACCACCTCTTCACATCCTGCTCCATCATTATTATTGCTGCACTTACTCTGCACCTTCATCCTCAAGATCTACCTGATCTACGTAACCAACTTATGATCATCCTGTTCCCCACTATAAGCAATGTTGTCGTCATCTTTGTCTGCTCCTCACTGCCAACTGCACTACCACCATCCTCCTCCTCAGCTCAAATTAAATACAAGTCAGAAGCATTACTGCTTGAACCAACTTGCTCAGTTATGAGGCAAATTAATAAAACTACTTTTCTGCCATCTTGTACTGTTATCATTTCTCAGCAGTTCTTTATGCCCTTGCATTTTAAATCTTACGCCACAACACATTTTATATTCCATGAACAATAAAATTCTCTCATTTCATGAACCCTGCTAACAGTGGCACTCACTTGAAGTTATCCATGACAGCAAGGGCGCTAGTCTCTCTGACAAGGCGTATAAGTTGCATGAGTGCTGCCTTCCGCTCAGCCTCTGTGCTTTCATACCCAGGGCTTCCCCCATTCTGGTCTGAGACACGCAAAGCATCAATCACCTTTCTAACCTCTTCAATATCCTCTTGGTGATGACTCTCTGAAACATGTCAGTGTCTGATATGAAACTAGTTGAAAAGGTATGACTGAACACAAGCAAAAATTATCATCAGACAATAGTTACCATGGGCAATGAAGCCATTTTCGCCATCCAGTGAGATGTCAGCCACAGATTTTTCAAGTCCATTGTACTCCCGCAGTGAGTTGAGGCGGTGTGTTGGTGATGACAGGGATGATGACCGACCCTGCATTGCAACGACAGTTCAAAGTTTACTCTCTTGCTTGTACTATCAGTCACAGGAATAATGCAGACAGAGAGACACCACTGAGACTGAGGATAAGTTTGCTGCATTATTACATATTAAACACAAATGGACTAAATTACACTCACAATTGCTAACACATAGAAAAGAAACAGTCGAAGTCAGAGCATAATCGCTTTTACCTCAACTGTGCTTAATTATTAGCATGCTGCGGGCTCATTTTAAAGCTGGAAAAATCCAATACTCATACAACGATGCCTCTGTCACAAATTACTCACATTCAACCAAAACTTGTCACACTTTCTTTGTTCATGTGTATGTGGGGGGAGGGAATGGGGACCGTGTATGATATTTTTCTGGATGCTAGTATCTAGGCTTAGGTTTATCACAATTTTTGTGATTTTCTGTGCAATTACTGACATTCTAACCTGATAAAGGCTGTTCATCATTTTCTTCAACAATACCAATTCATAACTTGCCATCATCCTAACACAGCTTCTGGCTCCATAAAGCTACACATTCTATCCTGTTTCTTCATGTCACATTACCAATTCAATCAGTCCCCACTTCCACAGTGAAGCGTATACAAAGGGCTGCTCACCGAGGTGTTTCTGGTGATGGACATGTCCTCCATACGCTCCTCTAGTGTGTCCATCTTGTCCCCTGCCCCAGCTGACATCTGACTGATGCCCGAGTCCTGTGATGTTGTGTCACGATCACGATCCAGCAATTTGCCAGAACCCAAAGCCTCAAAGCTGTAGTTTTGAATCTCGGCTGTTGTGCGACGTAATGACCTGTACAATAACAACAGAGTTACAGCTTACAGTGATGTGTGGGTTCTTGAAACATAACATAGAACATCAAGTGCCTTACTGACACTGTGTAATAACATTTACACAGGCTGACAAAATAAACAGCATGCTAACTTCTGGAGCAGAATCCTTAAGCAGAAATTGCAAGCTCTGTCTTAGAAATGTTGATGTTATATAGCTGAGGGTTCTCTGTATCAGCAGATACAAGACTTCTCAACCATACCTGGGGTGGTGCATGAGACGTTTACCCAGTCATTTTAATTTTAAAAGTAAAGCACATTACAAACAAATTTCAGACATCGCAGCAGAACAAGCTGTGGTTACTGAAATGATTACGGCACCTGGCAGCAACATGTGTGGCTAATGAAATGTTTAACAAGCCATCCTTTATGATGCCTGACAATAACAGAGGGCTGACAGTACAACAGACAGCAAAAGTAGTGTTATTTTTTGTGGAAATGAGTGTTACTACAATGCAGACATATTTCTGTGCACATGTATTACCAAATGTGCTCAGATAACAGATAGATCAACAACACAGAATGCACTTCAGTGTACAATGTACAAATTTTGAATTTCTCAGTGTAAAACTTGATGTTCCATAAAAACACCTGTTTTTTTTTCAAGCTGATGTATTACAGTAATATGACAAACAAAAGCATGTAACAGAAGCAGGACTTTCATGTACAACAAACACAGGGGATAAGTCTCATTTCATGGATGTATACTCAGCAACACACAGCTGAAAACACTCTATGTGAGGAACATAGACATCCTTAGAAGTGAGTGTTCCCTCCCTGTCCTTCAAGTGATAAAAACTGATACACCAGCAAAGCGCAGAGGTACTAATTACGTACTGGAACCAAACAGGGGGGTGTGCTCATGCTCAAGTTCAGATTAAAACCAAGCAATTCATGTTCAGGGTCCAACAAGTGGAAGACTGTGACAAGCTCTCCCACTATCCACACACACTTTCAGCACAAAATCACACATCTATTTATTCTTGAACAGTTTATGGACAAAGGAAATTCCCAGTCATTTCCTGCATGTTAATGTTGAGTTCACAACTGTCATTTGATTTGTGTTTTAATCACAAACTACCCTTTAAAGCAATGTGTGTGGGGATGTCGGGTGGGGATCACAGCAATAATGTGGCTCACACATAAATCTGGAATATCTATATACTACTTTACTTTCACCTGCCATTCATACATGGCAGAGGGATAACCTCTACGCATCAAGTAACTAGCTTCAGGCAGCTGTTTACTATTACTAACACATTTCTTTGTGCTTCCATCTTCTGATTTCCAAGAAAATGGCTGGTCAAAGGATTCGAGGGGAGATTAAAACAGCCACTCCATGCGCAAAAGCTCATTTAATTTCTGACACAAGGGGTTAAATCTGGACTTTATATTTCATGCCCAAATTTCATAACAAATGCTTGAAGATTCTATTATATGCAGAAAAAGTTAAACGCAGAACTGTGATGAAGTAAAGCTTGGATATGACAAGAGTTCAAGCATCCAATTCAGACTCCTCAATTAAACAAAATACAAACACACAACCTTCATTGGAAGTTGTCTGCCTGATGTCACATCATAATCTCAACAAGTTCACGATGCCCTGCACTGTAATAAACATTCTACAATTAATTTCACTACTTAATCTCTGCTCACAAATTCATATTACAACATTATATGTAGCAGCTCATTTATTCCGCCGAAGTGTCATTAGTTTTTCATAATCCCCAAGCACATTGATGCATTTGTCCCACCCTGGCACATTCCACAATAATGAAGAAGTGGAAATGGCTGTTTGTGAATGGTTCTAAATGCAAGAGTCTGATTTCTGCTGCAACGAAACTTATATGGCCAAATGCTTCAATATGTTCTGGGATTATGCTGAAAAATAATGATACTTCAGTGAAATAAATTAGTGACACTTAACACTGTAATAACTTTTCATTTAATTTTTATGACCTAGGGAACTTTCCCTCCATGCCTTCTGATCAAAGTCTTGTATATATTTCTCATTTCTTCCAAGTTTGCTACATGCCCAAAATCAAAGTTCAAAAAACAACAGTCACTTCCATATTTCACACCATTTTAAATAGGAAAGAGAGTGGACAAATATTTACATATACCAGCTCCACCTCAGCTGCCATTTATACACATTTTATTACCAGCTTTACTAAACAAATTAAAATATATGAAGGAAACCAGGAGTCAGCAGTTTGTTTCAGAAAGTACTTCTGTTTAGAACCTGGTCTAAAACTGCTTATATGATGCTTGTAAATGTGGTGGACAGTTTGGTTCCATGCAGTCCCATTTCTACATATATTTACTCTTTGTTACATCCAAGTCTCACTTCAAATTAAGCAATGTATTAGGAAAATAAAAACAGGCTTTTCAATCAGATTTTCTTCCATCTTCAGTTGCCTGAATTATGCATTGACAAGTATAGTGTATGGACACACAGAGAGACAGAAAAAAGAGAAGAAGCCACTTACCAGCATTCGCTGTTGGGAGAGAAACAACAACACTTCAATACAAGGCAAAACATCATGGTGCTGGGACCCCCAGCTGTGCAACCCAACATAATACGTAATTATTGCTAGTGCTACACGTCTGTTGAATATCTGAACCAGTGGTTTACAACTTATTTTAACTGTGGGATACTCAGACACAAGTGATTTGGTAAAGTGCCACAAAGGCCTTTTTAACGCACATGAATATACTCTATGTATTAATATTGTGTTACTACAGACTCCGCAGGCCACTGAGAAAAGGGTCAAAAGCCATACGATGTGCATCACTGCTCTAAACCAACTGCGTCTGACAAGAAAATGAACTGCTGTTCTGTTATGTCATGAAATCAAAACCCACTAGCAGTTATGTTTACTACACACATACAAATCATCCTGACAAACATTCTTCTTTGGTATAAGACAATATATCAGCTCCAATTTCCACCAACATATACTACCAAAAGAAGTGGTATGGTGGGTAGCACCCTTCCTACATATTTGGAAGGTTCTGGAGTCAGTTCTTAGCCCAGAGACCAACTACCCTGACCAGTCATGGTCTTCCTGTCCCCCCATGCAAATTCCAGGCTAGTACCTCAAACTGCTCTACGACTACTTTCTTTGACATCTTTCTGGTTAATTATTCCCAAATCATCCTACCATTTGAAGCTATACAGACTGCACTGTTGACATCAATACTAAATAAACGATAAATAAATAAACAGTACACTACCAAGCACTCTTAAAACCCCTAATATATCTCATATTCTCTTCTTTTGACTGTTATTTCTCTGTAGACATTATACTCACCTCAACAGTTTTACCCAAGAAAAGTGGGAAAATTTGCATAGCAAAGTCATTTAAAATTTGAAGCTTCTGCAAAGAATAAATTTACCAAACACCCTTTGGCTAACAGTTGAGTCAATGTTGGGCTAAAGGGCTACAAACCGACATTTTGGGACCTGAGCAGGTCCACATAACACTGTCTCTGAGCCAGTCACTGATGTGGCTGATGGCCCTAGGAATTTGGTAAAACTACTTGAAGTAACATTGTAACATCTGACTCCTATTTCTAAGAAAACACACAGCATCTTGATGGTGGTCAACTATCAGTTTACTTTGAGAATTAAATGAAATCCACAGAGCATTATGGTTGAAAGACTACTTACTGACCATTAGCCTTTAAATGACCTATGATCACATATGCAAGCGCACATAAGATAACAACCCTAGCAATTAATTTTATTTGTTTAGGCAACAGGGAAATATACTGCATTTTTAAGACAAACCGCATAATCTATGTTTTACTTTCCCTAAAATGCCGTTTATTTCCTAATTTTATCCTTTTCTGTTCAAATAATATTCACACTGTTCATAAAACATGTGCTAACATTTAAATACCAACCCAATCATTTGAAGCTTAAGAAAACTGGTTTGAAAACTGGTCACTACCACTAGCTATGAAGTTAATACTGATTTTACCGGCCTGTCAAAACCAAGACTGCATTTTCTGACCACATCTAGGGGAGTGTGAAAAAGACACCTTTCGTGGACAGATCAAACTAGAACCATTCAATTTACTCTTGGTTTGTCTTGTATTCTCTACAAGAAAATATTTCAACCACATACCTCACAGGCCCTTCAAAGTGCGATTTTCTGAAAAGTGAGTATTTTGAGCCCTAGTTCATGAAAAATAAGATGCTCTTAATCAACTGTCAGACTAAATGCTCGCAGTTTTGAAGGCTTTCTAGACTTCAACACTTGGAAAAGCAGTAGCACAGATAGTTTTAAAATGTTATGTGTCACAAATGTGGTAATAGCTAATTCAGCTCGATTAAGTGTTATTTATTTATGATTTATTTACCAATGTTGTCAGTAGCTCTCTAGTGGTAAAATGATTAATGTGTAATGACTCAGAGAGGATGTGGGCAAAGCAAACATTGCATAATTTGAGATACTATCGTGGAATTTCTTTGATGGAAATGGGGACTCAATGCTTTGTATACCTAATTATTTTTAACTCTGATTCATCTACATTAGGTTTCTTTGGTTAGGCTTAGCTACTCTTTTTTTTATAGTATGTGTGTTATTTTTTGTGATGTATGTTATTCTGTGTTATGTGTCATTGTAGTACCACAGCCACTGGGTATAAACCCACTTGCAGTAATAAATTATATATATATATATATATATATATATATAAATCTTCATACAATTAGTTATATGGACAGATATAATGGTGACTGCACAAACACTCCCTATTCTACTTCAAATCCACACAAATAATACTCTGGCATTTGAATAAAGATTATATGCAAATATGCACAATATAGTAAGTTTATGAATGTATTTTTATGCAAATAAAGGTAACCTCATTACTCATACAGGGTTAGGAGTTACTAGAAAATCGAATAGCTTAAATTGTTGGATGAAATGTACCGTATATTCTCGAATCTAATCCGCACCCAGTTTTTGGCGACTTCTTAAACGAAAAAAAAAGTTAGTTCGCGATTCTAATCCGCACCTTTCCTTCAACCACCCCTTGCCCACGGGGCGACTGATTGAATAATATTGGATGTTACCAATGCGTTAAAATCCGACGCTACGCCTGTGGCCAATGAGTCATACCGATAGAGGCGGGGCCTTTCTCAACAGACGTGCGCAATCTCGTCTGAAGCCAGCTGATCTTTAGTTTTGAAACGTGGAGGTGCTTGTTCCAATTTGTCGTGTACCGTAGTTATGGAAGAGGGACACCTGAAATCTAAACGACTCTCATATACGGCAAAGTTCAAACGTGAAGTTATTCGGTGCGCAGAGGAGAATGGAAACCTCAAAGCCGCTGCAATTTTTGGAGTTGATGAAAGCAACGTTCGACTATGGCGGAAACACAAGGCAGCGATCAGCGGGTGTGAGGCGTCACGAAGGAAATTCACTGGACCCAAGAAAGGACGATTTCCTGAAATTGATGATGCAGTCTTCACGTTTTTTCAAGAGAGACGCAAGACTGGACTGTTTGTGAGTTATGATCTACTCGCGAGGAGGCGATAAAGAAGGCCAGATCTTTGAACATTCCTCGAATTATGAGTGATGACGGCGAGTCTGATGAATAATAAATTATAATAATAAATAATAAAATAATAGATTATTGTATTGTATTGTTCTTACGTTGTTTATTAATTATGTTAATTACGTTATTGTTATATTGTACAGCAGCTCAATCATTTTTCCAAAATCCAGCTCTAGACCGCGAATCTAATCCGCACGTGAATCTAATCCGCATCTGATTTTTAGCCCTCTAAAACTGTAAAAAAAGTGCGATTAGATCGAAATACTTGCAACTGATTGCAGAACACACATTAAAGACTGCAATATATTAAACTCAAGACTGACAATATTAAGTCAAGTGAAAATGACAGAAAATAAATCACGAAGTTTCACACACCAGTTACATGGAAAGGCACGTCAACTACTTAAGTAGAACCAACATATTTTACATTTGCTGGCACCACATACCTGTAAACTTCTTCAGGGTTTAGGCTGTCATCATCAAGGTCAGCAAGGGAGTTGTCACGCAAGATCCACGTGGCTGTAGTTGCTGGGTGTGGTACCTCCTGGAGACTGCAAGCGTGGTGAGGACATAACAACAGATGATGAAATTGATGGTGAGGGGGGAGAGCTCCCACTACCACTGCTACTCCTGCGCAGATGACTGTGCACCACGTGTGTGCAGCCTCCTACAGGGACAACAAGAATTCCAAGCATGATATTGATGACATTACAGAACAGTAAAATACTGGATTCTGTGGGGAACTGGGAAAGAAAATGTCCATCCTCAGGCTTGAAGACAAGAAATATAGGTTTCACTCATGTTACACACCACAACCTACAGACAAGTATTTCTTTTAAAAAGTGCTTAAATTACATAAGTAAACATGGTACACACACAGGCCCCACTGGAACACTGACTTCAAATGTAAATGACACCAATTAATTTTCAAAACACAGTAATTTCTGTTTAATCACTCAGACAACTCCTAAGGTGCCACATCGAGGTTCTCATAGCGACGATGATATAAAGTCAAGTCTTCTGGATAAGATGCCGTGCAATTGGTAAACACTTACTGACATTTTGGAGGAGCTGATTGCCTCCATCTTCAGGGTACTCCAAGGCACCTGAATAAAATACTTACCAGTCTATATAGCATCACATTCCAGAAGACTTGAATCTTCAACTCCTAGGCTGATGATATTTGGCATTCAGCAGTAATCACAGTTTTAACACTGAGATAATGGATCAAATTCATTTAATATAACAAAAGTATGACTTTCTAAGAAGCATATTTACACAAATCACAAACCGGCTAAGTGTAACAGTACGCTCATGAAAATGGTATTAGCAATGAGAACATGCTCTCTGTACAATACAATCAGACCACATGGGCCAAATAAAAACCCATACTGTCACTCACTTCAGCACAGTACTGCTATAACTGAAACTAAGACCACCAAACTTATAAATTGACCCATTAATACGTTATTGTTTAAGGATAACGGTGGCAAGTTCTTTAACCTTTATCCTACCAGCACAGGTATTTAAATTTTTGTGCATGGTTTATGAAAAATGTATCATTTGAACAGAAAAAAGATAAACTTATGAAATAAATGGCATGTTCTGGAAAATAAAACAAGAGATCTGTAGCACATATTAAAAATGCAGTAAACTTCCATGTTGCCTAAATATACAAAATAATTTCTATGGGCATTTTCCTACGTGCATTCACAGATGCAAGTGCAGGTCTTTAAAACGTTAATAACTGATGCTTAGGATTAAAATAATAATCAGACACGGAACAAGAAAGGTCTCTGTACTAAATTTTATTTAAGGTAAGTTTGTAATTCATTCATAGACAGAAAATTCACAGTCGTTAGAAATTTCCACTGCAAATATGAAATAAAATATTCTGCATCTCATAAACATTTTCAGTACCTTTTTAGAGTAGACACCAACATCATTAAGTAACTTGCACAAGTAACAACTCTAGCACGATATGTTATAAACATACCGAAAGCATATTTTACATAACAAGAACATACATTTACAGAAATAGAACGTTTACAAGTTTAATCGACCAAACTTCAGCAAGTTGTTTTACTGTTCATGTTAATCATGGAAACTATTAAGAAGAGTTGTTCAAATTGTTGTTATCATGAGCGAATTTGCAATCCCTTGATACAAAGTTGTCTGGTTTGTAACTTCCTACCATGTCCGAGGCTACATCCTGAGGAATTCCAATTGAACATTGTTACACAAATTGTGCTTTAGAGCAAATCCCTAAATGTCACATTCTGTGCCATTCATTGATAAGCTGCCAGACTGCAGTCCAATGACATGCAAACCACTTACCATGACACAGTACATGCCGCAGATTGACCTGAACTTAGCACCCTGACACCCAATTATTCACATCGTGTCTCCTAGGAATCCGACATAAAGCAATCCACCTGTCACCTTGGAGTTGCCTGTGTACATGTGGTTGTGATCATACCGAAAATACGCATCAACAGCATTCATCATGCAGCTCAATGGCTGGTGAACGATTCCCTATGTACAAGTGCGGGAATAAAAACAGCTCAACATTACAGCATCAAGGGTGGTAAACCTGTCTGCGAGCATAATATTAACCCTTCTGAGCCGTACTCAAAAGCCTGGTGCAATCTGAAAGTGATGAGAATTTAAATGACTGCCATTATGTTGCATTTTATTGGCAACAAATGTATGTTACTTTTGTTTTTAAACATACACTGTGTGTTCTCCATAGAAATGCATAAACTGAACACAAAAAGGCTATGGTTTTCTTCATCCATGTTTCACCTCAGAAACTACACAATACCTTTCAATGACATACGGTCCCTGACAAAACTTGGTTGGGTGAGTCTGATTTTAGTTTGTATATGCAGTAAATAACCCATATTTCACGTGAAAGTCTGCCTGAACTTCTATAAATTTCTACCAACATGACTCAAACTACACAAAACAGGTAAATGACAAACTGTACACTTAATCAGGCTGGTCAACATTCATCTACAAACATTTTCCAACATGGTAAATAACAAAACATATTAAATAGCTTTGTCAGTTGAATTATATCCAAATTTGTTTCACAGTAGTTCAGTACAAGAAGGTTAACATGAAAGCAACAAATAAATTGATTTGTATATGCAACAAATAAATGTGAAGAACAATAGGACAATGAGCAGTCACAAACAGCACCTTTGGGAAATATGTATACTTAATTGGAGTACATTTTTAAAGTCTCATTCCCCAAATCAACTGTGACTTGTACCTACTTCCACATCAGAAAAAGTGAATTTGGCCTTAAATTCACAAGAAAGAAAATATTCTCTTCTGTTTAAGTCTCTGTATTGTAGACTTTCTAAACTTCTCCCCCTTATGGCAGGAAGGGACATACAAACAAAGTAATTTTCTAACTGAAAGTGCATCTTGAAATGTCACCACAATTTTGCGAACTACATGAAATAATGCACATAATATAAAATTTAAATATTAGTAAGTGCAAAAACCTTTTACCCCAAAACATTAAGCAGTCTAATCACCTGTGGTTTCAAGATGGGCATAGCTTCAAGCAAACATATAGACTGCAGTACTTCATTACAAAGCCCCAACATTAACCTTTAAATGACCTCAGTTCGCATATGTGAAAGCACATAAAAAACATCCCTAAAAATTCATTTTATACATTTAGGCAACAAGGAAATTTACTGTATTTTTTTTAGACATGCTGCATAACTTCTGTTCTATTTTCCACAAAATATCGTTTCTTTCATAATTTTATCTTTTTTATGTTCAAATAATATGTTTTTATAACAATGCACTAAAATTTAACTACCAGCATGGTTGTTTAAAGGTTAAATGAAATAAGAAAATTGTGGTGTGTTTTTATAATACCGAACTTGTGACATCGTATGACTGTGACTCCTAACTTAATGTTTGTTAAAAAAATTGGAAAAGTGCTCCCAATATTAATCTTTATAAAAATAATAAGACTTTTCCTGTGTTTTCAAGCCAATCAACTTTTATCTGGGCTTAAAACTCCCACTAAAGAGTATTTTCTGCAGTATACACTATGTTTGAATTAATCAATAAAGGAAAATAACGCTTGCACTTTACAGCTTTATAAATGTTATTTCATTAATGTAGAAACATTTCAAATAAATCAACATTACTACATTACATGTAACTAGTACTACCATCTTAAATGAAAGTGTTCTGGGTTTTTACACTCTGTAGCATAATGAGTTTGTTGCAATGTTTTGGAGGAACGTATTCAGGGTGACCAAATTTAATCATCCTGAAGAGAGAGGCAGCACGCTGCACTGAAACGTCAAAACAAACTTATTATACTGGTGTAAAAAGCCATAAGACCCTCACTTGATTAACACCAGCCATGCAAACCACAAAAACTTATATCAGTATGACCATTATGTACTGATGACAGTTGCTGAATGAAATTCATCTACGTAATGCAACAAAATAAAGTGTTCTGGAAGCGCTGATAAAAAAGTTTTATTATTAAAATGATATTGCAATTCAACTGATGAATACGCACACTAGCCCATCATGTATGTCCATTTTAAGACATACAAGGAAGTGCTAGGCCTGGAGGAAGACCAAATATTCCAGTCTACAATAACATCTATAAATCCAAACGTTTGTCTAGCTCTAGTGCACTGCTTATTTCCCCCAACAGAACTGAACTTTGCTGTGAATGACAAACTAGCACTCACCTTACCACAGCCAGGGACTTGTGAATTTTGTTCTGAATGGAGCCAAGCAGGTCACCACCTAATTTGTTAAGGAGTCTTGTCAAGAGCACATACAGCCAGTCGCTGAGGTCTGCTTTGTGGGTGAGAATCAGCTCGTTCAGTGTGTCCAAGAAGAGACTGAACACCTGTACAGAATGTGTGTGTCAATCTGTTACAAGGGTTATACGAGAATTTTATTTACTTACTTAAAAAATTTGATGGTATACAGTATTTCTCAAAGAGCTAACAGAATAATCCTAACCCTTAAAGACCCATTTTTACGCATGTTCACAAAGCAAAGTAGCAACTACAAAGTGGATCAGAAAGTATGTTTACAGTAACCATAAATCAAAGGCAAGATTTTAATACAGGAAGCTGACAACATGCAGTGAAGTAGTTACTGGTACACAATTCATTCAACATAGTCCCCTTGATGGTTGAGACACTTGTCACAGTGTGTGCGATAAGTTTGTCCATCCCAGACGCACAGAACGTATGTCCTTATTGCATCAGCCACATGATGGTAGCACATTTGATGTCTTCAAATGTGGGTGAAACAATGTCCTGGCAAGTACTCCTTCCAGATGGGAAACGGATGAATATTGCTGGGTGCCAAATCTGGAATATATGGGGAGATGGTCCAGCATATGCCAACCAAATTGCTGCAGAAAGGCCCAAGTCTGCTGTGCCATGTGCAGTCACGCATTGTCATGGCGGAGAATCACACAATCGCTACAAAGACCACTTTCCATGCTTGCAAAAAGCATATATTTCCTCAGACTTCTAAGCAAGACCAGTTTTCCAAGTGGGTAACCATGCTGATCTGCTGCAGCTGTGCTCTTTCTGGGCATATACCATGTATCACATGACCATGAACACTAGAGCCATCTATCATACTTAACAACAGCATCTGAAATTTCAATGAGCTCAGCATCTCGAATGGTGGGAGTTAGACTTCTTTTTATGATCCACCTTCATACTTCTTTTGTCACATGTCTGCCTGCTCAAAAGGAAGAACTCAACCCACCAACCAGATTTTCAAGATATCTCATAGTAGGGATTTTTACTAACATCTGTCAATACATTCCAGTTTTGGTTAAAATCAAACAAAAATCATATACACTTTACACGAAGACCTACTTATATTTATGACTATTTTCGTTACTAAAGATACCACTGTTGTTAGGTTTAACAAAGTTACCAATGTTCCTATGGCTGCTACAGTAACAAGAACACACCAGAAGCGTTTTGCTCTGTGGACATTTTTTTAACTTGTTATACTGTGCTACCATCTACAACCAGGTCTCCAAAGTCATATCTCCCCTTGTCAGCTTCCATGATCTCATTTTCTCCATGTGTGCTGTATGTTCTGCCCATATCATTAGCCTTTATATAATGCAATTCTGATGCTTTAAAAGCATCAAATGGAGATGGTGCAAGATCTACACTTGAGACCACCAGAGGCTATGTGCAGGATGCTGTATTTGTGTCACCAATTAATGCAAACATTCCAGAACTGGCAAGCAGGTTCAATGACGCAGTGACACGAGTTACCAGGCACATTAGCAAAGGTCTGGGAAAAAATGGAATATCGAATTGACATATAAAGTGTGACTCACTGGACTCACACTGAGTGCTTGTGACACTCACAAGAAACTGAGATTCTTCATTGAGCTGTGCACCTCCCATCAATAACAAATTATAATTTTAAAGTCTATGTATTTTTTAAAAGTCTTTATGTCTTTTTAAAACTACCCTGTATATTATCAAATTCTGATGCAGTTCACTCACGACTCACCTTTGTGTGAGAGTCCATGAACATCTTGGTAAAAATATCTGCGACTCGCTTTAGTTCTGATCCTGTGAGAGCATTTCCATTCTGAAAGTAATTCTGCAGGCCCACCAGTCCTTCTTTGCGGTCTACCCAGTGTGTGCTGGCACAGTTTGCAATGATGTCAGTGATGTCCTAAACACACAGCAATGTTATGGCCCTAGTTCATTTCACTGCCTTCAAAGTGGCATCACAGTATAAGCCAACAGTAACATATGGCAAGCAAGCACATTACACTGCCAAAGCATCATTAGAACTTGCAAAAAGACTGAAGCTGGACAGGATTAGATGGCTGTATTGACAACTACAGCCGTACCCTCATTATAAACATCTTCTCATGTCTTGAGAAAAACCACGAACCCAAAACTTCTCTCCAAACAGAATAAAAGATAATTAATTTGAAGAAAATGTCTTCAAAATTATTTGCAGTAAATGACATAAATTAATTTAATAAAACACACTGCAATATTCTGCAATTTCCTTCACACATGTACCTCAAGAGTTTAGGAAACCACCTCACTGACAAACATTATTTTCACCTGAGTGAAACGTATTGACACCTTGGCCAGGGATCAAACTAGGTATTGTCACACTTCTATGCGGATACCTTAACTACAGCATATTGACGGCAATATTTCTGACTTCAGTGTGCAAATCAAGTTAACTGCATAAACATAACATGTACCTGAACAAAGAACACTAAAATCTTTGTTCAGACCCCTATGCATAATAACTAAACCTTTGTACTGTAAAGTCGTTTCAATCATTCAATTCGCTGTAACAACAAGCAAACTTCATACCCTGAAGCATGCGGGTGTTTTAAATGCATGCAGTCTTGCAGCTTTTAAATTGCTGTAGTCCCCAAATTTGAATCAGTTTATTAAATTTTATGTTATGCTTGTTGAGATAACACATGCCTCACAACAACAATTCATGCACCCATTGAGGGCAGACAGGAACGGTAACAAAGCACATTTAGGATGTCAGATTGTCCTTCACAAAATATGCCCAACTTTAATAAACAATACGATTAGCAGATCATGAAAATTTAAGTTTTGAAGACGTTACTACTTTTAAGAGTGAATCAGACTTTTACTACAAACTACATAAGAATGACGCTAAACGAAAAACAAATTCACAATATTCTAACCACAATTCAAAGATAAATGGTACCCACTCTTGTTTTGCCTAACATGTTAACCACCACTTTCTATCAATTTTGTCAGAACAACGAATTTCTTACCTTGTTGACCGGTTCCAGCACATCCCTGTAGAGGCGCTGCTGGGATCCACTCCAAGAATGTGACTGTATATGCATGTGCGAGCAGGGAAGTTGTTAGTATGGGTCAGACGGGAGGTCAGGCAACACACAGACGGGGATAAAACAAAAAAAGACAGTAAACAAACCAACCTACCACAAATGGACGGTGAGATAACAGGAGAACATTCAGAAATAGCACAAAGACTACCTTCCAGTTGACCCCAACAGACACTGTACCAAGCAGGAACAACACCCCCGAAAATAAACACGTACTCCACTACAGGAATGCAAGAATTGAAGGATTCTATGATATCTCATTGTGTTACTTGTATACATTATATAAAGCAGTTTTATATATTTGTCAGCAGTAATTTGTATGAGTGATAGATGAAAGATGATGACAATGATGGTGAACCAAGAGGCAATCATTCTATACTGTAAGCCACGGTGCACAAATTTTCCAATCATCTAGGCGCAACCTCAAAATTCTAGGTGCCAGAAGGGTGACATGAAGCAAGTTCCATACTCAGGTTCAACAAATATTAAGTGTCACCACACAAAAGTTTGTCACCATGGCAACCTGGTGCCCAGGATCTGTGCACCCCTACTCCAAGCTAGTATCACCAAATTAGCATTTACAAATAAAATGTACCCACGTAAGAAACTACCTGTAGCACCATGGGGATGAGTTTGGGTTCAGACTTAGATCAGTGGTGTAACTGGTGATATTTAAAACCCAAGAAGGTACATGAACCAAATACTGGGGGGGGAGTTTTGAAAATGGAAGCATTACTTATAACAAACTGCACAACAGGTAAAATTCCAAGCATTCTGGTACAATTACAGATCCATCCTTTTATTGATGTTTCACACAGCTACGCACCTCTTCCGAACTAAGAGTATTTTCAGCATAATGTCTTTAATTAACTAACATACACAAACACACTTCAATTTGAATTCAGTTGCAATACTGCCTGTAAAAACAACTAGTTATGTCTGACAAGAGAGAAAGGACAATCTTATGTGTTGGGGAAAAAAAAGAATGTGCATGCCTACAAAGAAGATCATCCTATCACAAGCCCCCCCCCCCCACTCCACCAAAGCCAACTATTCTCCCTTTTGTGGGATAAATTTGTGGCAGAAACATAGTTCAAGCAAACTCTTGTACATGTTTTGCTCCAAAAATATGAACATTATAGCAAAAATAAATGTAAGAATTACAAAATGAATGACAAAACTTGTTAAATACAGGTACACAGTCCATAATTTTGCCTTTATTATGAGTGTAAGATGCCCAACTACTTCACACACAATAAGGGAATTTGTTATAATGTAGATAAAAATATGGCAAACATATAAAGTACTTTTAGTTTACCGTTACTCCTGCTTTAACACCAATTTTAGCACAGAAACAAGGTCTGACAGCATATATACAACAGACTAAACCTCATTTAACTTTTAACACATAAGTATGAAAACACTGTGCCATTAAATGTATACCCTCTTCATCTGAAAGCAAAAACACTGTCACGCAATGGGCATTTTAATTTAGCAGTGTTCCAGCTGCAAACGAGGGCCGGGATAGCGTAGTTGGTACAGCGACTTGCTACGAGCTGGACAGTCAGGGGATCGAATCCCAGTGGGGGCAAGATTTTCAGCACCGGTCCAGACCGGCCCTGGGGCCTACCCAGCCTCCTGTACAATGGGTACCGGGTCATTCTTGGGGAGGTAAAGCGGCTGGGCGTGGCGTTGACCACCCACCCCCATCTAGTGCCGAGGTTAAAGAAAAAGTAGAGCTACACCTCTACTCCCCCTCTGGGCCTTCATGGCCTGTTCTAGGGTGAACTTTACCTTTACCTTCCAGCTGCAAACAGAAACATGAGATTTAAAAGGCCACATGTCACAGGTTAAAATACATATGTCACAATTTCAAATTATTCAGTGGACATTTTGGCTGAGATGACCGGAACCAAATGTTGAGCCATAACTTGTACTCCTCCATCAGAGAAGCATGATATCACGTTTGAATCAACGCTGTAAGATGCACCACTCAACTGTCATCATAAGTCTTTGTGTGGGATTGTGGACATCATTGTAACAGTGTCTTCAAATACGATATGACTGCTTCCCACTCACTGTAATTTCTCACTGAATGCTATGCAATATGTGGGAGGCAGCACTACAACTGAACTACAAAACTAGCAACATTCAAACAGGAAACCATACTCACATCTGATGTCCTTCTGTATGAATCAAATGAACGCTCAGAACAAACACTTGATGTCTCACTATCATCTGAATGATCATCAAATGGACGATAAGATTTCCTACTGTTAGGAATGTTGTGTCCAAAATCTCCACTGTCAACTGTGTCGAAGCTCTGCAATAAATAAGCAGCATTTCTTACAAATATATGTTGTACACGAAATAAAACTGTACAAATAAAACGAGTGTGTCATGAAAATACGAAGAAGCAGTTCATGTCAGAGAAGAAAGCAGACACTCTGTAGTTCAGTGCGGAAGTCCATCAATTTTCTTTGTAAAACATTTTCTTGCTCTAAATAGAAATTATTTTGTTTCTTGTAACTGACCATCTGTACTTTATTATAACACTATTTATAATTTCTTTTTGGTGTAGTCAGTCAACTTCACTGCCTTCTTAAGTTACTTTCCTTTCCTGTATTATTTAGTTGCCACTTACTATAAATAGCCATCCTTGATCACGGACACTAAACCAGGAACGCATAACCATAAAATCCTCAGCAACAGTTGAATACAGACAAGCTTGACATTCTTATTATATTTCTTTGCAGAACTTATTCCTTCTATGTCTAGGTTGATTTTATGTCTGTACCATCAAATATTCACCCTATTAAATATTTTGTAACTGCTCACTTAAAACAATACATTTTATACAATTTGTTGGTATATTCATAATCCATCTACATACTAAATTCAATATTCCTAGATATATCCAATAAACATAAAACATTATGATCACACATTTTAATTTTTCTTAATTATGAAGCATGTAAATTGCATAAAGAAATAGGGCACATTAGTACTGATTACTACTCTTATTCATTACTATTGAGATGGGGCAGGAACAGTATAGCTAGTATAGTGACTTGCTCCGGGCTGGATGGTCTGAGGAATGAGTCCTGGTGGGGATGGGATTTTCTGCAGCTGTCCAGACAGGCCCTGGGGCCCTCCTGAACAATAGGTATCGGGTCTCTTTTCCGGGGTAAAGCGGCCAGAGTGTGGCATTGACCACCCATCTCCAATTACTGCCGAGGTTAAAGCAAGAGTAGAGCTATACCTCTACTCCCCCTCTGGTCCTTCATGGCCTGTTCTTGGGTGAACTTTACCTTTTATTGATTATTACTGATGGCAACCATTGCAGCACTAAGAACTAATAGTCATAAAAGTATGTAGATCTTCATGTAAAGTTCCAATAATTTTTGTCCAATTTTAACCAAACTTGAATTTCATGACAGAGTTTAGTAAAACTCCTCAATACAAAATTTCATAAAAATCAATCCTGTGGAAGCTTAGTTGTTAAATGTGGACAGATAGAGGGACAGACATTATGAACCTAATTGTTTGCCTTTTGCAAGTTTGTGAACACACCTAAAAATCTGGGGTAAAAGGAAGGAGAGGTACTTCTGCAATCCAGATGTCAGGACTTACCAATGCATCTGCCAGTGCAGACTCTGCTTCCCGACTCTGCTGGAGAATCTTCTGTGCCATGACAGGTCGCTGAGGTGGACGTTCTACGGATGCGCTATGAGCATGACCGCCCCCTGTGTTACAAAACACATTCCATAATAAATGGTTCCAGATTATCTGCATAGCATTCAATACACCCAGACCCCTAACTTGAAACAGAGATGGAGAACTACTCCACTGTGGTCACCGACAGCCTATCAAGTCATACCACACTCAATTTAATTTCAAAGAGTAATGCCCAGTTATTGGTGGATGCACTTTCTTCAACAAATGGGTAGAATAACACATTTTTCTCTCCTCATTTCAAATGCAATTTCTCAAAAACAAAACATATGCAGGAAGAATGTTTATGGTGAGATGATTTTTTAATGCTTCAGAACTCTAGCCATGGTTACAGTCACCCTAATGTACCAGTTACTCACCTCAGCTTGGAACCAAATGAACGATCGTGTATTCCTGTCATGCCAAAGCGATTTGGACTGGTCTCTCTGCTGGCTTCACGACTTGTTCCTGTTGAGCGGGGAATTCCAGAAGACAACCTACGTGGTCGACCCACCGTACTTACTCCATCTCCTGAAACTCCATCCCTGTTGGCTGCTGAATATGTTGCATAGCTCAGTCGTGATGAAGGAGATCCTGATCTGCTGCTTGCTGTAACAGCATTTTAGATGCATAGCTAGTTTTGACAACAGTCAGTAGACAAAAATGCTTTGAATAGCCCAAATTCTCTTCTCTTTAACATATCTGTAGTATGAACTGTATTATAATACACAGACACACAAACGTGTAACAGTATTTATAAAATGTGTTAAACATACATGAAACAAAAATTGTAATATTGGAGACTATTGTGCACATAATTTGAAGGTAATTATATAAGTAATTTGTGGTGAAAAGTATATACGAAAATCAAACAGTAAGCTATCTTTGAAACAACTGAAAGGCAGCAGCATTTTCAGAGTAATATGAAAGAAGGTTCTTTTCAGTTGAAAGCAAACACAACAGGATGTCATGCATCAAGGTCATGTACCAAGATAAAAGAAGGTTGTGAGGTCTGAACTGAGAATTCTGAATGCTGTGCCAGTGCTGTCACATTCTAAGAATGTGATACAGTAGTACAGGGGACTGCTTGCACACAAAACAAATACTGAAAGCTAGGAAATATATGACACACTACTGTGCATGCTGGGTATATACAACACACTGTGTGATGCATCCATTACAAGACGTAACTTACGCTGTGACTGTGAAACACCTGCCACCCGACTCCTTGTCCGGCCAACTCTTTCCGGTGAGGTAATTGCACTGACCAACATTCCCCCAGATATTTCGGATGACTTTCTGGGACGAGCTGAAATAAAATAATCTACATGATGCAACGATGCACACAAACTTATACCTCACTTGTTACCACACAACTATGGAGTGCCCACTGCTGCCACAATAAAAACAGAAGCAGAAGGAGCCTCCAAAATGATAGTACAATACCCACTTAACAAGCACACAACATAACATTCTAGGAAACCATAATTTAAATTCTAAACTGACTCCCTTTTAATGGGTATTCACTTCTAGCTTATTAGAAAGCAAGACTTCATGATGAGAACTTACAATAAAATAATCTGGGAAAAGAAAGTTCACCCCAAGTTTTCAATTCAAGAATTAAGTGCTAGGTGGTTCTTTTACCCGAGAATGTTTGATAGCAAGTCATAAACAGAACTTTTTGTTACAAAGAGAAATTGGTTCAGCTGCTGAAACATTGGCCTGAACATATCAAAGCACTTAATCCACGTTGTTGGTAGTACTGACAAAGGTTTAAAAAACACAAAAAAAAATCAAAACAAAATAAAGAAAGCTCTCCTTGTCCCTGCCATGAAAGCATACAGGAAGAGAAGTATAACTCAATGTATTCTTAACCTTAGCACTAGATGCAGCTAAGTTTCAGTTCAAACCAACCATACAGATGTATGAGGGTTATCCAGAAAGTAAAGATACAACACGAGTGGGAGGGGAAGGGAAATCACCACAGACCATTCCGCTCACAGCCCAGACCTCGCTCCCAGCAATTTACATTTGTTTTTGCATTTAAAGAAACATCTGGCCGGCCAGAAGTTTTACGAAAACGAAGTCACTACATGGTTGCATGCACAGGCAGCGGAGTTCTATGACATCGGAATACAAAAACTCGTACCCAGGCTAAACAAATACCTTGACAAAGGTGGTGAATATGTTGAAAAATAGCTAAAGGTATGTGTTAAAAGTTTTTTCACTCGATTTTGTTAATAAATATTTTTAAAAAATTTTATTGCTTTTGTATCTTTACTTTCTGGACGTCCTACGTACATACCCTAAAACATGCTAACTTTCAAACTTTAATCATATGGCAGAGTGTGTTATGCATTTAGCATTCTTATGTGTTCTTCGAACATGCATACGATAACAGAATAACAGTTGAATTCCCAAAACGCAAGTGGCACCTCCCACAAACAGCACTAAGTTATTTTTTCATAGTGTTAATGAAAAGTAATGCCTCCATTTCAACTACTTATGACTGAATATGAATATTTTAATAAAATGAAATGCAAAAATAATTCCATAAATCTATAATCAATGAGCTAGCCTGGGGTCTTTGTACCCAACATTGGTGTCAGTGCATTTGTCATCTTCTCAGGGTTTGAAAACTCTAAATGAGTTCACAGTGATCCCCCCCCCCCCCCCCTGCTGACTTTTGCATCCCTTAGTCTATCTGTAGTTACTTACGAACTCAGCTTATCCTACGACAGCTGTTCTGATCGTCAAAAGACAACAACGAATATAACATTGGTTCCACAGCATGGAATTCTACAGTATGCCTGTTCTTTCATTTAAATAGATTTGTACAGGATTTTTCAAGTATCTAAAATGCGCACCTCTCTCTCAACTGACTGCATAACAATGGCACGTTGCTTAAATCGCACCAACAAGTGTGCAGTGCATGGTTCCATTTCACACAAAGCAACAAACAAACCTATTCCAGCAGTTTTAGCACACCTGTGCTGCCATCTTTTGACGAGTTATAAAGGTGAAGGCATTATTTTTCATTCAACCCTATATCGGTGCAATTTTTAAGTGCAGTAACACCTGTGCCACCAAAACATCATCTCTTCGTTGGATTTAAGTTCTCATGGCAGTGAGTATGCAGATTACTGTCTTCTGGAGTACGGCATCTGTAGTGTAGTAAAAATCTACCAATATTTTGGAGGAAACTGCTGTCTCCATCCTCATGGTAGAATGTTTGAATACGTCTACCTAAAGATGTTCCTAAAGATGTACCTAAAGATAACTGTTCCACTGTTTAAGAAATCATTTTACTGCATTAGATAAATACAAGTGGCAGACAGTGTTGCACACAAACAGCGAGTTCTAAATCCCATGCGCAGACTCACCTGTGTTATGTTCATCTCCTGAATCCAAGCAGCATTAAAAAAAAGTTAGAAAACATTGTTAGCACAAATATTAGTCAGTAGCCCATCTTCCTGACAGCTCATGGATGGAAGCAAATTATTAAAGATAAAGACTGAGAAGTAGCACATAAAGCCGTCAACAAGATGAGAGTATGCATATCAATCTGTGTATATTCTTGTATCTCACATAATTTCAGTCAAGTACGTATTTGGCAGTTACTGAGTGGATCTGAATAGCCCAAAGGCAGCCAATAAAAGACATTTCTGTTGCTCATTCAATAAGCAGACTTGATAAGAAACACAGTTATAAAAAATTGAAATTTAAACTGCCACTTTACATAAAAATATACATAAAAAAAATAAACATGGTCTCTTTACAGATATTCAAAAAATGTATTATGTGGAATTCTTACTGATAACAAGAATCAATAAACATTATAATGAATAAGTGGACCATTCTAAATATTTATTACATGAATATGACATACAGGAAGACTAATTAAGTTCTACTTCACCATGTAGAACCGAACAAGGAAGAATACAAAATATGAACTTTACAAAGTATGCATTTTTCTAGAGCAATGAAAACTTTGTAGCAACAGCAGGAATGAAGCTGCAAAATTTTAGTTTTCACATAAAGTGAAAGGCTGTAAAGAGTTCTGTAGAATGCAAGCTTTGAGGTTCTCATAGTTATGTTGCTAAAGATTCTGTCTTGTGCGATGTGACGCTGTGTTGTTAGGTGGGTACTTCCCAACACTTTGAACAAATGCAGTGCCTTCAAAATTCGGTCAGTCAATGCTTAAGTCATATTGTGCAGTTTATCCCCTTCATTAGTACAGATAAGTGGGAGCTGGGTGCATTTGACGTAAAAGTTTCTGTTGTTACACACCTGTATTATTTAACCATGCAGTTACAATCGCATCAGGCAAGAATACATGTAAGTAAACAATACATAACTGCTGATCAAATGCAGTAGTCAGTATGTTCACAGCAGTACAGATAACACAATATTATAAAATGTATGTATGTATGTATGTATGTATGCATGCATGCATATCTCTTGCTGACTGGACTCTGCACTGTGAAACAAGGCTACAGGAGGGGTGCTCAACAACTTACGTAGGGAGGCACCAGACCCCACTTTGTGTCTGGCCAGGGCAGCATACTGAGCCCGTGCCTTGGCGCGTTGAGCCGCCTGCAGGTCGATGGCACTGTTAGAACGCAGAGCTGATGCTCCAGGTGGGCCAGAACCCCGACGAGCAGATCCATCTGTACCCAATGCATCCAAATGTTCAAATGTTAACATTCCGGATTGCAAAATTTGGCGTTCCCACAGTGATGCTGTTGAAGATGCAAGCCTTCTGCAATGTTACACTGCCACTAGGTAAATAGTTCCCATCATTTTCGAGAATCACAGTTGCCATTGTCTTCAGGGCCAAGCAGCCCAAGTCATCGACTTCTTGAAATTTCATAAGCTATTTACCCACTGACCCAATGTAACATTCCAGATGACTTATATCTTGGGCACTCTGGATTGGCTTTGTCTTGCCTTTCACACTTAAAGTCACCGACATCTAAGTCTCTAATGATTCGGATTTTTGACCAATAAAAAGCAAAAAGGTAAAGCAATCCCATTACAGGCCTGGACAGGCCCTTAGGGTTCGAGGAGGTTGAGGCTCCCAGATTTCTAGACAATTGGCACATGAAGGTGGTAAGGTTGTCAGCTCTATGCAATGTCCGCCTTTATCCCTCAGGAAATATTCCTGGTACTCATTTCTGTTAGAGGCTGAGTCGACTCCAGGGCCATAGTGTGACTGAAAGGATTATGTCAATGAAAAATTCCAATGACACCATCGGGAATCGAACCTGCAACCTTCCGGCTTGTAGCGCAGTGCCTCAACCAACTGCGCCACCGCGTGCCCCTTTTTTACCAATAAGAACAGCAAAATTATTTTCAATGACTGGTTACCATTCCTTCATGATTATGCCAGGGAACTAGTGAAATATGAGGTACATACAAGCAAAACCCATTTGAGGATGCTAACAGGTGAAGGTACTGCAGTAGTCACAAAATAAGCAATGTACACACATAACATAACATTGTGGCACGTTCACATAACGTTTATACCTCCTTGACTATCCTAACAGCCTGATACCATTTCACTCAAACAGAGTGCTTTTATGGTGATTTAATGTTGCCAGCAACAATAAAACATACTACATCTTCATGTAATGTACCTGAAATTTTTGCCCAACTTCAACAAGATTTGGATTTTATTGACAAATTTTCACAATAGTCCCCAGTTTCCAACTTCACAGAAATCCATCTACTGAGAGCCGCACTGATACAAGCAGTCAGATGGACGAAAATGGCAAAACTAATAGGCTTTTCATGACTGTATGAATGCACCTACAAATCAGCACATGCATTTAGGCAGAAGTCCCACTGATGCACAGGTTGGCATAACCACTGCATCACAGTTTCCTGCACAGCACCATCATCATTACCTGACGTGAGTGTATGACCTTTCAGGGATTCCTTTAATAGTCCAAAGATGTGAAATTTCCCCAGCAATAAGTCTAGGCTGTATGTAGGACATCTAACACCTTCCAGTGCATAGTATTCTGTTGATCTGCATCTCTGTTGGCAACACTGGCATTATTGTGCAGCAGGACGATGCTGTCAGTCCAAGTTTACCCTGACATTTGTCCTTGATCTAGCCAGCAGTTCTTGAAGTGTCTGACAGTAACAGTTCACAATTACTGTGTTGTAATGTGAACTGAAGTCCAGAAGCAGGGGTCTCTTGATGTCTTTCTGGTCCTGCTCAGATGGATTCACCTGCTGGTATGCTGCGCTGCCATGTTGCCCGTACAGTGACCAAGTCAAACACACAGCAGTGCCACATACACTGCCAGCACAGTGCCACAAATGGGTTTCAGTTGTACACACCTCACAAACAGACTTTTCAACGTTGCAGTTTCATACTTGTTAATTTTTAGAGTAACAAGACACAACAAAAATACTGGATGAAGAAATATTCAATGCAGTCACCTCAAAGCTGGTATGTATATGTATATATATATATTTATTTATTTAAAAAAAACTGAATCGCAACAAGATGATTTGCTATTGAGATGGCTGTGGAATAAGGAGACAATTGGGATTAATGTGCTGAAACTTGTGAAAATACAGCTTGAAACTACAAATAACATAACTCAAACTAAAACAGAATAAAAGTCACTGATAAAACATCTTCCAAAAGCTACACACAACAGCAGAAAGAAATCGAACAGTAAAACTTGGAAATAAAAAGCATGTGCATGATAAACATGGGGGTGAGCAGTCAGGCCTGGTGCATACTTGGTGCTGCCAAAATTTAACATGGCAGTCCCCATGACTGAGCACATAAAATCCAAGGCTCAGACAAGAGTGTGAGCAAGATCATTCAACAATACTGTACTAACTGCTGGAGCCATTAAGAACTCATGAAATGTAACAAATACTCCTTTGGCAGTGTGAATAGCTGCTGCTAAGAGAACACTTAATGCAGCCAGGAATGAACTTTATGTAAGTCCAATACCGCTGATATCTTGTGCCACTTACATTTATGAACTGTCAATCACAGACTGCATGAAATGCACAAAATCTGTGTCACGCAGACAGAGAAAGTTCTGTCAAGTTGCTTCCATTCTTAAACAGCCTCCAACTAACATTATGCATTTATCTATATGTAATCTCATGTCATTACATAATTTCATTAGGTTTAATTAGTGATAAAAGTAACACTCAAAAATCAATTACAACAAACTTAATTTCCAGGCCTCATCTTCTCCATTCAAATCAATACCAAACCTTCACCAGAAACTGGAGCTGTTCTATAGCCAAGGCTGCCCAATAAATATGGTACTTCTGATACAGAAACTTAAGAAAATTATCTCACTACTGATAAGACTTTCTCTACATATTGAGGGTTGTACTAAAAAAATTCTGACATGCACGCACTCACGTGGGCATATGTACATACACGTACATCATGTGACAAAAAAGCGTAAAAAATAATATTGTGCCGATGTTCCCGTATTTCAGGTGCTGCTTGTAAACTAAGCTGGACCAGGATACAAGAAACACGAATGGGTGTCCCATAACAAAACTTTAATGGGTCAAAAACAAAGAATCAACACATAGACACACATCAGACCTGCATCAACTGACTTGAGCCCACTTGACGCAGCCATAAGCACTGGAATACCTGACCGATGGTGCCGGGTAAGTGAGGGAGTGCGATGCAGACCGGAGTGGTACTGCGACAGCTGCTGTAGATTCTCTGTGCTCCCTGCGCCACACCCAAGACAACCAAACACCCTCATACAAGATTTCCCCACAGTGCTTTAGCACAGCCTTGATTGGCAAATTTATTTGAGACAACAGGTAACAAAAGTATGATTAAACATAAGTTTATGCTCGCCTGAGAATGAACCACAATGATATAGTTCTGCAAATGTATCACAATGATGTAGTTCTTCTCTTTATTTTAGCAACTGATAATTATCACTTAATACAGTACAGTCTGAAAACTTAGGGAAAGACACTCACTCACTTTTCATCACAAGTAGAATACATACAAAAACTGGAAGCTACAAATTGAGTCCAGAATGTTTCATCTCATCTTTCAACACAATTAAAAATTTAAACATGTAAGACTAAAATCTTATGAAAGCTGGTTTCTCACTTTTCGGGAAGAACAAAGCATGACATGCTGACTGAGAATATTTTAATAACAGATATGGACCAAGACATATTATATTACAGTTTCATAATGTATCGTCTTCAAATAGTATTATTAAAATAATTAATTATACTGGAAAAGTGGGTAACATATGAAGCAGAGCTGATAAAAATGAAGTGCAAGAAAAATTATGGTTGAAAATGATATGGGAAGGAAAATGTAGTCCATGTGGCAATGGCCATCAAGGCTCTACATACACAATGCAGAACGATCTACTCAGAACAGTTACGAAACACACGTCTTTGGGAGGAGAAACAGAGCACCAGACAAGAGCAGCAGCACATGCTTGTCATAGTGCTCCTCTTTATACTTATATTTACTTATAACATCACTGCTATACCACAACATGAGCTGAATTCTATCACAAGATTATAAGCATGACAGCCAGGCTTACTGATCTGTAATGCAGAAATAACTTTTTTTTCCTTCCCCCCCCCCCCCCCCCCAATGGCTCGACAGCCCCTTGAGGGCCTAGGCCACCTCATTTTTCGAGGCTTCACGATCACACTTTATAGACACACCACATTCGGTAGGGCTCCTCTGGACGAGGAGCCAGCTCATCGCAGAGACAACGCACAACACTCACAAGAGACAGACATCCATGCCCCGGTGGGATTCGAACCCACAATCCTAGTAAGCGAGCGGCCACAGACCCACACCTTAGATCACACGGCCACTGGGATCGGCAGAAATAACTTTACAATACAGAAATATGCAAAAGGTGACAAATATATAGCATTTCGGTTAACTGTCATCTTATATCACTTTTACATTCCATCTTATGTATTAAATATATCTGAGACACACATCCACAATAATTCCATTGCTACAAACCACGCTCTATCAATGATGTTTCACGCACAGCTACAGCATGCACATACACCATAAAGGTGATGGATGACTATAGACAACTAACTCTATGGAGCAGAATCCTTCTTGATGAGAAGCTAATGATCACTCAGTTAGTCAAGAAATGCCAGACCTTCAACAAAGACCTCAATATTCATTACTGCTTCACAAGAGCTCACCATTGGACCCTCAGCTAAGCCAGACCGCAAACGAAAATGTACCATCCTACTCTACAACACTGCACTGTTTTCCCCAATTCCAATTCACAAATCAACGAAACTGTAGAGATTTCTTCAAGGACTAATAACTTACCCATATAAGAGCGTAGCACAATTATGAGCCTACAAGTATCATTAGTACTAACACATACAAATGTTTATTACACTATTATTTATATAAAAACTGTTGTTATCATCATGTTCTGCCCCATTATAACTTACCAGTGGCACTGTTTGTGAGCCGTACTCGTGGTGTGGTACCCGCACTGCCGTAACGAGATGTTGAACTCACTCCCTGCTGGTGTAGCGAGTTGCTTGAGCTTGAGTTTGAAAGTGTTAGCTCTCCATTTAGCACTCTTTTGTATGAGCTATCCAGTGAGTTCAGCAATGAGTCTGCCTGCTCAGGGAAATGACTTCGGAAACTCCAGTATGCCCTACAAATACATTTTAAACCTTCTAAAACACATATATTTTGTTCTTTCCCATTTCAAAACAACAACGAATTAACTAATGAACTACATAACTATAAAATGTTAAGGGATTAACTGAGCACCATACCATGAGAATGAGTGAGCTGTGTAATTTTAACTTTGACACTAGATAAAGTTAACTGGTTAGCTTCACGTTCTGGCTGCCTTGCTCCCTAAGAATCTGTCTCCCCAAACCCAGGAGAATAAGAGAATGACTGAGCTCCACAGTCAGCCGCACTCATATTTTTTTACATTACTTACTTTCTGGCACACAGCCTGGCCTCTGGATCTGCATCGGCAATGCCCTTCTTGATAGCTTCTTGAAGGAGTGCAATGTGTTTTTCCAAGGAATGTGTTGGCCATGAGTGGAGCAGCTGCTGAAGAAATTCGCAGCACGCTCGGCGAATATCCTTTGATTTTGAGTTCAGGTTCTGCGTGATGATTGGAATAAAACGTGGTGAATGTGTGTAACGAATAATGAACCGTACTGTTACCACGCCAGCCGATGCCATTACCTGTACCAACATAAATGCATACATGAACTTTCTTCACACTTACTTTTACAGGCCATGAAGGATCTCTTAAGCTTTGTAGTTTTTCATTATTGCTATAATGTTTGTGGCTTTATAAAATGCATGAACTGTGATGCATCTATGACTGACTGCTGATTCTTGGTTTATTTAAACATGCTTTTCAATTGCATAAGGCATATGGTGTTAAATCATATCATGATTGTGAACAATGAACTGGAAATGACAAGGAAGTGGTCACGATCTGCTCCAAAACACTATCACAACATACAGCAATTTATAGAGCAGTGAAGAAATGATGGAAACTACAGAGAACTGCAAAACCACAGTAATAAAATAATTCCAGTGTGTCTATGAAGTCATTAACTCACCTTTGCCGAGTTCTGGATGAGATTGATGATGCTGTTGAGTAGATACTCCCCAAAGTGGTCACACTTGTGACCCAGCTGCTCTGACAGATACGCAATTGTGTAGCACGCTTCCCGAACAACCTGTGACCTGCAATGTGACAAAAGCACCCATAGGGCTTTCAATTGGTATAAGACTGAGCTATAAAAGTAATAGACACAGGAATGAGACACTTAGTATTTATCACATATGCATTTCTAGCCAACAATGCTATAGCACAACCCCAACTTTTGGTAATTCTTCAGGTTTTCACAGTGGTGCAGTTGAGTTCTCCATTCTTCTGGGATGTGGTGTCACATCTCTGGGTGAATGGTACTCGATGGATTAAGACAACACAGTGGTCTCATCTTCAAGGGTCAAATTGTCCATGAAAAACATCAGGCACCAATCCTCCAGTGATGTGGGGCCATATCCCAAAATAAGGGAGGTCTCAACTGTTGGTAACATTGTCCTCTCATTAAAATTGGTGGCAACTGATGAACCATAGAACAAAACACCCAGTTCACCTTTCTGTTATCTGTTAAACCTGCCGGTATAATTTACAAAGAAATCAGGAAACAACTGTCCAACAGTAACATCCACTTTGACCCACTCTCTCAGTAAGCTAAGTAGCACTGGCATTCATACTCTCATTCTCCATCCAGCCTGTAACCTTAAAATCTTCATCTACTGACTGCATCATAACAACATACCTGAGATCTTTGACAGAAGTCTGGAAAGGCGGCTCCAGTAACCTCAGGTGAACGTACAATTCGTCAAAATTTGCTGCCCCAGCAAGGAGCAATGAACGCACCTTCTTGAGCTGTACACCAACAGCACACACTTAATTACTATAATTCAATCCATCATCCCCCAATCTTTTCTTAATCATGGATCAGTAAAAAATCTGAGTTCCCCAGGGATCAGTACTCTACCTGCGTCATACTGCAGAGTACAAAAGCATGAGAGACGTGAGGTTCTTGAGGCAATGTTGCTGAAAATTCAAGTCTCCTGGGAAGTGAAGCTATGTCACTGGGCTAGTAGTTCTGAAAATTTTGAAGGTAAGTGCTTTCACATTCAAAACTACTCATGCAGCAACACACAGTCATGTCCCAGAAAACCTGAATATTCAGCCAAAGACATATTTGTAATTATGATTATTACTAATACATTAAAATATATTTATTTACAGTACGAAGATAAGGCCTTGAAGTGTTACAACATACTACCATTTGTAGATCTGCATAATGTAAGTTGTTTGTAGCAGTTCACATCCTACTCACTGAGACACACCAGTCTACTTCAGTGAATGAGTACACTTGTTTATATGTCACTGCACATACACATTCAATTTTGTGCTGTATTGTATGTGGATAAACTCATTACATGAAAACAGATGCAAGAACAAAGATAACATAAGTTACAAAATTCTAATTTTTGTTTGGAAACTATTTGCTCTCCCTCAATTTTGGAAAGGAGGTATTCTAAAGAAACATCAACTGTTTGCACGATCAACTGTAGAATCACCTTCATGATTCTTTGAAGAAGACTTCTACCTACATGAAACTCAAGATAATTATTTAAAGAACATCTGTCTCTCTCACACACACACACACAATGCATGCACCAATGCACACCCCCCCCCCCACACACACACACACAAAGAATCAAACACAGCCCACATATTAGTTTCTTTCAAACACCTAGTCAATAAACCCTAAATACAGGCGAAATAAATAAGCTACAATTAACATCTTAACGACTTTTCATTTGATTTTTAAGACCTATCGAAACTTACTTATTCAACATCCTTCATATATTAAACCACATATAATTGTTTGTGTGGGAGGTGATTTAACAAGACTACATCAACTGCAGAATCAGATGCCTCAGTAGACCACACAATACTCTGAAAGTGAAGAATGGTGCTACTTACCGCATCAACCCTTTTCGACCAGTCCTTGTTAGGATCAGAAATTGTTTCACGTATCGCCGTCAACTGATCTTCTAGTTCTCGTGCAGAAAACAGCTGAACTGTTGGAACATCTTCAAATGCTCTACTGAATGTGTCTTCATCCACTGCACCAGCCTGCCCTGCTAAAACAAATTAAGACATGGCCCACACCATCAGTGTTATTACTTCACAAAATGTCTTCTTTAACCAGCTGGCCTTGGTGGACTATATGGATCTTTAGTTCATCATATACCACTGGCCTCGGTGGACCATATGGATGTAAGTGCAGTTAAGGGTATTATAAATTTCAAATGCCCTCTGTCATGAGCAGCAGTTGGAATTTAAATGTCAGCATCACTAAAGAATTAATTCAAAAGTTGAGGAACATGTATATAGAACAAAATATAAAGCTCATACTATAAAGTTCCACAGAAGGAAATAATTTCTCTTATGAAACAAGAAACTTAGGGTGTTTTTCCATTAGTGTAGGTGTTTTATTTAATGACAATGCCAGCTGCTCCAAGTATTTAGCATTGATGGCGGATGAAGAAAACACAAGATGGAGCAATGGTGGAATGGTTCTGACAGGGAAAATGGAAGTATTCAGAGAAACCTGCCTCTGTGCCACTGTGTCCACCACAAACCACACATGAACTGGCCTGTGATCGAACCCAGGCCTCCGTGGTGAGAGACCAGTAACTGACTGCCTGAGCCATGGCATGGCTGTCTTTCCATTAAATGATGTCAACTATACAGAGGGAATAGGACGAACTATAAAGTTATAATTATACAAACTTGGTAAAGGAGAGCTCAAACACAAAAATGTAAAAGTTCAAATTTCATCGTTTTCATGAAGTCGTTACTTTGGGACAACAATGCCCAAACCAATATAAATGACACACACACACACACACATGTATATATAAAACAAATAAATGAAAGAACCAATGAACCCTTCTATGCAGGATTGCCATTTAAAAGCCAATACTTACACAACTGATTAAGAAATCCTTTGATTCTATGTAACCAGAAGGCCCAGTAACATAGACTGCCATTAGGGCATGTTTCAAACCGCAGTCACAACACTTCACACCTTGCTCCTCTAAGATTCATTTCAATATTGTCAAAACTGCCTCATTTATGTCTGGGTCTTCCTAGTGGTCTCTTCTCTTGAGCTTTTCTGAGCAAAATTTTGTATACATTTATCCTTCCCCCATGCATGCTACATATCCAAACTAGCCCAATCCATTGTCATTTAACTGTTTAAATTATATAAAGTAAACAGTACAAATTACTGTACAAAGCTTTTTCATTATGTCATTTTATCCAAGAAATATATGACTTCCTTCAAACTAGTACCTATTAATATATGGTTCTGAAACATGAGAATGAAACAAACAAGAGACAGCAAAGAAAATGTGATGAGTACAAAGTATTTTCTTGGATACATCACACAGGAAATGAAGAGGAAAATATCTGGATGGAGGAAGATGATAAAATGCAGATGTCAGAAGGCTTTTCATATACAGATATGTAAAAATGAGCAGTATGTTTAAACTGTACCGACACATCCAAATATCCGCCTATACAGTCAGTGTGCCTCTCATCAGGAGTTGCTTTCCACCCATCCCTTCAGATGGTAGGGCCTGTGTCTATTCTAAACAGGTTTCGTGAGCAGTGACTCCTGACATTTCACTAGTGCAGTGTGATAGTGGCTGGTGTGTGATTACAGATACCAAAATACAAGAACAGAACCCACTACTCAGGCAGCAACTTTATCTAGATGCCAGTTATGTTGCATAAACCATACCCTACCTATATTTTAAAGATGACGCTTTTAAATAAATGTAGTAGAAGTTGAAGGTAAAGTTACCCCCTGTGAACAATATGAAGGCATAGAAGGGGAGTAAAAGGTACAGTTCCACTCATTCTTAACCTCAGCACTACATGGAAGTAAGTGGTCAATTTCACACTCTGGCTGCTTTACCCATGGGGAAGAACCACAGTACCCACTGAATTTTTAAATAAATGTAGATGAATAAAGTGCAATGCATGGCATGACGTTAAGATTCTTAAAACTTTCATATCACAAAGTAGGATCCTGATCCTTTAATTCTACAATTTACTTGCCTGTAGTCTCATCTCCCCACCCCCACCCCCCAAAATAAAAACTCTAAAAATAAGGCTGAGGAACAAACCTGAATAATTTTATATGTCACACAAACAACATTGCCAAAACAGAATACTGGCACACACTGCACAATGCAGAAGTTTAATGCAAGAGCCAAGACATAATCACTTCACTGTTACATACTGCTAGCAGTTCCACAAACACTATACATGACAAAACAATACACAGTCTGCAAACTTTTTAAATATGAGGTAAAAGAAAACACTATTAAAAGCTTTTCAAGATTTGGAAATTATGAAAACTAAAGTAACTGCCTTAGGATTCCCTTGGTTTCTGGACTTTATCAATTGTCTGTTATTCCAACCAAGGTACATTTAAGAAACTGGATCTGCCTCTGTCCGGATACATAGGGTTGGGGAGACGCCAGTTCAGCTGTGTCTCACAGAAATAGCTACTCCCAACCACTGAACCAGTGAGTCAGCCCTTTCACAGATTAATTATCTGGTGCAGGATCCTGCTTTAACCCTTCAATGCTGGCCTCCGTGCAATGTGCATACCTTTATTTCCGCACATATTGCAGGCCTTGGTGCAGTGTATGCTCGTGAATGCATTTAACGGTATTAAAAATTTAAAACCACTCCATCGTGTACAGTAGTTAAAATTTAAACCCCAGGGTTGAGCTGATACTCGCTCAGCCAGTCAACAAAGTCACTGCTTTAAAGGAACTCGATACATTCATTAAAATGACAATGACACATACAATTATTCTAATAACAAAATGTTTGTATGACTGTTTTCTTAATAAATGAATCAAAAAGACAAACATGGTGCAACAGCTGAAAGATGTTAATGAAAAATCATGCTAAAAGCATTGCAGTGTATGTATGTACCTATTTGATATATAAAGGACTCCTAGTTTCTGACACTGTGTACTTAATAAATGCACCCAAAACACAAAGAGCGACAGCTGAAAAGAAGAAATGTATTGTTAAAAACCACGTTTATACAGACCTGTCACTGGATCCTATGGATGGCTACTCCAATCCACTCCTTACCTTCACACCCTGTTTCTGTTAAGGTCCATTTTGATTATCCTCACACATATGCTCCTGAATGGCCTGCCTCGCTAATTTAATATACAATACTTATTTCTACGAAAAGACAATCAGAAAAGATTACCAAATACATATGGCCAGGTGTTCTTAAAAAACCTTTTGAAAAATTGCAGGCAATTGCACCAATCCAACCAAAGAATGAAACTAATATTAACCCTAGATTTTGTGATATGACATTCCATTAATTACATTCAGACAGTAAGCATACAAAGGACAAGCCACGCTCAATTCATTTGCTTTCTGCATTCCTATCACTCGAAGACTTGAAAACTCACAACAGTTATGAGGACTATGTGATACCACAGCTATTAAATAAACATGTATAATGCTGAGAAAGTCAACATGCCCACATACCTAACTGAGTGATGAGTAAATTTCATAAACCCAACAGTCTCTCATACCTAACCACATGTTCCCACATTCTTGACTGAATAATAGAAGAAGACATGATCCAGATTTGAGGTTCTCACAGCGGCCTTGGATGTTACACCATGCAGATGCTACACAACGACCGATGGTTCAAAGGACCATCGCAAATTCAAAACATCAGTAACTATTTAACAGTCAACAAAGCATAACATCCCTGATGACCTGAATCTTCAAGATATGTTTCCTTTAAAACTGCAAGTATTGTTGAACATGTTACATTACATGCAAATTACTGCTGCACGTCAATCTAACAACCTACATCAAAACCTTCCGTATTCACATTGATGATCTATATGTCAATCCCCTGATGATGATCCAGGACAATGTAGGACTAGTATATAATAAAGTAGAACATTGACAAGTTGCATTATAATGGCATAATTTTTAATTAATTTATGAATGTAGCAGTACACAGTAAATAATGAATACATTCAAAATGCCAGAGGCTATTTTCCACAAACCTGATTCACAACATAAAAATGAGATATATTACACTCTACATGACAACAGTTTTACATCACTTCCATCTCAGAATTCCTAACAAGCAATCCCATCAAATTCTACATGCATTTATTTATTTCCCATCCAAACTGCTCAAAGGTTCGGACACAGGCCACAAAAGAGTAGGCCTGAAGAAGGGGGCTGATCCTGTCCCCAAAACGTAGTGTTTTATTTATTTTTCATTACTATGAAGACATCAAATAATGGACAAAGTCCATGTAGCAAATGATTTTTAAATCCAGTAATTAGTCAGCAAACACAGTGATGAAAGTTAGCAGAACCAACATTGCAAACCTGATGATTCAATTATTCTTGGATGTGATGTTGTATATTGGACTGCTTGACCCTGAAGATGAAGGCACATAAGGGACTACACACCCAATGACATACCACCACATCCCAGAAGAACTGAGTGAACCTCAAATCTCATACTGCACATTGCACCAACAAGACTAACCAATGTGACAGTTATAATAATATAATAACCATGGCTCAACAGCCCTATATGGGCTCGGGCCTCCTCTTTCCGAGGTTACTGGGTCGTGCGCATTCGTGGCAGTTGGTGACTGGCCAACTGGCCGCAAAGCTGTTCTATCGATCCTGATGTGACCGCCAGAGCCATCTGGCAGGCAGTCAGGAGACTTGGGTGAGAAATTGGGGTTGAATTTTGCTTACGAAACATTTCTATTCATGCCCGTAAGGTTCTTTTACATCTACGACATGGGACCGACGGCGTTACTTCCCCTCCGAAGGAAGTGGTGCTCCGGATTTTTATCACCTTAAAAATCCATCGCCCTCGGTCGGGATCGAACCTGCGAACCTTGGGTCCAGTGGCGAGCACGCTAACCACTAGTCCACCGAAGGCGACTAACCAATGTGACAGTTACAGGAGCAAAATCATACAATATTTTTACTTTGTAAACACTACACAAGCAACTTTCCAGTGTTGTTAACACTGAGTTCTGATAACAACAGCATGTCATTGCAGCACATGAAGAGTGTCTGTCTAAATAAATATGTGTACCTACCTCCTGCAGATGAAGTTGCCCGCCGCAAGGAAGATGTTCTGCATATTTTGCTCCCAGTTGCAGGGGGAGCTGTTTGACATGCAGCGTCAGCAGCAGGCGTCCAAGAAGAAGACGGGGACAAGAAAGGAAATGGGGCAAAGGATGTAAGCGATATGTTAGCACAGAACACAAACACAGACAACTAGTGCATATCACAAACACTGTTACTGAAAGCCTTCTGGAACCCATCAACATAGTTTACTGATTAAGGCATGGGCCTACTGTATTGGAAGTGACAGATCTGGCAGTGTTATGATAAGATCTGACATGCCTGATGCAGGCAGGGCCTCCCTACAGTACTTCTCAAGAAGTTTACAGGTCATCAAATCAGATATTTTTGACACCACAGAGAACTACCACCAGTAAATTTTGACGAAAAATAAATTTCTTGAGTATGAATTGTTCTGATAAGAAACACTTATTTCCTACCATTACAGGTGCAGTTTTTTTTTGACTCCACCGTCACTTGACAGTTACAAGCAACAACATAAAACAGTAGATACATTACATCCATCAGATTGATGCTGGCACTCTATGTGTTTAGACAAATTACATTTTTGAAGCAAATCTGGATGACATATCTCCTGCCAAGGTGTCAATAAAATACACATGCATGTGGGTTGATGGATTCCTGATATGTAACAAGCCAAAGCATTTCACTGACACATCTCATGCCATTACTGTTCGAGCACACAGCAGACATCACACCAAGCAACTGTTCTTGTACACTGCAAAATAACTTCTCATGTCAATGCATGCCACTTCAACACTGACAAAAAATTTTCTACCTTACTACCCAATCCTGAAGGAACTAAATTCAGTCCACAGCACTCAGAATCCACTTAAATAGTATTCTCCACCTTTATGTCTATATTCAAGGTGACTTCCCTACCAAAATTCTGCACATATTTCTCTTTTTTCTACTTGAAGTTATGTGACCAGATAAAACATCTATCTGATGATGTCTACCCAAAGAATACTAAGAAACAAGAGTATGAATCACAAAGTTCCTCGTTATGTAATTCTCTCCATTGACTCTGTACTTTACCTGTCTTAGCTCCAAATATTTTCACCAACATTTGTTTACAAGTGCTTGTAATGTATGTTACTCTAGGCACATACCTCAAACACACATAAAGCAATGGAGAAGATTAGCATCCTTTATCATTAGCTTCAGCTTCTTTAAAAGATATGACAATATCAGTTAGTAACATGGTATTATTATTATCAGCAGTGCCAGCAATTCATCAGTTCCCTTCAAAATGTCTTTTAGAATGTTAACGTTTTTATAACACATTTAAATTCTTACCCACTTTCATATTTTTTATCACTTACATTATGTTATGAGCTTCTTGCTGGTTTGTATTCTGTAGTATGTTCATATACCTATTTTGTTTGATCAGCATTTACTTCCAAACCAGATGTCCTTTGGTCTTTTAAGAGTATTTCACATTATTCTGTATGGTACAGCAGTTTTCTATTGTCTGGGAGGATGGGATGAGCAAGTAACGTGGAAAGCATGGGAAGGATGAGATCTGCATGCAAAGTTTGGTTGCAAAACGTGAAAAGAGGGGACCACTTGGAACACACTGAAATAGATGTGAGGATAACACGACAATGGATTCTGAAGAAATATGGTGTGTGGGTATGGACTTGATCCATACAGCTCAAGACAGTATCTTGTGAACATTATACTGAAATTTTGCATTCCATAAAAGGTAGGTACAATATCAATTAGTTTAGCAACTAATAGCTTCTGAATGACTGCTCTATGCAGTGCATTACTTCATTTAACTTAGACTGTTCAACTCCAGGCCCTCCTGATTTTTGGACTTTTCTGATAGCCCATGCTACAAGAAAATTAAATTTGCAGAAAGAAAGTTCCTGTAGTTAATACACATGTCAACTGGCAATGATCTGCTTGTGTTACACAATGCTTAAGTTCTCAATTTTTCCTACTTCATTTCAGCTGTTTGTATCACATTCTATGATAAAGAAATATATCATTCATGAAACAGCAATTTGTCGTAACCCACCAATACACAATTTTAAAGGAAACAGAAAAAACTTGTCCAATCCTTAATAGACCAACACTTATGCATGTTAAGTTTTTATGAAAATATAAGGAGAAGCAATTTTTTCATGGACACATTTTGACAGAAGGTGTGTCTGTAACCCAACTGTCTAGTAATGGGGGGAATCTCAGTTTGATGAATTGTGCGGGTTAAGACAAATTGCTGTTTCATGAGCTATAGGTAGTAACGAATTAAAAATAAAACAGGACAGAAATAAAAGTGTAAATGGATATGACTGACACTTTGGGCTCTGTACACAATCTCAGACTTAAAAACACCTATGATGTTTCAGAGAATGGATCTGTTTCCATCTCCAGGTGGAAAGGCGAGAAGGAAAACGTACGTTGGTGGTCACTTTCTAAACAGATGTTGAAAAATTATAGCCAAAATTCCAAACATGAAATTTAATGAAAATCTATCTGGAGATATTCATGCTGTTCCATGTGGACAGATGTATGAACATCATGAGGCTAACAGTACCTTTCTGCAACTTCTTGGCAAACAGGTGCAATATACAATAAGTACATACATAAACAAAGATGACATACTGTCCATTTTTAACCAACTGCAATGCAAGAATTACAATTTAAGTGACCAGCGACGCATGGTAGTATGGTAAAAAAAAACACTGTCAAACAACTCTTACTCACCAGGCGTGCATGGGACAGACTTTGTTGCAGAAAGTGTCCCTCGTTTGGGTACACTGGTTGTTCGTTTCGTTGCAGATTTCTATGGGAAAAACAAACATAATAAGATCAGAACAAATAAGTCTCATGGATGGTGAAGGCTGAAGCTTGAATTCCAAGCACCCATTTCAAACACAACCAGATTCATTTTGAAGTAATATGCCAAAAATAACACAACATTTAAACAACCATTCCAATTGGCTAGTGTTTTAAACTAAAATTATTATCTGAACAACTGCTAACTTGTCACTCCCCTGTTCCCACTTCAATCAGCAAACTTGGCATAAATCTAAAGATAAAGAGGCCTACCAGAGAAATATAGTGATATAAATTGCTGTATTACTGCAATTGAGACATGAAGATTATAAGGACAGGTGTTTCATGAAGTTACTGCTATCACGTTTTCCATAGTGTAATTTAAAACTCTAAATATGGAACAGACATATTGGTAAATACTTGAAAATTAGTTAAGCTGTAAATTTCAAGGCACTGTAATGTCCTTATCGTCAAGGGTCAATATGTTCAAGAAGATGCTTGGACATTTTGAGAACCCTACGTTGTGTGGAACTGTTGGGAACCTATTACCCACTAACAGTGTGCCATTTCACGGAAGAACAGAATCGCCAATACAGAGTGGCACTCATGTAACTCACATTCTGAACCATTAACATCAGTCAGGACCATTCAGTGATGTGTTACTTCACTGTCAGGCACAGAGCACTAACAGAAATGAACACTAGGTCTGACGACCAGAGAATGAGGAAACAATTCCCATCATGGTCAGAGACTGTCTCACTTTCATCACTGTGACTAAACTCGCTCTGCGGCACACCTGGCCTTCTGTGCACAAAATACCAGAAGCTCTTTCCACAGAAGTAAAGCAGCTAGGGCATGAAGCTGACCTCTAACTATGTCAGATTAGGAATACAAGGAGATGTATCTCCACTCCCCCATTTGCCTTCACAGCATGGTGCTTAATTAAGCAAAAGAACAACTTTATTTTTAACCTTTACACTTGCAGTGATGTTTCATGTTATCATTTTTGATATGAACATCACAACAACCGACTCTCTCCAAGAGCTAATACTTACAATATTGTACTGCAGGGGTGCACAAATCCTGGGTGCCAGGTCACCTGGGTGACTCAATTTTGTACGTTGGTGCCTAATATTTATGGGTCCTCAGTATGGAATTTGCTGCATGTCACCCTTCTGGCACCTAGAATTATGAGGTGGCTCCTAGATTTTTGAAAAAATTTGTGCACCCCTGCTGTACTGATCCTAGAGATAGCCTACGTTAAAAGTTACATTGCATTCGATTCGGTACATCAGAAGTACCAATCAGCAGATCTCAACAGTTTCAGTTTCTTCAAAAGTTCTGAATTTGCGGTTTGTGTATGCTGTTGGAGCTCAATGGCTTCAAGTGCTTTATGTCTTCATTTTCAGAATATCCAACAGGGACTGCTCTGCAATGCAGCAGCCCAATTCCAGGCCTGACAAATTTCTTAAAGCCATTATTAGTTGCACTGTGCATTATGGGGGGTGGAGAAAATCTACGTGCAGCAAAACTGAACTCCTTCATACAAGAAAGCTGTATGGTTTCATGAAGCTTTACCTAACATAATAAAAGTAATGTTTTAGCTTGTCTGTTTAACAGGTACTTGATTAATGGACTTGCAGACAGGTGGGCAGACAAAATCTCTAACATTTCCACTTCCTTCAACTCAACACCTCCTCATATTCTACTTCAATAATAACACCGATGTGGCACTGTGGTCATAGGAAAGATAAAAAAAAATTATGGTATGGCTACTTACAACTGCTTCATCAACCTCGTCCACTCCTCGGCCACCTGTAACAGAAATAATCTACTGAAATGGCCATATCCCACAAACAAATCTGCAAGTACTGGAAGTTTACATTTCAAACATCACACACAGTGTACATGAAGATCAGCAACACTTTTCTTAAGTGTGTTATTTAACACTGCCATCAACTGCTACAATTACACTGCACAAATCACAACTGCTACAATTACACTGCACAAATCACAACTGCTACAATTACACACAGCACCTGTGATAAATGATTGCATGAATAAGGAGAAATGGTGGAATGAGAGTGACAGCAAAAAACTGAAGTACTTGAAGAAAAACTTGTGCCAATGCCACTTTGTCAACCATAAATCCCACATGGACAGGCCTGGGATGGAACCTGGGCCTCCATGGTGACACGCTGGTGATTAACCACCCCAATCATGGCACAGCCAGTACATCATTATCTGTCATAATGCCAGTACTTCCCAACCTTTCCACCACTGACTGCATTTTTTCATTATTCCCCCCTCCCACTGAAAAGATCCTATGTTTACTGAAAGATTCTATCCGTCCATTAAAATGTTTTTACTAAGTAACTACTTCATTCTCTATTACATTCATGCGATCCCTACGTTCTGATATTACATAAAGCAGCTGGGAACCCGGACAGCATGGTCAGTATAATTACAAGGTTGGAAAATCAAGGATTCGTGGTACAATTCCCCGCAGGGGCACAAGAGCGCTCTCTTTTCCAAAACGTCCAGATAAGCTCTGGGGCCCACCGTGCCTCCTACTTAATGGGTAAAGGGGGCTCTTTCCCGGAAGGGGAGAGAAAGCTGCCGGAGCGTTAAGCTGACTACTCAACTCCATATAGGTCAGAGGTTAAGAATAAGAGGAGCTGTACGTCAGCTCCCCCATATGCCTTCATGGCGCGCACAAGGACAATTTTACCTTTCAAGTGATTACACCCTTGTGTTCAAATTTTGGTGCACTCAGCTGGAATATTAGACAAATATACCACCACAGCTACCCACAAAGACTCATTCAAATATGCACATACATATCACTTATCCAGTAACCCAACAACTCCAACTATAATGAAACGACTTTGGAGTCGTGGGAATTTGCACCTCATGTTGCGGCAGCAGATTGGAAAGCAATAACGATCCGTGGACACACCCGCTGTATTACCTCAGCAGTTACGTAATGCCATGACCTCACAGTACGGCGTGTCTTGTACGGAGTAAACAAAGATGCAGGCGGGATTCGAACTACAGGGTGTTACAATGTGACGGATACCAATCAAACATGCACCTTCCATACAACTACAGCACGAAATAACCAATCGCCAGTGCCCACGTAGGGGGGGGGGGGGGCAGTACAAATTACCAGGGCCCGACTATGTTGCATATGCTTTTGCAGTGCCGGCTTTAGAAAACGCGGGGCCCGATTGCGATCCTTGTGGCGGGGCCCTGAAAGTTATTGCGCAAAGCAAAAAGAGACTAACGTTTTAGGATATTAACGTAAGTTAGGATGAAAAATTAAAATGGTATATTTTTATCATTTTTAAAAATTACTCATGCGTGAATCCCACATGAGCGCAGGGCCCGATTGCGTCAAATCGGTCCAATCGGCCTAAGGTCGGCCCTAAGTTTTTGCCTTCCCCGATAGTGTCATTATTTGTAGATTGTACAAATTAACTTCTTCAGACCAAGCCCAAGTCAATCTGCAACTGAGAGTCGGTCTTTCCGATTTATTGTGAGGATTTTTAGCCGGTTCCCTTTGGTGGTGTGGGGGGGGGGGGGGGGCAAATTTTTTCTCCGGGGCCCAAACCGCCCAGAGAAACTTCAGGAAAAACTTCTCATTATGTCCTTCAGGTTCATGACACCGTGTACCCTGTAGGTTGGTTCCAACGTCCCAGAGGACCAACTGCCACCTTCTTTCACCGCAGGGAAAGCCTAAAATCTTCGGAAAACCTGTCATAAATACAAACGGTAACCCGGCCGAAAATTGAAACAAAACCCCAACAACTATACACCGAGTCCAGAACCTTATCGCTGCACCCACCCGCACACTAACAGACAAAACCCACTTTCACAAACAAGACTTTCCAGTAGAAACGCTTTTTTCTTTAGGACTGCGTATGTTTACATGCATATGCAGGCATTTTCATGCAAGTACGTTATAATTATTTTTTCCAACAGCTGCTAATTATGCTAAACGTAATACTGACAGCCGATCCCAGTGGCCGCGCGGTCTAAGGCGTGGGTCTGCTGCCGCTCGCTTGCTGGGATTGCGGATTCGAATCCCGCCGGGGGAATGGATGTCTGTCTCTTGTGAGTGTTGTGTATTGTCAGGGACAGGTCTCTGCGACGGGCCGATCCCTCGTCCAGGCGAGACCTACCGACTGTGTGTATGTGTGTGTCAGTGAGTGTGATCAGGTGCAGCAAATAACCCTCTACACCTACAACAGTAGGTATAAGAGGTCAAACTAAGAAATAAGTAACACTGACCCACTAGACACGCGAGTGTTTGAGCGGATTATCAAACTTCGAGCATAAAGCCTTCTTTTCAGCATGTATCAGCCAAGGGCCATCACTTCGTTTTCTTGCATAGCTTCGATGGACAACCCTAAGATAAACATGCAGACGGACACCGTTCATTACCTTGGTAACAAATCATGGTTCATCTGACTCGCATCCATTGTAAATAAATTAACTATCAGAGCCTCTTTTATACATTACGAAACGAATTCTACAGTTCTTGAACTCTGACCTCAAGGTCACAAATAGACCTTCAACTAACAAGGTATTCAGCTGTAGCATGATTAAGGCAATACCTAACGACGGGACGGGTATGCTTGTTCCCACTACTTTGCTTCCAGAGGACCGCCCGTACAAATCTTACATGTTCAGCCTACTTTCCACTTACCTGGCCATACGGTATCGTGTATGCATCCCACTAATAAATTTGAACCCATTCACAACTACATGCAGCAGAGTCCTTCTTGAGAAGCCGACAGTTCCTCAGCTAGTCAAGAAATTCCCCATATTTTATGGCAACCGTTCATTACCGCATTCACAACAGCTCGCCACTTGCCCCTATCCTAAGCCAGATCAATCCAATCTACACCCTCCCAAATCATTTCTTTAAGATCCATTCTTATATTATCCTCCCATCTACGCCTAGGTCCTCCTAGTGGTCTCTTTCCTTCAGCCCCCCCCCCCCCCCACCACCACCAAAACCCTGTATGCATCTCTTCTCCCTCCATACGCGCTACATACCCCGCCCAACTCATTTTTCTTGATTTTAGCACCCAAATAATGTTTGGTGAGGAGTACACACCATAAAGCTCCTCTTTATGTAGTCTTCTCTACTCCCCTATTACCTCGTCCCTCTTACGCCCAAATGTCTTCCTCAGCACCATAATCTTGAACACCTTCAGTCTATGTTCCACCCTCAACGTGAGAGACCAAGTTTCACACCCATACAAAACAACAGGCAAAATTATAGTTCTGTATATCTTGCACTTTTTTTGCACCCATTCATGTGACACTGTATTATAACGCTGCCACACTACAGTCGTGTGTTCCAATAATCAACATGCCGAATGTAGCAAATTCTCCATTCAATGAACGTACCTTACATTTCGTACTGTAACATACTTTAGACAAGTACACAGCTTTTAAGGTACATTCGATTACAAACGACAGGCGATGTGGCTACTTGGCTAACTTGGCTAATGTCACACACCGACTGCACATAAGGCAGCAGAAAATACGTTGTGATTTCCATAATGAATAATGAGTCTGCAACAGAATGGTAATTGTTTCTGTGAACGAAGTGTCCTGCAAGCGAATTGAAACAAAAATATATTGCAGGATATCGGTATCTCCCAAATGGCTAATGGTTTAATAAGCGCTCTACAAGATGCGAAAGTACCTTACATGCCTCTTTATTTTCCATTTACTTTCCACGGATCCCACTGTAAGATAAATATCACTGTCCTCTGAAACAGAGACACATGACAAAAAGCAAAAATCGTTTTAGAGAATAAATAATCACATATTGATTCTAAAATCGGCAGACGTTGCAATCTTCACTGAAATTTATCAGCTAAACCTCTCTTCTTTCTTTCTTTTTTTTTCTCTATGACGCTTCGGCCCGTTTTAGGGCCATGGACACCCCGATCTCCTTCCTCCAAACTTCTGTCTCCCTTACTGTAGCCGTCCACTTCCGTATCTGGAGCAAATCTACGGCATCCCTCCAAACACCATCCTCCCATCTTCCTTGAGGTCTTCCTACGGGCCTTCTTCCTCCGAAACACCTCCCCCCCCCCCCCCCACTTCTCTGGGAATGCCCACTGTACAGCTAAACCTCTCAATAAAGCAAACAAAAGCTAAACGTTCTCGCAACTCAACACAAGGCAGCATGTTCCGAATTTACCGACGTAGGTTCAAGCTGGTGATGTAGTCATGTAGCCAGAACTGAAAACTGCTTGAGGCAACTAAGCAGTGTGTTCATTTGCTGATGACTTCATAAGACAGTCGCCGTCCGTAACACGGTCCAACAGCGCATACCCTCCAGACAGAGAACCGCGTCACATGAATGCGCGGATTGTGAGAACATGTATAATGGAAGAGGTAGTCGAATGTAAGGATATTATTATTATTATATTTACTGCAATTGGGTTTTCACCCGGTGGCAGTAGTCCTTACACTAGTACACACAATACAAATGTTTTCACCCGGTGGCAGTAGTCCTTACACTAGTACACACAATACAAATGTTTTCACCCGTGGCAGTAGTCCTTACACTAGTACACACAATACAAATGTTTTCACCCGGTGGCAGTAGTCCTTACACTAGTACACACAATACAAATGTTTTCACCCGGTGGCAGTAGTCCTTACACTAGTACACACAAATACAAATGTTTTCACCCGGTGGCAGTAGTCCTTACACTAGTACACACAATACAAATGTTTTCACCCGGTGGCAGTAGTCCTTACACTAGTACACACAATACAAATGTTTTCACCCGTGGCAGTAGTCCTTACACTAGTACACACAATACAAATGTTTTCACCCGGTGGCAGTAGTCCTTACACTAGTACACACAATACAAATGTTTTCACCCGTGGCAGTAGTCCTTACACTAGTACACACAATACAAATGTTTTCACCCGGTGGCAGTAGTCCTTACACTAGTACACACAATACAAATGTTTTCACCCGGTGGCAGTAGTCCTTATCTAGTACACAACAATACAAATGTTTTCACCCGGTGGCAGTAGTCCTTACACTAGTACACACAATACAAATGTTTTCACCCGGTGGCAGTAGTCCTTACACTAGTACACACAATACAAATGTTTTCACCCGGTGGCAGTAGTCCTTACACTAGTACACACAATACAAATGTTTTCACCCGGTGGCAGTAGTCCTTACACTAGTACACACAATACAAATGTTTTCACCCGTGGCAGTAGTCCTTACACTAGTACACAAAATACAAATGTTTTCACCCGGTGGCAGTAGTCCTTACACTAGTACACACAATACAAATGTTTTCACCCGGTGGCAGTAGTCCTTACACTAGTACACACAATACAAATGTTTTCACCCGGTGGCAGTAGTCCTTACACTAGTACACACAATACAAATGTTTTCACCCGTGGCAGTAGTCCTTACACTAGTACACACAATACAAATGTTTTCACCCGGTGGCAGTAGTCCTTACACTAGTACACACAATACAAATGTTTTCACCCGGTGGCAGTAGTCCTTACACTAGTACACACAATACAAATGTTTTCACCCGGTGGCAGTAGTCCTTACACTAGTACACACAATACAAATGTTTTCACCCGGTGGCAGTAGTCCTTACACTAGCACACACAATACAAATGGACATATAAATATACATAAAAGTAACAATACAAAACAAACTATACACAATTACAAAACAAAATACATACAGTAAATACAAGTACACACATTAGAACACCGTACACACCTTACAAAAACATCCACACCTTACAAAAACACTCACACACAATACAAAAAAACACACACGCACATTACAAAAACACACACACATTAAATAATCTCAATACGTTAGAGTATTCTCAGTATAAAGTCAGACCAAAGTACATTATACTTTTATCCCCCAAAGAACTTAATTCACTTCACTTCGAAACCAAAACACTTCACTTCACATCACTTCACGCCCCTTCACTTCACATCACTTCCCTTATTTCCATTTAATCCCCACTTAAAAAAACCCTTAGCTTGAATTACTTTCTTGACCCTCTTTCTAAAAGTGCTTAATTTACAGGGGAAAGTCGCTAGTACGCCTGGAGGTAACTGGAGACAACAGCAGAATTCAGTGTTCTACAGCGAGACTTTTCGACAACAAAAACAGATTTTCAGCCTTATGATCTGGCACACATGTTGTTGAAAAACTGGCTGGTACACAAGTCTGAGAGCGCGCTCACACTCTTACTACCACGACCACCGCTTACAGCTTTGTGGACGGCTTCTCTGACCTAGCCAGCATTACAACGAAGGCACGGGACAGACTCGATGTTAATTAACCGTGACACAGCCTTGTCAATGATTTCAAGCTTCCGCTGCGGCGTAAATGAGTTTTTAGCTTTCCTGTGATGTTACGCATAGTTGATTTGTAGTGTTACCGACGTTTCGGGACACACTATCGGTCCCGGTTGTCCCGAAACGTCGGGAACACTACAAATCAACGATGTGTAACATCACAGACGACCGAATATCTCGGTCGTACTATCAGACTTCACAGCGAGAAATTAATCCGAGAGATTATATTAGTGATGTGTTTTCATTCTCTCAGCAGCTTGTCTAGTACAGTGGTATTCAACCTGGGGTACGCGTACCCCCGGGGTACGCGAAGACATTTTAGGGGGTACGTAAAATAAAAATAAAAAACAAATATATTATTTCATGATAAACACTGCATAATCAGGGCCAGATTTAGGGTTAGCCACAAGAGACCCGGACGTAAGGACATGCGATTTGGGAGCGCCATTTTATTTCTCTCTCTCCTTTATGCGATTCTTATTTGGGCGGCTAGTTTCATTTTATTCCACATAGTGCATATAATATATTTGTTATTTAATAGCTTGACTCTCCTTTTTCTCATTTAAAACTTATTATTTAATACATTATTTTGGATGTAATTTATTTAACTTATTTTGGATGTAGATTATAGACTATGTATAACTTGAATTATGCACCAACAACTTTGGGGGTACAAAGTTGAAGAGAAATTATACCTGGTGGTACGCAAACAAAAAAGGTTGAATACCACTGGTCTAGTACACCGCAAACATACAAAGTTTAATATCAAACAGGCATTAAACTACGTTCATAATGTAAAAGAAAACGAATTACAATGTAAATGATTAATCGCAATTTTTCTCTTGTCTATTACCACTGAATAAACGGACAGCCAATTTAAGAATGACATGGGCTGGGCATGTGGCACGTATGGGGGAGAGGAGAGGTGCATAAAGGTTTTGGTGGGAAACCTGAACGAGACCACTTGGAAGACCTGGGCGTATATGGTAGGCACAATATCAAAACGGATCATCAGGAAAACAGTTGGGAGAGCGTGGAACGGATTAATCTGGCTCAGAATAGGGGTAAGTGGCGGGCTCTTGTAAAACCGGTAATGAACCTTCGGTTTCCATAAAATGCGGTGAATTTCTTGAATAGCTGAGGAACTATTAGCTTCTCAAGAACGTCTCTGATCAGTGTAGTTAGTTAGGAGTGACAATTTTGGTGTAGTACTTGAGCTAACGGAGAATGACACCGTCGCCAAGACACCTTTCACCGCCTTCAGTTGTAAAGAAAAATCTGCATTCTATGTGACCATCAGGCCCTTCATTTTCGTTTTAGACACACAATGATACAAACATAAACAATAATTCAAACTGCTGGAACAAAGACGGAAGCAAAACAAGTAATGTAGAGACTGAATCGAGCCACTTGCTTCCATAATTAGCAGAAAACACGACACTTTCTTAATGAATCCAGACGTCAAATATGGCGTGAAAGCACTTCGAAAGTTACGCGGCTGTGTTCAGAATACCGTTTCACTAAATCAAATACAAAATCCAACTAAAACACAAATACACTAGTGAACGACGGTACATCCGAAACAACAGCAATTGTTACGAACAGAAACTTGAAGAATAATCCTCTGGGGTATGATATCTTCGACTGACCCTCGTCCCGTTTTTACAACGTAAGGATGTAAGCATAACCCCCAACCTGCAGGGCAGAGTATCTGTCTTCGTCCGCCACGGGTGGCCCTTCCAGCAGATAGGCTACGACTGGCGTTAACTTGGCAGGACATGTTCATTGGCATTAGTTACTGACGTTTAGCGGAAGTGTGCAGTCTCCATCTCCAGGGTAGCCAAAAACGAAGACTCAAATCACACATGAGAGAACTGTCTGTATAATCAAAATACTTCCTGTACGCTTAAAGGTGTCGATACATGCATCGGAACTGGCTGATACTGCTAACATTATCATCGGCGTGGTCACTAACTAACTCCATGGAGCAGAGTCCTTCTTGAGAAGCTAACAGGTCGTCAGCTAGTCAAGAAATTCCCCGCGTTTTATGGAACCCGAAGGTTCATTACAGCACTCATAACAGCCCGCCACCTGTCCCTATCCTGAGCCATATCAATCCAGTCCATGCCCCCCCATCCCACTTCTTGAAGATCCATTTTAATATTATCCTCCCATCTACGCCCGGGTCTTCCAAGTGGTCTCCTTCCCTCAAGGTCTCCCCACCAAAACCCTGCATGCACCTCTCCCCTCACCCATACGTGCTACATGCCCCGCCCACCTCATTCTTCTCGATTTGATCACACACTTCACTTTTCGCTGTAAAACCTACTTGTCTTCTACAAGGTCACACGCTGTTAGAGGTTACTATCCTGAAGTCTCTTCCCTCAAGAGACTGAACTAAGATGCAGCAGCTGCGGGGGACGAGAGTTTCCAGCTGTGAAGGCAGGACCATCAACACATGTGGCTGATAATTCATACCCTTCCGTCTCGGGGTTAAGTTTGCGTCGTAGGCACGGAACAATGCGGGGTAGTCTGCAGAATCGCTTACCGTGTTTAATAATTGAACACAAATTGGAAATCTCAACTGTGTTGCAAACCAACCTCCCTTACAATATAATATCCCAGCAACCCTCTGGACAGCGGGCCATATGGCGATATTTACAAGGCAACAGGGGTGTGTGCCATTGTGTAAACCCCCCTGGCGTCACATCAATCCCTCCGATTTCCAAACCCCGCAAGACGCACAACTATAAAGGGACTGTCTGCAGCCTACATTTTGGTAACTTGCATTCAGACAGAAGTACCCAATATGCAGACAAACGCACTGACTCGGCTGATCATACAACACCCAAGTACACCCAGGCCAGATCCGCCCAAGTTTATAACGACACATCTTATTCGGTCTCTTGGATGATGTTATAGCCGAGTTCGACTGTAATGTTTATAAAGCCCGATACAGAAGCTGCGAACGCAAAAACCCGCAGTTAGCCGACTAAGTCTCCCGCCTGTACAATTTAATTCAACAAAGAAATGTGAATATGAATACGCGAACAATGCAGTTAGTTTTCTATATTATTCATACCGTGCATTTTTAGTCTTATCACACATCTCTTCAACCAACCAATACACATTTATTCTTTATTATACAATACAATTTACCATAAAACTAGTCCGACATGTTTCGAATCCCTATTTTGGGAACATCGTCAGGGACTTGGATTGTGAATTGTACAAATTACAAATCAACAATAATGGCAAACAGGCAAAATACATCCATCAATATATACCATTGTTGTTGATTTGTAATTTGTGTAATTCACAATCCAAGTCCCTGACGATGTTCCCAAAATAGGGATTCGAAACATGTCGGACTAGTTTTACTGTAAATTGTATTGTATAATAAAGAATAATAAGTGTGCGTTGGTTGGTTAAAGAGACGTATAAAGCAGTTAGTATTTATTACGGAATGAGAAATGGTTAACAGACAACGCAGTCTTCTTCAAAACGGCATCCAGATGATTTCCGTATAAATTAAAATTCAGAACGGCTACCTCACTCACTCGATTCCGATGGTGTCATTGGAATTAATTCCTTGACATAATCGTTTCGGTCGCACTATGGCCCTGGGGTCGACTCAGCCTCTAACAGAAATGAGTACCAGGAATATTTCCTGGAGGGGTAAAGGCGGCCGGTGCGTAGGGCTGACAACCTTACCACCTTCATGTGCCGATTGTCTACAAATCTGGGAGCCTCAACCTCCTGGACCCCTCAGGGCCTGTCTAGGCCTGTAATGGGGTTGCTTTTTACCTCACTCACTCACACTCATTCACACTCACACACCACAAAATCACGAAAACTGATTTCATTTCGCTTACTTCCAGACAGTACCATCGCAAACAATGGTGTATACACATATCAAATACAACTGCCAAGTACTTTCTTTTTCTCTACATCTGTGATATGCACTGGTTACCTGTTGCATCAAATATGTCTGACATTTGATGAGTCTCAAAACAAAACGTAACTCTTTCAATTTTATATATGATATCAGAACCAACAAATGCACATAAGCGTATGAAAGTATATTATACACACCGTATACCTCCTACACGTTTCGGCTACTCATGTGGCCGTCTTCAGGGAGGTGCATTACAGATAATAGATACATCGAGATATTACAGAAGTTTTTGAACCAATGCATATTATGTCGAAATCCTGTGACGTGTATACATACGCATATGCTTGAATGCGTGCAAGGCTTAAGGCGGGGGGAGGGAGCGTCGGGCCCTTGAACCTCAAAGCAAGGACGCTGCAAGATAAACCGACTGGTTTCCATGACAACCGAGTAGAGGCTGGTCAGTTCACAAGTCTGCCGCTAATACTGTAACGGATGATAAAAAAGGAGAGACAATTTATTTCTTGAAGCCGTCTTGACTTAAGAGGCTAGTAAAAATCTACTTACAAAATAACAATGCGTGAAGATTTCTCTTATAATTTGAGATCTGCGCTCTTCTGGGATATTACGCAGCGTTGAGTGGTAGTTCTGTACCGACGTTTCGGGACACCTATGGGTCCCATCTCCAAGGGTCAACAAATCCTTGGATATTCTGGGATATTACGCAGCGTTGAGTGGTAGTTCTGTACCGACGTTTCGGTACAACCCATGGGTCCCATCTTCAAGGGTCAAGAAATCCTTGGACATTCTGGGATATTACGCAGCGTTGAGTGGTAGTTCTGTACCGACGTTTCGGGACAACCCATGGGTCCCATCTTCAAGGGTCAAGAAATCCTTGGACATTCTGGGATATTACGCAGCGTTGAGTGGTAGTTCTGCACCGGCGTTTCGGGACACCTATGGGTCCCATCTCCAAGGGTCAACAAATCCTTGGATATTCTGGGATATTACGCAGCGTTGAGTGGTAGTTCTGTACCGACGTTTCGGGAGAACCTATGGGATCCTATCTTCAAAGGTCAAGAAGTCCTTGGACTTCTTAACTCGGCGGAAGCCTGAAATCGACTCTTACAATTTCATAATTGTCATTATTTCGTAAGAATGATTTCTACCCATTATTTCGCTACACTAGTGTTACGACATAAATCCGTAGCACGCACGCTGTTGCGTATATCGTAAGGCAGCTAACAATGTACCTACTCCTTGTTGTCTTTATCGATTGCTCATTCATCCCAGAGGAATTGAATCACTGCCAGCTTCACTGCACATGCTTGTAGAAAATTGGATGAGGGATATCTGCAATCCTGAGCAGCCAACCTGTACCTCGTCGTGGCTAACACCCGATGAAGACGTTACGAACAGCACTAACAAATACTAACCGAAACTGCTTCCTTCCTGGCACCAATGTCAAATTTCTGGAATGCTGTCCATATCGTACAAGTCGGGAACCACACGAAGACACTTTGTACTCGTTTCAGAAATAGTGTATACAGGGTGATTCTGGAGGAAAGGTCAATACTTTGGGATATGATAGTATCGGTCATTGTGAAAAAAACACAGTTCATATGAACATATGCCTAATTCTGAATGGTTACCGAGATAGAGCTGACTGATCAATCCACAAATACAAAAGCATCGTGAATAGTAGTGAAGAAAATGAAATTACGTAATGTTAATTTAGTTTTAAATTTTAATTTAATGTTTCAACAACAACTTTGTTATACAGAAATGTTACAGTTCACAATAAACGTTCGAAAATCCCACCGTCAACCACAATGCGCTTTGCAACTCGTGTGCGAAGATCGCGTGTTGTTCGTCTGAGTTGATCTTCGTCACATTTCTTTATGTGGGCAGCAGCATCCAAAATGCGAGCGAGCAATTCGTCTCGTTTATCCACTTCTTTTTTTGTACATTTCGCTTTTTTAGTAACCCCACAAACGAAAATCTATTCTTGTCAGATTTTAATCAAATCTTAATTTCCTCGACAGTGTCGAAAAAATAATCAAATATCAAATTTCATGAAAATCCGTCCAGTGGGAGCCGAACTGCTCCATGCGGACGGGCAGACGGACGAACGGACCGACAGGCATGACAGAGCTAATAGTCATTTTTCGCATTTTTGCGAACGCGCCTAAAAATGCGTGTGTGAGTCACATTATAAAAAATACCAATTTTTTTACTTATGCATCATTAATGATAAAACCGTGTCGTCAGTAGTGGCAACACTGGGACGGTAAAACTCACTTGAAGTTGATCTTACAAATTCAATATAGTCTTCTCGGGCGCACAGCCGCGTCAATTCGTTTGAATACAACGTTTCGGGGACTAGCTCCGTCCCCATCCTCAGGCAAAACTGAAATTTCAGTTTTGCCTGAGGATGGGGACGGAGCTAGTCCCCGAAACGTTGTATTCAAACGAATTGACGCGGCTGTGCGCCCGAGAAGACTATATTGAATCATGTCGCCGCGAAAGTTTTAAAACTTATATTGATCTTACTAAAATCTAATTTAATCGTACAAAATTCGTAGACTGTGACTGCGAAAACAACAGGAACGAAAGCTGTACAGACCTCTACGACAAAAGCACTTACGAGACACATGCTGTGTAGTCAAGTCCTCACATTTGGCCACCACTTTACATCCCGAATCCGGAAGCAACACAGCCAAAGAGTGCGATGGTTACTTTTATATGAGATGCAAGTTCCGTTTATACTTTTATATAAATAATATGTTTAATGTCAATACAACGTATAACTGAACGTGTTTTTGTATAAATTCGGATACCGGTATTCGTCGAATTTTATATATTTCGTTTTATGTTTCTGAAATTAGATCGCCGGGCGCACTGCAAACATAGAAGTCACGCATGCGGCCCCTGGGCCACATTTAACTTATCGCAGCACTAAGGCATTTTTAATTAATTATCATGGAAGGAAAATATTCCGATCTTCGTTGTTTCGAGAAGTTGCAGTATATGAACTAGTAGTTTACATGACAGTGTTTATTGCTGTGAAAAATAAAATATTCCGACAGAAGTAACAGTATATACAGGGCATACACAAAAGAATGGTGCGGTTTCAAAAGTGAATAAAAATTTATGTCTCACATTACACGGGCACAACATACACCGTCAGCGGCGGCAACTGTCCAAGTTTCTCATGCGCTACCAGCAGTTCGCTTCTCCCCCCATTTTCACAGGAATGTACGAGTGCTTCTCAATCGTGTTCTTCCACAGCGCTGGATCGGACGTGCTGCTGCAAATGGAGACAAGAACCTTCTCCCTTGGCCACCCCGTTCGCCAGATCTTACACCGTGCGATTTCTTTCTTAAAGACAGCGTTTATGTACCACCATTGCCCACGTCCATCCATGAAATTCGTGATCGGATAACGCATGCACTGCAGGCCATTACAGCGGACATGCTACACCGGGTCTGGGATGAGTTTGATTACCGTGTGGATGTGTGTCGTGTGACCCAGGGTGCACACATTGAAGGATTGTAATTACCAAATGAGAAACTTGGACAGTTGCGCCGCTGACGGTGTATGTTGTGCCCGTGTAAGGTGAGAAATAAATTTTTTATTCACCTTTGAAACCGCACCATTCTTTTGTGTATGCCCTGTATATATTGTAGAACTGTAAATCAGTTGGCGTACCACGCTCTGAGAAATAGTAGTTTAAGGAAGTTTCTCCAGTTTCAACTACACTTGGTTAGAAACAAAGTAGAAAAGACACACAGCATAACAATACTGGCACGTTCGCTCTCTCTTTGATTTAATTAACCCACAAAGAGTAAACAGGAAACGTGTACTGGGCATTAAATGAGTACTGCATATTTCTCTCAACTCACCTCCCTGCAGTACCGAGGTTATCGATGGACGAACCTATACCTCTACTCCCCCACTACACTTCCATTGCGGGCATAGTGATGACTTTGCCTTTGCTGTATATTTCTCTACAGCTTCTGTTCTAAACATCCTCGCTCCGGTAAGCATTTAAGAAGTTATGCGACAATTACGCTCGCGATAGGCGCAGAAACGGGGGACGAGTGACCGATACTGTTGTTCGACGCTAACCTAAATCAGATTGGGTCTATACGTTTTAGTAAAATTATCCAGTCTAAAACGGAATGAAAACCGCTTAGCGGTTCTGGAGTTGTTAAGATACAGAGAGATGGACGTACAGACAAGACAAGACAGGCATGGCGAGGTTAACAAACACATTTTTACAACTTTTCGTTGCGGATTAAAGCAGAGTTGTCCCTGTACACGTCATGAAGGCATACAGGTTGAGCAGAGGTACAGCTCCCCTCATTCTTAACCGCGGCGCAAGATGGAGGTGAGTGGTCAATATGGCGACCCGGTCACTTTACTGCCGGGGAAGAACCCCGGTACCTATTTAATAGGAGGCTACTGAACGTTCTGAAGAAGATAAAAATCTCTCGCCTCTGAATTTCACATTATATTCACCGTGCAATTTTGTACAATTGAATAATTCACACCAACAAACGCACCAAACCAAGTTTTGTCATTGATGCCCCTGATGATGGCAATGTAAAAAGTGCCGAAATGCGTATTGGGGTAATCTTTTAACAAAGAAATCAATGACAAAACTTGGTTTGGTGCATTTGTTGGTGTGAATTATTCTCTCGCCCCTGTCGGGATTCTAACCCTGGACCGTCCAACCCGCAGCATGTTGCGAACTTCCAAAATAACTTTTACCAGCCATGTCAATTCAGGCACTTCTGAGGTGGTAAAGATGCAACCTGTCCCTGCTTCTGCAATGTATACCCCATTCGTAGATCTAGGCTACACGTCAGCTATCGTCGCCGCCAATATCGTACCGTTCAAACTTACCAGACACTATGTAAATCTGCGTAACATGCGTTTGGGCTCAACGCGTAATTGAGTAAATCGGTGTATCGTGTGTTCGGACTCAATAAAAAAAACAGCAAAAAAAAAAAAATCGGTGTGGATGTTTTCGGGCTCAATACGTACTACCGCGTAGCATGCGTACGGGCTTAATGCGTAACTGCGTAAATCGTTGTCCCGCACGGCTTCCAAGCAACAGGTTTTATTCGTATGGCTGTTACACTGCAACACAGTTCGTATTGAGTGGCAGCTCAATACGAACTGTGTTGCAGTGTATTCAGATCGAAAAGAAAGAAACCTTTATAGTCAATTTTAACACTTTGCTGGAAGAAGGTGCAGTAATATAACCCTTATTGGACTGCTATACCCGAAGATGGAAGCAGCGCGCGCCACCGAAACGTAAGTAAAAGCAGTGTTAAAAAAAACGTTAGGCACAGTGTTAAAAAAGAAACACAACCTACAGAGAATTCAATGTTTATCAGTAAATTATAAAAACCGTTCGACGTCTTGTCCGCTATGCTTTGCACATAAGCGCACACGACGAATCGGGTTATTTAACACTTTTTAATATCTCATGTGATACACCGTCTACTGTTCGCTGAACTTTAACCCGTAACTCTTCAAGTGTAAGAGGGCGACTTGAACACGCAGTGTTCTTTTAAAATCGTCATAAGAAGAAATTATTTGGGGTGAAGTCTGGAGATCTTGGTGGCCATAATCCTTTTGAAATAAGCTGTCCATGAAACACACACTTAAATAATACAACGAGGTATTGAAATGAGTTATAATAGCATATTAATTCTCCACGGGGTGCGTTTCTTTTTCGAACGCTCTGTATTTACCAATCGACACGGAGTCACATACCAGAACACTTGAATCATCATCACCACCGATGTAAGAATCTCAAATCCAGCAATACAGTTAATTACGTGTTTCAGTATACCGCGATTGGATACTAATTCACTCTTTAAAGCCTAGCGATAGGTGTGTTTATGTATACAATTCACACAATAAAGAACCATTACTTCCCTACAGAGCATTCATCGCCTGCGTCTTCCTGATAGAAGCACACTGTGTTCCTTGTGAGATGCAAACTTCAAATACAAACGTAAAGTTCTCCCTCTTCACGCCATGAAGATATACAGGCAGTGGTCAGCGTCACGCCCTGGCCGCTTTACCCCCCAGGAAAGAACGCCGGTACCCATCGAATAGGAGGCTGGGTGGGTCTTAAAGTCAGTCTGTGCGTTTCTGAGAAGAGAATAATCCCTTACCTTACTGGGAATCGAACCCGGATCGCCCAGTCCATAGTGTAATCGCAACACCCGGCTCCCGAATCTTTATACATAATGTACATTGATTTTAATCTTCAAACGATTAAGGTAAACTGTACTACTGCGTTTTCTTAAACCAACAGCCGTAACAAAATAAACACTGCGAACCTGTAATCTTCTATTCATGACATATTACGTAACTTACAACAGACTGTAAAGCGTGGTATCTGGCTAACATTCGTCAAGTACAACAAAAATCGAAGCAACCTTACGAAGTTCCAACCCTCACAAGTGAAACTTTCATCCCCCGAACATTAAACATAGCCACGAGTCGTCAGATCTGACAAGTTTTACTCCCCACTCTTACACAGACCTACTCCCAAAAACACGGGGGTGAGGTGTAGACACCACGTGATCGATAAAATCCCTAACATGGTGGGTTCCGACAACCAGGAAGAAACACCCCGTTGCTATCTATTCAGTTCTATCCCTGCACTGCACCTGAAACACAAAAGACAACCACCCCTAAATGGAAACCCACCCTTAACTTAATTTCGGCTCTTCTCATGCACAGGATAATCTATAATCCACCCCCTAAATGTTACAACTAAAATACTCATGTGTACAGTAAAACTCTCTTTCCAGGAGAGGTACGTGTCTTTCTCAGTGCAGACAATGCGACTTCAGAAGTCACCGGTAGCCGAGGAAAGTGCGTAACACAAGAGGACTCGCCAAGTCCCAAAGAGTTCCTCATGGATGTGATGAGCCAATGTAACTTACATTGCAAAACGTTGTGGCGTGATTTGCAACTGTACTATTTGATAGCTCAACGGCAACTCCTATGAGCAGTGAAGTGTTAACGAGAAATACTACGCAAATACTAGTACATGCTGTTCGTGAGGCAAACCGCAGCAATTATCAATTGCACGCACCACAATACCACGTACACTGATGTGTTTACGTAAACCTAGGGTTAAACAGGGGCCAGGGTAGCGTAGTCGATACAGGGACTAAGCTACAGGTTGGAAGGACCGGAGTTCGAATCCCGGTCGGAGGTTTTCTCATCTCCAAGCACGTCCAGCCCGGCCCTGAGTCCCACCCAGCCTCCACTTCAATGGGTATCGGGTTGATCACTCACCTCTATCTCCTTTACCTTTTTTAAGGTTAAAAAAGGCAAGTTTTCCTTGTCCAAGCCATGAATGCATATAAGGGGAGTAGAGGTATAGCTCCACTCATTCTTAACCTCGGCACCAGATGGAGATGAGTGGTTAACTTCACGATCCGGCCACTTTACCCCTGGGAAAGAACCCCGGTACCCATTTAATAGGAAGCTGGGGTGAGCCCCAGGGCCGGTCTGGACGTTTTGAAGAGAAAAATCTCTCGTCCCTACCGGGATTCGAACCCCGGATCGTCCAGCCCGTAAGGCTACTCCGGTCCTTGTTTAATGTTAAATACAAACGAAAACATTGACGAAAGAAAACTGATGCCGCGCTTCGTTTCAAAACTTTCGAATGTAACACAATGAGCGGTGCAGAAGTCACGTGACACTTGAGGCAGCATGTTAAACATCGAGCTATAAAGCGAATTTTGCAACACACTGTATAAGGGTCTGCAAAAACTGCAAATAACACTGCAACTTGGTGATACGGGTGTATATAAATTTCCCACTTAGACTAATTATTGAAAGTAATCGATAACTTGCCAATAGATCTGAGATGCCAACCGCAGTGGCTATGAAGAATGTCTTCTGGGATGACGCCGTATAGCCTGGTAAAAATTACGAACGTTTATAGAGGAAGCTAACGTTGGTAACTTTCTATTATATTTCAAGGCATCACATATCATAAGAAGTATTCACATTAAAGCGGACACCGTCACCACATTGATGTATATGCCATTTCCATACGGTACGTCAAATAAACGCAAAATGGCAAAGTACTCCGTCCGGACGCATTACTTCTGAAACTACCCAACAGATTACGATGAAACTTGATACTGAGGAGCCTGCACAAGCTGTCCGGGGAATTTTAATTTTTATATGCACTGTACATTATACATCAAGCCCATTCAATGAGCAGCCCGCGGGCCAAGACGTGCTGCCGAATGGCTCCAGAAACAACCTAATAATCAGCGGTACATCGGTATCGTCTACGGACCAAGTGTACTTAGACCTATGTACGAGTATATCTCTATGTCTGAAGGACCAATTTACTCTCAGCATACCAAACACTGCAAAATGCATTAATATTTTTCCATTTTCATTAACCCTTTAAACACTAAGACCAATCTAACTGCAGTCGAACTCGGTTATAACGTCATGAAAGAGACTGAATATTTTGTGTCGTTATAAACGAGTGTTGTTATAACCGAGGAGTATAATGTTACGGTTAACAGTGAGGAATTAACTGGTACCACAGAATATCTGACGTTATAGACGAGGTGTTGCTTAAACTGATGTCGTTATAACCGGGTTCGACTATATATATGTAAAGACCGAGTTCGTACTGCGTAGTAAACACAATGCATCTGAGTTACAGAAATCAGTTAATTCTGTAGAGAAAATAAGCGCTGTTTATTCTGACATCCACATTGAACACATAAACTCACCCTCTGAGCAGAGTGTAGAATTTTTGAATGTTAAACCTGGTGGTATATAAAGTAAGCACTGCGCTTGAAATGGTTAAGAACGGTTTATCAATTGTGCCCTGGACGTCTTTAATACGACTGTTCTCTGTTCGGGCATTAAAATCTCCGCCAATTATAAAGCAGCCATCTATATTAACTGAATGTTACGTGTTTCTGTAGCAATCTGTAGAAACGTTCGCTTTCAATCTTCGTTCCCCCTTCAGGCGCATACAGGCCTAGCGTTAAGCAGCCTCTTGCACCACGTAATCATAAATTATTCTCTCACTACTAAAGTTGTAACTGTGTATTTTATGCAATTTAGAGTTCATTACTATGGCTACACCAGGTGTACCACGTCGCTCTTAAGAACTTCACCATAAAATAATAAACGATGTTGCAAATCCTTTGTCCCTTTTAGTATTATTATGGCCACAATAACTTTCATTTTGTTCAGTTCCTCTTCCAATTACTCTCTTCAGAACGATCCCCTGACTTACCAAGCTACAAGCCATAACTGTTCCGATATACCAAACCGTTTAGCTCGCCAGTCTATTATCTGCCCGGAAATTCGTATGTGAATAAAGAGCAAGTTTTCACTTGGGAGACTACCAACTCGCTGCAGAACCTCCACCCTGAAGGGCCATAGACTAAAATTTCCGATTGTTATCCCCTACTATTGGGGTACGCGGTGGCGTAGTTAGTTGAGGCACTGCGCTACAGGCCGGAAGGTCGTGGGTTTGATTCCCCATGGGGTCACTGCGCCGCACTATGGCCCTGGGGTCGACTCAGCCTCTAGAAGAAATAACAGGGGTATCTAATGGAGTATAAAGGAGGCCAGTGCGTAGGGCTGACAACCTTGCCACCTTCACGTGCAGAGTGTCTAGAAATTTTGGGATCCTCAACCTCCTGGAGACCTAAGGGCCTGTCCAGGCCTGTACAGGGACTGCATACCTTTATCCCCTACTATTAGGCAGTATAGTGACTAAGCTACGAGCTCGACGACCCGGGGTTCGAACCCTGGCAGGCGCTAGTGATTTTTCTATTCTCCAAAACGTTCAGACCAGCTCTGGAGCCTACCCAGCTTCCTCCTTAATGGGTACTGTGGTTCTTGCCCTGGGGAAAAGCGACCGGGGTATGAATCTGACCACTCAACTCAATCTAGTGCCAAGGTTAATCAGTGGAGCTATACCTCTATTTCACCGTATATGTTTTCAGGCGTGGACAGGGACAACTTTGCCTTTTTTCTTCCCACAGTGGAGACGCTTTCTCTACGGGTATCGGTATCCAGCCTCCTCTGGCCCGATCCTCGTAACCCTGGGCAAAAGTCCAGTGTGACATTAGGGATAAGCGAACAAGCGTATTTTAACAAGGAAGACTCCTCCTCTCCATTTCGTCGACTGCGCTTTCCTTTACTCTGCACTGCACTCTATGGTATAGATGGTAGACGAGGGGATGATCCCCCTTAAGGGGGCGTGTCTGGCGCGGTGCTGGGGGCTTTAACTGTAAGGGGGACTACAGGACTGCTGCTGGTGGCAGCGACAGGCAGTTCTACTAAACACAGACTAAAAACATCAAGAATTTCGAGTACCGTGTAGTGAGCTAGTGTACTGAGCGAATGCTTTCAGGATAGGTAGTAGCAATTCGCCTTTCGCCACGAAATCTTGCGCATGCGCATCTGTCGCATTCCTAACAGGGATCATCCCGTTCTCGGTGGACTATGCTTAGCAACGAACGTCATGGTGGAATGTGGAGCACTGCTACTTCGTACTTTAGGGTGGAGGGTCTTGGGTTCAAAACCTCAGTTCGTAAACTGGCTCTCCTGGTTTCTATTCGGTTTTCTCCGACCCTCCAGCCAAATTCACCATCATAAATTCAAATTAGGCCATAACCACTTACATCTCGGCCCCTCCTTACATGCGTAATATAGCCCTAGATCCTACTGATTTTCGTCTCTTTGGACACGTGAAGGAATCGATGGGAAGCCACAAGCCTGAATACGATGAATGGGTGGGCGGTGTCTCTGACACTTCTTGCGCAGACATAAAAAACATGTGTGCAGCTGGATTTACGAAGCTAATTCTGAAGGATGATTATTCAGAGTAGCGCAGAAGTCAGTGGACATTCGATGCTGATCAACAGGAAGGCCATAAATACCATAATTTCTTCGTATTATCGTTTGCCAACGCTTCAAGGGCCGATCCCAGTGGCCGCGTGGTCTAAGGCGTGGGTCTACGGCCGCTCGCTTACTGGGATTGTGGGTTCGAATCACGCCTAGGGCATGGATGTCTGTCTGTTGTAAGTGTTGTGTGTTGTCAGGTAGAGGTCTCTGCGACGAGCTGGTCACTCGTCCAGAGGAGTCCTACCGAGTGTGGTGTGTCTAAAAGTGTGTGATCGTGAAGCCTCGAAAAAAAAATGAGGCGGCCTAGGCCCCCAAGGGGCTGTCGAGCCATTGGGGGGGGATTACTTCTTGCGAGTTTGACCGCAGTTGGCAACATTTGAACATCTCAGTCAACAGAAACGCCAAAACTCTTGACTACAAAACACGACGAAAGTCCTGAAATTCGCAGCACGCTCCTCACACTATATCATTTCTGACACGCATTTCCAGAATGCGTGTTCTGCTTGTTAAGTTTCACACAATGGCTGGCAGTATCCAATATATTCATTCGTACGCGCCTTGAAAACCCAAATCCATTCGTTTCATTTCCCTTCCTCCCACCATCACGAACATTAGCCTCATATATATACTTCGCGAAGATCCGCACCATTAAACACGCGAAATCCACAAACAGCATAAAAGAAATAAAATTACTTTTATTTGAAAACCCACAAATTCTTCCCCTAGACAGCGCACTTATCCATCTCAGCAGCACACACAGCTACAATTCACAAATTCCCTGTTAGTTACAAGCCCCCTGTTCATTAGGAGAGACTAATAAGCTACAGGCAGACAGGATGCAATCATAAGACGAGGAGAGAAAATCAGGGGTGTACAACTCTCTCAAAAATATTTAAGCCACCTCAAAATTCTAGGCGTCAGAGGGGTGACATAAAGCAAGTTCCTTAGTGAGGACCCACAAATATTAGGCGCCACCATACGAAATTTAGTCGCTCAGGACTTGTTCACCTCTGCGGTTACGACATGAAAGACGCCGGTCCGAACACAATATAGTCTTTTCCACCGTGCCATTAGGTGTTACGCACTTCACGTGGTCATGGTTTTGACTAACGAGAGGCGTGGGGGGGGGAGGGGGCATGTAGAGTAGAACCTGCTTACAACGGAATCAATCCACCTCTCATCTTCACAATCTACAGCACTATATTAATTTCAGTGTTATCACACGTATCACACGTCAGGTGGCAGTTTTACTTACCAGAGACTTCCACATCAAGATTTTGCATGCATTCAAAGTCTACCCATCCTCGTTAATGTCCAACCAGTGCTCTAACAATGTCAGATGTCCTATTAGAATCGTGTAGCGGTAATACCAACCTGACAGACGTGTAAACTTTGATATCGCAACGAAACTAGTGTAATTTCAGTGTCATGTCCTGAAGTTCTGTGCCGGAACAATGTTCGAAAAATGTGCAGCTCTCGTCGAGGTTTCCTTTTTATCCTACTTTCTATATTACTGGAAAGAAAGCAGGATAACGATATCATCAATTTGTCTGTGTGTCCGTGTGTCCCACATTTATACCACTGAATGTGTGTGACTCTCATTTAAATCTCTTAAATCACATGACCAGCTGACGCGACATCTTGTATGGACGTTAAGCCATCTGACCCCGCATCAGTCTCGCACTTTTCAATTTCCTGCAGGCGGTAAGAACAACATGGCAGACGCACGAACTTCTGAGATGGCACCGATAATGACAACATATTACTGGGTCCAGAAATGGCGTAACAGATCTTCAAAAAAATATGCAGTTTCGTTACGGCAATTTTTTTTTTTGTAAAACATAACTGCAGCTGCATAAAATATACACTAGCCTTTCAGTTTAATGACGATAAGTAATGAATCAGTTAAGCTATGCAAGTTATTTCAGCTTAATGGCGATAAATGGAGCTAGGCAACGTGAAATTTCGCGTGCACATACATCACACTTACCTGGATATTCTATATGAAATACTATTTATGAGTAAAGAACTGCAAATATGGCGATGATGCGAAACTTAAGAAGCTATACTTGACAATGTTATGCAAACAGAATCTGTACTTAATAATTCAACCAAAAAGGACGATGATGATAATAATAATATTAATATGCAACATATTTACAACTTTAGGCAATAAAGATTTTGACCTACCTACAATTCGAGCCAATAACGCTACGGAAAGGACAAGGCTTCCAGCACATTAGTACCTGAGCTAACTTCAAACTTTATTGTTAGACTACAAATTCATAACAGCTTACAAAGACAACAACAAAAGATTTGTACGTCTATAATAAATACAACAGGACAGTAAACGTCACGAGTTCTATCCAGACTCTGTTTTTAGAGTATAAAACATGTGCGCGAAATGTACAGGCCTGAGTGACTTCCGGTTTGATGGGGCAATAAATAATAAACAACTGAAGCTAGACACATGGAATCCGGCACGGTACAGATCATAAACAGAGGGCTAACAAATACTGTCTACAAAAAAAAACTTGTTAATACGTCGAGAATTATGTCGAATGAGCATAACTGTAAGTTCATTACCGACAAGTTAATATGCTACCGGGAATTATACACCGGACGGACCACCAAACCGTCCACCAATCACAGTGCCCGGCGGTCTCACCAGGTAATCTGACGGAAAGGAGTCGTAAGCAAAGAACTTCTGTTCTGATTGACACATGCGAGAGTATCTTGCGAGATACGAGGTGCCATGGCTCAGGCGGTTAGTAGCCGGCCTCTCACCGTGGAGGTCGGGTTCAATCCCGGGTCAGTCCATGTGGGACTTGTGGTGGACAAAGTGGCACTGGGACAGGTTTTCCCCCCCCGAGTACTTCGGTTTTCCCCTGTCAATTTCATTCCACCGGTGCTCCATTACACGGAAAAACGAAAAAAAAAAAACTAATCATCTTCATCACAGGGTTGTACAATAAGCCTCAAGGCTGCGGTGCGTCTGTAGCATCTGCTGCGGGGCCCTTCACAAAAAAAAACCGATATATGAAATTCAAGGTGGTGATGAATATGTTCGTCTTATGAGACATGACCCCGTACAGACTTATACAGAGTAACATTCCGGCTGCCCGACAGGGTACAGTTAACGATTAACCGCGAAATGTTATCAAATATGAAGTTTAACATTGCATGACGATGGGACTGGCCTACACAACTTGCGGGGACGGGTTCAACTCCCGACGGACAATAAGGAGGTGAGTCAAAACAATGCGAAGGAATGCCGTATTACGGCACACACACACACACACACACACACACACACACACACAAGAGCCCTACCCTCGCGCTCACGAAAATCATGTGAAAGAAACTTTCTGGCTTATCAGATAAAAGGCAAGGCCATCTTTAAGCTATCTCAAGGCTGACGGAACAAACACAACCTGGCGCCTACCTTCACTGACGCAAACTGATCGCTTAACAGCAGAAAGAAAGTACAGACCGTCAGTCACAACTTATTCTTTATAAGTTTTTACTGCTAGCTACATGTTTCGGCTCTTGGAAAAGCCATCATCAGGCAATTAAAAATATAGACGAAGAAAGATAATTTAAATACTACCCATTAAAATTATACTTTTTCAGGCAGCTGAGACGTCGGCTTTACAAAATTTTGAGTTTATAAGCCGAAACGAGATAAAAATAAGATTGCATATTACGATATTAAAATATAATAAATGTATATTATAATAAAATATTAGAATTGTTTTCCAGTACTTCCAGCGTGAAACGGAAGATCTTCAAAAATAATAAGCCTCGTGGGGTACAACCTATAAACAAGAATGTTACTAAATTTAACTTCTAAATTATAACCCAATATAAAAAAAACTGTCATTACAGCGATAAAAATGCCTTACTTTTGCGTTAATTCTGATGCGGTCAATGCTGAAGAGGTAGGGTGGTATACTGTATAGTTATTGCCGTAATTTTTCATTCTTCGTCTCTCATCCAGTCAATTAGGAGAATTTAAATTGTGAATAAACCTTTGAATGAATTTGCGAGTGAGGGTCTGCGCTTCCTTTCTGCTGTTCATGTATCACAACGGGATGATATCGATAACAATATGATCGCTTAACAGAAACTTAGAAGAAGTGACTGTGCATCCCATTTATTCAACCAAGCTAAATGTCCAATATTCAAATTCTAACTTAACAATATTAGCTATGAAATGCGAATACTATATATCTTGAAATTCTCTTCATTTAAAATGACAGTCTCTTGAGATCCAAGTACTTTTCTTCGTACATTTTACACACAATTCCACCAATGGGAGGAGACATCAAACTGTTAGACAGCCAGTAAGAATACACTCGTAAATAGCGCATAATTTCATAAATAGAGAACCTACACTGTGACTGTATCAGGGAAATTCGTCGCCGAGAGACTGTCATATCTCCAGCGCAGAAGTAAAATCTTGGCTGCCAAACATTTTAAATATCATCGCGAGTTGGTAACAACTGTGACACAATAGCTGATAACAGGGGGCACGGACTGATACGAACAGGGAACAGAAAAGCTCTTCCCAAGACAAGAAAAACGCCTCAGTTATAGCGTGGAACTGTGTGGAAAAGTAGTAGGATAACAGTACGATTAAGCGCGAATTGTTCGAGTTGAAAATTGAACGGTTTGATGTTCGAACAACTTGAAACTCGAACAAAAAATTCGAGGAAAATCCGGTTTTGAAACTCGAACAAAAACTCGAAAGTCGAACAAAGAATCACGTGGTCGCCTTCTCTCTCTGCTTGGTCCAGATGAAAGAAAGGTAATTCACCTTCCAGTGAACAGTAATATCCCTCCTACTATTGTTATTATTGATTGATTATTATACAATATTTTTATGTATGTACTATTATAAATAAAAATTTTCAATTATTGAAATTAAATATACTTGTTTTATCATTATTTACCAATATGATATTTTGAAATAGGCACTTAAAATGTTTTATATTGGGTAAATTTTGGGGTATGGAACGGATTAATTCAATTTACATTATTTCTTATGGGGAAATTTAACTCGAAAGTCCAACAACTTGAAAGTCGAACCGTCTCCTGGAACGGATTGTGTTCGAAGTTCGAGGTTCCACTGTAACCCAAAATATTTTACTGTATGCTTCTTTCTGACCGACGCTAATAGTTTCACATACAATTTCGTATCTCAAAAAGGATACAAACTTTATGTATTAAGCAACATCATGCACTTCCTTGTTTATTCTGACGTTACCCGCATCACGAATCTTTTTATGATGCTGTTGTTCCCAAGGACTTTAATCTCGTCACATTTCTAAGTCATCGTGCGAATCATTATGCTTTTTTACATCTCTGACGACAAAGCCAGTATATAAACTGTACCGTCACAAGCTACAAAATTATAACAAAGCACAACTGTACAACTACATTTTACGATCCGAAAAATTACAGTGGCTGCAGTGTTGTAATGGACATCAGTCCTAAGATACGTCATTCGATACCCGAAACACTCAGACTGCACCTTCTGCATTCCCTCTTATTCATCTAGCATCAAAAACCATTCTCCGCAGCTGGTACAGCAACATAAAAAAATAAAGGCCCGCAACATCTTCAGTTTTGAAATAATATAATACACTAACCGTCTATCACACCTGAAATTTTATAGCCGATCATTATTTAGTACCAAACAATGATTAAAACATTTTAGCTGTGTACAGCGGTCTGTATATCATTTTATTTCATTACATGAATTCACAACGAGATATACAAACTCAAGTTTATATACAGTTTTGTCCGTACTGCTCATATAATTCTTAGAATCACATCCGTTTGCCTTTTCCTTTGGTTATTTAAAGGCGTTGTTCCAACTGCGAGGCTTAGGCCTATATGGCACGGGATGAGATTGAAAATTACCACAAATGGTAAATAGATAAGAATTTAGACAGACACTGGCATATTCTATGTGAAGGTACTAACCCGGTTTCTGTCTGTAACCACAGGAAACAAAAATGGAAGAAGTCAGTACAGTTTAGGATTCGAGGATGGTATATCTCGAACTCAAACTGTAGATCCTTATGCAAACCTCAATACTACCTCCATCATGAATTCACTTCACGAAACAGGTACAAAAAAAACGCTCAAAATACGCATTATCTGGAAGACGAATACCGTGTAAGCCTGAATAACAAGGCGACTCCCTCTTTCCCATTGGGGTACAGGAGCAGAACTCAAAAAGTTTATAAACTATAATAATAAGTTTCACACTGTTATCACCGTGCATTTTTATGAATCAAATTAAATAAATAGACCAACCAATGCACTATTTTGACTACTTTAATGTAGTGTCTTTCTTATACAACCCTACACGTGTTTCGGACCTAGGTCCATCTTCAGGGGGTCTCAGTATTGTTAAAACTACTAAAACAAGCACATGTTTAAACGAACGTACAACACTTGCGTACCACATAGTGGTTCGTTTAAACATGTGCTTGTTTTAGTAGTTTTAACAATACTGAGACCCCCTGAAGATGGATCTAGGTCCGAAACACGTGTAGGGTTGTATAAGAAAGACACTACATTAAAGTAGTCAAATAGTGCATTGGTTGGTCTATTTATTTAATTTTATATAATAATAAGATTAACAAAGTGTCAGTCAGGCAGATATAAAACTAACAACGATACACTTCACCTCATGTACTGTTGCACTTTACACGTTGCATCCGACGTGATTAGGGGAAATGCTGTAAGGCCTCGCTCATCAGGCAACCTCTATTTTCTGCGCGGCTATTTCCGGGGGGGGCTCGCCTTATATTAGCGCTTATACGGTATACAAAATGTACCACGCGGAAAATATATGGCGCAGAGAGGAATACTTCTCATGGGCCCACTATATGTGGCATACTCTCTTCGAACAAATAAAGCCAAAATCTACAAGTGAAAAATTGAAATCCGATCTGGAGCATATGAACTCCAAGTGATTTTTTGGTTGCAATTTTGCGTTTCTCAATCGTCTTCATGTGAATTAAATCCAGATATAAAAACACAGGCACATTAAAACAACACTAATCATAAGAACACACAGGTCTGCCACACCAAACAGAGGCTGGCCAGACAAAGCTAATGAATGGTACATACATACACATGCACTGAAGCAAACAGCCTATTGTTCCTCCATATCAATGTCGTTTATTAAACTACCTAATGACAGGTACGCTACACAATTAACGTTAATCCTGTTCAGCAGTTTCTGTACCGAGTGACAGCAGACTGTTTTTTCCGACTTCTAGAGGCAATTTCCTGCCGTGGGTCCGAGGGAACGCCTGCCTATTTAACTTGAGCACATCCTTTCCCTACCCATTACCCCGAAGATGGAGGTAGCAAGATCCTCCGAAATTTCGGTTAATACAGTCCCCTGCCACGATTAAAAAAAAAAAAAAAAACACCTTTAACAATATATAACGGAAAAGGCCTAACAGTTAAAATCCACGCCAAAATAAATAATTTTATGCGCAAAACTGTGTTTTCAAGGAAACAATTCAATGCTTATTTAGTTAACAGAAACACAACAGACTTCAAACTTTGAGGAAAACGGTATATTCAGAATGTGACATACCGATAACCTAAAACACAGAATAAGTGAAAGATATTTTGTTAAAACACAACCTACAAATTGTCTCCAAACGACGCAGTATCACACACACACCAAAATTTTACAAAATGAGCCCTTGTACCGTTCGGGAGTCCTAGTAAATGTCAGACGTCTGAATCAGGACAGACCAGGGGGCCTAAGGGCTGGATGTAGGGTAATCATGGCTCGATTCCCGGCAGGGAACAAGTTTATCTCTTCTCCAAAACATCCAGCCCGTCTCTGGGCCCACCCAGCCTCGTATTCAATGGGTACCGGGGGCTCTTTCACCGGGCGTAACACGGCCGAGGAGTGAAGCTGGCTACTCATCCCATCCAGTGCCAAAGTTAAGATTGAGTGAAGCTATACCTCCATTCCGCCATACGCTTTCATGGCGTTAAAGGGACAACTTTACCATTGAAGCAAATGAGCGAAACCTAAGACAGGAAGAGGAGCCAGATAAGATGTACAGCTAGGTATTTGGGAGTTAAACATTATATTTATTAAAAATCGCTTCACAAACAAAGAGGTGTTCTGGTCACGTTCCGTACCTGAGTCCAGGCTGCGGGCCCTGTCATGGACGTCACAGTGGCATCCCTTGAATTTACCGCCAGGATGTTTGATGACGTTGTCAAACTGCAGAATCCAGTTTGTGTCCAGCCCCCAAACAGCAGGATCGGGCTCGGGCATCGGGCTACGAACCCGTGACCCGCCCGGCTCTGACACCGGCATCACAAAAGGCTACTCACTTCCATCGGAACAATACCACCCATCGACAGATGCACCACGACATAACCATCACTATTCTAAGTCACAAAACTCGACAAATTATCTACATAGCGCAATGTTCGCTAATCCTACCCGTTCACACGAGCTATATAGTCACCGTATGCCTACTTCTGGTGTTTACGCACTGAAAACCACGCGAACCACGCTTCAAGATACGCACTGGCATTGTTATGGATCACACACAGATAATGTCAAGATGAATAATGACACAACGCATTCTAGAAATAACGGGAACTTTCAGTTAAACAATTACAGTTTCACAATACACTAGTCTCTCCCAGACCCCTTCCCCCTACATCAACATATTTCTCCTGTATTATCAAAATGGCTGAGGACTCGTGAACATGTGGGCTACCCTGATTTAATGTTATAGGAAACTTGTTTTAAACGTATGATGCCTGATGTTTAGCATATGTACAGCTAGGTTTAGCGTTTAAATTTATGCAGTTCGCCCATATAGTGTATTTACACATTTCAGTCTTACTGCCACAACAACTACAGTTTCCCCTATACAGCATTCACAGCTTGCTGTAAGAAAAACACGCTGTTCTCTGTGCGGTACGAACTGAATCTTCAGATATATATATTAGCGGGTTAAAACACAAATCTTCAAAGACGTCACACGATACGTGACATCTGATCTAGCACACAATATTAGATGTGCATGGTTCTATCGTCACTGCCAACATCACCCGCACAAAAACAATGCTACATACATAAACACTTTATGGCAAACAGCGGACGTCACGTAGAATGAACGCACTTTAATACCAGAACGCCGTTTGCCACAGACAAACTGTTACCGCGGCGTATAGGACGCGTAAGTTGTTACGTGAACGTCACGTGTTCCGTGTCGACGTCCATTAATATTAATAACTGTGACGCTCGTGACAGGGTCCGTCTGAATTAGGCCACTGCATTGCACAAAGGTACAGATATCGATCTCTATCGGCCCTCCCCAGTCTCGAACGTATACATCCTTCGCGCCAAGACGGATGCACGATACTGGCCGCATGGAGTACTATACTACACGACACAGACCCGTGAGTTCCCCCACCCGCATTTATCCGGAGGGAGCATTTCACCAACTACGCTTCCTTTCATTTTCTTTATTTCGCGCAAGCGCATTTATTTTGGGATTCATGAATGCTGCATCCCCCCTAACCGTCGGTGGACCATTAATAAATAAATAGGACTGATGAAGTTGGCTGAAGCGGTTGACAGTTCTGAATTACATTCGGAATATTCCCGCTCCGTACCCCGGTCCGAATGACGACTAACTTGACTGAGACTTTCCATGGTTTTACTCAGTACCACAACCCACTTTGTCGACCACAAATATAACATAAACCGACCTGGGATCGAACCCGGACCTCCGCAGTCAAAAGCCGGCGGCTAACCACCTCAGCCATGGTACGGCCTAACATGAGGCCAACATATATTTCAAGATTCAGCTCCTACCGCGCAGTAAACACACCCCATCTCGGTTATAAAAACCAGGCACTCAACGTTGTGTAAGAAAACGCTCCCAATTCGTTGTGAGAACTATTCAAAACACCCCGCTGGTAGAAAAACTTCTTCAGCGTTAAACCTGGTGGTACCTAAGTAACCACTAGGCTTCAAAGTGTTAAACTGCTTGGTATAAAACAGTCTCCAACCTCTATGCCAATGCGACAAACATTTCTGAAAGGTAAAGGTCTCTGTTAAGCCCCTGCCTTCTAACAAGCGACAGAGATTTCTACACACGTATGACGTATAACGCTAAGCATATGACGTACATTTTACAACAAACATCATTATACAGATAAATGCAAGGAAAATTAAACGGACCAAACACGTAGCACGCATGGAGAACAACACAAAATTTTGATGGGGCAACCTCACGGGAAGAAACTAGATGTGTGACGGTAAAAAGGTAAAGCAACCCCATTACAGGCCTTGACAGGCCCTTAGGGTCCCAGGAGGTCGAGGCTCCCAGATTTTTAGACAATCGGCACATGAAGGTGGTAATGTTGTTAGCCCAACGCACCGGCCGCCTTTACCCCCCAGGAAAGATTCCTGGTACTCATTTCTGTTAGAGGCTGAGTCGACCCCAGGGCCATAGTGCGACCGAGACGATTATGTCAATGAAAGATTCCAGTGACACCATCGGGAATCGAACCCGCGACGTTCCGGTTTGTAGCGCAGTAGGATGAAGAAATACGTGGTTAAGGTGTGGGGAAGATGCGGCTACGGGTTCTTCTGAACACGGTAATTACCTCTGGGGTTTCACAGACGGCGGGGAAATCCTTCACCAGTTCAGCGACTATAAAGTTCTCAAAAAGAAGTCTGATCCATGGAGTTAGTCCGTCAGCGCGATGTAATTATTTACTTTAACTTCCAATTCTCACGCTTCAGACTGCAAACCAGTGGCTTAAAAGACGCAGACTGTGGTCTGTCTTCTAGAATTAGGAAATATTTAAAATACACGACGGTCGGTCACGAAATACGCCTACAATACATATATTTTTCGTTCTTTATTTTCAAGTCTAATAACAACAGTTCACATCTACTGCGTAGTTCTGGTAAATTAAGACTTGGAAGGTATTTCAGGAATACGGGTAAAATTGGGGTGGGTATTCGCCTGGCGAGAGTATATCACTTAGCGACTACTATCTGTGCAAAAACATTTATCACTTAAGAGTGACCGTGCCAACTCCAAATGGTCTAGCGGCCGATGTATTTGGGACTGGTAAATAAGTTTATTGCCAACAAACTGCATTTGGACAAACTTATTTACGTATTAAATTAAATCTTTTCACACCAACTGATGCACTATTAAAACCACTTTTTATTGTAGCTTTATTAATTTTATTTTAATAATTTTAATAATTTTAATAAAGCTACAATAAAAAGTGACTTTAATAGTGCATCAGTTGGTGTGAAAAGATTTAATTTAATTGATGAAGATGCACGGTGTCAGCAATGTGAAAATTATTTATGTATATCAATTGCACGGAAGATGTACAATATTAAGTTTGGGACTGGTATTTTTTACTGACATCCAGTGCCACAAAATAGGTACCGGCCTCATACCCTGCTCTTTTTATGTATTTATTTATTTATTGAAGGGCCCCGCAGCAGATTCTACGGACGCACCGCATCCTTGAAGGCTTATTGTGCAATCCTGTGATGAAGATGAGGCTTTATTTCTGCTTTTACATTTTAACTGAGCACCGGTGGAATGAAAGTGACAGGGGAAAAACGAAGTACTTGGAGAAAAACCTAAACCAGTGCCATTTTGTCCACCACAAATCCCACATGGACCGACCCGGGCCCTCCGACTGAGCCATGGCACGGCCTACCCTGCTTCATCCTTTTGCTTCTTCCTTTCCCCATTTCTTCACCCCGCGAGTTTCAATTCTCCTGAACTGGAGAGCAATGTACCTCAATCCTACGACCCCCCCCCCCCCCAAATAGTCCCAGCCACAATCGTGGCATCAAATCGTGAAGAGAGTTTTTCTATTCCCTGCTGACAGAAGTCCGTGTCACGTGTTATTAGCCTTCGTATCACAACTGCTTCTGTCTCGCGATCATCCTTATCCTTTTAAAGCCTAGCGGTTATTGTACGTAGCCCACCACCAGTTTTTACATTCCAAAATTCTACATTCAGGCCACAAAGCATTATGCGCTTTGTATGTATCTCAGAAAAAAAAAACATCGATATTTTGCCTATACAACACTCAACTGAGGTGTCACGTGTTTACTGCGCGGTACGGCCTGGGTATTTAAATAAAATATATTATGTTTCGTCCTTAAAGGGTTAAACCTATGTCTGCCACGATTATGCTTCAGCACTGGAAAGCGATGATAATCGCTCAGCGACAGATTCCCCTGTTACAATCACAATCGGTGAACGTTCTTTAGTTACAACATTACGCGCCGTGCAAACTTATTGTCTGACCGGCCAGGTTAAGGTTTCCTTGTATACGAGATAAAAGGCATATAGGGGCAGTAGCTCGACTCATTTTTAACCTGAGCGCTAGATGAAGGTGGTTAACTTCATGCCTCGGTCGCTTTATCCCCCGGGAAAGAAGTCCGAGAGGCCCCCAGAGCCGGTATAGGCGTTACGGATAACAGAAAATCTTTCCCATACCAGAATTCGAACCCCAGACCGTCCAGCCCACAACGTATTCAAAGCGCGTAATATTAACGAAAGAAAAATCCACGTAGAAGTTCTAAGAAACCAATATGAACCGCAATTAATGCTAAGCAAACGATTTTCAGATTAAATTCATACATCAAACTTCGTCACCATTAATCACATAGTTTCCGAGGCAAAATACGAATAACGACGTCTTCATTATGGCTTTCCTTCAGGCGATGAATAATTTTCAAAATATGGACTGACGGCACAAGAGTCTACTGTTCTACTTCTTACTAGTAAAGGGATTCTGCATTAGAAGCCGGGAGACTAATTGAGTGGCAGAAGCAACACCAAGCACTTACAGCGCGTGGTATTCTACACAGCCAGAACGTTACACACACCACAGAACGCACTTCCTACCTTCTCGTTACTTAAATAATTTTCCTGCTGCAAAAAAACAGAAATCGTCCTGAAGTGAACTTTTCTTCCGGGGATACATTTTATACGCGACATCAGTTTTATACTCTCACACTCGACATTTCTAACGCAGTTTGCAAAGACTGTAAATGTGTACGCCTAAGACAACATGGAAATAAAACATATTTTAACAAAATATTAGACATAGAAGGGGCTCTACACCGCTAAAGAAAGGTAACTCATAATGTTGACCTAACTGCTTATCAGCGATCGAAGTGCATAAGCCTAACTTACCGTTTCCATATGTAGTGATACCGCATTTAGCTCAATCTCCTACTGGCTAATTGAATTACACAGTATGGACCACTAGTATAAGCAAAGAAATCCCTATACAGCCCTGGACAGGCCCTTAGGGTTACAGGATGTTGAGGTGGCCACAATTTCTAGACAATCAGCACAAGAAGGTGGCAAGGTAGTCAGCCCTACGCACCGGCAGCCTTTATCCCCCAGGAGATACCCCTAGTACTCATTTCTGTTAGAGGCTGAGTTGACCCCAGGGCCATATTACGGCCGGAAAGATTAAGTCACTGAACAATCCCAATGACCCCATCGGGATTATGGTGTAAGTCTCGCATATAATTAACACAAGTAATTTAAATTAGCTTCTGATTATAAGAAAGCTTGTGGGCACAGGGCTTATATATTAAACACTAATAAAGTCACAATTACGATAATGTAATTTTCGGTTTTCACGTTATTCACACGCGCATATTCTTACAATCAGCATATCCACTAACAAATGCACATAATAAGGTACAACTCATACATAAATCTTAAGAAACTCCTACATGTTTCGGCACCGAGGTGCCATCCTCAGGGAGTTACAAACAGAAAGGAGTATAGGCCCAGCACATTAATCTAGGTAGTATAATGTCAGTATTAAGATGCTTAAAATGTTAAAATTCCAAAATATAAAGTGATAGGTATAAAATTACAATATTGTTGATATTAAAATTATAGAACAGTGACCGGTTCCAAGCAGGACTCCGTGTCTGTTTAGCTCTGTAAACAGCATGCACATAAACATCTGCTTTTTTCTAGTGTGATCCGAGAGTATCCAGTCCTGTAAATATGTTAACAGTTTTTAAAAATTAGTAGAATAATATATGTCACTATCAGAAATATGTCATTTTCAGATATATGTCACTATCAGAATATATGTCATTTTCAGAATATATGTCATTTTCAAATATATGTCACTATCAGAATATGTCATTTTCAGAATATATCTATTTTCAGAATATATGTCATTTTCAGAATATATGTCACTATCAGAATATATGTCACTATCAGAATATATGTCATTTTCAGAATATATGTCACTATCATAATATATGTCATTTTCAGAATATATCATTTCAGATATATGTCATTTCAGAATATATGTCACTTTCAGAATATATGTCACTTCAGAATATATGTCATTTTCAGAATATATGTCACTATCAGAATATATGTCATTTTCAGAATACATGTCACTATCAAATAATGTCATTTCAGAATATATGTCACTATCAGAATATACGCCACTATCAGAATATATGTCACTATCAGATATATGTCACTATTATATAATATTATTATCAACAATATTGTAATTTTTTTACCTATAAATTCATATTTTAGAACCGTAACATTTTAAGTATCTTAATACTGTATTATACTACCGAGATTAATATGTTGGGCTTATACGCCTTTGTACTTGTAACTCCCTGAGAGTGGCACCTCGGTGCCGAAACACGTAAAAGTTTTTGTAAGACCTATGTATGATTTCTTATCTTATTATGTGCATTTGTTGGTGTATATACTCATTGTATCTTTCGGTATTCGAACTCAGGCGTTCAACTCCGCTACACAGTAAACGAAGCGCCCAAAACTGGATCCTATTTGAACCAACCAACATTCGCATAATTTCATGCTCCATTGATAAACCACCTTCGTATAAAGGATAACCGAGGCCGCGACAGTGCCAGATCCTTTGAAGCGCGCTACACGGAACAGAGCACGTTACGTAAGTGGACAGTAGCGAACTTTCTTTTGTTCCAGAGTCGTTACGAAATGTTACATATCATGCGGTGTACCAGTAACAAACATGCAATAAAAGCTGTTCACTTTTCACAAAACATCATCACGTAAACACCTGCAGGAAACGAGTCAGACTACACGCATTACATCTGTGTCGGAGAAGTTGTTGGACACTATCGGAACGACGGCGACGCTCGGGAGAGAATCCTTCTGCTAGTCATACGCCAAGAAACAGGGATATATTTTAACCCTTGGATTACGGAGCAATAAAACTTCAAAATTTTACTGCACTGGGTACATTTTGTACCCATATTTTTTAAATTATTTTCTCAACATGTTTTCAAAAAGTGTGTTTCTTAGACTCAAAAAAAAAGTTTTTATTGAAATCTTTTTATTTCTTACGCAACTGTGTAGAATGAAATGCCTAAAATCTTTGAGAACAAAAAAATACTGTTTAGAACAGACATGTGAATGAAATTTGTCTGTATGATGATTATGCCTTACAACTGTTGCAAGTTATTTGAACTGTCTGGTAGAGTGGTCCTTGAACATCCATTCTGAGCACTGGCAACATTTACAGGCCTTTGAAAATGTTATATTACTCATACCGTGCAAATTCTTACAATTAATACATCAACCAACTTATGCACTTAATAAGTTCATTTGTTGGTTGATGTGTTAATTTCCAGTCTGTTTTTCTGTCCTTGGCACTTGGACAAATAGAACTAACATGGGTACAAAACTGTCCAGTAGAATTAAAAAAAAAATATATATATATACCATACTAAAAAACAACATACTCTCTGTATAATAATTTTGTGTCAAGGGACTTCAAAGAAGTAATGAAAAAATTGGTAAGCCTGTTACTGCATACCACCGAGAGCTGTTGAAGAAAAGACCAAGCCTGGGTACATTCTGGGTACATTCTGTACCCAGTCAGTAATCCAAGGGTTAAACACCCCTTTTAGGTAAAGGTAAAGTTGTCCCTGTGCACGCCATGAAGATATACTGGACGAAAAAAAGGCAGATCTCCACTCATTATTAAGCACGGCATAGATGGAGGTGAGGATAGCTTCACGCTCCGGCCGCCTCATTCCGGGTAAAGGGTCCCCGTACCCATTGAATAGGAGACTGGCTGGGCCCCAGAGCCGGTGCGGACGTTTTGGAGAAAAGGTAAGTCTTCCATCCTTGCCGGAAATCAAACCGAAATTCCACGGACGACCAGTCCGTGGCGCAGTCACTATACTGACTACGCTATCCCGGCCCCCCTTATTGCTGGGGTAACATATGTTGGAATTTTCCCACATCGTATTGTAAAGAAACAAAATATTCCGGAAGTTGGTTCTGTTTCCGTCGTCGGATAAAATAACAAAAATTACAAAACCTATTCTGTCCCCGAAACTCTGAGAAGTAAAAAAAAAAAAAAAAAAAAAAAAAAAAAAAAAAAAAAAAAAAAAAAAAAAAAAGGGACGACGACGACAGAAAAAGTCAGGTATGTATGAGAATTCCGTTCTTCTTGGATACGACACTGCGTGAATGGTGTAAACGGATTCGAGACAACGTAATATCATCTTCAAGGGTCGAAACATCCAAGAAAAGCGAACAATTCTTCTTCAATATTTCGATGCAGCGTCCCATCACGGAAGAAAGAAAACGTCTGCTACGCCTCTGCCAAAACCTCAAAACTCTCAAACACACGTGTCACCTCAAAACATTAAACTATACGAATCACCTCGAAACTATCAAATATACGTCACCTCAAAACATTAAACTATACGAATCACCTCAAAACTATCAAATATACGTGTCACCTCAAAACTCTCAATTACACGTGGCACCTCAAAACTCTCAATTATACGCGTCACCTAAATAACACATTATCACGAACCTTTAGACCTGATCCCTTCCCTGTGTTTTCAATTAACATACATACTGGCATTTCTGCGAGATACAAGTTTCTCACGGCGGTGTTCCTCAAGACCAGAGTCTTCAGGATGTCACGTCTCGGCTGGTAGGTTAACTGACGCTTCGAAGGTTCGTAGTGCCTTCACCTTCAGTGACCTTTACTGGGAAACACCAGTCGACGCAGCCAGACATCCCAGAAGACTCGGTTTCATCAACCCTGCTGTGAGCAGTCTTTAAAGGCGTCCAAACCTGCTGCGTCTACTTATTCATTTCCTACACACAAAATGTATTTAGCGCACTATGAGGTGAATCTTCGAGTTTTTCGCCTGACGATGAGAAATAAGTTACTGTACTTTACTATCAGTATACCAATATATTTATCTCCCTACTTCTCTGAGAAGACAAACGTCCTTGATTATAGTTCCCCAAAACGCCATGAACTCCCTCGCAAGATTTATCAAATACCAAATTGGCTGTCGCCTAAATTTTATTTTGTCCGTTCCCCACAACTCCCCCAGTCTCTTATTTGCATGCTCAGTATTCTGTGGTTCTAACATGACGAAAATACAAAACTGGTCTGACAACCTACAGCGTCTCTTTCAGAACCCCCCCCCCCCCCCAAACTTTCGGCTTTCTTAGCTGCGATGTCATGTTTATTAAAAAATTCCTCACATGTACGTGAATATGAGATTCGCTGCAAAACTTCAGAGCCAGAACGATGAACTCCCATCTGCTTACGAAGTCATCAGCCATGGCAGTAACTCCTCCTTTACATTGGGGTTCCTACTGCACCCAAATGACGGAGGAAGACAAATGTGTTGAGGTGGGTGACGTGTATTGTAGCCCAACAAACAGCAAACCTACTGATGAGGCCACCACCTAGATGTTACAAGTTTTCAAGTGCTGGGCACCATCACCAGGATAGGTGAATAAAGTGGAAGTCATAGCACAACTAGGTGCCGGTTGAGGTCAGCCGAAGCATGAGAATTTCTCAATCAACGTGATGTGTACGTATTGAGTGGCGACGGGCAGTGCACTAGGATAGCACGTAGAGCGGTGCGGATTGTCACTCATATGTTTATTTTCACCCCAAAAATCAGTAAAATATTTCATCGCTTATAACGACGTCGGCTTGAATCCCTTGTGTTGCTGTACAACGTGCAACTGTACGTTCAATCAAAACGGAAAGCGAATGGATTCAACGGCATGCGACAGATAAAGATTTCTCGGATATCGCACGATTTCATGATTGTGTTCTCTGAAACACTACGCACCTAGATGCTCGAGCGCCCCCCCTCCCCCCTTTACTTCTAACATACTTCTCAAAATACAGCCGGGATAGTGTAGTCGGTCTAGGGACTCGCTACAGACTGGACGGTGGGAGGACCGAATCCCGGTGGGGGCGCGATTTTCTGCATACGTTGACACCGGCCCTGGGGCCCCACCCAGCCTCCTGTACAATGGGTACCGGGTCTCTCGCCCGGGCGTAAAGCGACCGGGGCGTGGCGTTGACCACCCACCCCCATCTAGCGCCGAGGTTAACAAAAGAGTAGAGCTATACCTCTACTCCCCCTCTCGGCCTTCATAGCCTGTTCTAGGGTAAACTTTACCTTTTTTTATATCTCTCAAAATGCTTTCTAAATTGGCTATCTAAAAGGTTACAAATAGATTATTAAAGTTAAACCGTAATTGATATATGACAGGGCAATCTACAGATATATTCAGATAACTTGATACTTGAGCTCCCTAACACTGCACACAGCTGTAGTCAGCACGGTCCGGCCGCTGCTTGGCTCACGTCGGCATGGTCAGGGAATGTTATACCTGTTCCAAAAACATCTACTCTGTTGGGAGTACGAGTACATTGTCTGTCGCAATAAAATCACTTATGTTAAGGTTAAATTTTGTGTGCTCTATTAGAAGGCCACCTGGAAGAAATTTTTGACACTCCACTTAGCTCCATTGCTTAAACGGCACTGCAGAGTCCTGCTAGTTATCAGACAATGTTTTTTTAAACGGAGAGAAAAAGGTTGGAGTTGCGTGCGCTGTGCTTCCCCCCTGACTAGCTTGCCTCTTCACCCCCCCCCCCCCCGTGTTAGAACGGATCAAGTTATATAATGAGGACAGTACCTCCAAATGCCATAAAACCATTGCATGTGGCAATTACTTATCCGCAGTTACGTAAGCAATAGAACACCATCAGGTAGAGACGGCCCCGGTTTACCCATTATGACCGCTAATGGTCAGACCATGTCCATGCCAAACAAAATGCAAATTTTACAATCATCCTAAAGAACATCATGGGATTTGAACCCGGAACTGTACGGCTATAGCATCAAGACAAAAAAGTACTGCAGCTACATCTCACATCCGCGCATATGAATGCGCGTTCCGCTGAGCCGTCAGATCGGCACTATCACGAGGAGACAGAGGAGGTAATTCATACGTTGGTTTCCTTCGTAATAGAAGTTCTGTATTTTTCGCAACTCAGGATTCGTTCTAACGATTTTAAACCACACAATTTCCGCAACAAATACTTTGGCTTCAGATCCGGTAGATTCATGAAGTCACAGCTACAGTTCCCTCCATCACTAGTATCGACAAACAGCGGTTTAGCAGTAGCAGCCACGCCCAATCCACCTCAGCCGCCAAAACATTCTATGGCAGAGCTCTTCGATATTACACGAAAAAAATCCAAAATAACATGAAATTTAAAAATTCATTCCATTTTGCAACTTATGTATAGGCTAAGTTAGGAATCCGTTCTCCCCCCAAAAAGCCAGAATACAGTGCAAGCTGGTAAAATTAAAGTTGTCCTTGTGCATGACATGATGGCAATAAAGGTGAATAATAAGCTTCAGGCCACGGCTGCTTTACCCCCGGGGAAACAACCCCCAGTATCTACTGAAGAATGAGGTTGGGTGGGCCCCAGAGCCGGTCTGAAGAGAAAAATCTCTTGCCCCTGCCCGTAATCGAAAGATTCCTCAGTTGTCCAGCCAGCAGCCTAGTCACTACACCGACTGAGCTATCCCGGTTCCTGGCTACCGACCTTCGCAGCAAATATTCTAATAATTCAGGTAGAGCGATCGAAGCGTGAAAATGACAGCTCGCCTCTATTTAGCGCTGATGTTTTAAGACTGCACGAAATATTACCTGGACGCCACCTAAGGAAGCAGATACTCAGGTACAAGGGCAACCTAACCTCTCTAGATGCCTCACCAGCCACCTATACAAAGCTTCCACAAAGACAGAATAATACCATTATTTAAACAACCTCCGAATTACGTACACAGCAATGAAAGAAGTTACGATTCTGACGACATTGTACATCAAAAGATGCGCTACAACTCATGTCATTAGCTAAGCCTTTCTTTGCACACTGTTATTACTTTACATACATTAAAGTCAGCATCTTCTGCTATACTGAACAAGCACATAATTATTCCCTGTGAGAAAAGAAGTATGAATTTAAAATTTAAAGAACTCGACAACTGAAATGCATGCAGGAGCATATACCAGAACAAGCTGGGAAATGTCCGCAGTGCGTAACACTGGTTTGTTCGTTCTGTTATTCTCTCTCGATATTAAATTCGTGAATACTTTCCAGAAAAAAAAAAACACCGAGGATTATAACACACACTACAAGATTTGTCCATATCTTAGCATTATCTACAATTGATCACAACAAAGATATCGTAAGCGGGAGCGGGTTAAAAGCGACATATCTTCAACATCGATAGTCGGTAGTTTGCAATCGATCGTGCCCGATGCTCAACTGTTTCTTCAGCCAATTATGAAGACCAGGCATAGTGATAGATCATAATCCTTAGACGCCAGAATTACATGCTCGGTGCAGCGTCTTACGACCGGAATTTAAATTTGAAGATTCAATTTCTTCATGTATTCTCTTACACAACAAAGCGCATCATTTACATGTTTCTTTCAAATTTAACGAAATACAATTTAGCAAACTGCTTTAGAATTAATTAAATTTGTGGCCACCAAGATTTTGCATCAGCGTTTGAAACAGATGACAATCGCTGTGACGAATTCCTATGATATAATCATAATCAGTGTAGATTCTTTTGTTATGAAACTATATACCATTTAAACTTATTTTCTGGCCAATCCTCGAAGTCTGGTGATGCTCTAGTCAGATTGTGCAGCTTCATTTACTAACGATGACGTCCGTTCTGTCAATGCAGCGCTACCTAACACTGCAAATTCATCGCCTGTCACAACAGAAAAGAGTCCTTCAGAAGTTAGTAAACACTTCGCAAGTTCCGGCTTTTACACATATACTCTGGGCCTAATGCACTTCGACTTACTGAAGCGCCAGTCTATACGTCTGCCAACCCTCTTAAATATTTCTATTCGCCAGTGTGTCTTTCATGTGTGTTAATTCGCCTCTAGCTCACCCAAGTCTTAGGGTTATGTAGCTGTCCAATTTGTGACACTGTAAGTTAATAAACCTTTCACACTGTTGACACCGTGCATCTTCGTCATATTAAATTAAGTTATAAACCAACTGATGCACACTAAAACCACTTTTTAAGTAGCTTTATTATAAAATTGTTAAAATTGTACCCCTACACGTGTTTCGATCCTAGGATCATCGTCAGGGGGTTTTTTTGTTTTGCTAAAAGCTACAGTTACTTCAACCACATGATTTAAAATATTTTATCGGCACTTTAAAACATAAGTTAAAATCTTGTAAAAAGATTCGTTAAAAGTTGTAAAATTATACAGTGGACTCCACCGTAGTACTCTTCACCACACAACACGCAGTACACTCCGCTCCACACAAAAACAGTTCACATGCTTTTAATACCACGATCCCACACGCCAGCAGTTCCGCAATCTACCATCTACAGTGCTTTTATAATTTTACAACTTTTAACGAATCTTTTTACAAGATTTTAACTTATGTTTTAAAGTGCCGATAAAATATTTTAAATCATGTGGTTGAAGTAACTGTAGCTTTTAGCAAAAAAAAACCCCTGACGATGATCCTAGGATCGAAACACGTGTAGGGGTACAATTTTAACAATTTTATAATAAAGCTACTTAAAAAGTGGTTTTAGTGTGCATCAGTTGGTTTATAACTTAATTTAATAAACCTTCTTAATTTACGCACAAACAACCGCTTCTAAATGCTTTAAACTGCAAACAGCCACTCCTAAATTATTATAATTTAGTTTCACGTACCTTGGACTTCAGACTAGCTCTCAGACCACAGGATGCGCACATGAAACTAGTGGATTGTAATGAAATGCTGAAGAAGTGGAATCGAAACGAAAAACTAAAAACATTTTGCGAGTCTTCTGGCTTTCGCAGCGGTGCAGTTGACTTGTCCGTTCTTCTGAGATATGGTGTCGCGTCACTGAGCGATTGGTGCCCCAGCAAATCGAGGCAATATCCCAGAAAAACTGAAAACATATTTTGGTACGTTATATATGATCAGGCGGCCGGGATAGCGTACTCGGTACAGCAACTCGCTACGGGTTGGACGGTCCCGGGTACTAATCCGAGGTTTTCAGTGCCGTCCAGACCGGCCCCGAGACCCACCCAGCCACCTGTACAATGGATACCGGGTCTTTCCAGGGGTAAAGCGGTCACAGCGTGGTGCTGGTCACTCACCTCCTTCTAGTGTCAGGTTGCGAATGGGTTAGAGCTACACCTCCGCCTCCCCATCTGTATCTGCATAGGCATTTCATGGGGTAATCTTCACCTACACGCGATCAAGTTTTTGTGACCTACATTTACCAATCGACAGATGTACAATGTCGGCGCGACAAACATCCTGACACACATTGTATCTGTTATCAGCTTCACTCCACACATATATGTGCACAAAAATTTTGTTATGGGTTCCGCAAAAACTTTTCCAGTGGTAAAGGTTTCCGCGGCCAAATTAAACTGGAAAACACTGTAATCGTTTACAATAATAATAATAATAATAATATCAACAATAGCATTCACTATTACAAGCGGAACTGTTGTTATTGTGTTGTGGTCGCACTCCAACTGTAGTTTCCAGTGTCTGATCAAAACACAATACTCTAAGAACCTTAATTATATCGACATATGTTTTCATTATCAGAACGACCACAACACCTTAAACACTAAGGCGTTGTGTTCGTTCTGACAATAAAAACAGATGTACAAGTAGATTAACAAGAAAAAAACGGGATGACACCAAAACTTAATTATATCCTTTATGAAATAAGCAAAGCCGAAATATTGTTATCAGAAAGTTAAAAAAAAAATACAGCAAGTATTCAACTTGCGAGATCTCACACTGAATATAAATTAGGCATAAGGAACGTGTTTATAATCTGCGGTACCTATGAAGCAACTGTTACGCCACCACTACAAGCGCGTGACTTTGTCTTCATATTTCAGCGGCCCTGTCTGCAATCGGCTAAATCCCTTGTGCAGACGCACGGAGGCAAAAAGCAGCGTTACCGTGCTAATTACATGATCGTAAATCCGCCTAGGTAACAACCCACCAACAAGTTCTGTTTAAGATGCCGGCTGACATCAGACGTACTTACGTAAACATACTCTCCTAAGTCAGGAACAATGCTCGGCTGCTTCTGTTGTTTACCTCTACATTATGCAGTTAAAGAATAAACTCCCACTTTTTAAATGGCTGTATGAATTCACTTTTAACCAATCTTTGTTCCACGTATTAATTTATCTCATTTGTTATTAACTAAACGTTCACTAATTATTTGATGTCATTACGTACGCTTCACGACGCCTATTCATTCTTTTTATTACGACCAGCAACTTAAAACAGTGCCGATCCCAGTGGCCGCGCGGTCCACGGCGTGGGTCTGCGGCCGCTCGCTTGCTGGGTTTCGAATCCCGCCGGGGGCATGGATATCTGTCTCTTGTGAGTGTTGTGTGTTGTCAGGTCTAGGTCTCTGCAACGGGCCGATCATTCGTCCAGAGGAGTCCTACCAAGTGTGGTGTGTCTGAGTGTGTGATCGTGAAGCCTCGATAATAAGGAGGCCCTGGCCCATTAGGTGTTGTTGCGCCATGAGGGGAAAAACAAATACTTCAAATTTCAAAGGATTCGAACGATGGCGTATTGTAATAGAAGCGACTGACATTTTGGACATTATCAATCGTCTCAGATTTTAAAAACTGACGTTTCGGAGAACAGATCTGTCTCCATCTTCAGGCGAAAATGAGGGAGAATTTATTCTGTTGGGGCTTTTTGCAAAGGACTAGCCTCTATTCCTGGACTTATCTCTTCCTAAATACCGCAACCAAGTACGTACTCCCTCTCCCCTTTCCACCTGAAGACGGAGACAGATCCAGTCTACGAAACGTTGTGGGGGTTTTAACCTGAAACGATGGACAATGTCCAAAATATCAGTCACGTACATTAAATTAGTTCACCCTCTTATATGTTTCGTTATCTTTAAATTAGTCATTAAGTCTACTTCCTGAAGTCGGGGCAGCTAAAGAATAAACACAGATTCTCCCCCATCCGTCTGCCTTACAGATTCCTTCCCTATGTGTGCCTTCCACCAAGTTTACCAGATGTCACTTGCATTCTTGATGTTTGCTTTCTTTGTTACTAGTGCTGACGTGGGGATGTGCAATGTAAAACGTGCAGGGGCAAGGGCGGCCAACGCGAACCCCAAACACCAGTGTTCATTCTTTCCCTCACTCGCGTCTGAACTTGATTTTTAATTCCGACACTCATCATGATGATTAAAAAGCCACTGATATTAAAACATGGAAGACGAGAAGGTGTGTTCAAGTAGGATAAGTAGAAACTGTCAGAAAATTTGGCCCAAATCCACCAAGAAAGAGGCAACTTGCAAAAACAGGCGTAAATGGAATCAGAAATCTTAAAATAAAACCTTAACTGGAAAAGGTACAGGGCAGAAGAGAAAGGAATGGATGGTTTTGGTAGGAAAACCTCAAGGAAAGAAACCACTTGGAAGACATAGACGTTGATGAGAAGATAATATTAAAACAGAGGGGCAGGCGTGGTCTGGATTCGTGTGAGTCAGGACAGGGACAAGGGTCAGGCTATGGTGAACATGGTAATGTACCTTCGGTTCCATAAAACGAGGGGAATTTATTGACTAGCTGAGGAACTATTAGCTTCGCGGGAGTTGGTTGGTTGGTTGGTTGATGGGTAGGCACTGAAAGGCGTTAAACAGATTTACCTGCCTCAAAATGCGACCCGAAACACAGTTCTAGTTCAAGTTCTAGTACCACAAAAGCAGGGGGATACCTCGACCACCTTAGAACGTAGCCAGCCACTTTTTCAAGGATTGTCGTGAACCAGAGTCGTGAAGTGCTCACAGTATATACATTTTAGAGCTTAAAACTGCTGACTAATGTTCTGACGGAGAACCATGTCTTCAGAATCACGATACAGATCTGGCAAGTGTTAGGTAACTGGTGAAAACAGCCAGTCCGTCAGTCTGTCACACTTTCCTGTGCTTCGTAGTTCGGAACACGTCACGCCTTACCACTCTCCCAGCACCTTCGATGTCTTACTGATCTACTTAAATCTGTAAGCTATCCCTGGAGTCTTTCCTAAAAGGCTAGCCAACAACGCTGTTTGAATTTGAAACGATTACATAGCGTCGGCTTAGTCTCCTAGCCCACGCTCCAATCTCACGTACCCGTAGTACCTCCGTTTCCTTTTAATTTCAAAACATCTGCCCAATTCTGGTGGTTTGGTAGAAATTCTTACGTTCTTTCTAAGGTACAGGGTAAATCCGATGTTGAAGGACTACCCACTCTTCACGGCGCTTATTTAACAAGCCAGCAGGTACAGCCCCTATGCGATGACGTCATGATGGATGTCACACTTCGTAACGTGAACGTGGATATGTAACTGCCCCCGCGTATATCGTCCCACTGCAACGACGCCAACGTCCACCTTCGAGCTAACATAAGGCGTGGTACCCCTCAACCCCATGGAGGGACCCGGGCCCCACAACCACTCTGATGTCATGGAAGGAAATCATTAAACAAGCATATTCTAATTACTTCACCGATGGTGCTTCCACCTGGTCGTGGTGGTGGGGCTTGTGTGTACCAATGACCCAGAGAGCTATGCGGCGGTAGCGTAGCTACTGGTAGGGCCTCCCAAGCCGGACAGGTCAAAGGGTAGGTACCAGACTAAGAGAAGCACCCTGGTCCTCCAGGTTGGGGGTTGTGCATAAGGTTAACACCCTTATCACATAAAACAAACCTTGTTCAGAAAACGACACTAAAGCCTCGGAATGTATTTTGGAGGCAGATAGTGGAGGAAGCCAAAGCCCACCCAGGGCTGTAGAGCTGGATGGTAAGGTAAGGTAAATTCTAATGACTTCTCCAAATTTCTGACCATAAAATTTGTGTGTGTGTGTGAACACGAGGGACTGCTGAAGAGTCATGCCCCCAACTGTGAACTACACTCCTCTACTCATTCGAGTTGACATTCCCACACTTGTGAGTCAAATTTTCACAGTCCTGCCATTTACAGGCCGCTGAATTACAAACATTACGAACGCAAAGCGTAAACCAAGCCTACTCAACCTTTTACGTGGTGCGAGCAACTTCAGCAAAATTTGGTCTGCATGCGGGCAACGTAAAATTCGATGCACAGAATTAAGAATGAATACGCATACGTATATTGTATAATTGTATAAAAATATACAGTGACATAACACGAAAAACATAAAAATGCAGTTCACAACATAGGCTACGGTTTCGCTGCTTTTAGCACACTTTTCACAAAATTAATTAGTAATGTAATGTAATATATGTCTCCACAAATAAACTGCTCATGGGTTTTAAAAATTTCTTCGACTTTCTATCCCAGTTTTGGTAGGGAAAAGGACAAATGACTTCAGCTCATCTCAAATGACTCCGTGGGAAACGTGTCGCGAGCAACATGTTATCCGCGAGCTACCGGTTGAGCTGGACATATGTCAGCAGACGATAACAGTGCGTAACTAACAGCGACCACTGATTTTTTTTACTGCAAAAAATGTTCCACCGATTGACATTTGTTAGCAAATGGAAGTTGTTTATGCGGACGACTGCGTAGACACAAGCATTGTTGAATTTTGGACCGTACTTGTTTGCTATGCTAACCTTGGATATGACAGCCCGAATGACCAGCGGCGTGGCGGCAAACAGGGATAAGGAACCGAGGCTCAACCAAAACTGCGTTGATGAAAGGATCACGGCGCGTCGCGGAAGACTTCGAACAACCGACGGAGCTCTCCGAAACACTTGGCAAACCACCACAGAGGCCAAACTTGGCTACAAGTTAACTCGCATCTCTTACCAAAACTGGAGGCACATTTGAAGGGACATAATTTCTTGTGAACGATGAAGTCAAGGCAGCGGCGAGGATGTGGATCCGTCAACAAGACGCACAGTGCTACTGTGACGGACTCAATTTCACTACGCGAAAGTGAGAGGAGGTTTGTGAACAGCAGAAGCGACCAGGTTGACAGAAAATTGTGTGAAATACAGAATAAAGTTCAAATTAGGTGCTTGTGTCTCAACACAATATCTACTGCCGTTACTTAGACGAATTACTTTCCAGCATACCGGGTACGTGTGCGTGTCCATATATATACGAACATGCACGCATACACAACACACACACTAGACATGGTTCCGTCACAAGATATTTGCGCTCCCCCCCCCCCCCTTCCCGGTGACTATGAAAACCGGGCTTGTGACGTCACACATTGGTGGGGAGACCTGGACGGAAAGAGCTACTTAGACGACCTAGGCGTAGATGGGAGGATAATATTAAAATGGATCTTCAAGAAGTTGGATGCGGAGGCATGAACTGCATTGATCTGGCTCAGGATAGGGACTGTTGTGAGCACGGTGATGAACTATCGGGATGCATGAAATGCGGGGAATTTCTTGACTAACTGAGGACCTGTTAGCTTCTCAGGAAGGACTCTGCTCCATGGAGTTAGTTAGTCAGTTAGTGACGTCACACACAAACCAAGCTTACCGTAGTCACGCAAAGTTGGGTGTGACTCACTCACTGAATCACAAACCACGCACATTACATATAGGAAGATATTCACTAGGTTAGTTCTAATTTCGATTTGAAATTCCACACGCTGTATATCAAAATCTCATCAATTTCGATAAAGACGAGAGACGGGCTGTAGATTTCGGTCGGACGAACACCGAGTACAATTCGTTCCTCCACTTAAGCAAGCGTGTATAAAATTCCGCAAATAAAAACTGCGAATACCGCTTGCTGAGTCGCCTACCAATGTAAACGGTTACATAACAGTGATGACTTCATCAATTCAAACAATCTTCATCCGTTCTACACACAAGGCATATTAAACAAAATCTGCCTTTGATTTACGTGACCACTTCCCGAATCTTCCTGAAAGCCTGCTTTAACTCAGACAACTCTTCTACAGCGTGTGTGACCGCTCGTTTCCAAGTACACACATAGCGATCCTGTCTTCTGTCTCCAGAATAATCATTTTAATCCCACCGAGCGTTGCTGGATACTCTCTTAAACCTGTTTTAACCCACAACTCTCAATCTTTTTTATTTTTAAGACTCGGTCGCCATGCTAATTACACCATTGTCCCCCTCAATAAAATCAATGGAGCAAATAATTTGTTTATAGCTCCGTCACACCCACTAACTGACGTCACATCAAACAATAAATAGGCCCACCTCGACCTTCAGTACCTGAGACCCCCCAAGCATGAAGCTATGATTTATTCCTCAACATAACCGAGTAATCACAAGTTCAAAACCGCGAAAGACTCGTTGCGGAATTCCGAGGCAACGACAGCTTCAAACATGACCATACCAAATACCATACTCGATAACAATAGGCGGCCCAGGGACAAGTCGTGTGAATATTACACATCAAACCCTCGTTTCTCCGTCAGTTATTTTCACCATGCAGATTGTTCTATGATGTAGGGAGCACACATTTAAAGCCTCGCCCGCTACAGACAGTGTCCGGAAGGTATACCATTCGAATCTAGGCGTAGGAACCAGTTACCATGAAATTGCAATACCTTCCATGGTCCTTCAAGGGAATGACAGGGTTAATATAGCAAAACCATGATCACTTCCCTCAAAATCCCTGCATATGACCTTCCCCGAATCCAGTTCGACGGCATATGAACTATGAAATCCAAACAGCGTCGTTAAATCATCTACAAATCAACCCTGCTCCAGACTAAGCGGAAAGAAGCAACCCGGTGTAACCGACCCCCACGGGTGTATCCACATCCGACAGCCCCGCGCTTTGTACTTTCCAAACACAGCAGATCCACCTCAAGTATGACCATGCGAGTTTTCAGGTTTTCACAGCGGTGTAGCCGATGACTCTGTTCTCGGGGATATGACCTTTCGTCACGGAGCAACCGGATCTCCAGGTTTCGAGGCAACGTAGTGTCCTCATCTTCACAGCAGACAAGTCACGCCCCAAAAGGAACGGAATCCTCAGCTACAATCATGTTCCCCGAAGATTGTTCACGTGTAAGGCGTTTGTTGCAACGAGGAGGGCACAGATCTTGGGCTCTAGGTTGCCCGGGCAAATAAATTGTGTACGATGGCGCCTGATATTTTGATCCTCAGGTGTCACCCCTCTGGCGCCTAGAATTTTGAGGCGATTCCTAGATTTTTGGAAAATTCATGCACCTCTGGTTGCAGCTGTCTCCTGACACCCACGGTAACAACGAGCGTCTACTGCAAATGGAGTTAGGATAAAGTAATGAAGCATGAACATCCAAAACAGTGACTTTCACAGTCCAGGTTAAAATTTGTTTTAAGCGTGTGGAATAACCGCTTGGAGTTGTATCACACGGTGATTCGGTTCGGCGGAAAAGCATTAAGTTCACGTGGTATGAAGAAAATCCTGTTTGTTTACGTAATTCATTGACGGTACTGTATTACATACGGACATCACGTGGCGTCGATCGAGAACATGATAACCAATATCGGTTCACGACTCATGCACGTCGGTCACTGTTCCAATGGCTTTAATATCAGCTTCACCTATATTCTGTATCGAACTCGGCTTCACCCAGTACAAGTACGTTGGCCTATACACGTACTTCAGTGGAATACCCGTTAAAAATTCAACGGAAAAAAAATTTGACAAATCCAGTCTCTAGCTACGACTTCCACAAATACATCAGTGGTTTTCAAAGTGTGGTCCTGCCTAAATTAGAAGGGCAAAAACATTACACGGATACTTTTTTTAATCTTTTATAAAACCTGTTTGTTTGGAACAATGACATAACACATTGTAGATTACGCTTACGACAGAACGCAGTTTCGTCCCTTAGGTTTCTCCTAATCTTACAATGTGAGTTACAATGTCATTACTGCTAGAAAAACTCAGTAGTTTTTGTAATGAGTTTTTACTCTGAATTAAGCGCGCTTCTTGTTCATAAATATTCCACCTTTAAATGTTAACCGCGAGTTGATCATTATTGGGGAAGTGGTCAGCCGAATTAGTCAGACTTCGTATAATAATAATAATAATAATAATAATAATAATAATACTACAGACGCTCAGTTCACTTACTGATTTTTCTTTACATATCCGTTCTTCATCCTTCGCAGTCTCAGTCCAGAATCTATAACCTTTCTCTCCCTGTCCTATTCCTTCCTGTTAGTGGCTGGTTGATGGCTGTCCTATTCGACAGATGTTTTTTATAACCAGGAAAAACCCGGGGCATTTGGTGTTCCGAACCGAATCTTACGGGACACAGGCACAGAACTCTTTAAAACCTATAAAACCGGGACTAATGGGGATGCCTATCATACATTGCAGTTCCGTCTTATTGCTGCCGTCGCAAGTCCTCGTACTTCCACACAGCATGCGATGTTCGGGAGGGCGTGCCAGTAAGATGTGATGTCACTGAAGGCCGCAAAAGAACACACACCGCGTATTCCCAGATGTTGCTGAGGGGTGTACAAGAACAAGCACCACGCATTCCTGGTATATAAACGTAACTACCTCTTTCTGCGATGGACACCTGTTCAGAGGCAAAACCGGATAGCTGTTCATGTAACTACGCATAATAGATGATCTAATGTAAACGTGACTCTCGTCCTTTGCTTGGAGTGGGTGGGCAAACACAGGTTGACCATGCTAATTGCGCAGAATATCTTGCTGTCAGGCGACACTCGGCGTTCTACTATACTTGCCGCCATCAAGGGCAACGGACAGTAGGTCACGAAACACTGCGTCAAGCAACGACGGAAGTTAACCTGACAGATCCGTGTTACTTCATGAGAAAATTGTTTGCTTCCCGAGAGCTGATGGCGGCAGTGCGTCTTGAGGGGGGGGGGGGGGAAGATTAAAGACTCTAACAATGATTTCATCCTCTGAAAGAAAGAGAAAAAATGACAAATTTGCTCAGGAAGGGTCGCACAAGTAACACAAAAGCGAAACTTCGAAGCCTACTGTATTGTGCGTGGCTACCCTGAAAATGGAACCGACATATTCCCCCCCCCCCGAAATTTTGACGCACTGCGCCATATTCCACGGCGTCACATCTCTGAAGACACACATCGTCATGGCCACTGCCGCGGGGACCTCAATCCCTGCTCATAAATGAAGTTTTGCTCCAAATTTCCATAAGTTTGCACCTTGGGCAAGACGTGCCTACCTTTCAGCTTTGTCTTTTACACATCTCGGGATTTTATTAGGCATTTACACAAAGTACAAAAAACAACCGTACAATTGACACGTCGGATTTCCGTATGCGTTCATCATTGAAGCTACTGATCGGGCTGGAACCTGACACTGAGGTGAAAGCAATTCAAAAATCGCCCAAAATACCTCCCACTTTACACGAAGTTTCACCAGAGCTTCCCTCGTTTCACACAAAACGACTCAACGTACGAACTATCGGTGCATGACAAACATTTTTATAACTAACAAACACACGCAAAATAATTTATCACTACGTAGTTACATGCAAAATGCTCGGCTTTTCAGCAGTACAAAAAACAAACCCAAGGATAAAAAGGTAAAGCTGTCCCGGTACACGTCGTAAAAACATATGGGACAGTGGAGGTATGGCTCCATTCATTTTTCACCTTGACACTAGATGGAAGTGAGTGATCATCATGCACCGGCCAATTTAACCCCCGGGAAAGAGCCCCGGGTAGCCAAAGAACAGGAGGTTGGGTGGGATGGACGCTTTGGAGAAGAGATAACCTGTGTGCGTGCGCGCGTGTGTGTGCGTGCTTGTGTACATTACACACACACACACACACAGTCAAACCTCAACATGGCGCCAATATTCACCGCCATTTGTGGTGGTATATCGATGGTGGCGATCAATCGATATAATGTATAATGGGGAACTTCGGTTCACAGACTTCCACGGGCACAAAGTGAGGTTGGCGCTATATCAGCGTTTGACTGTATATCCGTATATCTTCTGGCGAAAACGACAAATGTTTAAACTGACCAACGGATTAATGACAGGTCATTACAACATTACAAATGACAATTTCGTGACTGTGTTCTCTCTCATTAGTCTTGATATATTTATTGCCGTTTGTTCACAGCGCAGGAACGACAAGGTGGCAGTCGAGAGGCGTTTTGTGTGTCTCGTCACGGCCGTCTGCATAGTCCGTTGCTTTAATGTAAGATGGATGTGGGCATTGAATATACTACGGATCGGATGCTTTGCATTCCAGTGTCATCTCGACCATATATTGTTCAGGTTGGAATGCGTGTTGTAATGGAACATCACACAATGTTACGCGGTGTGAATACCTCGTTACAGAGTGGTTCCCGTAGTGTTTTTTTTTTTATCTTAGACATCCCGCTGTGTTGGTACAAGTCATAAGATATTTATTGACACAACTAATTGTATTATATTATATTATTAAATGTGGCTACATGTTCCGACTAATTACATGGTCATCCTCAGGCCACTCGTGCACATAAAACCAAAATTACAACTGCAAATTTCATTTTGGGTCAAAATGAGATCTCAGTCTGTTACACTATGCATATAAATAAAATTTAAAAGTTGTTTGAAAATAATTTAAGAGTCCATTATTAAGGCATTTTAAGTAAAAATTTGTCCTTGTTATTAGTTCCCGTCTTTGTTAGTACTGGCAGTTCCATGTCGTCACAATCAGCGTTCTGGGAAAGTTCCATATCAACTGGTTGTATCGGTTTCACTATTATGTTTCTGTGATATTTTTGAGGTTACATAAAGTGAAAAAAGAGACACAGCAGACAGAAAACCAATTTCAAAAATGCCAAAGAAGTTAAGCAGAAATCTCATCACAAACAGCGAGCCACAGCATCAAACCACATAATCTAGAATATTACGGGACACACTTCGTACCACGTTTACTCATGAAACCTAAACAGAAACTCTTCTTGTCTGGCAGCAAGAAATGTCAAGTCAATAACCACATATCCAACTGCTCCTGTAATTTTACTTTGTAATGTCTACTTCTTAGCCGATCCCAGTGGCCGTGCGGTCTAAGGCGTGGGTCTTCGGCCGCTTGCTTACTAGGATCATGGGTGCAAATCCCACCGGGGACATGGATGTCTATCTCTTGTGAGTGTTGTGTGTTGTCAGGTAGAGGTCTCTGCGACAGGGCTGATCACTCGTCCAGAGGAGTCCTACCGACTGTGGTGTGTCTCAAATGTGTGTGATCATGAAACCTCGACGAAACGAGGAGGCCCAGGCCCATGTAGGGCTGTCGAGCCATAGAAAAAAAAAATGTCTACTTCTTAGGGTATGACATAACAGACCACAACACCTTTAGAAAAAAAATTGACGTGCAAATCACCTGTCTGAATATCAGAATGAAATGCAAATATATTGAGTTCATAGTGAAGAAATGTGAGTGACAAAAACCATCTGAAGGATGAGTTATGACTGGAAAAATATACTCAATGCATAAATATTAACTGATAATACCCACGTAATATAAAGCTAACACTCTCTTTATGTCCAATATACAAAAGGAAGCGTGTCTGTAAAACGGTATTTTGTGCACAGTTACTGTGGTATGCTTAATTGTCAGGCACTTGTCATGTTGATTTTCTTGGACTGTGAACAAAAGCTGAATGAACTTCCTTCACCTTACCATCAGTGAATGGTCATTTGTTAGAACTTTTCCTTTACAAATGCAACCAGGCTTACTTTAACTACATAAATCACTTTCAGATGGACATTTTCATAGGCATTTAAACTTGTGATACCTGAGCACACACTTAGCTTTCTGCCCTTGAAAAACAATTTTTTTTATAATTGCTGTGTTAGCACCACTGGTGACAAGATGTGGAAACGTAAGTAGAGCGATTTCAAAACGTGATCATATTACGTATCTGAACAGGTTTGGTTTTCATTCCTGTACTTTTCACTTCATGGGCAATATAACATTAAATCTGTCTACATTTCACATATTCACCCTGTACAACCATCGAAGCATAGCATACGTTTCTCACCAACAGTGTGTCTATGACTCCCACTTGTTTCAACTCTAAATATTCGCCATCACGTGTCTTTCCCCTTACAAACACGAAAGACATACCGGCATCTTCTCACAAGCACATAAGTCACACTTACGCAGTAAAACATCTCAGCAAACACGCTGTTAAAGATTCAAGACTCACACACATAAAACTTATTCTGTTAGAATCACTGTCAGATTTATTGTTAAGTCACCAACTGAATGCACTATTTATTTTAAAAAACACTATATGGTTTCTTAAAATATTTTAGTAAAACCCTACATATGTTTCGGCTTCCTCATGAAGCCATCCTCAGGGGTGTCAGAAAACTTGCTTGTATATAAACACGTCTATACATTGGTCATTGTATAAATGTTTTCTGACACCCCTGAGGATGGCTTCATGAGGAAGATGAAACATATGTAGGGTTTTACTAAAATATTTTAAGAAACCATATAATGTTTTTTAAAATAAATAGTGCATTCAGTTGGTGATTTAACAATAATTGTGAAAAATGCACGGTGATTATACAATAAAGTACACTGTCAGATTGTTTATAAACAAGTATTAAACCAACAGTAATTTAGGATACTCATATTACAATATCACATAAGATATTCCTACATGGTTCCATCCCTTGGGGATCGAAACGTGTAGGAATATTTTATGTGATATTGTAATATGAATATCTAAGAAACATTATTGTGCATTTTGTTGGTCTCAGTGTTGCAAGTTAGTTATCGACATTGCAAGGAATGAAGACTATAAAGGTCATTTAGGTTCATACTCATATGCCATTCCCTATAAAATTCAAAAAAGTAATGTCTGTCATAATATCTATTATAGACCATAATTCTTATACAGAATCTCATCCCTTGCTCCATTTCTTCATTACGTCTGCTGGTTAGTTTCATTTTGACGACTCTGTTCTCCTAGGACATGATGCTGTGCCAAAAAGTAACTGGATACCAACATTTCAAGCAGTGTCCTAGGTCCCACAAGAATTATTCTAAGACCTATTGACCTGCGAATATAAGGACGCTATGCTGCTTCGAAACACTGGGATTTGGATTATCCAGCGATGCAGCATCACATACCAGAAGAACGGACTATTCAGATACACCGCTGTGAAAAATTCAGAACTGACATCATTTTGTCTCGTCCTTGCCCATACAGACAACTTATGTTTTACGATGTACTATAGTACCAGTGTCAAGTGAGACTGAAGACTGCATTGTCAGTGATCCAGTGTTCTGATACTGGATAAAACAGGCTAAGAATACGACTTTGTATCAGCTATTACCTTAAAAACCTGTAAAACTGACAGTGCTGACGAACTGACTTTCACTCTGTGCCACACTACACCCCCTGTTACACACACGGAGAATCAGGGCCGGCTCTCGGCACCAACAAAGCATGCATGTGCCTTGGGCAACACATTTCCAGGGGGTGACATTTTAGGAATTGCTTTTTTCTTTGTTTCGTCCCCCCCCCCCCCCCAAAAAAAATCCGCCAAATATGAGAAATTTTTAACTTGGGTGGCAGAAAGCATAGAGCCTGTACTGGGTAAACAATTTCATATCAACTCAAAGAAAAACATAATTCTAGCTATCATTATATCAGAGTTGGAACATTAACAGGAGCCAACCTACACAGGTAAGTAAAAAAGTTACAAAAGATTCAGTTCTTATGGGATGTGATGCTGTATAGCTCGGTACATAGGCCTTGACATTTCAAAGAATAATGTGCCTGCATCACCAGGGTCAAGCAGTCCAGTACAAGCAGGACATGCCAGTGCTAGTACTTGACTGTGACCAACACATTTCTGTCACAAGGAACTGGTAGCATTGCAAATGAAGTATAAAAATGTGATCCTCTGAAACACCCGAGGGTAGGCACTACCGTGTTCCTACTGTTCACCACAATGCTGCTTCAGCAGTGAATTTAATCAATTTCCAAAAATCCAACTGTCTCTCATATGTGGTTCCAGGTCTGATTTTGAACCTAAGACCTCTCTGGCTACATTTTCCTATCCTGTGGACATGTAAATTAATTCTGCTCTATGATAAATTTGTCCATGAGACCAAATGCAAGATTTTGGTAACACATAAACGTATAGAAATAAAACAGAAACATAAAGTACATTTGAAACACAATCAATGGATGACCTCATACTCACTGCTACTCTAGGCACACCTGCAAAATTCCTATTAAAATCACTCCGTCTCTCTGTGCATGTATGTATGCATGCAGAAGCAACTTCAGAACTGCTAAACCAGTTTCAAAGAAATCGATATTGTAGAGTTTTACTAAAATCTGTTGAGCCAAACTTCGTTTAGAACAGACAGTTCCAATTACCGCTTTATCAGAAGGAAAACTGTTGTGAATAAAAGTTGCAGAGACATATGACACACACTCTTCATGTCCAACATAGTTTTTATTCAAGTTGTATGGGTTTTAGGTGCATTCATGTAATCACAAAAAGCGCCTATTAGCTTCACTATGTCAGTCTGTCTGTCCATCCGCAAATATCATTGCCGTACCCACTGGATAGATTTCCGTGACATTTTGTTATTGGGGCCTTTATGAAAATCTCTTGAGAAACTTCAAATTTGGTTAAAAATGGGCAATGATATCGAGCACTTCACATGAAGACCTAAATACATTATATTGTTGATGGTGACATTAAATCGCCATAAAAACACTCGCTTCAAGTGAAATGGTATCAGGCTGCTGGGACAGCTGAGGAGTATATAAATATTACGTAAAAGTGCCACAATGTTACGTTATATCTATGTTCCCTATTTTGCTAAAATAATTAACAAATAGATGCTATGTGTACATTTCTACACTTCAGTACCTGACAATGAACAATGGTGTTCCACACATACATGAAGACTACCAAAGCCTCTTATTGCTGATGCCTGAACCTTCTTCCCACTTCAATTTATTGGTCTTTATATATATATATATATATATATATATATATCCCAGTGGCCGTGCGGTCTAAGGCGTGGGTCTTCGGCCGCTCGCTTACTAGGATCGTGGGTTCGAATCCCACCGGGGGCATGGATGTCTGTCTCTTGTGAGTGTTGTGTGTTGTCAGGTAGAGGTCTACCGACTGTGGTGTCTCAACTGTGTGATCATGAAACCTCGACGAAACAAGGAGGCCCAGGCCCATATAGGGCTGTCGAGCCATAGAAAAAAAATATATATATATATATGCGCATGTGTCTATATATATATATATATATATATATATATAACACACACAGTAAAACCCTGATTTAATGTTACCGCATTTAGTGAAATCCCGGATTTAGTGATGATTTTTTCATCTCCCAAAAATAGCTCAATGTAAACAACGTACCTCCATTTAATGAAAATCTCGATTTAGTGCAATACATTCTAATCCCCCAGCAATTCATTAAATAAGGGTTTTACTGTACATATATAATCAAAATACAACTGAATATGCAGCTACAGTGATTACTTTATAAAAGTTTAAACTTCACCTCCTTCAGGGGGGGGGGGACAAGACAACACAACACACCAATATGTTTACACTGTGAAAACCTTCTTGTTTGTATTGCTTCCAACGCCTAAGACACTGTTATTTCACATACTATTATCCTATAATGACGACGACTAAAATTGGCATACAACACAACACGATGCAATGCTGTACATGCCTGGTATTCCTCTACACTCACACTTTGAGATGAAGGCTGCGTCTGACAAGTGTAAAATTTGAAACATGCATGAAAATAAGCAACATTCTTCTCTGATTAATGACCATGTGGACATTTTAAGATCTTCGCTCTTCTGAGATTTTACACAGCGTAGATTCATAGTTCGTTACCGAAATTTCGGGACAACCTATCAGTCCCATCTTCAAGGGTCAAGAAAACAGAAGATCTCATATTTGGAGAACATCCACTTCATATACAATCCCCGAATGACAAGCTTGTTACCAAAAAGAGACGTAATATCTGGCATTACGTTTGCAAGATGATTAGGAAAAACATAAATGTTCTCTTTCAACAGAATATTTTTTCCCATTTGGCCATGATTCATAATTAAAAATAAAATAACAGAAAAATTATTTAATTTAATTAAAAAAATAAAGTATCACAGCTCCCCCCCCCCCCCCCCCCCCCCCCACCTTCAATCTATCCCAGAAGCCTGCAACTGTTTTCTTTGGAGCAATATGGCTCTTGCCATTTTTCAAGCTCTGCAGGCTAGTCTAAACACTGAAAGTACTCGATTAACACACTTACAGCAACCTTATGTGTATGTATGGATTTTAAAATGAGCTACAACACAATGTGACTACCTCAAGCTCCTCTGAAGCAATGACACCTAAATACATGATGACACGTCACAAAAGACTGCAGTCATCATCATTACTCTTACGAGGACCTCAAGTCTCACATACCTCAATAAAGTTTTTCAAACAGACACATCAGACATGCATGCTACTTGATCAACAGACATACAAAATTGTGTAAAGACTGGTACTCACCATCTGCAATGAATGCTGATGGCAATACATCCCCAACTGCTCGCAACTCATCGAACCTCAACATCAGAGCTGGCAACCTGCACACAACATACACACAAACATTTGAAATACCTCTTTTGTTATAAACACAATAAAGAAAACGGATGCAGAATAAGTGATAAGTTCAGCAGTTTCTTCCTAACAATTACAGAAAATTTACACAGACATCAAGTTGCAAAAGATGATTTCTGTATAATGGCCAACCTACTTCTCTCTCATAAAGCTTACTGCGAACAGGCTGGCCTTAAATCTAAAAGAAAAGTATAATTGTAATACGATTTCAAATGAATAATTCACCACAATATTCACTACGTATTGGATATGATGAAAATTGCATGTAGGCATCAGTAAATACAAAATTACTTGGTTTACAAATTGACAACCGCTTAAACGTATACAATCATACAGCTTGAACGGTTCCAAAGTTAGGCTGAACAGGTGATGCAGTTACAACGATGCTTTGTATCAGCATTATTGACATACTGAAATAAATTTACATTGCCTATTTGCACTCTATAATGAAGTATGAAATAATTTGGGGTGGGGGGGTCACCTAACAACAGAAGGATACTAACTTCACGAAAGAAAATTATTAGCAATGGTAGTACCAAGACATAGAAATTCATGTATATGTCTATTGAAGAAATTAAAGATTTTCTCTGTTCCATGTGAATACATAATTTCATTAATGAATTTCACTGTGAATAACCTCAGGATAATTAACAGACACACAACACTGGCACAAGAAACAAATGTGATCTTCAAAGACAAACTGTTAACTCCTCATACTTTCAAAAAAGTGCATACTATGTGGCACCAAGATGCTAAACATTTTCCCACTTAGTCTGAATATTATAATGAATAAAACAAAGCACTTTAAAGCAGCATTAAAAAAATACTTATATAATAATTCCCTATGCTTGGCTGATGAATTCTGATTGTTTAAAAGTGACTCATAAACTTTTTAAAGGTACTGTATTTATACAATACAAATCACTCAGATACCTTATCTTGTTATGTACATACATATCTAGTGGAACAGTTACTTATCTGTATGTTTTGTATTTTATGACCTATTCCACATCCTCACAGTCATTCTGACCAACTCTGGATCCATGGAATATATATAGGGCATACACAAAAGAATGGTGCGGTATCAAGAGTGAATTTATATACATAACCGCACCATTCTTTTGTGTATGCCCTGTATATGTAATACTTAAAGTTTACCTGAACATGTTATGTGTATACACACTTATTACTTATGCCATTAAAAGAATCACACAGTTTCTTATTTTTATACACATCTAAGACATATAATTACACAAGCATATAAATTAACTAGTAAAACAAGAAAACACACAACATGGCTAGCTGCTTGTTGGAGAATTCAACAGGAACAGACTCAGCAAACAATAGCCTGAGAGCTATGAACCAGACAATTTCTCTTCCCACCCAACTACACCACACTCTCCATCACCAGTGGTATCTAAGGAGCATACCACTCATGCAGAAACTGAACACACCCTCAACATACACATTTCAGGAGTTACAATGCAGGGGCAAGCTGCCAAAAATTTAACTACTCGTTAGAACTATCAACTGTCATTAATTTCACGTTGTGTTTGCCGTGCATCTTGACGTTAAGTTTCAGTTTTTTAACCAACGAATGCACTTTTTTTATGTTTATTTTCATATTTCTGTTCAATTCACCCTACACATGTTTCGGCCGGGACTCGGCCATCATCAGGGGTACTTTTTTAAACAGTGTAACGGTACTGTGATAATACCAAATGGACCAGTGAACAGTGAAGTGAACTTATCAATGTACCCCTGATGATGGCTGAGTCACGGTCGAAACATGTGTAGGGTGAATTGAACAGAAATACGAAAATAAAAATAAAAAAGTGCATTCGTTGGTTAAAAAAAACTGAAAATTAATATAAATTGCCACTTTTATTAGCTGACTTACAAGAATGGAAAAGGGACTTACAGTTTCTTCATAACAACAGAAAAAATACACTACCCCACTGGACCAGGTTTGCTTTCAGGGCACTTTTGTCATCTGATCTGCATTTTTGGGTACCAGTTCAGCAAAACCACTGTAAATTGGCTCCACTACACCTGCTACCATGCTGACAAGTAACTGCACAAAATACATCTCTATAGACAAAGAACTACTATCATGAACAGTGGTAATGGCCAACTTCAATATATTCCAAAAACACCTTCCATTTTGCAAGATGTGAGGTTCCCATAGCACTGTTGAAGAAGATTTGAGTCTTCAGGGATGTTATGCCAAGCTCACTGGTAAATAGTTTCCAAGGTTTTGGAGGAGCATCATGCCTCTGAAATGTCAGAAACTACATACCAGTTGACATGGCATTAATATTTCAGAAAACTTGAACCTTCATCCTCCTTTTTTTTCTGGTGTTTAGACCAAAATATGTCCTTAATCAGAATTTTAATTTCCATCTTACCAATCACAGTGAAAAATGAGAAACTGGTTACCAAATTATGAAATGCAACTAAAATAAGCCCCCATGAATCTGACAAATATTCACTATATTATGGTAATTGTATTCCTCCCCTCCACAAATTATTACTTTCAGTTTAGTAAGAGAAGCAAATAAAGAGTTTATGGTTGCCTCTAGGAAGCTTTTCAGATAATAAATTGACACAGAAGTAATAAAGAATTATAATCTGATTATTGCAGTTCTTCTTCATAAACAGGTGGAATATGATCACATGTAAGATGATTCTGTACAGCGCTGATTGAGTTTTACTTTCAATTGTTTGCTTTCAAGAACACTACACTTTCCACTTGAATTAACATCAGAATTCTAATTTATGTAATGTTCTATGTTCTTAATTTCTTCCCACAACTACTGTAAACACAGTCCATGATGAGTACAAAACCAATTCACAAATGTCTCCAAATTCAGAGATTACAGGACATTTATAACTCAGGTATGTACTCTGCAATTTCCAGCCACTAAAAAATGGAAACCATGCATTCTGATACAATATTCACCCCAATTACATGAGCTCTTCCTCACACATCACACTTTCTAATTCTAAAATGGCTTCTCCTTTTAGAGCAACATCTTATGATTCATCACTAGCTAGTTTACAGATTTTAACACCTTCAACAACAATCAATGTATACAAAATTCGAGTAAAACTGTACAATAACTACACAAATGCAACATGACACATGGACAAAACGTGATAAATGCAGCATAAAGTACAGTAATACCTTCAAAATCATTTTCATGTAATAGTTCATATTTGTTCTATTTCGTAAACATTAACAGAACTGTAACGTACAAGAGAATAGAAAACATATGGGTAGGCATCGCAGTGACCCATGCACTTTGATCATTTAAAATCTTTTGTGCAGCCCTTCTGTCATGAATTCAGCAGTGTACTGCACCTTGAACAAAGTGCAGTACACTGCTGACAGAGATGTCGTCAAAGTCATCTCGTTTCATAAAATGCTGACCCAGGTGCCTGAATCTTAATGTGGCCAATGCCTCACAGTCACAAAGAACATGCAACACCATTTCAAATGCCTGTATACACCTACCACACCCAGGACTGCCTACCAGTCCCAGGTTGAATAAATGTCAGCGTAAGTGACAGTGCCCTGTTAGCAGCCCCATCATTATTCTTAGCAGGTTTCTGATCAAACTGAGTAATTCCCCAGCTCTTTTTGCAGAGAGTCTTTTGAGAAAGCCCTTAGTCTGCCTTTGTCCATGAGTGGACTGCCAATGCTCCTCGAGTTTCCTACTTGTCCAGTCCCTGATTACTCCCATGGCAACCTTTAAAGATATGCCAAAGGCAGGCTCAGGTCCTATAAGTGGAAGCGAGAAGCCTTGCCTGGCTAATTGGTCAGTTATTTCATTTCCATCAATTTCCATGTGTCCTAGCACCTATACCTGTTGTACCCTGTTACATTCTGCCAGTTTTGCCAGGAATTGATGGCAGTCCTGGACTAATTTGGAATTCATCTGGAAAACTCATGGGCCTTGATGGCTGCTTCACTATCAGAAAGAATACTGATGTTCCTTTTCTGTATTCTCCATTATACAAGCATTAATGGTGTATATTTCAGCCTGGAATACTGTGGTATTAGAACCAAACACTGAAGCTTCTCGAGCCCCATCTGTACGCCCCAGTACCAGTGCCTTTATTGGTCTTAGACCCATCTGTGTACCAGACCAGGCCAGCTTCAATATCCAGTTTGAATCCGTTCTGCCACTCACATCTGTCAGGGAACCTGACCATGAATGGTTTGTGGTATCTAGGTGCCATCCTGTCAGTCCCCACCCGTAGGATGGGTTCAAACTGCACGTCCCGAGATTTTGTAGCATGACCAAATTTGTGAATTTAGGTTTCCACTGCTGGCTGCACTTTAATCTGTAAATCCCTGCCTGTGCCTCTGCCTCAGTCATCACATGAAGAGGAGGGAGTCCCAGGAGGACCTCCAGTGTAGCTGTTGGTGTTGTCCTCACTGCCCCTGTAGTAGCCAGACAGGCTAATCTCTGTAACCTACTGAGTTCCATCCTGCTGATCTTGTACCTAACCCTAGGACACCAAATTGGGTGAACCATAGGTCAAAAAGGGTGTGATCACCATGGTGTAAATCCAATGCACTATTCTGGGTTTCAGACACCAAGTTTTACTAAATGTGTCCTTATAGGTCCAAAACACACTGTAGGCCATATTCATCACATTATTCAGCTGTGCCTTCCATGTCAATCCCTTGTCCATAACAAGTCCAAGGTATCCAACCTCAGTAAAACTTTAAGGTAACTAATTACATTGCTGTCCATGAGCATGAGAAAGCCCTCTTTTGTTCAAAATAAAATTAAAATAGCAAGCCCACAAAAGATGAAGAGAAAATTAACATATACAGAGTGTTTCTTGATGATCTGAGTTTTTTTTGAATGCTGCACCATCTGAATGCTAAACAGTTATTGATGTTCCTACAAAATATTGGGAACTACACCAACACCACCGTGAGAACCTCATATCTTGTGCAGCGATTCTTAATTGCATACAGTAAATACAAGGATCATGTTATATTCATCATCAAGCCAACAAGTCCCTATAGCATTCAGTCCCAAATTGTCTGTTTGCCAAATAACAACTCTGGTTTTATCTGAGATCAGCATTTACAAATGTTTCCTACAAGTTGAGTCACACTCACTTGGATGCTGGTACATTATGTTTTTTCTGCAGGTCGACACGCAATCTCTCACCAACATGACGGTACACTTCCACCAATGTGTTAAAGGCTGTATCACGCACCGCTGACATGGGGTCACCTAACAGCTTCACTACTGATGGAACAAGTCGTGACAATGACAGAGATTGTGCTCCATGTCTGAAACAGGTAATATTAACATTGAAAAAATGTATCAAGCTCTAAAAAGTGGAAAGCATAAATATTTAGCCTCTATTTTGCGAACAGCAAGTCTCATTACATTACAAAGTGTTGTGTGTTCTGTAATGCCAAATAAATACTGTCACAAAGATTATATGAAGTTTCTTACTCAAGATGTAGACACACACACACTGGCATTAAATGAATATTAATATTACTGCTTGTTTCCAGCTCATCAATTTACCTTTTAAATATTCCCTCTTTTTTGTTCCTGGAATGTCTCTTGGTGTCACACTTTACATTATTCAGATTATCTGTATTATTTGTCTTGGATCCTGTAACCATTGCAATTTAGCTTACTTCCCTTGAGTCTACAAATTTCGTACGTTCATCATCAAACCATGGTTGATGCTGCTTTAATTCATAATGACCTAAGAACTGATTAGCTGACATTTTGATATAGTCTCTATTTTTCCAGTCCTCAACAGGGGTTAAAAAGTATGGCATCTGTTGCTATGGCAAATGAAAAACTTTTCTTCATGACTGAATTCACAATCAGTGCTTGTCAGCTGGCCTTTAGAATTCTTACAATCACTCTGAACAGAACATCCAATCATTCTTGTCACACACTCTGTCGCATGGATACCGTACAGTAACATGGTTTATGTGCTACTGTTGGGAACAGAGACCCCATTTTATTTTCATTTGGTTCACTGGACCATTTCTGAGGTTAGCACACAATAATTTGTGAAGTTTTACAAAGTCAGCTGATGGGAGTTACCAGCGAACCACAACTTTCAGCTCTCTTCTGCCCAGGATAGCCTGCATATGGTTTTGCCTATCTCAGAGTATGAAACACAAAGACCCATAACATATTTGAGTGACCAAGTGTCTTCCATTTCCAGTTGTGATTAACTGCAATCAGTCGACAGAAGTCACAAAATACTGACACGCCTTTTCCTGGTCACCGAGTATTTATCTGACAACAGATTATCAAAATTTGTTCAACCCATGATCTACTGATGGTCTCACAGACTGAGCCAAACAAAGTAACAGGCATCTAGAGCTTGCACAGTAATTAAAGCAGGTGTGGAGACTGAAGTCCATATATATCAATCCAATAATCATTTGAGCAACTGGAGTAATACTACGGCACTTATGAGAACTAGTTAAGGTACATGGATCTGGTAACATGCAAAGGCTGATTAAAAAGTCTGTAATGACTGATACCTGTCCCACAGTGGCAAGGTACCTGGCCAAACTCCAAGTGGCCAGCTTCAACCAACAAAGATACCTGACACACATCAATATCCTAAGCGCTTTTTTTGTGATGGTACGTAAGAGTATCGCATACCAGCACATTTACTGATGGTGAAACATTACATAAATATTATAAATTCAGAACTCAGGTAAATACAGCTAATTTTTGTATTATCCCAACAATATTATCACATTATGAAACAGGAATATCAACATATATTTTCCCAGTCCAACATAAAAATTATTTATTCTAGTATTATTTCAACAACACGTTTCGGCCTAAAAGGTAATCATCAGGTTGGACAAGAATAAAATAATACAAATCATCTTAAAATCTTTTTCATTTAATTTTTTAATATAAAGAAAAATGACATTTTCAACTCTACCTGCTGTCAAGGAGTGAGCACCAGCACCCCTTTTTATAAGAAAAGTAATGAATACACACATCTAGAAGCTGATCAGTTAAACAAATGACAATCACATTATCATACAAAATAAAATAAATACATAATATACGACAATCACGCATTATTCAATGAGTGTGTATATACAAACACATGGTTCATTTTAGTTACAAAAATAAAACTGTAACTTATTTCTCGGTATTGAACTCTCTGAAGAAAATCCTTAAGTCGATGCACACAAGTCTATAACCAACCTGCAGAACAGTGCTATGTACAGTTCACGACCAACAATACTCACTCTGTTAGTGTTGTCTGTAGGCAGTTCATCACTTCTTCTCGGATCTTGCCATTTTTATGCGTAAATGCTGGTGTAAGCTTCTCAAAGAGTGCTTGTGGTGTGATAACATCTCGTTCCATTAGTTTCAATATCAGGAGCTGTGCTCTCTCCCGAACCACCTCCTTACTGTCTCCTGTCATCATGAAAGCGCAAATAATCAACAAGTACATGACAAAAAGATGTGCAAATGCAGTTTTTTACATTTATGTGGCTCTGGATGAGACTATGTCAACCAACTTCTGTTAAGTGCAAGGTATTTCCCAAGGAGGTGGGTAATTACAACCATTTGCATCTCAAGAAGGACTCTGCTCCATGGAATCAACTAAGCAGTTAGACAGCTAAGGGTGGACTGTTCTTCTTCATCTAACAAAATAAGGATCATATCTGATCTGCATGATAGATTTTGAAGGAGATTTTACATACTGCTATGCTGTTAGATTGAGACAGAACTAGGAAACACTAAACAATTCATGAAAAGTTCAGTTATCACATATTAAAGACAGAATCTTATGTTCAGTCTCTAATCGAGTCCATGCCAAGGGGAATGTGGGCCATGGTTCAAGCGAAGGGATGGTGAACAATGTATTACTGATGATACATCTTGAAGACAGCCCTCTTAAGGGTTAATACACTAGTTCATTGTTTGTATAAGCACAGTGACATACTTTAAGAAACAAAAACGTTTATAAAATCTATTCCTCAACTGGCCTGCTGAGCTTTTGTCACCTTTTTCTAAGACTGCAGGTGACTTCAGACAGCACTTGGTTTGTGCAAGTGCCTTCTAAGCTGCCAAGCCTGCGGGGTTCCATGCATCAGCTTTGTGTTATAACTCTCAATTAAAGCTCTGATGTGGGCAATTAAAAATAAAACGAGTAAATCCTCTGCTATTAATACACCAGGATGCATTAGTTGCAATGCAACAACACGACGATTGCAACTACGAGACATGCCTGAAAGCTGCAAACTCCTTGTGATAAAGTACGCATGATCCATTACAGGCCAGCCAGATAACTGTTTATAAAGGAGTACCCCATTTTCAGTGGATAGGACATCCTATCCTGTTGAGGTAAGGGCCTAGGAATCTGTCTTTGACACACCCTCTTTCCAGTGATACTGGCTGACCAAGTCAGACAGGCCTGGAAATTTGAATGTGTCTCATGGTTTGAGCAAAGAGTATCATGGAGCTTGCTGGTACTTTGATGGCAATCACCCAGTACTGTACCCCATGTTTAAGCCTGTCAGAATACATCTCTAGATAACTGACAAAGAGTGACGGTTTGCAGGACATGGTGATGAGAGTTCCAGTATGAACGTGTCTGTATGTTGGTTACACATACAGTGAATAAGATAGGTGAGACTACTGGTACCAACAATGCCTACATGCCAGGATGTGAAGATGTGACTGACTAGAACATTATGCAAGTCCAGCCATCCAACAAACCAACTGGAGGTAACTGACGTCAAGACTTGGCACCAGGTGCAAGTTGACTTCCCAGGTTAAGGTCAAGCCATTGCAACATACAAAATGCTGTGTGAATTGCAGTGACCACTCCATGCCAAGACCTAAGACTGGTAGTGCATCATGATCTATGTCCCCTGTGGACAAGAATTTCTGTGCAACCTGCCTCCATCAGACGATCCATCCACTGGAAAACATGGTCTACAAACATCAGAAATGATCTGACTTAAGGCAGATGTGAAGGCTGTGCACCAACACCTTTCAGCAGACTCCATGAGCACTTCTACAAGCCAGTTGGAGGGCCGTTGGCCCACTTATCCTCCTAGACTGTGCTACCATACTTAGTATGAAGAGGTTTACCTGGTGGGAGGAAGGAGGCCAATGCAAGAAGGCAGCCAGTCAAATCTACAGGTGCCTGACACATATCATTAAGTAGAATGAACAATGTACAAAGTATATGGCAGCAGTGAACAAAATAATTACAAAAGATGCCAACCTCACACGCACTTTAACTAAATTCCAAGCAAAGTTTGATTTTTCCTTGTTTACTTTGGCACAACCTGTGACAATAGTGTTCTCGGAATGACAGCTATGTATGCATGTAACAGACTGTACAGCAGGTGGTGTGAATGACTTACAGTGGTTGATTTCTTCCGAAATACAAAGTTTATACATAAATGAATACACAGGTTAACAATGTGCAAAGAATCAGCATCTATATCAAGGTCATAAATACAAGGATTAACACACCATCAGATGTTACTCATGAACTCGCTATAAATACATGAAAGGGACATATAAATTTCCACAACCTCTCTCTGTTACATCATTCAGGCACCTGCATTTCAGTGAACCAAATGCGATAAACAAACTAAGGAAAGCCCACAGCACTGGTATGAAATCCACTACTTTAACAACATATAGTGGTACAAACCACAGAGTCCATTTAATACTTCAGTGAAAGCTGAGGTCTAAACCTACCCACAAGGCCAGATGCACATAAACTGACTTACCCAGTCGATCAATAATGGGCGGAAGAACAGTGGATATGTAAGGACGGAAGTCCACGGCCATCCTGTCCACCAGATAAGTCATGGCATCAATACCATTCTGAGATACCTGGAACAATGCCATACAATTAGGGAAACAGTCCATACAGCCAAACAATTCTCCCTTCTTCTATTACTTTACATAACAATTTAACATGAAGTGGTATGGTCAAAGCAGAACCTATGCACTTGTTATTCTCTTGTCTTAAAGCTTCAAAAATTCATTATGTGGCTATCCTACTAACTCCTGGGTTACAGAATGCATAAAGGCAGGCATCAATAGTTACCCCTGAACTTCGACAGTTTCCGATCTTTCATGCAACCCTTTTGCTCATGCATTCAGCAGCCCTACACTCTGAACAAAGTACAGTTTCCTGTTGATGGAGATGTCATCAAAGTCACCTGGTTTCAGAAAATGCTGGCCCTGGTGATGAAATCTCTGTGTCATCAATGTCTTACAGTCACACAGAACACGTGAGGCCATTTCAAATGCCTCTTTGCATCAATCGCTGCCAGGATTGTCTGCCAGCCCCAGTTCGAACAGACGTCCACTTAAGTAACAGTGCCCTGTTAGCAGCCCCATCACTATCCTTAACTGGTTCCTGCTCAAATTGAGTGATTCCCCAGCTCTTTTTGCAAAGGTTCTTTTAAGAAAGCCCTAAGCCTGCCTTTGTCCACGAGTGAACTGACAACGCTCCTCGAGTTTCCTACTTGTCCAGTCCCTGATTACTCCTATGGCAACCTTTGCAGAAATGCCAGAGGCACGCTCAGGTCCTATGAATGGACTAACGAGCCTTGCCTGGTGCTTTATCGGCGTTTAACTGTAACAGTGTACAGTTGAGGATGTTACTTTATATTGTACACATATTTTCAGTGTTTATGGTTTTGTATCATTTCAGTGCAATAAAGTGAGATCCCAACGTTTCAGAACTGGCACTATAAAAAGTACTGATTTAGGCTTACATATAATTTTAATAGACTGCTAGATGGTTTTTTACAACGCATTGTGACCGTGTACGAAAGTATAATATTACAAGAAAATACCAACAAAGTACATTATTAAGAAACCTATTTATTGATTAAAGATCCAACACGTTTTGGCGGGCCACCATCATCATCATCATCTCAACCTAAATTCTATGGTCTATAATCCTTTCCGTATGTATTCATATGATCCCAGATGATGGCGGCCCGCCGAAACATTTCGGATCTTTAATACATAAATACGTTTTTTAATAGTGCACTTCGTTGGTACTTTCTTGTAACACACAACATGGCTGTTTAAAACCGAAACATGCAGCAGGAACATCTGGAATAAAAAGGTGCGCAGTTATACAGGCTGAACGTGTTTTTCAATACATTAAGGAACTCAAGGCTGGGGGCTTGTGAATGGAGTTAGCACACGCCATCTCCAGGCGGCGCAGGCGCCATAGCCAATTACAACAAATTAACGGGGCAGCGGGCAGCTAATCACTTTACACTTGATACGGGCTACAGCATTGCTTTTCAGCCTTTTGGAGATCGCGGCACGCTAGGTATAGAATAGACAACTAAAACTTATAATAGGAATACACCCACTTTTAAACGTCACTACTTACTGTACACAGACTTAGAAATGGCCGCAAAGCACAAGCAGTGGCTATGTTTTGGTGTAAATATCATGTCATTAACCTTTATCCGCCGGGTTTAAATGCCCAAAGTTCTTCGTCACACACAAAGTTATTTATGCCGAGCCCGGCGATTTAAATTTCCGGTACGCAGCAATTCATAAAACAAATATATAAATTACAATTTTAAAGTTATAGGGTCCAAATACGCACTGGATTTTTTTTAAATAATCCTTTTATTGCTACACAAATTTGTGGATAACCATTATGTATCAATTTTTATTAGACTGGCCTTTTGCACTTATTAAAATTCTTTGTGCCCTTTCCTCACGTGCTGGGCCACGATAGCATAGTCGGTATACCTACTCGCTACGGGCTGGACGGTCCGGGGATCGAATCCAGTGCGGGCAGATTCGCGCGTCCAGACGGGCCCTGGGGCCCATCCAGCCTCCTGTACATTAAGTACTGGGTCTCTTACGCGGGAGTAAAGCGTTTTGGGCGTGGCGTTGACCACCCACCCCCATCTAGCGCCGAGGTTAAAGAAAGAATTGAGCTATACCTCTACCCCCCCCCCCCTCTGGGGCTATCATCAGCCTGTTCTAGGCTGAAATTTACCTTACTTTACCTTACCTTTTCTACTTTACGTAAAATTATTAGACATATCAGTGTTTTTAATGTGCCAAAACATTTTGACTCTCGCTGCACATTGAAGGAAAGTGTGATCATGTTTACAGTTTCCGATTTCAAACGTGCAGCCTGTAGCAGTCCGTTTATAAATATCGAAACCCGGGATATAGTACAATATAGTAATAGTATAGTACAGTATTATATAGCATAGTATAGTATAGTATAGTATAGTATAGTATAGTACAGGCAGCATAATAAGTTAGCAGACCAATGAAAATGGGTACGTACTTAAGGAATATATACTCCACAAGAATCTGGTGTTACACACAGGCAAGGATTCATGCAAGAACGGACAACTCGTATATCACTATCAATATCAATTAATGTGTTTACTATAACGTTTTAGTTCAACCGGCATTACCCCGGTGCTGTAATCATCAAAGCTAGGGAGGGCATAATGGCACAGCATCTGCAAGAGAAGTCTCGGAATAACGCCATATTACCCTGCCGGCTGGCAACCAAGGCAGTCAAGCGTTGACACACCCACGTACAATAAAAATACCACATGACAAAGTAAACACATTCGTACATATTTTGTAACGATAAGACTGCATTCAAGCTTTTCCGTAAAACATCCTGGAACTGCACGTCCGGGATAGAGATTACTTCCACTGACAAACCCTCGATCTTGTACAGTAAGGTTCTTTTACCCGCGTTCCCAAAGTGCTGTAAACCGACTACAGCTTCGGCATGTTCGTCCTTCCGCATGGAGCAACTCTCCTACCGCTGGACGGCTTTTCATAACGGCTTTTCATATTGGAACGGGGGGGGGGGTGGTTAGTAAAATATGGTGAGAAAATTCCAGTTTAGTTACAATCGGACATAAATATAAGGTACTTACACGAAGACTTATCTATATTTATAACTACTTTGGTTACTAACGTCACCACGGCTGCCTTTGTTACTAAGGTTACCAAATTTGTATGGTTGCTATGGTCACCCAGTTACCATGGATTGTCATGCTTACTAACATTACGACTCATTTTCTGCTGGCGGGCTAGACGATCCGGGGCTCGAATCTTGGTAAAGGCAGAGATGTTTCTCTTCTCCAAAACGTCCAGATCGGCTCTGGGGTTCACACAGCCTCCTATTCAAAGGGTATGGGGGTTCTTTCGCGAGTACAGAGCGGAAGAGGCGTGACGTTGACCACTCACCTCCATAGACTGCCAAGGTTAAGAATGAGTAGAGCTATATCTCTACTCCCCCTACATGCCTGTGTGACATGGACACGAACTTTTTTGTTTTACCACAGTTACCCTGTGTACCTTTGTTATCATGGTTACCAAGGTTACCATGTTCATTGGCTGTTATGGTCACGCGAATGCACCGTAACTCTGCGGATATTTCGTGTCTTGGGTTTTAAGTAGGAACGAGACGACTGAACAAGCCCTCTATATATATCGGCTTAAAAACACGCCTCCACCATAACAATTTACACACATAACACACCCCTCAAATGTCTTGGGTCTGCGTAAAGAAACACATGAATGACCCAACATCAACAGTGAGGCGATGAAGTTAAATGAGGGTTGAAACTGAGCCCTCGGCAGACGCGCCACTTACAGTCTATTTCACGCATTATTTAGGCAAAGCAAAAAGTACAATGCCTTATGTGGAACCAACTTCCGTCTCTATATCCGTGACCTAGTCTGGCGTCTCCCTCCGAACGGGTGTATATTCGGTTTTCACTGTAAAAGGAAAGAAGTTGGGAAGTCCAGCTTTGATGTCCTCCCAACAACAGGTCGGCACAACAAATAAATACATGCAACAACAACAACAGGGACAACGACGATGACGACGAAATGCACAAGACATGTGTTAACAGTATGTCTGAAAAAATTCTCGATCTGGTAAATTGGCTGTAAAGTTCTGCTTACACATATAATTAAGTCACTGGCCAGTTTGTCTGGATATATAACTACTGTTTTGAATTACATTAAGAAGCGTGATCACAGTATGTTATCAAAATAATCTTACAGAACAACAAACATCCTACCTCAAAAATACCACATGGAATATTCATTAGAAAGATCAAGTTAATATTTCGGATAGTAATTGTTGTGACAACCACGCATATAGATAGTGGGCGAAATGCGGTGTTCGTGGATTTCACACAGTGGGCTGTAGCGGAAATTATCCACTGCCGTTTAAGTGGTTCGCAGGTGCGTACAGCTATAAGGAATTCACGCTGCAGTTAGCTATGAGGGTGTCTTAGCTATGAGGGCCTATCTCAGCTATAAAGGCCTGTCTCAGCTATGAGGGCCTGTCTAAGATATAAGGCCCTGTCTCAGCTATAAGGGCCTGTCTCAGCTACAAGGGCCTGTCTAAGCTATAAGGGCCTGTCTTAGCTATAAGGGCCTGTCTTAGCTATAAGGGCCTGTCTCAGCTATGAATTCCTGTCTCAGCTATGAGGGCCTGTCTCAGCTATGAGGGCCTGTCTAAGCTATAAGGGCCTGTCTTAGCTATAAGGGCCTGTCTCAGCTATGAGGGCCTGTCTCAGCTATGAGGGCCTGTCTTAGCTATAAGGGCCTGTCTCAGCTATAAGGGTCTGTCTCAGCTATAAGGGTCTGTCTCAGCTATAAGGGCCGTCTCAATTATAAGGGCCTGTCTCAGCTATAAGGGCCTGTCTTCCGCGCCGAGTAATTTCCGAACCGGCCCCATCATTAAACAATTTTACCCGTGACAACAAGATGGCAAGAGCCCCCCCCCCCAAAAAAAAAGTCTGTAATATCCGCAGTTACATTCAAAAAACTGTTTGTATATATGTGTGTGTGAATCCCATCCTCTGCCGGGAATCAAACCTTGTTCGCACGGTCCAGAGCCAATCACTGTACCGAGTTACCTCGGCTCAACACATTCACCCCTAAATGGCAATAACTTTGGGAGTTTTTAGGTTTTCGCTGTGGTGTGGATGAGGTATCCGTTCTGCTAGGATACGAAGCTGCGTCACTGGGTTTTGTGTGTCTGACGTTTCGAGACAACCTACTGGTCTCATCCTCAAGTATCGAAATGTCCAAGAAGAATGAAAAGAAGAATGATGACTGTGTGTGACTGGTCTGGTCTACTTCTGCGCGCCTGCACCATAATCCTCATGTGTGGTTCACAAAGCGCACTGCCATCTGAACATGCAACAGGGACCAGATGACGTCTGCAGCACCAAGCTGCCTTATACAGAGGCTGGGGCACACCCATCTCGGCCTACTTTGACTGCGAAGGAGTACTGCTCACAGACACATGCAAAACGGCTTCTGGAGAAGGTTGTGAACTGTAAGTCAGGCAGCAAGACTGAAGTTTCATGCAGCGCATATATAAAACGTCGGCAGTGTGGACTGACTGACAAGCAGACTATCTTACGCTGTATAATAAAGCAACCAACAATGTACATAAATTCGCATGACACAAATATATCTATTGTCCAACTCTTCCTACTAGTATCTGTGGCGTTTGGATTTGAGGGGATTAGCTCTTTATTTTATTTTTGTATATCTTTGCTTTAATTTTGTGGATTTTATCGTAATTTTCAATTTATGCTAAAATTTGAATTCCACTTTTCTTTATTTTTTTTTGTATTTAAATTATTTATTGAAATGTTTCCTTTAGCTCTGGTTTGTATTCTAGTGGTTTTGCATGGTAATGGCCAAGAAGACCGCAACATGTAGAAAAACTTGAATTCTTCTTTGTTAGTTGCATTATTAGATAAAACTGAAGTACACGGTGAAAACGTATTACAAAATTACAGTGCCCTAAAAAGAATTTATTTTCTGGAAACATCCTTCGACTACTTGGCTGCGCATTACATACGACAGTGTCGAGTTCTGTCACACATTTTACTGCATACCTCACTCAAAACAGTTACTCAAACGAGCGGTACGTCTTTCGTGCGCGAGTTGGCCGAAAAAGGAGCACATTATAAATTCCGTATTTATTTGCATAATAGCCTCTTCAGGCCCACTGTGAAACTCTAGAACAAAGAAGGAAAGGGTGTCACGAACTCTGCAAAGCATCAACCGGAAGAAGAATATAAATTTACTGTTACAAGGAATGGGGATTACGTAGGTCTATAAGGCGCCCGGTATTTCTCGAAAAGTTGGTAACTTACTGACGTAATTCCTTTAAAGCACCTGAAAATTCATCACGGTGTTCACAAAAGCCCGCAAGCAGAATATATCCTGAGCAAGTTCAAACCACTCCCCACACTCAGATCCTATTCGATTAAGATTAATTTTAACAATGTTCTCGTGATTATGCTTAGGCCATTCGAACCGTTTTCCACTAATTTTCTTGTTTCGCATTTCTCGTCCATTCAAGCGTGTTGCATGCTCCAGCAATATCACCCGCCCTGATTTAATGACCCTAACAATACTTTCTGAAGGGCAGGCCTACAAAGTATGAAGTTCCTTATGTAGTTTTAGCCACCCTCTTGTTACACCTTCATCCCTAAGTCTACATATTCTCGTCAACAAGGGTGCACAACCCCGGACGACTGAATTTTGTACGGTGGCGCTTAATATTTGTGGATCGTCAGTATGGAACTTGCTTCGTGTAACCCTTATGGCGGCTAGAATTTTAAGGTTGCTCCTAAATTTTTGGAAAATTTGTGCAGCCCTACTTACCAGCACCCTGTCCTCGATTTACGCATTCTCCTTCCTCCAAGCGAGTTACACGCCCAAACAAAACGAATATGGGAAATACAATCTAAACAAGAGAGGAAATGGTCAGACGATTTAATCCATTGTGGCCACGTAATTTGTTGTTGTCCACAACTTTACATACATTACAATACGTTGTTTCTATTATTAGGGTCTGTTATTACATTTCTTTGAAGAACTTATTATTTATACGTCTACGCTGGTGCTGTCCATGGTAAATTTATCGGTCATATATAACCTCAAAGCTTCTTCACTCCGTCCAAATACTTCGTAATTCCTAAATTACAAACAATGTTTCTTGTACATTCGTAATCTACACAGTAAATGTCACATTCCTACACAGTCAATAAGATGTAAATATTACGACGGCACGTGCTGATTTTTCTTTCAATTATGCACGATGTCAATCGCACGAAGAAAAACAAAATTGGTAACTGAATGAGAACGTAACAACACAAATACATCACTGGATATTACGGCACACCACAACAGATATATATATATATATATATATATATATATAACTGTTTCTTTGGCCTCTCTTCGCTATTTGTTGTAATTATTTCGTAAACGGCACGATTTTCGGAAAAAAAAATGTATTTCACATAAAACGCGTCTTTTTTTTTCCTACAAGTCTCTCTGAAACTTCCTCCATAAAACTGCGTAGATCTTCATGTAAACTGCCTGTTATGTTAATCACGTTTTAATCCGACATGAACTTCTTGTACATACGTTGGCAAAATTCCGTCCAGAGAACGCCCGAGTTGTTCCATGCGGGCGGATGGTCGCAGACAGACATAACGAAGCTAACAATCTATTTTAGAAACTTTACGAACGCACCTAAAAACCAGTTGAATAGTTTTGTTAACTTTCAAGTGTTGTAACAGCTCGACATCCAAGTTTGAGCCTGGGACCGTGCCCTCAAGGATGAAAGAAGATATTACTAGTATTTCTGAGTACATATTGCAAGTTTAGGGGCTTTAAGCATCCCGGCTACCCTAACGGTTGTTGTAGAACCTCGCCTAGGCATTAAGGTAAATTCCGATCTGCGCTGTTTTGCGATTTTACGCAGCGCAGAATGGTAGTTCCTTACCGACGTTTCGGGACAACCTAACAGTCCCATCTTCAATGGTCAAGCAGTCCAAGACGCCTGAAATCACGCAAGCTAAACTGCCTTTTTAGTCCTTTTCATAGCAATTTTTTTATAATAATGTAGCGGCTTTGACAGACTTTTACTTGTTGCAACGCAGTCATTAGTGTAGTACCTGCAGCGAACGAGGCTGTACCTGGACCGAGCGAGTGCAGTTGATGTGAACAAGTCTACAGCGACGGACAGCTCCTACATTAGTCAGTGTCTTCTGCATATTAGCACTCCATGACCAGCACCAGTAGTAATATGCATATGAATTGTATCGACTTATAATCTATATGAACCAGCGCAAATCTGCAATACAACCTGAAGCAGTTATCCATAGATAGCAAGTGTTTATCTTTGATTCTAGAAAGGCTGGATTGCTCAAGAGACATAGTAACACTCCCCTGCATCATCCTTGACAAAGGACCGTGCAAACCGCTAGCTGTCTTTTTAGTAACTGAAGCCGGGAAATCAGTGTCTAAGAGGGCGGTTACAGTGTGTAGATAAAACGCTGGAGGAGATGTGGGTCTGAACTTTAAGACAGAAAACAGAATGTTGTTTTGTTGAATGCGCCACATGCTGTAGATGATTTGGAACCTAACCTCACCAGATAAAAGGAAAACTACTGTACATGTCTCCAAGTCGCAAACAGCTATATAAAAACACAAATGGTGAGCTTCCTACACTGACAATTAGCTTTATAACAACGGAATACGTAGGTTTTGCAAGCACATCACAGGCAACTGCGCATTTGGACTTCCAAAGAACAATCTATCTTTCCAGTCTTGCTTCCATGAAGCATTGTGGATTAAGACTACTCAAGTTTTATGGGGTATGACGGCGTGTCGAATGTTAAAAACTTACTGACGTTTCGGATGATCTTTGTGTCTCCATCTTCAGAGTATATGGAGTCCACCAGAGGACAGGGCATCAAGAGACCCTGAAGATGGGGGCAACAAGCCACTTCGAAATGTTGGTAAATTTTTACTGAGTTTCCTGAGCGAGAAAGCTCGTTTATATCACTGACAGTTATGGAATCAGTACAGACGAAAGACGAATAGAATTTCTGTACACCCAGTGTGGTCCGGACAGAGTCCTCGGGACACAGCTGGGTGAATCTCCTAGAAGTTTACAAATTCAGATTTGCTTGTCTTAGAATCAGAGTTACTGCGCAACCGATATCCCACGCTCCGTCTCTTAAATAAATAAAAACAGTTCACCACATCCAATCGGCCCACACAAACCTACAAGCACATTCCATAAAAATTCGTAGCCAAGGCACGCCTAACTGAGCCTAAATACAGTACGTGCACCTTTAAAGTACGGCCCCAAGTACATCTCACATTACAAGTACGTCCATTCTGCTGGGGGGGGGGGGGGGGAGTGAAACAGTTTGTAGACCTATTAAAAATCCACCAAAGACAACCTAAAAGCAGGAATAACTTAATCTGCATAACTGACCGGCTAGGGGATGGAAGACTGGGGCTCGATTCCAGACGAAGGAAATTTTGGTCAACACGTTCACCAGGTTAGGCCTACACATCGTGACAGGTCTGAAGATCGTAGTATCTTCATCTTCAGGGTCAAACGGTACATCAGTGACTCCTTGATCGTGAATACAAGACATTACAGCCTCCGAAACGCCAGTAACTACTTACCAGTCAACAAGGTATCACTCCCCAGAAAACTTTTTCGGAACTTGCTTTCCACGACAAATGGTAACTACGTTAAGAAGCGTACCAACGTATAATGAATTATCGTGAACTCCTGACCTCGAGGAAACAACATATCGCTAATGCTGACAGCATGACAGAATTTCAAAACAAAATCTAATTTCTGGCCAACCGGCTTTCTCTCAGTGCTCCAGCCTCACGCTCGACAGTGAGGTCGCTGCCAGAAGAACAAACGACATCCGCATACCTCTCCTACCGTACGAACCAGACACCGTTCCTTCATTCACTCTGGCAAGTCAGTATCAAGAAGGGCTCCAGAAATAGAAAGTCAGGTGCACAGCTTGGTAAAGCGACTGTTAGGACACCGGTATAAATTAATGCACTCCTAGTCCTGCGATACTGGGAAAAGTCATTAACTATTTACCAGCCGACGCGGCGTAATATCCCAGAAGACTTGGCACTTTATTGTCTCGTGACGAGTTTACTTCTGGGGCTCTATCCCTTGCGGATATATAGCTCACATATTTTTTGGATCCCTGGTGTCACGTATCAATACGCCTCGCATATATATATAGCTCACGTATTTCTGGAGCCCTGGGTTATACGGATCATCGAGTCTTTCAGATATCTCACTATATATTTCTGGAGCCCTGGGCTCATGTATCACTGCGCCTTGCAGGTAGATAGCTCCCGTATTTTTGGAACTCTGGTCTCACATACCACTGCGCCTTCAGTGATACAGCTCAAGTATTCCTGGAGATTAATTCTATATGCCTACGATGGCTGGCGCTACAGTACAGTCGCAACTATAATTTTAATAATTACTAACATGTTCCCTATAATCCAAAAGGTACGTCTAACAACTATAATTCTTGGTTGCGAAATACAATAAAAGGAAGCCTTTCTGAAAAACCGTCAGAATACGTTCAGATGGGCTGACCGGAAACCAAGACGCACGTATGGCTTTAACCACGGATATACCAACATGTGGAAACTTCTCGCGTCAAACACACGGTCGTTTCTCTCCACTGTTTCTAAAGTGCAGAAGCTAATCCCGTATATCAGCTGGCAGAACTTCAAAGCTGTTTATCATTCATTCAACATACATCCATTACCGCTCATCCTCAACCTCCTAGCTATAGTCAGACCATCTTCGTCATCATCTGCGCAGGATTAGGCTTAACTACCTATTCCTATACCCTGTTTCGTGCAACTGGTCTCTCCAGCTTTTATTCCAATATTCCGTGCAGTGCCGTGTCAATTACAACGTGGGCCGATTCTATACAAAAAAAAAAACTGTCCGTTCCGTTCAGCAAGTGTGGCCACCTTGAAAGTACTAGAATTACAACACTAATATCAAGGTAACAAAAGCAGTCCCTGTGGCTCTAAAAACCACCTCATGAAAACATACGGCAGCATGAAGATAGAGAACTACACATTCTTAACCTCGGGACTAGATTCGGGTGAGTGCCTAGCGCTCAGGTTGTTTGCCTCCTGGGAAATACTGCTGGTAATCGTGATTACCGGCTTCCGCTGCGGTGTAAACGAGATCTTCGCTCTTCTGGGATATTACGCAGCGTATATTGGTAGTTACTGACGTTTCGGGCCACCTATCGGTCCCATCTTCAAGGGTTCAAGACTGGCCCTTGAAGAAGGGACCGATAGGTTGTCCCGAAACGTCGGTAAATAACTACCAATCTACGCTACGTAACATCCCAAAAGAGCGAAGATCTCAGCTGCCGGTACGCTCCCGGTACCCAGTAGGTAAGGGCTGGGATGGGTCGCAGAACCGATCTGGGGGAAAAAAAAAAAAAAAAAAAAAAACCTCTGCCCCTCGCGGAAATGCGACACCAGACGCATCCAGACCCATCTGTATTTACCGCTGAAACAGTTACGGACAGTGATGGTGGTACATCCCCTACGTACTGAATGACAATAGGGAGAACCAATGATACGCATCAGAAGTACCTTGGATATTCTCTACTGCATCAATTAAGCTAATGGACTGCAATGAAAGAAATACAGACCAATACAGACACTCACACAACCTTACAAACGCAGCGCTTGAGGAGCGCTCCGGGATCTGGAGGTATATACAGGGAAGTTTCGAGGTTCGACGGCAGACACCGGAACAAGCCGTATTTATAGACTCCATTCCCCAACAGTTACAAAAAAAAATAATAAGACGCCCCCTGACTGAAAGAAGTGCACGACTTTGGGTGCCCGATCATTGTAAAAATAGAACCTCGAACGACTGCACGAGGGGCGTTCTGCATTGTGACTGAACAATATCCTGCATCAACACTAGACTTCTCTAACTCACAATTCCGAAAATTGTCTTCACATTTTCCAACCGTCCACATCATATCTGCCTGTATGTCTGTCATCTTCATTATCAAAACATTTGTTCATGACAGATCCCACTGCAACTACAGTCTTGAAGAAAAGATGACCGGATTACTCAATTTTTTTTTCCTTCTCATAGGACCATCTGTTCTTATGTTTGTTGGCTTGAGTAAAGCAAGGCTGCGAGTTCAATGTGACAACATTACACATAAAGATGTCGTCCAGCGCTGCAGAGGTGTTTATTGTAAAAATGTTATATAAAATAGTCCCCTTCGTGAGGGCCCTGTGTATATTCGTTATCCATAAATGTAACACTTTAGCTGTGATAAGGAAAATAGGCTTACTGCACCAACCTCCTTTAATTTTTGTACCACCTGATGGATCTCACTGAAACTTGGCAAGAACAACGTGCCACAACAGGACAACAACTTTCACTACTTCGTAATTTTACCATCAACAGTACAGTCGTGGGAATTTCTGATTTACAAGAGACACATAGGTCATTTAATGAAAGGTCCTGAAATTCTGCGTAGACCTTCGAGAAACATACCACGTTCTCACAATCTTGTTATTACGTGCCCACAAATCGTGCCTTACTGGTCAACTGTTACTTTGCCTGTAATGGTATATTCCGGCCACAATGCATTTCTACATAACGCTCAGCTTTACGATAACGTTTCAAGCAACGGGCGGGACTTTTAGCACACACAGATGAGACCAGAAATACGTACGAAATGAATGTCGGATAACTTGAATGGAAGAGACACATGTAGACAGGATAATATTAAAACGGACCTTAAAGAATCAGGATTGGAGTGTGTGAAGTGAAATTGATTCTCAGGTTATATACATCTAGCAGCGAACTCCTTGTGGAGTTACTAAGAAACAACCGCGATCAACAAAAGACACGAAACTTCCATGACCAGGCGAGCGACTGTCGGCTTCTCAACGAGGACTCTGCTTTATGGACATACCTTCCTAAAGTTTACGAAACTGCATTAAAAGTTCGATGACCATGCTTAGCTATCAAGCTACATGGTCTTTCCTGTTCATTGTTTCCATGTAATATTACATGAAGTTCTCCCTGTACACGTCATTAAGGAAAAGAGGGAATGGAGATATAGCTCCGCTCATTCTTAACCTAAGCACCAAACGGAGGTGAGTGACAAGCTTCCCGCCTCTGCCGCTTTACCTCCACCCCAGTACCTATTAAATAAGCGGCAGGGAGGGCCCCAGAGCCTGTCTGGACACTTTGGAGAAGAGAATATCTTGCTGCTGCCAGGAATCGAATTATGATTCCCCGATTTTCCTGCAGGAACACAATAGTAACTACACCGATTACGCTATCCCGACTCCCTGTACGACTGTTAGTAGTATTAAGTATTTTCCCCCGTTCTACGGTTGTCTAAGACATCGGTTTCGCTAGTGTTAACCAGAAACAGTAGCAAGTCGTAAGCAGCGGCGTAGACAGATTTTTTTTTTTTTTGTACCGGGGAAGACCATCACAGTAGCCGACCAAACTGAAATTATAATTACAAACATCATAATCATTTACTGAATTTCGTTTTGAATCATTAAATTTGCTGAGCGCACAAAATCAAATTCTTCGTTCAAAATATTCATGCTGCAGCCTCTTGGACTCTGCCGCCCGCGGTCGTCGCACCAATCCCCCCCCCCCCCCCTCCGCCGCCGCACCACCAGACTACACTGATCGTAACAGTCGAACTCCAGACAACAGGACTGCCCGAAAATGCGAGGCCCTGGAGCACGTACAGAAAAGTATTTAATGGGCGACCAATTATGTCTAATTGTTTCCAGTGTTTCTGTAAGTGTGGGGTAAAGAGAGGCCGGTATGTGACAAGGTTTTCCGTACGATCCTGCAGCAATGAATTACGCCTTACATGAAACGAACATGACATAATATACCGAAATAAAGCCGGCTGCTTCGTTCGTGATTTATATAATGGCAGTGTATCAACTGCAGGGGGTTTATCTGGCGATGAGTGACGTAGAATGACCGTCTTACTTATTAAATGTCTATTTAACGACAGTGTCAGTCAGTCAGTCTGTCTGTCTGTCAATCTGACTATAAACAGATGAATGACAGGATGGTTAGTGAATCTGAGACTGCACTGAATAATCGGCTATCACATGTTTTTAGGCGTGTTGACAAAATTGCGAAGAGCGACTATTAGCTTCGTCACGTCTGCATATATGTTTGTCTGTCAGTTCATCCGTCCGCCCGTTCGTCCGCATGGAACTCGGCTCCCACTGGACGGATTTTCATGAAATTTAACATTTGAGTATTCTTCGAAAATCCGCCGAGAAAATTAAAGTCTCATTAAAATCTGACAAGAACAACGGGCACTTTACATGAAGACGTATGTACATTTATGATAATATCTCGCTGAATTCTTGTTAGAATGAGAAATGTTTCAGACAAAAGTTGTAGAGAAAATCAAAACACACATTTTATGTTCAGTAACGTTTTCCCGAAAATCGTGCAGTTTATGAGATAATGTGGAAAAAAAATTGTAGAGCCACACAGACCAAATATGACAATATAATACGGCGCATGCGCTTTGCATGCCGGATGACAAAGGTAAGAATACAGACACGTTTAGAATATTTAATACTTATTGCTTCTCCACGGCAAAAATGCTGTCGCGAACGCGCCTCAATGTTAAGTTACACGTACATTGCCTGTCTTGTTATAAAACACTACGATCATCAGCCTAAGCACGCGTCATTTCATTCGGTGAAACACGTCACAGTAACTAATGCAGCCATCCACGTGTTTTTTACTGGGAAAGAGTGACAATATATAGAGATGGAAATTGGGCATAATTCATGGCTTCCCCGCTTAAAACACAAAATGGGCCTTACCCACGTGGAAATATTTAATAAGCAGTAAATTTCATGCAAGCTTATAAGGTTACCATTCTTCCAAGATTTTCGGGGACAATCCCCGAATTAAGACTTATGTTCCTGATTAATTTAGCCCCGAGTTTGTCCCCGTATTTTTATTTCGATTTTATTCCGTCTTCTTGATAATATTCCTTAGAATGGAGACTTTCTTGGACCTTGTTAGCAATTTTCCCGACGAGGAAACGGCAACAGTGCTGCGCATGGAGCAGTAAACAATAAAGAGGTGTGTAGGATATAAAACAAACGATGACTGTTACGTGTGTATAATTTTAATTTTTATTTCAGTGCTGTCCCTGTCCCCTAATAGGCCAAGGAATAAATGGTTTATTTAGCTTGTGGCATCTATAAACTGCTTTCTGCACTAAACAAGACAAAGGTGACAAAATCTCATCCAGAGGGAAATAATTTTCATTATAATATTTAAACATAAGCAAGCGAAGAAATTAAATTACACACTAATCAAATTGTTTTTATCACAATATTTAAGCGAAAAGATCAGAATAATTCACGTTTAGCCCTATAATTAACAAAAATGGCAATAGGGGTTCGAACCGCACCCAAGAATTACACAGCGATACACAGCATCATGACAGCAGCTTTGACGATCATACATGCCGACAGTAATAGGCCTACACATTAAATGGTATATGTCTTTCCGCGTTCCACTTTCGACTCGCCGTAAGAAAACAGGAAACCGACAGAATACCGGCACATCCCTGCGCCACCTCAAAAGAAAGAGTTTGTATGATTGTCATAAAAACTGATTAAGATCTGGACAAACTAAACATTTTTTTTTTCTGTTACGCCACAGCCCAACTCGCGCCTACACCGCCTCACTGTTGAGTCATACATCACACACATCAGACACACACACAGTATGACTCCTCTAACGAGTGATCTCGTCGCAGAGACCGCTATCTAACATACAACAAACATAACAGATGAATTAGTTTAATTCACCGTGCATTTTATATTAAGATAAAACACCAACAATGCACAAATTAAAGTGCAAATTGCTCCCTATATCATGATTTACCTACGCGTTTCAGTCTATGAGCCATATCAGGGTTATTCTCTATTTAAAAGGCTTTACAAATACTGCATCTGTGGATGCAAATAGTGCATAATCAAAAGTGCCATCACAGATGCAGCATTGTAAAGCCCTTTAATAGAGAAAATAACCCTGATGATGGCTCTGAGAGCTGAACGCGTAGGTAAATCATGAATAGGGAGCAAATTTGCACCTATAATTGTGCATTTGTGGTGTTTATCTTAATAACAGATGAATATTAATGCCCTCAGCGGGAATCGAACCCGCGATCTCCGCAATCAAGCATTGCCACCGAGATCGGCTAACATAAACTTTATGAAATCGATTTTTGTCAGACGATAACACAAAAACTATAAATAAGACCTTACTTAATAACCCTATAAATTCAAATATGTAATTTGATTAACGAAACAGTTTTCTGAACATATTTTCTCATTCATTTAATAACTACAGCTGTTTCTGACATCAAGAAAACAGCAGCACACGTATCGGGGACACCACACTGCACTGCTGTAGGTACTCTTCTGTTTGCAGGATTGATCACTGTTAAGTCATTAGGCATATAGTCTATGTATCCAAATGTAAGGGCCAGCCATCCTGGAACGGTTTACTTCATTTTCATGCTTTTTCATCCAGCCTTTCCGATTTACAGTCAACATTCAGCTCTAGATGCCACCAAATTACCTTTCTAAATTACTCAATTCGAAATAAAAAAAAAAAAAAAAAACCTCAGTGGACGAAACATGACGCTCTTTCTCCCCACAGTGTCCCTTCGCCCATGACCTCCCCATTTCCTCTACTCTTCTACTGTTATTCCCTTTTCTCTTTTACAATGATTCCCAAAACTTACGATCTAAGGTAAATTATCAAATTTTTTCCCCTGAGCAACCAGGTCAGTGGACACTATCAGGCCCATGCATGCAAATGCTGTACCAAGCCGCAGGTCAGGTATGCCCCCCCCCCCAATTTTTTCTCCGACAGAATACCGACAATAAAGTGTTACGTTTCTTACACATAACATGACGGATCTACCTTAGAAAATATTCTTCAATACCAATGGGCCTACGTTTAAGACAGCAGAGGAGGAGGCTGAGGCATTTACAAATCAACAATGCTTATTCAACTAACTCCATGGAGCAGTCCCTCCTGAGAAGCTAACACGTCCTCAGCTAGTCAAGAAATTCCACGCATTTTATGGAACACGAAGGTTCATACTGCACTCACAAGAGCCCGCCACCTGTCCCCGTCCTGAGCCATATCAATCCAGTCCATGCCTCCCATCCCACTTCTTGAAGATCCATTTTAATATCATCCTCCCATCTAAGCCTAGGTCTTCCAAGTGGATTCTTTCCCTCTCTTTCCCTCAGATCCCCCCACTAAAACCCTGTATGCACCTCTCCTGTCCCCATACGTGCTATATGCACAGACCATCTCATTCTTCTTGATTTGATCACCACCCAAATAATATTTGAGTACAGATCATAATGGTCCTCGTCATGTAGTCTTCTCCAATCCCCTGTTACCTCGTCCCTCTTAGGTCCAAATATCCTCCTCAGCACCCTATTCTCCAACATCCTCAGCCAGTGTTCCTCCCTCAATGTGAGAGACCAAGTTTCACACCCACACAAAACAACAGGCAAAATTATAGTTTTGTATATCTTAATCTTTATAATTTTGGATAGCAAACTGGAAGACAGAAGATTCTGCACTGAATGACAGCAAGCATTTCCTGACTTCAATCTGCTCTTAATTTCTTCATGAATGGAATTTTGATTTGTTAGGTTTGTTCCCAAATATTTGAACTGTTCCACCCTTTCGAAAGATTTATGACCTATCTTTATATTGTGATTCTGTCCTGAAATACTTACTCAAATGCATTAAAAATATCCTTTAATATGGCACAGTCTCATCTGTAGACGAGCAGGAATAGCTCAGAAAAGACTAGCCATGGACTAGAAAACAAAGTCCGATTTTAGGGATTCCATTTGTGTTCACTACCACCATACCAGATTGGCTATGAGATCCATCAAACCGCCTATCGAACTGAAGGTAGGGGCTCCTTGCAAGCGGGTAAAGTGACCGAATCGTAAGACTTACCACCCACTGACATCTACTTCCGAAGTTAGGGATGTGTGGATTTTTAACTCCACGCCTTCTCATGGCAGAGTGCTCAGACGTGGGGTCAATTCTCACTTTTGTTCTGAGTGGGTCCAAACAGCACAACAAACATTAACTCACTGAGTTCACGGTGTGTAGTGTAATTTCTTCAGTGTAACAGGCACTGTACAGCAAGAAGCCTACAGATTCCGAATTCCCGCAGTAATAAAAACGTTCCTTTCGGCTGCAGCAGAGGCACTAACGTGTTATACGTGTACACTGTTTAACCATCTCTTCCGCCCCTATACTATATAAAACCCTTATTCCACCCCCCCCCCCCCCCCCCCCCCCCAGGAAAATGCCACATGTTCGGCTCACTTTCTGTTTTACCATGTTTCATTTTAAACACGATCGTGCCTACTGAACCTGCGGACTGCAGCAGGCGTTTCCAATAAACATACTCGCAGTTACCGTATACAACAGAAATGCCAGCGCCGCTGTTCCAAAGTATGATCTTTCTTCTTAAAATATACGAGTGCTGGTCAGAAAACGAGTTTACACGGCGTATAATTCTGCAACTGAAGAACCTTGGAACATCCCGCAAACAGCCTTGATCTGGCATCAAGCGATTATCATCTGCTTCCAGCGCTGAAGCAAAGTCTTAGCGGTCACAAGTTTGAAAACTACGGCGAGGTGGAAACAATTGCGACGGCTGACAACTCAGGACACGGACTGATACCAAGAGAGAATAGAAACGCTCGTGTTACGACAAGACGGTAAATGCCTCGCCTGTAGCGCGGACTATGTGGAAAAGCAGTGAGACAACAGTACAATCAAGTCTGAACTGTACTTATCAGAAGTTAAAATAAAGAGCCTAAAATATATGCATTTTAAACTTTATTTTCTGACCGACCATCGCAAAAATACGAGTACAAAAACACACCGAATCCCTGACAAAAGCATTGTGGAATTTAATCGCTTAGTTGCTATCAGTTTCAAGTGGTACTGGAAATTCGAGATTGTGTGGGCAGTGCACGGGCGATGGGGACGTATATTTGTAACTGAAGCTAAAAAAAGACATAAATTTCAAGAATTCGTGATCAATTTAACACTGATATTGTGCAAGAAGTGTATAAGCAACGACATGGGGGACATATCAAGTGCCGAGGTTGTCACACGCAGCGGTTAACCCTTATCGGTCCAATGCCCTGTTAAACTCAGCAGCTTTTCCGTTATACCACGTCCAGTGTCGACAGACATCGACAAGTTCCCCGTTTCATGTTGGTTCTCCCTAAGCTCCTTTTACCTAGTGACTACTTCTCAGTTTTGAAGATTAGAGACTTTCTGGAAAATTAATTTGGACTGCAAAGGGTCAAAGAGGATCCTGATCGCAGATAACATACCCTCTAATATCTACTAATACTTCGAAATTAATTTGAGTTGCTCAAATGTCACGTGAATCTCTGCCGTTTTGTATTGCGCTCAGAATCGCGGGCAAGGTATTGCAGTGGATTTAACAACAGGCGCGCAGTAATATCCCAGAATACTTACACCTTATGCAACAACGCTGTACGAACCTCAAATCTCGTAAGACACTGCAGCCTTCAATTGCAACTAACGCCGACCTTTAAGTGTATGCTCCCTTACTTAGAAGCACATCAAATATTGGTTCCATCATTAACACCGGAATACACGCTCTTTATTACAATGCGTGGGCATATTTTGAGACATTCTGTATGCACTCGAATTTGAGCAACGCTTGTACATTGTTCCTGGTGGTCCATTTTCGCTAGCAGTTGATAAACCACAGGTCACTGCCAAACAAATTCATTCCCAGTTATAAGCATGACAAAACTTCGGCCATAGGTCCGTTTCAAATGATGGTGAGGAGCCCCTGAAACATCTTCTCATTCTCTTTTCCTTTCTCTTTTCCTTAAGGTCATCCAGTAGCTGCTTAAGCCTTCTTCCTCGTCTTCCCGTCATTTCTATCCTTCCTTCTAACTTTCCTTCAATCACGTGTTTTAGAAGGCAGTTCCTACGCAAGATGTGACCAATCCAGTTAGCCTTTCTTCTTTTTATTGTATGTAGGATATTCCTCTCCTCCTTGACTCTGTGTAATACTTCTCCATTTCTCACATGATCGGTCCAACTGATCTTTTCCATTTTTCTCCAGCACCATATTTCAAAACTTTCCAGGTATTTCTGATCTACTTTCCGAAGTGTCCACGTTTCAGCATACATGTACACCGAAATTTATGCACAGAAGAGTTTAATGCAAAACAATGGTGACAAGCATGTAAACGAATGCTACCGATTCATAAATGCCGACTGTACGTGAATAATCTGCGAAGCAATATAACACACGGAAGAAATGTATTAATAATGAAAACCATAAATCCTGTTCCAGGGCTGGTAGTAGAACTTGATAGCGAGGGCAAGTTCAAATATTTCATTGCCCCCTGAAGGTACGTAAAATTTCACAGGTCATTAAAATTCAACAGTCGCCGTTCTGGTTGTAAGAAATGCCAAATGCCACGGTACCTTGCCCGCGCGAAATTTATCGTCAGCTGTTTCCATGACCTACTCTGACTTACCTAACTCCCTTGTATTGTCGAATACAAAGGTCTAGCACAACTAAAACAAAATATACTTAAGAATCAGACCGCTTCAATATGTATCAAAAATTCCCCAAGATATCCAGTTTAACATTAAATAAATCCTATTCTTACCAGTAGCGCCTTTCCAAAAAAAAAAAAAAATCAAATCCAAATTTCGTTTTATTTTACCATGCGTGTTTGACGACTAGCCCACGTTAACGTCCATTTTAGAGTTTTAACATTAGCCACAGTAAAGGGTAAACAATGGCTTTTACTGTAATTTTCTCCATTCCCAAGTACGTTCCACAGAAATCTCAACATTTTTTTTTTTTTTTGCAATCCGAGCTTCTTATGCTCAAGTCACGAAGTAAATTCTCAGGTTCAAAAGTTAAACGTACTCACGGCCAGGTATGCAAAAAAATTTTCCAAAAATCTAGGAGCCACCTCAAAATTCTAGGCGCCAGAAGGGTGAAATGAAGCAAGTTCCACACTGAGAAGCCACAAATACTGGGCGTCACCGTACAAAATTTAAGTCGCCACGGCGACCTGGCACCCGGCACTTGTGCACCCTTGCCTAGGACTATGCCAAAGTGTAGCATCGCCCCCCCCCCCAATACCAATGACGAAGACGTACCATGTTAAGAAGTTCATACCAAGTTTGAAGAAGACAGGCAATGTACGTATAAACGTAACATTGAGGCGCGTTCGCGAAACCATTGTTACCGTGGAAAAGCAGTAAGTATTAAATATTCTGTGTGTGTGTTTGTGTGTGTGCGTGTCTGTAGCCTTACTTATCCAGCACGCAACGCGCACGCGCCATATTATATTGTCATCTGTGGCCTGTCTGTCTCTACCATATTTTTCCACATTATCTCATAAACGGCACGATTTTCGGGAAAAAATTTCTGAATATAAAATGTGTGCTTTGATTTCCTCTAGAACTTCCGTCTCAAACATTTCTCATTAAAGAAGAATTCGGAGAGATATTATCATAAATGTACATACGTCTTCACGTAAATTGCCCGTTATTCTTATCAGATTTCAATAAAACTTGAATCTTCTCCGCGGGTTTCCGAAAAAATACCCAAATATCAAACTTCATGAAAATCCGTCCAGTAGGAGCGGAGCTGTTCCATGCGGACGGCCGGACAGTCATGACGAAGCTAACAGTCGCTTTTCGCAATTCTTCGAACGCGCCTAAAAATCGGTGGGGCTGTTCAAGTTCATTTGTGCAAAGACAAAACGGCTCATGTGTAAGTGAATGAATGTATCACCTCATTAGCACTCTGTATCAGAGACGCCAGATTTTAATCTCAGTGCGCGGCTCGGCCATCCTTGACCGATATATTCCGACATTTTCCTCAGTCTCTCCAAGAAAATTTGTTTTGAAACAGGCCACGACTCCTCCCTTCCACATCCTTTGTAATCCATGATTCGTAGTCGCTCTACAATCCAACGTCGTGGTTAAAAGAGGGTTGTTAAACAATCCAAGAATCAAGCATTACAAACGGTATATTACTAAGCTATGCATGATCGAAAAGCTCTGGGCGTGCAGCAGACACTGGGAGTATGCTATACGTTTCGTAGAATTGGAGGAGTTAACCAGAACACAAAGTTATCTACAAATGCTTGGCTTAACAAACAAATTCAAGTTCAGTAATTCACAAACCAAAATTATCGGTGTCAGAAACCGCAAACCACTTTCAGATAACACGAATAAGAAGTGCTATTCTAAACCACGTAATGCCTGCTGTGGAGCGAGGTACGGTATTTCGGTACAGACCTCATGAATTATGAAGCAACGAGGGTATCGTCTCTTCTACAATGCAAAACGGCAATCTGCATGCAAAGGAGCGAGTGAACACAAGAGGTGAATGAGGACTGCTACAAGGAAGCACACTGGCAGGCCGGCTCACAGACCTCTGTGAAATGCTGTAGACGAACACAGGCAGGAGAACGGGCCGGGCCAGGCCAAGGAGAACTTGGGTCGAAAAGCAGGGGCCGGGAAAACGGCTAATAGACCAGTAACAAGTAATACACAGAAGCAGGGGCCGGGAAAACGGCTAATAGACCAGTAACAAGTAATACAGAGAACCAAGGGCCGGGGAAAACGGCTAATAGACCAGTGAGAAGTGATGCAGAGAAGCAGGGGCCGGGAAAACGGCTAATAGACCAGTAACAAGTAATACAGAGAAGCAGGGGCCGGGAAAACGGCTAATAGACCAGTAACAAGTAATACAGAGAAGCAGGGGCCGGGAAAAACGGCTAAAAGACCAGTAACAAGTAATACAGAGAACCAGGGGCCGGGAAAACGGCTAATAGACCAGTGAGAAGTGATGCAGAGAAGCAGGGGCCGGGAAAACGGCTAATAAACCAGTGAGAAGTAATGCAGAGAAGCAGGGGCCGGGAAAACGGCTAATAAACCAATGAGAAGTAATGCAGAGAAGCAGGGGCCGGGGAAAACGGCTAATAAACCAATGAGAAGTAATGCAGAGAAGCAGGGGACGGGGAAAACGGCTAATATACCAGTGAGACGTAATGCAGAGAAGCAGGGACCGGAAAAACGGCTAATAGACCAGTGACATGAAATGCAGTGAAGCAGAGACCGGGAGGACGGCTAACAGCCCAGTGAGAAGTGCTGTACAGAACCAGGGACCTCCGGAACGGTTAACAGGCCAGTAGGAAGCAGACGACCGCGTGTACGAACCCGTTCACTGTGTACGAGAACGGTCGTTCTTCGTCGTTCGTTCATCTTCTGTTGTTCAGTTCATCTGCTTTACCGAACTGCACCTCATAACACAGCACTGTCTCTCAGTCGGACTTCTGAACCCTCTAAGCACATCGCTCATCTTTTATTCATAGCCGCGTTTCAGTTGTGCGTATTAGTTCAAGTTCACACAGGTCTCATATTTTAAATTTAATTTAATGAAGTATCAAATACGACAAGGTATACCAAACTGCTTTTTAAAAAAGCTCACAGTTCTCTAAATATTAAAGACTTCATTTCACTACGTAATTATAAACAGTAGATCCTACCATGGAAAAAGTAACAAATATGAGCACTTATAACTACCTTACTTTCTGTATTTCCCCATTTTTAAATGCAGATAATCGCACAAGAAATCACAAAGAAATAATCATTTACGTACCACGTATCTTGATATACAGCTAAATTCTACTAAATTACAGGATGATCGAATGTTAATGTTGTTTTTGTATATTATATGTGTTTTATTTCCTTTCGTATTTCTTGACTAGCTGAGGACCTGTCAGCTTCTCAAGAAGGACTCTATTCCATGGAGTTAGTTATTTCCTTTCGTAGAGGAAATTAACGATAAACAGTGAACAGATAATAAAGAACGAATCACGACAATGACACACTCTCAAAGAAAACACCTCCAATATGTTTGGTTTATTTGAGGAAAAGTGTTTAGACGCTCACAATCCTGACGTGTGCACACAGCATTCTCAGTCCAACCAAATTTTGGATGGAACAAAATTTTTGCCACTGAAAACTTACGAAAATTGAAATCAAATATCAGCATAGGTACAATCACTGGGATAGGATAAAGCTGAATTTATCGAAGAAAAGACTGTCCTAGTGCCACTCTGTCCACCACAAATCCCACGTGGACTGCCGTGACACTGAACCAGGACATGCGTGGTGAGAAGTCGACGCCTGAGCTATGAGATGTATTGATAATATGAGAAAATATGCCTTGCTCAAAGCATACAGTAAATATTTACTTGAAGGAGTATATTCATTATACTTTGTTCCACCATGTTCGGAATTTCCAATACACTGAGACAACTGTTCTCCAGACTTAGAATGTACATTGCACTGACATTTGATAAGAAAAAAAAAACATAAAAACATAAGCAAAGTGGAACAAGAAGGCAATGTACGTATAATGTAACATTGAGGCGCGTTCGCGTAACCACTGTTGCCGTAAAAAAGCAATAAGTATCACATATTCTGAGTGTGTGTCTGTAACCTTAGTTATCCAGCATGCAAAGCGCATGCGCCATATTATATTGTCATCTGTGACCTGTCTGGATTTATCATATTTTTCCACATTATCTCATAATTGGCACGATTCTCGGGGGGGGGGGGGGGGAAGTTATTGAACATAAAAAGTGTGTTTTGATTTTCTCTATAAATCTGTCGGAAACATTTCTCATTCTATGAAGAATTCAGCGAGATATATCACAAATGTACATAGGTCTTCATGTAAAGTGCCCGTTATTCTTGTCAGATTTTAATGAAACTTGAATTTTTTCGGCGGATTTTCGAGAAATACTCTATCAAATTTCATGAAAATCCGTCCAGTAGAAGGCGAGTTGTTCCGTTCGAACAGACAGACATGACGAAGCTAACAGTCGCTTTTCGCAATTTTGCGAAGGCGCCTAAGAAGGCCTGTAATTCTAAAGAATTTGTAAACTACGATATATTTATACCCTACTACTATCAGTTTACTCAGCAGATTTCAACGCTACTGCTTATCAATGTGCTTCATGGTTTGTACTCCTCACCCAGCATCATTCGGGTGATAAAATCAAGTAAGACGATACAGAAGGGGCACATGGCATGTATTGGGAAGCAGAAAAATACATACATGGTTTTGGTGAAGAAACCAGAAGACAGGGTAGATGAGATAATATTAAAATGAATCTTAAATAAGATGGGAAGGCGTGGACTCCATCTGGCTCGGGATGGGGAAAAGCGGTGGTCTCTTGTAAACATGGTAATAAACCTTCGGGCTCCGTAAAATGCGGAAAATTTGTTGACTAGCTCAGGCACTACCGGCTCCACGGGAGTTCGTTAGTCATGTTTTGAATGCTGCTATTCCATATGTGTGTTACTAAGTAACTTCATTAACCTTGCATCAGTAACGTTTGCAGTATCCTATTTACAAAACATATGAACAAAATTAGGTATGCCAGCATCTTTCGTTTTTCACCTTGGAATCACCTATGCCGTGGCGAAGCTTATGAAATCTACTGGAAATCGTGGTAACCATCGTCCAAGGTCGTGCGAACTGGCTAAGTGAACATAAAAGGGGCCGAAAAGGGGCGTCCTTTTGGGGTTCTGCGATGTGGAGATGGTCCACGTAAGAGCTCTTCCTGTCCTCAGCATAGTTAGGGAGTAGTCACATTTTACTGACTGCAAATTATTTCCAGCACATATTTACGAGTAGTTCGATAACACAGAAAGTTAGAACGTAAGACAGAAATAAGACTCTGAAGTAATGTTCCATCCACGCCACGCAAAAATTGCTTAAAGTGGGAGACCAGTGCAGCCCACACTTCTTAAATAAGACTTTTCAACCAATCACGAACAAATCTCAGAGACCAACAGGAACAAGGCAGGCAATGTACGTATAAATGTAATATTGAGGGGCGTTCGCATAACCATTATTGTCGTGGAAGAGCACTAAGTATTACACATTCTGAGTTTCAGTCTGTAGCCTTAGTTATCCAGCATGCAAATCGCATGCGCGGTATTATATTGTCATCTGTGGTCTGCCTGGCTCTACGATATTTTTCCACATTATCTCTTAAATGGAAAGATTCTCGGAAAAAAATTATTCAACATAAAATGTGTGTTTTGATTTTCTCTACAACTTTTGTCTGAAACATTTCTCATTCTACGAAGAATTCAGCGAGATATCATATATGTACATACGTCTTCACGCAAGGTAGCCACTATTCTTGTCAGATTTTAAACAAACTTGAATTTTCTCGGCAGATTTTCGAAGAATACTCAAATGTCAAATTTCAAAATACCTTCCAATTTCCACAATACTGGAGGGTACCCAAATCCAATTAAAATGTATAAAAAATTCTGGTAATCATAAACCGCAGTCACGTAAAAGTTCCTCCGAGATACACACAGTATGTCGGTATTCCTCAAAGTGACATGACCTTCGCCACGTTAAGTTTTAAATGACCACTCTCTGCCATCATTAACACACAAGGCAGTTACAGCCTGACTAGACCTCAGGGCCAGATACGTTCTGCAATTACATCACTCAGGGAGTAGCAGCAGACGTATGTTGTGTGACAAACGCAATTTCCTTACAACAACACCTTGCTGCAAGGCCCATGACATAAATTGTGTAGCACAGATGCTAACATACGCTGGCAATTTGTTACGTACAATTTTCTAACTTTATTTTTATATCACCGTTAATTTTTGAGATTAATATTGTTTTACACCAAACAAAATACACTTATTTATTTAAAGAACACTAAAATATTCTTTAAAAATTAGATAAAAAAAACCCCCTACATATGTTTCGACTTATCGATAAGCCATCTTCTGGGGGTGTCACAACTGCTTGTTTTTACAAAACACGTACACATATCGGTCCTCTGTTGAGGAGTATAGTCATCACCATGTCTCACTAGACTTACACCACTTATTATGTGAACAAATGCGTTCTAAAAAGCACTTCCTAATAATTGTACACTTTACAAATATATGCCTATGTATATATGCCTACATTTTAACATCCTTTTTTAAAACTACAAAAAGTGACACTACAAACAATAGTGAGGGTGAAGACGGCATATTTGTAAAGTGTACAATTATTAGGAAGTGCTTTTTAGAACGCATTATTTCACATAATAAGTGGTGTAAGTCTAGTGAGACATGGCGATGACTATACTCCTCAACAGAGGACCGATATGTGTACGTGTTTTGTAAAAACAAGCAGTTGTGACACCCCCAGAAGATGGCTTATCGATAAGTCGAAACATATGTAGGGGTTTTTTATCTAATTTTTAAAGAATATTTTAGTGTTCTTTAAATAAATAAGTGCATTTGGTTGGTGTAAAACAATATTAATACAATTTTCTGTTTACTGTCCTTACATTACTCTTCCTTCTTGACAGCATTTTACTGTTGGCTCATTATTATATCACAGTACACAAAAACGACTAAAATTTAAAGTTATAACATATAAACTAGAATAACAGTTATCCTTAACTGAGCAAAAAAAATACGTAACTGATTTTTACAAAACTTTAACCGTGCTGCAGTATCAGTTTTTTCTGGGATGTGACACTGCGTCAACAAGTATTTCGTTTCCGACGTTTCGAGACAGCGAAGTGGTGCCCCAAGGTGCACAAATCCCAGGCGCCAGGTCGTCCGGTTGACTAAGTTTTGTACCATGGCGCCTCATATCTGTGGGTCCTCATTATGCAACTTGCTTCATGTCACCCTTCTGGTGGCTAAAATTTTGACGTGGCTCCAAGATTTTTGGAGAATCTGTATACCCCTGGTGGTGTTACCTTCAATGGACCTTCGTGGACCTCATGACCCTTGAAGATGAGACCATTATGCTGTCTCGAAACGCCATGAACCAAATACCAAGCAACACAGCGTCACATTCCACAAGAACTGATACCACAACACTGCGAAAACCTTAGAACTCGAATTTAACTGTTCTGTTCCACGTACAGAAGTAATACGGCACGAGATGACAGACGGGATGATTGGGAAAGAGTACAAAGGAAACGGTGTAGGAGAAAGCAACTGTGCTGCACTCTAAGTTACAAAAACAGCATGCACTTGGAAGAGCTGAAGAAAACCACAAAAAAATCTGCAGCACGATAGTAATAATAAACCTGCCATCACTGCCACAAAAAGTCACAAGTGCTAATTCTTGACATCCTACTGTAACCAGTAACAACAGCTCATCAGCTGTGATGTGTGCAGCCAGTACACCTGGATGCAGAGTCAAACTTGAAAGGTAATATTAACAGAAAAACCTCAGGCATATGTACTACAAGTAAGTATTTAAATGTAAAGTTCTCCCTAGAACAGGCCATGAAGGCCCAGAGGGAGAGTAGAGGTACAGCTCTACTCTTTCTTTAACCTCGGCGCTAGATGGGGGTGGGTGGTCAACGCCACGCCCCGGCCGCTTTACCCCTGGGTATGACCCGGTACCCATTGTACAGGAGGCTGGGTAGGTCCCAGGGCCGGTCTGGATGGGTGCTGAAAATCTTGCTCCCACTGGGATTCGATCCCCGGACCGTCCAGCTCGTAGCGAGTCGCTATACCGACTGAGCTATCCCGGCCCACGTATTTAAATTTAGTAAAGAACAATTTGTAATAACCTGAAAACTAGTTCACTTGGATTTCATACTTCACAAACTTTGTTACTCAGTAATCTGCATTAAATAAACCTAAAAACAAACAGCAGAATGGACACAACAGACAATTTGACAATTCCCATCCCTCTCTATGGTTTCAAATGGCGGATTCCAAATGTCACAGAAAACTGTGTCATACAGAAAAATGTGATGGGGAAACCTACTGGAAAATAAATAAGCTTCCAACAAGTCAAGATATGATCAGCACATGAAGACCGGTATGAATTGTAAATTCACATGGATTACACAGGAAGCAGATGTGGACTATTTTATAATACAGTGGACCCTCGAACTTCGAACGGTTTGATGTTCGAACAACTTGAAACTCAAACAAAAAATTCGAGGAAAATCCGGTTTTGAAACTCGAACAAAAACTCGAAAGTCGAACAAAGAATCACGAAGTCGTCACGTGGTCGCCTTCTCTCTCTGCTTGGTCCAGATGAAAGAAGGGTAATTCACCTTCCAGTGAACAGTAATATCCCTCCCACTATTATTATTGATTGATTATTATACAATATTTTTTATGTATGTACTATTATAAATAAAAATTTTCAATTATTGAAATTAAATATACTTGTTTTATCATTATGATCTTCTGAAATAGGCACTTAAAATGTTTTATATTGGGTAAATTTTGGGGGTCTGGAACGGATTAATTCAATTTACATTATTTCTTATGAGGAAATTTAACTCGAAAGTCGAACAACTTGAAAGTCGCACCGTCTCCTGGAACGGATTGTGTTCGAAGTTCGAGGTTCCACTGTACTATCATAAGCTGTGATAACATGGAGAAAACAGGCACAAAATCTTCAGAATATGATGCACATCTGAGAAAACTGTGTCAATATAAAGAACACTCAACAAATGCTGCAAATGAAGAACACAGACAACACATGAAAGGCAACAAACTACAGAAAACATAATTATGGTAAATACACACTCAGAACAGACATAAGCACCATGTGTGTGTTGGAATGCTTTCACTGAGCCAAACTGTAATGATGAGAAAGTCCTGCTGAGTATGAAAAGGCTTCTCACGCTCTCATGCACATAAAAAAGGCATCCATATGCATATAACATCTAGAGTCTGAATAAAACAAAGGACATCTATATAAACCGGCAGAGGCATGTAAATGTGGCCACCTTCACCAACCCCGCCGTGCTTCACGGTTAAAATGAAAGCACAGTTAATGTATCTGCATTTACGGGTGATGTCAATCATTCCATTCAGCTTGGCACCGATACTTCAAATGGCATGCACAGTATCAATGCACTTCGCACTTCCTTTATAAAAATGTCATTATGCCACCAAAGGTCTTACAGTATTACTCATGGTCACTGCAAAAATTTGGTCCATTAATGTAACAACTAACCACTCAATCAGTGTACCACAATTTGATGAAAAATATATACAAGTACATTTCTCAATACCAAATTCCATTTAAATCCATTACATTGTTTTAATATACGCAGTCTAAAAAATGAGGTCGGCCTCTTGCAGAGGCACATTAATCCCAGGCATATAAATTTTGTATGCTGGTACCTAATATTTGACGGCCCTCAGCATGTAAGGTGCTTCATGTTATCCTTCAGACACAGAGTATTTTGACGTGGCATCTAGATTTTTTGGAAAATGTGTGGACCCCTGGTCTCTCTGACATGCATTCAGCAAGAAATGCACTGATCTCTTCTACACCAGGGATCACGAATGATGGTCACATACAAACAATATGATTATGCCAACCCTACAAGTTACAGAACAAAAGTATTAAACATTTTGGAATAAAAAATGTGCCATTTCTTTAATGTCAATTATGCCCAAAAAGGTTTCTGATTTTCAGTATTATAAACCAAATATGGGAAATGATAATTTACACTGTTATACAAAGCAGAAATTCCAGTGTACTGCACATCATATTTCACACAAATCTGACTTAGCTTGGAGCACTAAACATGCTGACAGACCAGTGTTATGAATTCTATTCTTTCACCAAGAACAAAATGATTCAGCTGGGAGGAAACCCTGGTCAGCTTCCTGGAAATCTAATGCTACAGCCACTAGCACAGTGTTGGACAAACCATGCCTACAAGCAAGATACAAAACTCAAGCAAATGACTGCTAAACAAAAGAAATGTTTTGTATTCATCAGCACAAACCTCACACTTTGCTAACCTATGGGCCAAGACCTATCAAGACCGTTTTCCCAGTTAACTTATATGGCAGAATTACGAATACAGATATGCCCTTCTCCAGTAAAGTATTTAGAGAATACATTTAAAAAAGATTTAAAAATTTGGGTAAAGAACAAAAATGTAGGTGACATTCATGCAGCATAAATTAAATTTAGAAGTGCCAAGGAATAGGTCAGATTAGAAATAAATTAATAATGAAGACATACAGGATGAAAAAACATTTACTTGGATTCCCTGTAGATTAGATAACTCCAAATATGATTAACCCACCCTAACAGAATGAACAAAAACAAACTCTACAACAGAAATCAAAATGATAAAGGAGATACAGGAGATACATTATCTATCACTAGCACAGTGTTGGACAAACCATGCCTACAAGCAAGATACAAAACTCAAGCAAATGACTGCTAAACAAAAGAAATGTTTTGTATTCATCAGCACAAACCTCACACTTTGCTAACCTATGGGCCAAGACCTATCAAGACCGTTTTCCCAGTTAACTTATATGGCAGAATTACGAATACAGATATGCCCTTCTCCAGTAAAGTATTTAGAGAATACATTTAAAAAAGACAAAACAACTGAAACACATTTAAAAAATTAATCTCATGCATAGTCTTTCCAGAAAACCTCAAATGGGAAAATACTATGCCAGAGACCACTGGCTATACACAATAAGCATGTGACCTTCTAGTAATATTTCTGATAAAAGACCACAACTGGATTGCCACTTATGGCCCATATGACACCAGCTGAATCACAGACAATAACACGTCTGAGCAAACATTTTCAGTTTATCACAGCGGTAAACAATCTAAATTACAGTACAACTGCACAGGGTCCAGCTAATTGGATTAGAGACTACAACACGAGAACCGTCACAGTCCACTGACAATTCAAAACAAAAAGTATCTGTTCATTTACTCTTGGCCTTGACAGGCCTTGAGTTCAGCAGCAAGGACAGTTGGTACACAAAAGGTCCACACTACAAACCACGGCCCAAGTATCAAATCATATCACATTAAATTACCTACTGTCCTAAAATCTAAAAACATACATGATCCACTACCACATACACAGAATCTGTGCAGACTCAGACAGCATTTCAGGTCTGACTTCTAGCCTACTTTCACTGAAAAGGCAAGTTCAGTTGGAAAATTCCCAGGGGCAAATACATGCCAGCATTATACTGGCACCTACAATATTAACAAAATATAGTAAATACAACTTCCTAGTGATATCCCTGTAAATGATTTGCAAGATTCTTTTCTGTTAAAAAAAACAGACCATGTCATTCTGTTTATGTTGTGCATGACAGGAAATAAAATTTTGGACTAGTTTCTGTCACTATTGTTTTTGGAAAGTGCTATTTGAACTCCTTTCAGAAAAAGAATTCTCATCATCACATCACCCAGTGACACAGCGTCACATCCCAGACAACTTGAAACTTCATCATCAGCACTGCAAGATCCTTCAACCTCACATCCTGAAACTTCAATTCATTTGTTCACCCCTAAACTTATATCAAAGGAGTGTGAGTACACTCATTCATACACACAGGAACACTTTATAACAGAGATGTTTCTTCCAATGGTGAATTTTTCTTACATACTTCATATGAATAACAATAAAATAAATGAATATAAAAGAATATTTTATACAATAAACAGGGCACTAAAATGACATGTAAACAAATTAAAGTTTACATTTTATAGTGGAGGTAGTTCTCATATGCCTATAAGGAACGGTAATTTGGGTAAAGAACAAAAATGTAGGTGACATTCATGCAGCATAAATTAAATTTAGAAGTGCCAAGGAATAGGTCAGATTAGAAATAAATTAATAATGAAGACATACAGGATGAAAAAACATTTACTTGGATTCCCTGTAGATTAGATAACTCCAAATATGATTAACCCACCCTAACAGAATGAACAAAAACAAACTCTACAACAGAAATCAAAATGATAAAGGAGATACAGGATGACTGTTCAACACGTATGAACCATCAGAACCACATTAATTCTACAATCCTAGCTGCAATGGTTCACCAATTACTGCTGTAAAATTGAAAAGTGGAAACTGTTTTTGAAAGGTCATCACACTGTTATTTTACATTCTACAAATGTGACCTTACAAAAGTTGCATTTTTTAAGACCAGCAGCCAGCATTGAAAATTTCAGGGTCCTACATTAAGCACCATTATATTTCACCCACATAACAATTCACAAAATGGTACAATAAGCATGTTTCCTACACAACAAACAAAGGTACCCTAAATAGGTACATCTGTGTAGCAACAAAACTAAATAAAGTCACTTATAAACATGTATCTATGGCCCTGTAAATGTGTTCAGTTCATATCAGTTGTGGAATTACCATCAACCCTGTTGATAATGCCATGTGAAGGAACACAAAATATCTCAAAGTTATTTACTTCACACAGCAGTAATTATTTCCTGGTATATCTTCCTGAGAAGCAATGTAATGTAAACCAATGTGCATCCACACCTAGATGCAAGGCCGACAGTGTCTGTCTCAAACACTCAATCATGTTTACACACTCCTCTAAATTATATTTACATTTATGTGTCATAACTAAAATTGCATTACCCTGCATGATCAAGGATCTATTCTACGACATGTAATCAAGACATAATTAAAAGGAACATGGAAGTAGATACCTCTCAGACCATTGTACATGAATAGTGAGGGAACTGAACCACATATGTTACCAACAGTGTTATTTTCAGGAAGTGTGTGTTGAATAAGGAACCAAGCAAAACCTATATTGTCTGAAAAATTTCCAGGACATTTAAAATTATCCATGTTCTGTGCAGTAATATAAGTCACCATATATACACCAACAACTGCACTCATATTTACATACAATGATACACACGTGGTAAACCTCACACATGTTTTGGCCTTCTTCGCCATCTTCAGGGAGGTATTCAACAAAGAAAATACATTAATGGCTAGTTATAATAACAGACGTGCAAATAATACAGCTAAAATACAGAATCTTAAAATGGTAATTTTTTCAAGAGCAGGTATTTCAGCTCCTGAATTAATTTTAATATCCTGTATCTTAACTCTACCAATTGCACATCTATGTTGTAACTAGCCATTAATCTTTTTTTTTTTTTTTGTTGAGTATCTCCTTGAAGATGGCCACAAAAGGCCAAAACATGTAGGAGGCTTACCACACATTGTATATCACTGTATCTAAATATTAGTGCAGTTGTTGGTATATATATAGTGACTTCTGCGACACATTTTCTATACATGTTCTTAGCAACTGTGCTCTACTTTAGTACTGGCCTTTATGTCCATTCCATGCTGATACAAAGGTAACTAACTAACTAACTAACTCCATGGAGCAGAGTCCTTCTTGAGAAGCTAACAGGTCGTCAGCTAGTCAAGAAATTCCCCGCGTTTTATGGAACCCGAAGGTTCATTACCGCATTCACAACAGCCCGCCACCTGTCCCTATCCTGAGCCATATCAATCCAGTCCATGATCCCCATCCCCTTCTTGAAGATCCATTTTAATATTATCCTCCCATCTATGCCTGGGTCTTCCAAGTGGTCTCATTCCCTCAGGCCTCCCCACCAAAATCCTGTATGCACCTCTCCCCTCACCCATACATGCTACATGCCCCGCCCACCTCATTCTTCTTGATTTGATCACTCGAATAATACTTGGTGATGAGTACAGATCATTAAGTTCCTCATTATATAGTCTTCTCCACTCCCCTGTTACCTCGTCCCTCTTAGGCCCAAATATCCTCCTCAGCACCCTATTCTCGAACACCCTCAGCCTATGTTCCTCCCTCAGTGTGAGAGACCAAGTCTCACACCCATACAAAACAACAAGCAAAATTATACTTCTGTATATCTTAATCTTTGTATTTTTGGATAGCAAACTGGAAGACAGAAGATCCTGCACCGAATGATAACAAGCATTCCCCGACTTCAATTTGCTCTTAATTTCTTCCTGAATAGAATTTTGATTTGTTAGGGTTGTTCCCAGATATTTGAACTGTAAACAAAGTAAATAAAATTCACCTCTAAAATAGTGCATTTACATCTGATGAATTGGGGGGGGGGAATACTCAGTCCTTTATGGCACTGAATGGGGGAGGTGGGAAAGAAACTTTCAGGTTGTGAGAACCAACAAAATGCAAACCTAACACAATAACACAAAACTGTCTACATTTCTTCTAAGCCTTTTTGTTAACTTCCTTTTTTAAAAGACTTCTGCAGGATTATAACTGCTCTACAGTGGCATGGCTTGCACATGCAGTGTAGATGAATAAAGGCTGCAGAGGTACACTGTGTACAGAAGAACAATTTAAGTTCACTATGCTGTGCTAGCTGAATCCAGAATTCCAGAACCGAGTCAGAACTTTGCAATCAAAAGTCACAGACAAATAAGAATTCTGTGGTGCACAGTAAAATTACCCAGTGTTAGCAGGATCTGAAAACTCTGCTTAACCTACAATTACTGTCACTTCTTCACTGGAGTAGGATGGAGAGATTCTGCTAACTGTGAAGACAGACACAGCGCTCTGATCCCTACCACTGAGCCTACTGTGCACTGAAGAGTTCATTAAGTCATAATTTTTAGCCAATTTCCTTCCTTAAACAGCACAAAATATAACACATATTATATATATATATGTTTATAAGTTTAGTGAAGTGAAGTGAATTAAATAGTGAAGTGAATTAAGTTCTTGGGGGATATAATTATCATGTACTTTGGTCTGACTTTATACTGAGGATATTCTAACGCAATTAAATTAATTAATGTGTGGGTATTTATTGTAATGTGCCTGTTTTTTTTTTCTTGTATTGTGTATGGGTGTTTTTGCAAGGTGTGGATGTTTTTGCAAGGTGTGGATGTTTTTGTAAGGTGTGAATGCTTTTGTAAGGTGTGGATGCTTTGTAAGGTGTGGATGTTTTTGTAATGTGTGTATGGTGTTCTAATATGTGTACTTGTATTTACTGTATGTATTTTGTTTTGTATGTGTATGGGTGTTTTTGTAAGGTGTGGATGTATTTGTAAGGTGTGGATGTTTTTGTAAGGTGTGGATGCTTTTGTAAGGAGTGGATGCTTTTGTAAGGTGTGGATGTTTTTGTAATGTGTGTACGGTGTTCTAATGTGTGTACTTGTATTTACTGTATGTATTTTGTTTTGTAATTGTGTATAGTTTGTTTTGTATTGTTATTTTTATGTATATTTATATGTCCATTTGTATTGTGTGTACTAGTGTAAGGACTACTGCCACCGGGTGAAAACCCAATTGCAGTAAATAATAATAATAATAATAATAATAATAATAATAATATCATGCAGTTTCAACTTTTCAACCAGTGGATCAATTTTAGCAGAACTTGGTATAGTGGGGCCACCCCACTGCCATACTCCTAAATTTCCAACATTCATTCATAACAACACAGGCACAACAATGTGTGAGGTGGAAGTGACATTACAGCCACTTATTAATGGGCCCTGAAATTATGCATGGTCACAGAGTTTCGAAAAATATGCAACTTTTATTACAGTACTAGTTTTGTAGAATACAAAACAGCAACATGGCAACAACAAACTTTTTTCCTTAGCTTTTGGTTTGATGATGATAACTGAAGAAGCAGTGTAACTTGGTACAAACACAGATTAGAAACGTGCCTACACATTTTGTATGAAAGACTGTAACTCAACATTACAAACATAGTGACAATGTAAATGTCTGAAGTAATATCCAGCCAATTTAATGTATGGCTAAATAGAACCTGTAGTTCTTTTTTGCAAAAATAAATTAAAATAGTTATCTTATGATTACTGTTGTTGTGGTGGGTGGTGGTGGTGGTAGCAATGGTGGTGTTGATGGTTATGATTGAGCACTAAATCATTCTTCAGAATTCTATGAAACAAGAATGTATGCTTCAAGACTTCTTCTTCAGCTCCTTGTTAAGCGTGTTGTATTCACTTGTATTCTTGTATTCATAAGCTACAGTGTGTTTCTTTAATCATTGTCCTGAGCACCACAGGTGTTACAGCACTTCCCGCTAGTTGCAGGGTTTCTATGCAATAAAGCCGCCATGCTCAGTGTGACAATAAAAGAAGAATCCTGTATTTTCCTTGTACTAATAAAGAACAGCAGCAGGATGTTTAATTTTGTGGGATGTAACTTTTACTAATTTCGTTCACTAACACTTCAAAATACTGTTATTGATTTACCCCAAGCAATACATTTTAATGACCTGTTTATGGAAATGTAATATATACCTTCAAGGATGTATTTAGTATTTCTTGCATTTAATACATTTCAGATGTATTCAACAAGGTTACCAGAACTACACAATTACATAAAGTCACATTATCCAATGCCACATTAAAAACAAAAACATTTAAACCTCCAACTGTAAGTCTTGAGGTTACATGTTATTGGCTGAAACTCAATTCATAGCTCCCAAAACACATTTAAACAAAACAGGCAATGTATCTATAATGTAACATTATACACATTTCTGTAACCACTGTTGCAATGCAAATGCAACAATGCATTCCTTGTGTACTGTTCAGCTATAATGTCCATAATATAAAAATACTCAATGCTGCTCAACAATGATTTTATGACAAACTTATGTCACCAGCAACAATTAAATGTACTTCAGTGTTCATTTAAAGTGCCCAACAACTTTGTCTCATTTTAACTAATTTCTATTTTCTTGACAATTTTCATAAAACTGCCACACAATATCAAAATTTCATGGAAATCCATCTAGTGGGAGCCATGCTGATACATGTGGACATATGGACAGACATGACAAATCTGACACTTTTTTTGATTACACGAACATGCCTAAAAACAGAATGTATTCCAGCAAAGCTGGCCCATCATATTCACCTTCAGATTTCATTTTATTGACAGGAACTCAAGTCAAACAAAAATATTTATTCCATGGAGGTTAGGTTTGAGGTTTCATTTTAGTGACAGAAACTGAACTTACGGTTCCCAATACACTCATAAGAAATAAAACTGTATTCCTGGAAGGCTAACCTTCCATATTACCAACAAAGTTGGGCTTTAAGTTTTCATTTTATTAACACAAACTGAAATCAAACTAAAATATGTCCTGCAACATGGCTAAGGTTTAAGGTCCATTTTAGTGACAGAGAGAGAAATCGGAAACAGGTTTACTATGCCTAAGCTTCCTGTATACATTGCTTATATACTTTGGCGTCCATCACATACATCAGCCACTACCTATGTTGGGAATCTCACATCAAGTATGTTTCCACTAAATCCAACATGAATTGCAGGTAATAATTTAAGGCACATGCATCACAACTTTATTGACATGTTCCATCATAAGTGATGCTTCACTTACACAACTGATAATCTTTCAAGATACTGCTGCATGCAGAATTGTAAATACAAACTACTCTCCTATTCTGTGAAAAGGTAAAGGTAAAAATGCTAATACATATACCATGAAGACATAAAGAAGCTGGTGAGGTACAGCTCCACTCATTCTTAACCTTGGCACAAGATGGTCAGCCTCATACCCCAGCCACTTTACCCCAGGGAAAAGAGCTCCCAGTACCCCTTGAACACAAGGCGCAAGGGCCCCAGACCTAGTCTGGACATTTCTGAGATGGGAAAAATAAGTTGCACCTGCCAGGATTGAAACCTCGGAGAGTCCGGCCCGTTGCCCAAGCACTATACTGACTATGATAACATGGCACCTCAATTTTATTCTGTACCAGATCCACTGACCTGCTCCACATGCTAATAATCAGGATCCACAAAATTCACATGAATTATCTACCTATTCTACTGACAGTCTTTATATCCTCAGCCTGAAAAGGTACACAACTACATAAAAGTCTGCTGCTGCTGACAAATATACAAAAAGTTGGAGGAAAAAACAGGCAACAGTGAAACTGTATTTGGGATCAGAAAGGATGAACCATAAGCTACTCACAAAGGTGTATGAAAATGCACATACCTTGTTGTTACTGCTCTGCATCCAGGGCACTAAGCTGTCAATAAACTGACCAATATCAGAACACTCTATTGTATTGTCTGGTTCAGTCAGATAATTTATGAGATTCATGGCTATTGTCAGCTTTGCTTTTGTATCTGTTGTAGAAAGAAGGGGAAGAAATCCATCCATATCCTTCGGTGAAAATGCCATACTGACTGTATCAGTGGATATCACCACAATATTTTAACACCACACTGCAACACACTATCACATTCACATGCTAACTACACTTTCAAAATCGGATTCATCTTCCATACTGATGACAGTCACACTCCTTGAAACACACAAACACAGAACGTTTTACAACATGTCACCATACAAATGTTGATTCGTCACTAATGAAGCCATTACAGATGAAAATGTAATCCATTATTCCACTTAACATTTATCCTCATCACACAATTCTCAATGACATGAATGATTTTTTTCATGTGTAAGCATATGCATATGTACTTGATCTGCAGCACAATTTTGTTTATTCCTGAAAAGAAACAAAACATTACTAAGATACTAAGAAATCTGCCGTACATGATACGACCCATTACTCTCAGGAACAATACTACCCAAACTTCAATTCAGTGCTCAAGAGTGTCACTAGCTCAATTATTCCCAAAAAACTTCAAGAAAAAAATGCCCTAGTCCAGAACACAAGAGCCAATTATTATAATACGGAAGCCACTTATATGCGGAATAAATTTTTTGCTTGTACTGATATGTTCTACGTACTTTAGCTCTGCCCAGAAAAGGATCTATGGAATGTAAATAAACTTTATTCTCTGCTGTTCTATTATTCTTCTGAAATGTTACAGTTTACAAACTTCTATTCACTAACACCTGAAAGTACTGTTACAAAGTTATCATTACATAATGCTGTGTAAGTCTGGCATAATCAGTGAAGTACTCTAAGCCATCCAGCTTTTACAAGAATGTTCAGAGCACCATAATTTGAAAACCATGTATTATACAAAACAATACACATTAATAAACATGGTAATGTAAGTATAATACACATACCTGTTACTGTTTTCAGTACTTCATGTGCGTTCCATATTAGGGTTGTCCATACCAAGAGTCACAGAAATTAAGTCACAGAACCCAATATATATATGAAAAAGCACATACATTTAATCTGCCCATGTCACACCTTGAGGTGTAGTTTTTAGTGACAGAACTGAATTCAGAGTTATCATTTCAATTATGGGTATGCAAGATACGTGACAAAAGTACAGTAATTTACTCATGGTAAGCCTTCAATTTTACAGTTCAGTGAAAGAAGCTTAGACTTTCTGGTTAGAATGTGAAAGGACCTTCAACAAAAATATTTACTGATCCAAAGTTAGATTTTGAGGTTTCATTTTACTCACAGATAATCATGGAGGTTAGACTTTAAGGTTTCATACTGACAGTCACTTTCAAAAATATCTGCTCCACCGAGATGCTGTGGTTTCATTCAACTTGCATATCAGCCAAGCTCATGTTCTGAGGTTTCATGTTACTGACAGACTAAGAGATGCTGTGTATAAAGGTTTCAACTGAATTCAGTTTACTGGCAAAAACACAGCTTCAACAGACTTATTTACTGCACCAAGATTATGCTTTCAGTTTTCATTTTAATGACACACTCAACATAAACAATAATGCTAAAAGTCACACTTTCTTCTTGTGAAATACCTCATTCTGTATCCAGCAATGAAAGTTGAAACAACTCAACTCCAAGCCACAGACACCTTAATTACTTACCTTCATAACTGTCACATATGTTAAGTCACTGTAAGTGCTGACAACCCTGATTTTCTGCTGTTATCAGGCGCATGATTTCCTCGCCATAAATTAGTGTGTATATATTACGACTGTATTATCGCGCTGAGTCTCAAAATCTAAACTGTGGACATCAGTGTTATTTTTGGAACACAACTAACAGCCATCCGATGTATAGACTCTTGTACAATAATACAGATCCATATAAGACAAATAACTGGCTCCTGTCATATGGACTAGATCCCTTCATGGTTTTTGTTTTCATTGCACAAAGTTAAAACATCAGTGATCAGAATGTCATTGTTGAAACGTTCTATCATGTACGTACATTTATCACCCACACAAATACTTAACATTCCGTGGAAATAATGCAAAGAGTTCAGTTTTGTACCACACTTTCAGACCCATATGACAGAGACATGCACTGAAAAGGGCTGGCAGTTACAGGCTAAGTTGTAACTTTGTATTAACTAATACCGAGATTCCGTGCCATTCACCATAAATATATGATTATCACAATGCTGCACCAGAAAGAAAACAGATTCCCATACATCAAGGTCTGTGAATATTAGAACCGGAGGACGAACAAAAACACTAACGCTGTTACGTGCTAAACAAATTATACGATCATGAGAATACAGTTTGAATTTAAGGCGGATACTTACATAAACTACAAAATGCTCCAAATACATAACCTACAGACATACGTGCAATATAGCTATACACATGAAAGGTTAGTTTTCAGTTACAACTGCATGCACTTCGATACCCTCCCTTTCCGCCACTAAATCATATTCTGGCAAGATTCACACGAATTATAATTGTATTTAACTTTTCCCTTTAAACCTTAATAACTGAAATATATATTTACCTCACGAAATAATATATCGTCCATAATAACATTCTCATTAACCCTCTCTTACGAATACTAACACTCGCCCCTGCTAAACTACTGTCCCAAAATATACTTCCGCCATATTGGGCATGTGCAGTGCGTTTGCGAAGTTGCAGTAAGGCATAGATTAGATGAAGTCTTCCACGGATTAGAGCTACAACAGAGAACGTCCATGCAGCATTTCAGACAGCAGCGCAGTGCGTAACCATGGCTGTTTAAAACACTGCGGCATGGAGCAGTGTTGCTTGAGAAGTTACTATTTCTTCAGCTAGACAAGACATTCCCCGTACTTTAAGCGCCAGCCACTTGTTCCTATCCCAAGCCAGATCAATCCTGTCCCCCACCCTCCCAACCACTTTCTTGTAGGATCCAATTTAACATTGTCCTCTATGGAGGCCTAGGTTTTCAGAGTGGTTGTTCCCCTTCGGTTTCCTCCCAAAACCCTGTATGCACCTGTCCCATGCGTGCAATGTATCCCGCCATCTACTTTTTCTTGATTTTATCATCAAAAGCTTTTAGAAAAATCAGCTATTCCAGGATGCATAACAATATGGAGGAAATGACAGGAAGAAATCATTTTAAAAAAGCTTGAACAAATCATCAGGAACTTAAGATTTTACCACCTGTTACCATGGACTAAACAATACAGCATATGGTCTCGAGCTTCGTATACCCAAACTGAAAACAGGAACTGTTATATTTGTGCAAATCTTGAACCAACAGACTGGCTTATTGCCTATCACATGACTATGTGTTTGTGGAATGTAGGAATGCTGGACCAACAGAAGTAATCACAGGATCAGCTGCTGGGTATAGCATATCACTCCCAAAAATTGCCCCCTACCTTCCTCTGCCTCTTCATACTGCAAAACATGCTTCTGTCATTTTCCAGTTACTATCACATTCATCACTACTACTGACAACAGCCAGCTACACATACAGTAAGAATCCATTTTCCAAGACCTGTCTTCTCGCATGGCCAGTTTTATGCTACTGTTAAGTGCGAGGTCATTAGAAAACACGAGAATCAAGCTGGACCTCATAAATTCTTCCTATATATATCACCCCATGAAAATGAGCACTCTATGTTGCCTCCAAACATCAGGATCCCATTACCCATTGATGCGGCATCATACTGCAGAGAAACTGAATCCTCATGAGCTGCATATCTTGTATTACTGCTTTCATTTTGTTAACTTATGCAGGTTCACTACCAAAGAGTAACATTTAAATATCATAGTTCCCATTTACAGTATTGTAACAAAATTTACCAAATGCATAACTTTCTTAATGCATGAATGAACTATAACTTATATCATAAATTTTCAGCTTTTATCAATCAGTGCAACACTGTGGGTTGCAAGAGTGCCATCACACAAAAAATGGAGATCTCAGAAAAATAAGCCCCCCCTATGTTTAAATTTTGTAAAATCACATATTAATGCATGCCACACATTTGTCAATTTTATGTCATCGAAGCTAGTTTAGTCTTCCCAGAAATAAAACTGCTTCTATGGTTACTTGTGTGTGTGTGTGTTTACTGCCACCCTACAATTACTTAATAGTGTTGTGCTTCACACTTGATGAACTGAAAGGTTACAACCATTAATCATCCTGTGCATACTCCAACCCCAAAACTTTACAAAATACATTTGCATTACATCTATATGCAACAAAAATATACGTAGTCATCCCTATGGTTACATCATCGGCTCACTTTAAACACATACAGCAAAATTCTGTTAAATCTGGCCTCTTATAATTCAGAAATCTTGACAATCCAGCACTTGAGGAGAGTAGTACCAAGACTTGGAGGTTCTGCTTTTTACTAGAAAAAAGCATCAATGAAACAGGCAGACCACACGGACATGTTGAAAAAGGCCTCTGAGAGTGTCTGTACAAGAAACATTGTGCTATCTCCTGACCCCTTGTCACCTCCTCCATCAATTTCTTCAGCTATGAAGACTCCAGAAAACATAGAAGAGGACCCTGTTGATCTTGAACCAGAAAATGAAGATATCCAAATAAAATACTCCTCCGATTAGTTGTACAGCCCAAGTATAGGAACAGTAACAAAAAATTACCTGTAACAACTTACGTAGCACAGGTACCGTCTGATAATCTGGATACCCAATAATCCAGCATGTGTCTGATCCCGTTCAAGAGTCGGATTAACAGAATTTTGCTGTATATGTGTCATCACCCATGTTACTGCTTGCATAGTGACTAGGGTATGTAATGGATAATTGGAGAACCACGGTTCAATTACTGACAGAGGCAAGAGTCTTCCTCTTTTCCAAAATGCCCAGACCAGATGTGGTCTAAACAGCTTAACATTCTATGTGTACTGACAGCTCATACTCAAGGGTTAAAGCAGCAGGGCACTCACCTCAAACCAGTGTCAAGATTAACAACACAGGCAACAAGGAGGCGCGTTCACGTAACCAATGCTGCCATGAAAAGGTAATAAGTATTACAAATTATGCGTGTGTCTGTATTCTTGCCTTAGTTATTGACCATGCAAATTGCATGTGGCCCATCTAGCTTTAGTATATTTTTCCACATTATCTTATAAACGGCACAATTTTCAGGAAAAAGTTACTGAACATAAAATGTGTGTTTTGATTTTCTCTACAACTTTTGCCTGACACATTTCTTATTTTAAGAAGACTTCAGAGATATTATCATAAATGCACATACATCTTCATGTAAAGTACATGTTATTCTTGTCTGATTTTAATAAAACTTGAATTTTCTCGGCAGATTTTCGGAAAATCCTCAATATGAAATTTCATGAAAATCTGTCCAGTGGGAGCCGATTTGTTCCGTGCGGATGGACAGACATGACAAACTTTATTCTGTAATCACCGTGCATCTTTTCACAGTCACTATTTACACTCACCAACTGGATGCACTTTATTAAAAAACTGTATAGTTTTTTAAAACATATTTAAAAACCTTTTAAAACCCGACATATGTTTCGGCTCTTATAGAGCCATCCTCAGGGATTTATCGTTGTTAAAACTGCATATATTAAAACGTCGTTTTCATTGGTTCACTTTTTTGGCAAGGTTTCCCACTTTTCACCGCCCGGCACGCACAGACACCACTTGTTATTCGTACTAAGATAATATGTTAATGTTTCGGTAGGTATTGTATTTGATGCATGGTACTGGTTTATCTTGTTCATTAGGTCGTATTTTTCATGGTGTAGGCTGTACTGTACAGCCTACACCATGAAAAATAGGCTGTACTGTACATGGTATGACAGGGTAAGGTATGTTTTTGGAAATCTAAAAAAAAAATTCACTGTGATGGACAAAAAATATTATTTATCATGAGTGAACACTAAAATAGTACATCACATATAACAATTTTAAAAATTATTTTCTTAACACCAGAATATTTGCCAACTACAAACTATACAGTATTTTTAAGCCCTGTGTATGTAAATTCATAAAAATTTGAAGATAGCTAGAACAATAATTACTGAACTGCTTCACTAACTTCCAAGCACTGGACCAGAGAAGATAATACCGGCATACAATTTACACCTTTTTCATGGCTGAACATGCATACTCTTTCATGTAGCACAGCTGCATTTAAATTATTCTACAATATATACACACATATATGTGTGTGTGTGTGTGTATCACAATCTGAATGACAAGTTATAATGGCGCAACAACTGATAAATCTTATATGAAACTTATAACAAAATTCAAACACCTTTATTTTAAGAAAGAACTTAAACAGAGAGAGAAACACCACAACTAAATCTACTGCCTCAAAGAAAAATGTAGGCATACACATCAATCTTTTATCAAAACCAAATTTACTTCCAACAGACTCTTTTACACAAGACAGTGCAATAAAGAAAGAAAGAAAAGAAAGAGAAAGAAAGAAAGAAAGAAAGAAGCAAACAAATTTGATTCCTAAAGATTGACTGAACCAGGCTGCACACAGCTTATCATTTCCACACAGCGTAGCCGAACAATGAGTTTGAGTCCCAGTCGAGACTCCCCACCAGTCTACATGAGGAAAGGAAAACATTTTTTTGTGTGTGTGTGTGTCCAACCTCAGCCTGAGGAAGGACCCTCTGACCTTCTAGTTTCACTCTACAATATGGGTGGAGGGACAGAGGGCAATAAATGAAAGGAGAGTGAGGTTGGAGACAAGAGGCGGGAGCAGAAAGAAGGGCAGAAGACCTGACGACAGGCAACAGTTGTTCTAGAATTAAGAAATCTGCGAATCCACGTTGTAGCCGACACTAGTGAATGTATTGATGGTGATTAGATAAAGGTGTGAACCTCAATCTAAAGTATTCTATCTCGCCATTGAGGGTGCTAGTGAGACCATAACAGACAGCGACAACAATGAAAAGTCAGTCACAAACCTGCTGCAGACAGCAGCACACTTACACAGTCCTCACAACAACAAACAATGATTAAATCACATGTAAAAATGAACTAGATAAAACCTTGACTAGGCAAGTGATAAACTAATATAAAATACAGCAAGACTGGATAATATCAAGCAGTGGAATTCTGTTGTAACCATCAGTCTTTGCCAGTCTCAGTCCATGTGTGTGGCAGAAATTATTTTTTGCACCAATGTAATGGGTATGTACAGCAGCTTCAAATTTGAATAGTACATTAGTAACTATTCAAAAACACACAAAATTCGATAACTCCATCAACAGGAAAGCAAATACATAATTCAATGCTCCAAAAAGTTGGCCATGTATATGTACACATACTGTGCACTTTTATTAATGCGGATTTCCTGAAAATACTTTGTTCATAAGCACAATTAAAATGAATGTTCAAATCATCTAAAACTAGGTCAAAACATTTTTTTAAGGACAGAATGCAACTGTTTTGTGTGTAGAGGTTGAATTCATATGCACTCCATACTCTGTGGAATTATCCTCAAACTGGTAACCAATCAGCAGCTCAATTACAGATTCGATCTGAAACTCCGATTAAATATGAGGTCTCCTCCTGGGATGTGGCGACACATCAATGGGCGATTGGTGGTCAATGTTTCGAGACGGCATGGTGGTCTTGTCTTCAAGGGTCTAAATGTCCATGATCTCATTTATTGTAATCTTGGTGTTAATTCACTGTGTACTTCCAAGTTTTTAAGTTTTAGTGTGTATGAAATGTCAAACTATAATGCATCAAAAGGTAGGTAAAAACATACACAGGTTGTGGCAAAAGTGGCACAGATAAACAATGGGGATGGGCACAAAACCTCAAAATAAAATAAAACTTAAAAGGCACAAATGGTCATTTCCACCCTTGAAGGTGAGACCACCACACAGTCTCAAAACATTACGCACCAATCATGAAGGGTTGCAGCACCACATCCCAGAAGAATGGCGACCTCAAGTACAACGCTGCACAAGCATAAAACCTCACATCTGAACATGCAATGAACCAAATACATATAAAACATTTGAATTACTAATAACAATGACTGTGAAGTGTTAATTCTTTTTGGCCATGTTCGGTGCACCAGAATTGTGAATACAGTAGAACCCCCGCATCCGCGGATTCGGTATCCGTGGTTTACCGCCCGAAAATATTAAATGGAAAATTCCAAAAGTAAACAATTCATAAGTTTCAAATTGTGCTCCATTCTGAGTAACATGGTGAAACCTGCCCGCCCTGTCACGCTCAGTACATGACTCATCTTTCTTTGTCCTCTGTACCCACGCTGGCCCGCTTTACTCGCATCCACAAGTATAATAATGTACAATGTATTTTATTATTATTTAATGTTGGTAATGTCTTATTGTGCGTAATTTATCAATTAAACTTTATCATAGGTATTATGTAAACAAAAAACGACTTATATATAGGGTTCACTACTATCCGTGGTTTCAGGCATCCACGGTAGGTACGGAATACTGTATATATGTCGAAAGGTAGGTAAAAATGTAGAATGGTGTGGAGAAAATGGCACGCGTGAACAATGGGGATGGACAGAAAACCTCAAAACAAAAGAAAATGTAAAAGACACAAATCCCCTGGCACCATTTCTTAAGCTGTCATGGCAAGAATGAAACATCAAATGCAGCAGCAGTCCAACTGACCATAGCAGTGCAGACACTGGTGGTGGTCTAGGTAAAACAGATTTGTTCCCTTCTATATTTTGTTTTGATAACAAGATTTTCTATCCATCCCCAGTCTACATGCCCCTTTTCATGGTCATGTAACAGTTTCATGCAAGGGATTTGTTAATTTTACATTTCATTTTGTTATTGGTGTGTGCCTTTTTTTGTTCACTTTGAAGACCATGTAATGATTCCTTCCAGGACATTAGTTCCCTTCACACTGAGCATTGCTGTGTTCTGAAATTTTCTAGCCATTTTCCCCACATTCTGTACGAAGCACAAGAGGTAATAATTAACAAATAGAACGTTGATCTGTTGAGAACACTTTCAGAATCTACATGCCAACTGTCACTAACAGCATCACGAAAAGGAACTATAGAATTTGCACACTATTATAAGTAGCAACAAGGGTCACAGTTTGACAGTGAACGTGATTCTTCCATCACTTGTTTGGTGTGATTTTTCCAGTCCTGCCTTATTACAACAGCATCACACTACAGATCAGACACCCTGAGTTCCAGCCTTGGTATGATTGTCCAACTCCAGATCCACCAACTTCCAAGGGTGTGCTGGCTCTTCATTGGGATGCTACACTCTGTTTTGTACAGTGTTACAAAGACTATGTTTGATCGATACGTAATCAATTATCAGTCACACAACATGTAGACATCCTAATGCAAAAACATGTCACAACTCTGAAATACACTATAGACAATGAAACTTATAAAATTCAAATTCAATGAAAGCAAAGTCAGGTGAAGAAATGTCTTCAAAACACACCCCTCCCCACAAAATAAGGTAAACTGGTTCTCATCACCTCACACTATCTTGTAATAACAAAAGATGCAGGCATCTAAACTTTGTACATTAAACATGAAAGAACTTCTCAATAATGAAAGTCATGGGAAATTACAGCATTTTGTCCTAAGAATTTCAGTGGAGCAAGTATAATAGTTTGGATACTATGACTTTAAGAGCCACAACCATTTACCTCTGCTGAAACCATAAAAATAAAGCAAAGCAGAATTAATTTTCACACACGATACATTCACAAACAACATTCTGCACAAGATGTAAACTGTAAGCCATCAACAAGACAAGCCACCAATGTGGCACACTGGCCAACCTACTTTTGGCACAACTCTGTTTTTGACAGTAAGATATCTGGTATTGTTCACATAAGACAGCACACTCTATTGAGATGCAGTGTCTGATTGTATGTCAGCATCACTACATGTGAATTCGTTTTCAGAAAATTCTACACTAGGAACTCTCCCTTGATGGTATCTCGACCTTTTCTAGGGCTTACGCAACCACGTGAGGGAGCTCACATGCATCAGTGAACTTGAAAGCTATGCCGGGGCAGCAAGGCTGCAGGCAGGGCCACGCATGCCAGACAAAGATATCCTGACCCTCCATGTTGAGGTTGAGTGTGAGGCTGACATTCTTGCCTTGTAAAGACTCTACTGTTTCAAAACCCTGGCAACCAGAAAGGCCATGTTCCAAAAATGGGCCAAAGTACCAATAATAAGAAGAAAAACATCAGGAACTTGTACAAACCCTAAAACTACCCTCCTGACACATTTATGCCTTAACTGGCAGTCAACTAACATTGCAGAGCCAAATGATTTGGATGGTATTGGTATGAATTGACTAAATGTTTAGTAGATTTTCATAGATTACAAAACTTAAATAAATAAATATACCACATAATGTACAACTTTTGGGTACCATACTACGCAGTTTTTTTTGTGACATTTTGTAAAACTGAAGACTGTCTCAATGGGCTCTTCAGCATGTTTCTTCGCATTATTTCACAACTGAACCAGCCAGTATTTACTACACTGTTCTCTCATGTCATAAGGGAGTATGTACAGGAACAAATATTCAATGCTACACAGTCTCCTGGCCTCATTTATCTAGAAATTAAATACAAACAGTTGGAATGAGACATCTATGCACTAGTCACAGTTTTCAGGTGAATCAGAGTAAACATTCATTAATCATAGAAACAAATCTCACAGCATGAAATTCCTACAACAAAACATCAGTTTTAATAGCTTTTAGTTCACAGGCTTGAAAACATGTGACAATAGCCTCTCCAAACAAAGTTATGGAGAGCATGACAAATTCACTTCTTGCTGAATACATTACACAGATACCAATGAAAAAGGAAATTGAATCAAACATATTCTTCACATCCATCACAGAGCAAATATTTCTGCTTCCTGAAAAAAATATTAATTTTGCATTAATTATGAAAAACGATATATCAGAAGATGATAGCATATTCAGCAAAACTTGTAATGCATTAATGTTACTGTGACAGTCTCTTCTTACAGTTCATCTCTTAACTTTTATAGATTGGAAGGACACAAACCAATGAAATACTGAATAATCCAGTGTTTTGTAACAACTAATACTGCACGGGTCTTATTCCATATGCTGGAATCTATGAATTACAATATCACAATCTGTTAATGAGATCCATGGATCACAGTCTATCTCGAGAAGCTAATAATCACAATCACTGAGAGTTTCTATGACAACTCTACTAAAAAACTTACTACACTGATAACGGTGTTCTAATGGATACCACACTGATATTCCATTCCTCTATAAAATATGAAGGATGGCATTTCCTTAGTAACAGAAGTACAGGTACATGGCACAAGGACTGTCACAACACGACACGAGCATCTGAGAACCAATTTACCTCAGCACTCTAAAAATGAAAAGCATGCAGCACTGTGGTGACAGACAGACACCACCCAACAAACAGAATTTAGGTATTGGATGGTAAGATGTAAAACACAGATGCATATTTAACACATATAAAAGATAATAAATACCAAATTCCAAGAAATTCACTAGCACATCAGCACAACCTTGAGCTGCACATCTCTGGAACTTCCGGTGACAACATTATCAGAGCAGTGTTCCTGTTATCATGTGGCAAAGTATCATTCTAAGATGGTATTAAGTTTCTATACTCACATCAATAATCCAAGTCTGTATTTTCCACTGTATATGCCACATGTTATACTTGCCCATTACAGTGTGAACTTTTTTTTGTAAACAACTGGCCATGCATTATAATTAACAAACATTTAATTCAGTTAGGTACTTTCAGGTACAAAATTAATGTGTACAGACATAAAGCGCAGCCAGTTTTTCAGAAGACATTTGCAGGACAAAGTGTGCATTACATTAGGGCAGATGCAGTAGTAAATACATACATGAACACACACACACACCCACAAAAACTGCCCTATTGCAAGTCCATAGAAAACAAGTCTATCTTCTGTGCAGAAGGCAACACTTGTGCAGCAAAAACTTGATTCACTTCACACAGTACATAAAATGACACCACCCATCAGTCACACCCTTTAACTTATACCATTACTACTAATTTATTTTATACCATTATCCCACAACTAATGTTGTACCTTAAAATACAATTACCTGCATGTTGTTAATAATTTTGATATTTAAAAAGCAGAAAAACATGAACACTATCAAAAGATACCATATATATAGAAGGAAATTACACATGGTATACAACTAATCAACAAATACTCAATCTTTCCTAATCTGTTATTTGATGCAATAGTCTAATCTAACCAGCAAAAACCACCACCGTCATGCAGACTCCGAACTTGTGACGTAACACACTTAGTCTAGAATCAACAGCAAATGCATGCATACATGCAATGCAATCACCTATCATACATAAGGTAACACATTTTACAATTAAAATTCAACATATTTTACAATGCTACTTTTCTGAGCACATTTCCTGATCAAGAATATACTCCCCTTTTTTCAGGGGCCAGGAGAGCATACTTGGTATAGCAACTCATTACAGACCACCTACAGTATGCATAAAAAAAATTCCTCTATGTATACTTGAAGGCCAGACCAGGAGATGGCTTAATGTAATCAAGCAAAAACATGTCGTCTGTCTAATCCTGTATATGTGTACTATAGGACTAAAAAGTTGCATCACACTGACATTTTCTTACCAAGTTAATACTACCCATACAGGGATGTTCGCCACAAAAGAACTATGCTATGCATATCAATTACTTACATTTAACAAAATGTAATTTCAATAAAATGTCCTGAAAAATGCAATTACTACAAAACAATAAACAATACCTGATATTTTACCTACAAAGATTTAAAACATTCCAACAGCTGATCAAGTCTTCTACGATGCTACGCTTTGTTGCTGGGTAAATAGTTCTTGTTTTGATCATAGTGCCTTTATATTCCAAGGACAAGCTTCACAGCCTGACCCTGAACAAGTAAAGACACTACAACCCTTTGAAATGTCAGGAATTATTTATCCAGACACACCACATAACACCCCAGAACGCTTGAATCTTCTGCTATGTTGTAGCTGTAATTAAGTAATTTTAGTTTATCCTGATTTACAACTTGATGTAATGACATATTCTTTGTTTTTAACTTCATCTGACATATGGCATGCAGGTCCAGACTCAAGGAAATAGGCACAAATAATGAAATGTGGGTGTTCTGGATGTTACTTAATGAAAGTACAAGCATTCGTAATTTAGGAACCGGCTGTCATGCTCTTATCATCCCTGGATTTTAAATTCCTAAAACATTAAAAATAAAAACAAAAATTTTAGGTATATATAGGTATATATTATATGCAACACATACCACAAGTTTTCTCTCCTGAAACTTAGCAACAGATATAGAATCAGTATAAATGCAGTAGCAACTTTATTTCGTTTTTTGTGTGGGGATATACTATTGAATGTTTAGCTATCTGACCATTTCTCTGGCCTGCTTACCTGTCCCATTTCTTGTACTTATCTTGTAAATGGTGAGATATTATCATAAATGTACATAAATGTTCATGTAGTTTTGTCCTATTTTAACCAAAAGTGGAAAGCATAAAACTTTTCATTAAAAAACACTATACAATTTCACAAAAATCTGTCCAGTGGGATCCCAGTTGTTCTACAAGGAAAGACATGATGAAACTGACAGTTGCTTTTTGCAAATTACTTTGTAAACACACCTGAAAATGATCACATGTACCTTTAAGTAGTTAATGCAGATAATGAATGTAATTATTTTAAATTACAACATTAGTTGCATGGTGACACCATAAAATAAATTGACATTATGACTATATGCTACAGCAGGTCACTCGTATTTTCGTACCATTAGTTTCACTATACACATTCTATCTATAAAAAACTACCTAAACTGTATCAAGTGCAATGGAATTCCTGCCAGCCAGCTCTCACTTTATCTAAATAACTGAAACAGTAGTAGCCGCAGAGAGAGGAACATTACAGGCTGCTAAGTTTCACCACTAGCAAAGAATTAACATCACTAAACTGATTTTACGTAACTTTATGACCGCAAGGGCTTCTGTGTTTCTAATCCCTTACCACAAGCTTCATATAATCAACATGTTACTTAATTATATGAAAGCCACATAACAAATTTTGGAGCACAGTTAGTATACTTACATATGCCTACCTCTTGTGTTTAAGCACACATATTTCTTACTACATAATACACAACATATCCTTATAAGTAATTTAATTTTAACAAGGCTGACCATTACAACCATATAAGCATGTATGTATGTGACTAAAATAAATTTCAGGATAATGTGTAATCCTCCAATTCTAAAGTTTTTAAGCTGCATACACCCTGAAAGGGTATATCTAGGGTCAGTGCTATCTCTTAATTTGTGAATAAATACAGAAAATCACATTTTAACTTTGTTATAAACACTTCATTATACACAAAATTTTTACAGCAAACAATAAAACAATGACTTTTTTATAACGTAAAAACAGACAAATATTGTACATTTGGTAACATGACATTTAGATTCATCTTATTACCTATGAATCAAAACACTGTCTGGTACTGAGGAAATGACAAATTACATTCACAGTCATTCAGATTGAAGGACAACATATGTCATTTAAAATAGTGGTTGTTGCACATGAACAATGTATTTAAGTGACCACAGTTTTGTACACACAACAACAAACACCAGCGATTTATTGTCTGTTCAAAAGTTATCACATTTCATCCACATTATTGTGGCAGGTTGAGAGGAATTCCATACTATATTTTTCAAGCAAGGCCAATATACACCTGAGCTTTGCCTAGCCTAAACCTTGGAAGGCTCTCACATCCTCTACAGGCCTTAACACTAGCAATTACATACTTCTGCTATCACAATTTTGAAGATGGTAATACAGAACCATTACTCCTGCAAATTTTCTATCCAAATGCTGTATATGTCACACTGGGAACAACAAACCATTTCTTGCAAGTTCATAAGATGGCCAGGCACAACATGCAATGTACTGAAGAATTCAGCACCAACTAATTTTCTTTAATTTGTTTTATCAGTCTTTCTTTCCACTCAAAATTTAAAGCATGTGCTTTTATACGTCAAGGGTGTCTACATAATTCATCTTTTGGCCATGATAAACATAAAAGTAACAGGTGAATCACACTTACGTCTAATTAACAACTCCAAGGGCAAACAGCAGACACTGGTCAACACGCTCTCAACCTCATACTAAAAATAAACCTGAACTCAAAATAGATGCACTCTGAACTGAGATGGAAATGCAGCACAGTTCAAGAAGAAAAAAATATATATATAAAATTTTGTTGTAGTAACTGTGCACACAGAAAAATCACTTTATTACTTGTTTCAATTTATTCATATTTACTGCAAAAAGTTCATATGAATTTCTTGAAAATCACTATACTTTACATGTGTGTAGTCCTGCAATGAAATCTACACACACATAACCAAGCATCCAAGATGTGGCATTATAACATTAACACTCACGACAGGCCACACCGACAACTTTGGCCCCCAGTCTTATATTCTAGACTCCTACCGTACATAAGACCTCACGCTCATGCAATTGGTGGGTCATCATCATCTTCCTGTCCAATCCGCACTTCATCGTAGCGTCGCCGTCTCAGATGCTGAAGCCTGTGAAGCCACTGGTAGCGACGAGCAGCATAGACCAGTCCCACTACTGCCACAATCAGCACCAGTGGAATCAGAATGCTGGCAGCAATAGTGGAGCCTGCCATAGCAGTAAACAGCCATTAGCACCATGTGAGATTTTAGATTGGCTCCACTGCATTTTAGGCAGGCCACCACAGAAAAATTTTTTTTGTAACGATGAAGGCTGCGTGCTATCTAGGTGACAGTTGTGGATGGACCATACAAGGAGAGGAGGGACTTCCTTACTATGGTGTGAGGGGCGGAAGAGGGTGTGGCAGCTCCGTGTGTAGGCTGCAGTGCTTAGTCAACACTTCTCACAACGTGAATGAATAAGCAGAAGGGGTTGATAACCATAAAGACATTACTGACAAAGGGAGGGTACAGATATGGTAGGGAATAAAAAGAGCGCCGATTATAACAGACATGGCCTAAACACTAACCTAAGTCCGTCTTGATGTTCAGATTTAGTGTAAGGGTTGGGGAATAACAGTAGTGTCAACTATAACACAGACATTGCCTAAACGCTAACCAAAGTCAGTCTCAAATGCCACGTTTAGTTAAAGGTGGGGGGGGGGGGGGGGCACAAACCACCACGCCCCACAGCAGACATGTAATCTGTCACAGCACACTGGATACAATGTGGTCTGCCTAAAATGCAGTAGTGCCTTGAGATTCTCACAGCAGTGCTGATAAAGGCTTCCATCCTCTGGGACGATGCCATATATATTGGTATAAAGGTACCAACATTTAGAAGAACACAATGTCTCCACCTTCAGGGCAGTCCAAGTCTGCTCTTCTTGGAATACTCCCTACAGATGGAGGCATTATGCCTCTCAAACACTGGTAAGTATACACCAACCTACATGTCTCACGTCTCATCATTACCTGATACTTTAGACGAATATTCTGCCTCTGGTGTTGTAGGTTGGTCATCTGAATGTGACCCTGCGGGAGTGACAGGCCTCGTCTGTATACAGGGCTCTGTGGGATGCCACCTGGTGTATCCTGCTTTACACTTGCACACACCAGTATCATCACTCCGTTGGTTACAAGATTCATTAGGGTCTAGGCATACAGGTCCCAATGAATGCAATGAACATGGAGTTTCTGAAATTAAATTTTATTTAAAATTAGACACTATTATTTTACAAACTGAATCTTACTCATAACGGCTTTTAGTGACATACAATAATTTCATGTATCTAACTTTAAAATAATTTTACCTGAAGCAGAAATGCTTTCAAAAACAAGAACACCGACAAAGATAATAACCAAACGGTAAAGACAGTTCATTTCCATCCTTTGTTAACTTCGAAACATCGATTCATGTGCCTCTCTCTTGATCTTGCCGTACGTATTTTATGTGTATGGCACTTCCTGCAAAATATGAACGATACTGTGAATTGAATCAGCCTTCAGCCTTCAGCCTTTGCCTATGGAACAACGACAAGGAAATCACTACTTAAGGCTACGTCGCCATAATTACAATTCGTCCAGCGCCCACTTGATGCGTTTGATTAAATAAATTTCAGCCAACAGTGCCGCCAACAGTTACAGAACAGGCAGTTGGAAATGTATAATCGATTCTTTGAAATTAGGGTGGACGGCGATTTAATACATTATGTTTATCATTTCAGGCAGTTATAATGTGAATAGCAAACCCTGATAAGTGTAACGTTTATTATAACAGCACAAAATGAAAGTGTAATATTTTTTTCTTTTGACTCTTGCCGTCATGTGCATCCCTCAAATAATATATACGAACAGTCTGCGTCGCTAATTAGTGACGTGTGAAAATCACGCACAAAATGAAAAGATTTAAAACGAACAAAACCAGTTGTAACCCAGAAGCAAATGAACTGCAATCAGGGTTCTGTTTCCAACACACATATAAGTTTATTTCGACCTGTGTACGGTTTACAACATAAACACGTGGGTAATGGCATGTGTCATGCAGGACAAGCGTTGTGACCTTAGGTAACTTCAATCTTGCGCAGAAATATAAATTGCTGTTATGAGATAGTGTTCTTTCTACATAATACTAATTTCTGTGTAATCTAAAATTGGCCAATCCCAGTGGCCGCGCCGTCTAAGGCATAGGTCTGCGGCCGTTCGCTTGCTGGGATTGTGGGTTCGAATCCCGCCGGGGGCATGGGTGTCTGTTGTGAGTGTTATGTGTTGTCAAGTAGTGGCCTCTGCATCGGACTGATCACTTGTTCAGAGGAGTCCTACCGAGTGTGATGTGTGAGTGCGATCGCGAAGCCGCGATAATGAGGAGGTCCTGGCCCACTGGGGGCTGTTGCGTCACTGAAAAAAAAAAATGTAATCTAAAATTATTGGACGTTCACCAGCAAAATATCCGGACAAGATTTGAAGTAATTTCAACATATAAATATCTTTTGTCGTGTGTGCAGAACGTATTAGGCACAAAACGAAAATTTTGTCGTATATCATATCATCATATCATTTATTTACCTTCCATGAATCTACAGATATGGAAAAAAGTCATACAACATATAAAAAAATACAAACACGTAGATCATATTGGAGGTAACAATGAATGAATTCGAAGTTTCATTATCACAATGTCCCACTCATTGCTATCCTGCCAGACATGGTGACGTGCTTTATGCTGTGTTGTAGGAAAATAAGGCAACCGTATATGTGCTGAATGTACATATTTGTGGCCATATAGTGTTTGGTGTCGTCTTTTTATGGGGCGAATTGTTGTGGTGTGCCGTGGGTGTTTGTGGAACATTGGTCGAAAGCAGTTTTCTTCCTCAAGGACACAGCTTTTCTCTTCATTACTATTTGACTATTACTATTACTTCATTACTATTTGTATTGACACCGAGAACGATATTTTTTAAAACCTGTTGTAAACATGAAATTGTAACTTCACATTACTGGACACACGTCTATTTGTTGTGCCGTTACGTTTATTATTTGTGCCATCCTCGACGCCGTAGTCATTTTTTTTTTACATTCCAAAGTGTTATGGGTCCATAACCGTTTAGAACTGGACCCATGTTTACACGATATTTCTTACTCGTAATGACTTCTGCCTAAGATCCAAGTTGTAACCTTTCCTCCCGAATCATTTTGTACATGTGTTCGCCATTTATGCTAAAAATTAAAAATAAAATCTAACAGAAAATTAAAAATGAGTAAGTTTTGCGAACATACTCCTTCCTCCGAAATCTAATGGTTACACATTCTCTCACACCAAAATCAAATTTCGGTCCTTCTGCCCGACTTGTATCTAACCTTAAAGAAGTAGACACAATTGCAGCCTATTTATATTCCGGACTATAATATAACATTACAAGAAGGTATAACCTTTATACCTCATAATGGCAGATTCGATTGTGCACAACTTCATGTAGTACAACTGATATTCTTGAGCACAGACAACAGACAACGTTTCCAAAGTGGTTATCAGCACTACAGTCGTGTGGGATGTGACACCATGTAAAGTAGGCTTGCGCTATGTTTTATGTGCTGGGGGCAACTTCGTTAAAATTTGGTCCCCAAGCAGGCAACATGAAATTCAATACACAAAATGAAGAATGACTGAGTATACGTATATTGTACAAGTGCGTATAATTTTATCCGCGTGTTTATCTATACATAATGTGCAATAAAAAATATACTGACAGTAATAGGGAAAATTTATAAGAAATACAATGTACAATCTAGGTTATGGTGTTGCTAATTTTAGCACATTTCTACAAAATTAATTATGTAATACATGTCTGTATAAATAAACAGCTCATAGATTTTCAAAATTGCTTCGGCAGTCTATCTCGGCTTTGCCAGAGACAGAGTTAAAAGGCGATTTCTCATTTCAAATGTCTCGGCGAGCAAAATATTGTCCGCGAGCCACGGATTGGTCGGGCCTGAAGTAAAGTGATAGAACAAAGGTTGCCGATAAATTTGCTGAATCCATCTTCTGGCCAGAAGAGAAAGTCGCAAGCCTCCCTAGCAGACTATAATGTTACGGATCCCATGTTCTCCTTTCTACCATTTCTTTCAACTATTTTCGAGATAGCAGTGAGACACGTGATGTGGTTGAGGTACAGCATTGCACGCAGGACAATCAATGTGACGCCGATCTAGTGTGCAGTGAGGTAACCGAAAGGTTCCGTCGAAGTGTGAGCGTAATCTGACGTGTCTTATACAAATTGTTTGTATTTGCAGTTACAGTGCGGTCCATAAAATCTATGCTAACACATTATAAATTGATGCCACGGAAATTATGTCGCGCCAGTTATTATAATGGAAATTTAAATTCGCCAAGCCGTGGCCTGTTGGTCTAGGGGTATGATTCTCGCTTCGGGTGCGAGAGGTCCCGGGTTCAATTCCCGGACAGGCCCTGTATGTTTTCTTTCTCCGGGGTTGTGGCGCTTAATTTTTAAGGTTGTGAAAACTCTGCATTTAAGAACAAGTTGTTACATCCTTTCTATATAAACACACAACTAAATCTGTTTACAAACTGGACAACCGAGAAATCGTCGTTACTTAGTTTCTCCACAGGGGCAAGTGCCCAGACTGACTCTTGGGCTCCTATTCAATTGGTCCTGAGGGTGCTTTCCCTGTAGGTAAAGCAGCTGGGACATGGTGCTAACCATGTAACTCCACTAGTGTTGACTTTAAGAATGAATGGGTCTATACCTCCACTCCCACATATACCTTCATGATGTGCACATGTATTACGTTGCCGTTTGCCCAAATATGTGTAATTTATATACCCCACCAAAATAACATTCAAGTGAGATGTGTTACTGCCATGTATAGGAAAAGAGAGACACTGTACTGTATGATGCAAATAGATGTCATTTAAGGTTACTGAAATTGTTCAGTTGGGAAAGCACTGGACTGAAGATTTAAATGTCAAGGCCAAGTTTCAACATGTGCTTTTAATTTAAGATACTTGCACTCATTTGTGTCTTTGCTTCGTTGGTAATTTTGTATTACATTTCTGCTTAATTTTCACTGGGTGAGGAAGTACCAAGGTTTGTACCAACAGACAATACATATGTTGGTACAAACCAACCAAATGTGCCTTGCACAGAAGCAATTAAACTGAGTCCTGAAAGAAACTATGCATATCTGAGGGTACCTTTGCCCCGAAGAGTGTCATGGTGAGGTCTGTCTTACACTTAAAGAGGATATCCTTAAGTGTACCATAGTGAGAGGTCCAAGAGTCCATGGAATTTAAATATGGGGGAACTTCAGAAACATTGGTAAGTTTCTGTATGGCATCACATCGTACGAGAGAGTGCAGCTCGTAGTCGCAACCATGAGCGCCTCAGATCTCAACATAATTTTCATTTGATACTGTCATTCCCAGCTTTGTCACACTTTAAAATGATTTAGCTGTCCTTGCATATTTTTGTCATGCATTCAGATGATGAGACTTGGGAATGCACACACTTTCTTGGATTGCGTGACCCAGAAGATGAATGCACTATGATCCTTTGAAAAGTCTGTCACTATTCACCAGTCAACATGGCATAACAGGTCACAAAACTTAAATTTTCTTGAACATATGCTAATTTTTCACTGCACTTATCTCTAGACCAACCTTCCATCTGATAGTTTCTATACGATTTTTGATTATAATTTAGTTGTCTAGTCTTATTTACCATGTACAATCATAATGAAATAGAAAGTGGAATGTTTGTCTACAAAAAGGAAACCATGATTTATCATCCCTACTGCCAACAATGATTATGATGATGATGATGACAGCAGCAACAACAGCAAATATGGCGATCGACAACAATGATGACGCAACAACAACAAAAACCACCACCACAGCCACAACAGGATTAATTCACTTTGCTCCTTTCCAGTTAATTTCTTTCAATGACCAACTAATGGGTCACAACCCACAGTTTCAAAACACTGATGTAGATGCCTGTTGGGGCGATGCACAATGCTGCCACAGAAGCTGAGAAAGCTCAACAAGAACCCTAGAAACTATGGTGAAGCTGTGACAGACCCAGCAAGCCTATGGTGAATAATAATATCATAATGCTTTCAAAGTTGCAGATAGTCTTAGAGAAGAGATGGTAAGAAGCTCTGATGTTATCTCCTATAAAAACAGTCATATAAAGCCATGCCAGGTGAATTTTGGAGAGTGGCTTATATGCTGAAGTCATATTTCTGGAGCCCTGCTGGTGATCTTAAAATGTCTGTAACCCCAACATAGGTTGTGTCTGTATTTCAAAATTGAGAGTTCCCAGCTGTCTAGCAAGAGGCCCTTTACCAAGATGCATTTTCTCTGCTCAGATGGACTACTACCTATGATGAGGACTTCAATGATGTGAATTTAATAGTAACAGAATAACATGAACATTGTTACTTTTACTGTGTCAGCAGTTAGCATTGCTTTACAGTGAACATCCCCTGGGGGGACGTTCTTCTCATTACCATCATGCAATCTCTTTGAGGAGTTCTATCGGCAGGAAATACGAGAGGCAATGTACATATAAACATAATATTGAGGGGTGTTCGTGTAACCATTGTTGCCATGGAAAACCAATAAGTATTACATATTGTGAGTGTATGTCTGTAGCCTTAGTAAACCAGCATGCAAAGTGCTCGTGCTGTATTACCTCATCTGTGGCCTGTCCGGCTCTACCATATTTTTCAACATTTTCTCATAAATGGCATGATTTTCAGAAAGTTATTGAACATAAAATGTGTGTTTTGATTTTATCTACAATTTTATCTGAAACATTTCTCATTCTCAGAATTCAGTGACATACTATCATAAATGTATATTGTGCTTCATGTAAAGTACCCGTCATTTTTGTCAGATATTAATGAAACTTTAATTTTCTTGGCAGATTTTTTAAAAATACTCAAATATCAAATTTCATGAAAATCCATCCAATGGGAGCAGAGTTGTTCCATGCAGACGGACGGACAGACAGACATGACGAATCTAAGTTGCTTTTCGCAATTTTACGAATGTGCTTAAAAAGCAAGCAATACAGGATATTACAATTTGTCAAAAATATAATGTATGTAGCACATTTGGAAAGCAATGCCTCCACATTTGTATCTTTACATCCAGACAAGGTATCGAAATGAAACAAAATACAAAATGTAGCTCAGAATGTATGCTTTGTTTCCATACCTCATTTTTCCAAGTAGTGTCACTGTATTTCATCTACATCCTGTTTCTTCCAGAACAAAATTTGATAAAAAACTCTGCTAATTCTCTCCCTCTCTCTCTCTCTTGTTCTATGCCCAACATGTGTAACTTTTTCGCAGTGCATGACTTACCAGTAACCTGCTCACTACTGCAACGTTTACTGTGTTTCACCATCAGCAAGAAAGAGTGGGGCTTTGCCTCTGGTAGGCACAAGTTTGGATCTCACACCATCTCCACTTGATGCTTTGGACTGTCCACAGTTTTCTTGCACAAGTGTTAAAGGGGGCTAAAACTACCCACACTGCTCAACACTCTCCTTACTCTTGCCAACATAGCAAAGTGGATAGAAAGGAACATAAATGACATGACAACTGTTGATAATACAGACACAGTAGGAGCTGTATTCTCTCTCTCTCTCTCTCTCTCTCTACGTGTGCGTGCGCGCACACTTGGTAACACAATCCCAAGACCAAACAGCTAAACAGCCATGAATTACAAACACACTGATGCACTAAGAGAAAACAAATTAATAAAAAATACAAGGAGGCCGACAATAGACTCTATTATCTGTAGTAACAATGGGGACAACCATCAGTGGCCACAATATATAGAGAGACTGATATTAGAGTTCTAGTTCTATTTGTTGGAAAATACAGGTACCTGACTAATCTTTCAGTCAGTTTAAAAGCTGCTGAATGGATGATGTGTTTCCAAACCTTAATGCTATTTTATCATCACTACCTTCACCTGTTCGTGCTAGGCATTTCAATGCTCAGTACCTCACTACCAGTGATAATCAAACCACAAAAATGTTTTCAGTGTCAACATTTTCACCACAACGTATGTAAGAAAGTCACATTCCTTATCTGTTGGGCCACAGTGATAAGTTCTGGTGTAGGTAGGGTTGGCACTGTGGTGGGTCATAAACTGAAACCAATACATATTGCAAACAGAAGGCAAAATATTTTCATTATAATAACAAAACATTATCTCATACAGTCACTATATACATCAAATCAATTCATCTTAAGGTAGGAAATGTACCAACTTTTAACAAGTATTACAAAGAGATAAAATTATCTCTTCACTATAATAATAAGCTAAAACTTTGTATGAAAAATATATTTATTATTTAATCTAACGGCATCAGTTTTGTATGAAGAGCAACATTTCTTTTCTTTAATCTAACCAATGAAAAAGCAGCAGTATTACTATCATCATGCACAATAGAGCTAGCACTTTACAGCATTTTTTGGTCCCATGTTTTACATTTTCCTGAATTTCAGAATATTATTCTAAAAGTACTAATATATACAGTAATTCACTCTACCCTATAAACAAAATTTTTAGTGGTCCCTGGACAGGAAATAAACGGAAACTTTGCCCACGTTCAGTCTGGGATGTACAAACCTTTCCTGCTGCCATAAATCATAACTATTCACTCCTCCACGCATAATGATTTGAGATATAGTACTCTCAAACAACTTTTCTGATGCATTCACACATGGAAATTTACATACTTCAAGGCTAACTTACATACATTCTTAATTGGCAACATATCATATGGCAAATTCCTTTTCTTTGAATAATCCTCAGTTTTTTCATCAAAAGTATTATATAGCTTAATTAAATGGCCTCAATTTAATCTGCCACAGCAGACAGAAATGCTCAATGAACTTGAGCCAAAAACTGCCTTGCCAGAAGACTGAACAATTAACTCATAACAACTCAAATCAGCACATTACGGGTGAAGAGTGACGAAACATTTAAATCTCTACTGTGCCACTAGGCAGTCACAGCACCAAGTCCTCAGCCATTTTCCATAAATTAATTTGACTTACACAGACAGGAATATTATCAGGCTTCTATATAACATAGGTACGCAAAGCTAAAACTTATAATGTATATACACAATATTAACTCTTAACATCTTGGCTCTCATTTCGTCATGTCCATCCAAACAGAAATGCTGGTTGGAAGAGATTAACAATGCAGCAATGTTGACAACTTATGCCAGCAGCCTGACTGTGGAGAATACCTCCATGCAATTGCAAAACATCTGTAAAAAAAAATCTGTTTCAGACATACAGTAATCCTTGTTTAACAGATGTGACATTCTTGAATTATATTGTGCGTATTACATAATATCCATGCTGTCCAAGACCTGGGTCTTAAGGATGTATGGGTAATTTGCCTCTAATACATATGCAAAAGCTAAAGGTACAAAATAACAAGTACTGTATAGTATGAATGTATAAACCCAATGGGCCATGTGTCAGTTTACAGACAAGAGACTTGCACAGACGTCAACATCTCATTTAATTTAAATGTCATAAATAACATCATATAAACATAAACATAAACTAAGATTAATATTAAAGTACCATGGGTATAAAATTGACTTGAAAAATTCAAATGTAAACACGAACATATGACTCACTGAGTACCATAAACACTAGTTTTATCATGTATGGCATTCTGTTCTAGTTACCTCCTTTTCCAGAAGCATCATTATGTTTACACTTTCAGGTCATATTTTGGGGTAGAAAATACAGTACTTTATAATAAAAGATAATGGGATGAAAAATTATTAAGGAGATAAATATGGTAGCAATGTGCCTGTTTCCTTACATAACATATCAAATAGGCAGAGCAACAAAGGTAGCAGGTATATTTTGGATTTACAATCCTTTATCTAATTAATGTTTATCAAGCATGGTTAGCCCTTTCATTGCTGAATTACTAGGTACATTCGCATAAATAGCAAAAACCACCTATTAGCTTTGTCATGTCTGTCCATCCGTCTGGCCGCAAGTATCAGCACGGCCCCCACTGAATGGATTGTCATGAAATTTATATTGGGAACTTCTCCAAAAATCTGACGAGGAACTTCAGATTTGGTTAAAACAAGACAACAGTATTGGGCACTTCATGTGAAGACCTAAGTATCTTTATATTGCTGACAGTAATACAAATTATTTTGTAGCTCAACAACAGTACAAAGGGAACCCAGTTTTGCATTTTCATGGCCAACATTTAACAGTTTTATATTTTCACAGCTATATGTAGGCCAACAACAATACAAAGGGAATGCACTGTTGCATTTCCATGGCAACAATGGTTATGTGAACGTGCCACAATGTTACATCATACGTATATCTTGTTTTTAAATGTATGCTACTTCAGTTACATCCTGTGGTATAGAGAAAACCAAAAATGGTAATATAAATTGATAAGACTGCACATGAGGACAATTTACTGACATCAAATTTATGTTTCTATTAAGTAATGTTAAATGTTACCTCATTCCCAGTATCAAAAGGTTGAACCACCAAGAATTTAATGATAATTCCAAATATGGGATTTCAAACTCTTTTTTTTGGAGGTCCCATTCAACATTCGTGTCCTCAAGTACTGCAACTCAGAAGAAAATAACCCAGCCTGACCATCAGGAACTTTCGAAACATATATCGGGCGTTACCAGAACATGCCAGTGTTTGTTGATGAAGCCTACCTCACAGAGAAGTGCTGTACTGTTTTGTTCCCTAATTACGAAGTGGATCTAAGCTTTCTAGTGAGAAATCTTCATTACCAAATGAAAGTCCTCGACTGAAACCATCCTGTAAGAAAACATGATAAACATGCATATTTTAAAACAAGTGTTTGTCGGACGTACACACTGTTTGGAATCCAGCCAAAGATACGTGCATTGAGATAATTATGTTCTTATGAGCAACTGTTTCATAAACCCTTTGAAGCCCCAGCAACCAGAACCAACAGTACATAAACTTTAGAGGGAACAAGTGATAGGCCCTGAGCAGTAAGAATGTGAGCATGACAAAAATTTAATTTTTCTGATTCTTCATCTTCTCTGGCTTTCATGCATGTTTGCCACAGAAATAAACACTACACTTTTCTTAACGTGCATATGGCATTACAATGTAATGAAAAAACAATGTCATGACCTACGCAACAATGTGTGCTTGGTCTGAAAGGCTGACTCTGAAAAAAGCTGGTAATACCAATCTCAGGCCAGGCCATGTGGAATCTGTGGTGGACAAAGTGACACTGTGGCATGTTTTTCTCTGAGTATTTTGGTTGCCAGTATCATTCCAGTAAAGATCCATACATTTCATTCATGCACCACTAATGCTACATAACTTTAGCAAATTACAGTGTTGTTAATACCTCCACCCCATGCCCAACTCTCTCCATACTATTTCACCAGTCAATGATAAGGGCTCCGGGATTGAATCCCAGTGGGGCAAGATTTTCTGCACCCATTCAGAACGGCCCTGGGGCCCACCCAGCCTCCCGTACAATGGGTACCAGGTCTCTTTCCTGGGGGTGAAGCGACCAGGGTGAGGCATTGACAATCCACACCCCCATCTAGTGCCAAGGTTAAAGAAGGTGTAGAGCTATACTTCTACTTTTCCTCTGGGCCCTTCATGGCCTGTTCTAGGGTGAACTTTACTTCTTTACCTTTATGATAAGGGCATGTATGCATAAATACATACGTGTGCATGCATGCACACACACATATGCATCTCCCCTCTCTCTTCCATGGTTATTTATAATTAAAGATGGTTAGATGGTTCTTGGGTGCAAAATTGGATAGAAGTTTCTCTACACTCATGGCAAAATCAGAAATGTGACTTGTGGAAAGACCACTAGAGGCTAGACCAGATACAAGTCTCCTGGCATATGATGCTCAATGTTTTATTTAACGATGCCGTCAAATAGTGCCGGTGGTAAATTAATGAGTATGAGTACAGAGCACTGATGATGAAGATGGGGTAAAACTGAAGTATTTTTAAGTGAGACATCCCGTTGTGATGAAGATATACACATGTAGGCTCTTTGTTCATGAGCTGAAACATGTCCAAATAACACCTATCAACATATAAAGAATTGTTGTGATTGATGGCTACATTCCCTGTGCTTGTAAAATTGAAGTACCCAGAAAAAATCTCAGTGCCACTATGTACACCACAAATCCTTCACGGACTGGCATGGGATTGAACCTAGTCCTCCACAGTGAGAAGCTGGCAACTGGGCACCTGAGCCATGGCACAGCCCTAAAATATCATAAGTTGACAAGACCATTTTACCTTCATCTCAAGAAGTCTCTTGTCTAAAAGCCCAATGGCATTTTCCAACTCCTGTTGTGAGGGATCTCCACTGTCATGGTTGCCAAAGTCTCCCATTCCAAATGGATCTGGGAGAACACCTACAGCTGACGGCACCTGTTGTTTTGGTGTAGCCCTAAAAAAAAAATTTCAAGTTCATCTCATTTGTACATTTTATTCAGCTGACAGGTTCCTGCAAACTGCAGGGCCACTCAGTTGGAATAGGCAAATACTTCTATCAGGTTGGTGCGTGATTTGGACTTGCAGCAAAACCACAAAACCAAGAATGTATGCATATTACAATTTCTCTTAAATTTTGCCCCAGTAACTGTTAACAGTTACTGTGAAGTCACCCATGCATTATGTGCCTAGACCACACATAAATCCCAAGCCCCATGTTGCTACAACTACTGTATATGTAAGAGTGTGATGGGTATTCAATCACTCTGTCATTTTCTGTGATGAAATGCCACCCGAGAGTTACACACTGCAACAATGAGTGTTCATGTATGATATGTATGTGAAGAATGGCTGTCTGAGAAAATAATTATGGCATTCACTTCAGGATGTTAGCATTTCCATGTGAATAAAAACTGAATGATGATGTCAGGACTAATTTAATGTAATGGTCTGAGATAATTTCTTTGAAAATAAGAACCTGTGATTTTGTGTGCACGCATTTCACACTAGATGCCAACTTCAAGGTAATGTAAAGGAACTTAAAAAACTGCATAGGTATTTTCATAACACCAACATTTATACTGTGGTTGTTGACAATCCTACTCTATGTAAATCATGCATGTTTTGACAAAAACATAAATTCTTGTACATTATTTTTGTCCAGCACTAAACCCATCCTTAAGAAGTTATTTATTTTGTATATTTTTCTTTTGCGTGGCACTACTGATATGGGTTATTTTTAAAAACAATTTTAGAGGCTTTCTTTATTATGCATGCTCTGCCAAAGTATCACAAAAGAATACTCACTCTTCAAATGAACATATTTTGTAAGCATCCTGAGACCATCCAAGGTCCATGTGTACTAACAAATGACCACACTTTCCTGTGCCTGGGCATAAACTAAACCTCTATCTCTGCAAAATCATCCTGACAGTATTAATGACAAAAGCTCCAAATTACAAATTTCATTACATAATTTTCTCCATCTTCTCGTTACTTCCTCTTTCTTAGTCCTAAATACTCTCATCATCACTTTGTTCTCAAACATCTGCAACCTATGTTCTCTCAGACCAAAATACAAAGTTTCATACAAATAAAAAAGAGGTAAAAATATAGGTAATTATACTGTATCTTACCTGCTGGCAGCAGAGGGTACTGACAGAGTTGATGGTGAAGTAGGATTAAATGGAGTGGAGCCAAACAGATCCTCCTTAAATGGATCTGCATTCTGTGGGACTGTGCCATTGTGTGAGTGTGAACGTCTGGATGAGTCTCTAGGCACTTTCGGAGGTGGAGCCACTGTGACAAATTATTCTCATCATGTTAATGTTAACATACACGTATACACACACACACAGATGCATGCCAACTCATACAAAAGAAAGTGTGCATAACACAAACTGGCATTTCACAACAGCATTTGGTTTAAAAAAAGTGTGAACACAAGAATACAATACAGTCTTCAGGGATATGATATCAAATATCCCAAAATATAGTATTTTTCAGTCACTGGTGTGATAACCTCATCATATGAACAACACTGTCTCAAAAAATATGCTGAGAACAGAATGTTAGGCATATTCTAATCATTTATTGCAACATTAATCCACAGTTGCACAAGCATCAGAAAAAAATTTGTTTTGTCAATTTTACATGATACATAACTGTGCATTATGCAATTAGATATGATAACAAAACCAATAAATGCACATAAGCATATGAAAGTGTAATGAATGAATAATAGCTTTAGATTTACTTTTTTGAGTTTTGTTATTTGGTTTGAATTGTGTTAACATTGCCACAAGGAGTTATTACCTGCGGTGCAGTGAACACTGGCTATGGTTCACCGCACTTTAAAGAATGCTGAGGTGGGAATTCCTTAATAGTCTACTTAAGGGAACTCCGCGAGGCAAACGCCCTCATTTACGTTTCAGTAATTTTGTGACGATAACTTAAAGCTCCTTGGCGACAATGAAAAACTTTGGTTTATGGCTGAGCGTTCAAGGTAAGTGAGCTGTGTTGAATTTATATTTGCTTTGGTAAACACTTACCGGAACGGAGCATTTTGGTATATTAATATTTCGGCGACAGAATTTGAAATTCTAAATTTATTTAGTAACGCGGTACTACAATTTATTGATTTTACATGAAAAGGACGAGCAGTTAATTTAACTTTTACGTGGCAACTTTAATGTGTAAATTGTAAACTAAATTTTGCAAAGTTATTTATTTTGTAAATAATATAGACTATTTTACTTTAACTTTAAATTAACTGTACCATTTTTATACGTTGGCAAATACCTGTTGTGTGCATAGAGCAAAGTGCAGGCTACTGTTAGCCTGCTGCTAAGAAATTTGACATGCTGGAAAAGGTAGATTGCAACAAAAGCAGAGCAGTTACCGATTGCTGCTTAGATATAAGAATCGGTTGGTGGCAGCTACTTTAGAAATAGGAGATTCAGTGATTGCCTTATCGGACGTTACTGATAGAACCTCCTTTAGAAAATTGGTCTGCATAGTAGCAACACTCTGGGGGAGGCACTACAAAAGCATATTATACAGACCATATACCTCCTACATGTTTCGGCCACTCATGTGGCCATCTTCAGGGAAGTGCATTACAAAGGATAGATACATTGAAATATTACAGATGTATTAGAACCAATGCACAGACATAAATTATTAAATTTTAAAAACAATGCATGTATTGTTCTTAAAATTTAATACAAGTTACTAAATTTTATACCTGTGCATTAGTTCTAATATTTTGTAATATTTTGATGTATCTATTCTAGTAATGCACCTCCCTGAAGATGGCCACATGAGTGGCCGAAACATGTAGGAGGTATACCATGTGGTATTATATACTTTCATACACTTATGTGCATTTGTTGGTTTTGTTATCTAATTGCTTACTTTTTGTTTGTAGTTGGTTAAATATTCACCACATCAAGATATTTTTCATATAAAAGTTACAATCCTTAATGATGTCAACACTTATGACACGTACAATTTCTTTTTTCATATGATGATCCAGTTCTGAAAAACTTAATAAAGTTCTTAAGAGTTCATATACAGTGGGATTATATTAAGTTCACAAAAAACAAAATTGAAGCGCCCTCAATTTTTAATGCAGGCCCATAATACCAACTTTCTTCAAAATTCATTCAGGACGTAGGTGGACAGATATAAGCTACCCCTTAGGCTTAAATTTCTCAACTTTCTGGAAGGAACCTGTAGTAATTGAAAGCTGAACTGTAACTACTGATACTCAAAAACAATGGCATCCATCTTACAAACTGATAATTAACAATTACAGTAACTGAAGAAAAACATCAGCAGCTAGTACAGGTCTGGTGAATTATGTCCATGATATAATTAACATTACAATGGAATCATCATTTACTGTTTCCTGATTTAACATTTTTCAGTTAAGACACTTCAATTCAATTAGCATATATGCCCAAACATAATCTGCACAAAAATTCTGGAGAAGGCCATCTATTTTAAAAACCATTTCACAAAATAAATCAAACATTTTCTAAATGTAGCACATAACTAATGATACTCCTATACGCATGAAAATATTTCTGTATGTAAAATTTTTAAAATGTGCCAAAACGTCTGTAAGTAAATCATCCATAATTCCATTAAGACCTCCTAATCACAATTACTGGTGGTGCCCCAGGCCTAACACAAGTAACAAATATGAACAAAATGTACAGTCAGTCCTTTGCAGGAGGAATTTTTGGGACAGATTATATTTAGTAAAGAGTGAATGAGCACACAAATGCAGCCTTCACTGAAAGCCAAGACACAGACAGGACCCTTTCTATACTCACATAAAGGTGGAGAAGAAGCAGAGCCATTCGAGTTTGATGATGTAAGACTGCCATTGTTATTGATGTTACTGGTTATCTGTTCATATGCCCGTGGGTTGAAATCTTCCTCCAGTTCATCCAGCAGCAATCCTTCCAATTTTGTTCCCACAGATGGCAGAAATGATGGCAACAGCATGAAATCATTTTCTCTAAATTCCCTGCCACTGCTGCTGGCTCTGGGTGGTATAGGAGGTGGCTGGGCTATACCTGATGTACTGAGGGGAGAACTGATCCCATTACTGGACCCTGTGCTCAAGTTAAGAAGGTTCCCATTCTCCTGTTGAACAAGTTTTAGGTTACTTAACAGGTTCATATGAAGACTAAGGTTCAAGCACTGACTGGGATTATTGTGGAATTCATTTGAAGGACACTGCTAAATAGTAGCGTTAGTGTGGTGGTGGTGCTGCTGCTGCTGCTGCTCTTGATGATGATGATGATGATCAATGTCAGTGTACAGCCTTTTCTGAACAGTCAAAAGTTATTTGGATGCTAAAGAAATTTCCTGCTATTGTTGTTTCAACCTGATATTTTACTTGTTTAATGTGTGTGTGAAACAATATGAATATTAAGTTAACATACAGATTTAGAGCAATCAAATTGGAGCCAACATGTCCTGGATGAGGTACCTGTGCTAGCATGCAAATGAATGCCGTTGGGCAAGTTTGTACCATTAAAATTCCTCTAGGGTTTCTCCCCTTAATTTTAACACACACATGATGAGTATGTTTTCCACTGCTAGAAAACAAAGACCCAAGATGTAACAGAAATGTGAACATATTATATAGTTAACAGCAATTTCCTCCATCAGGCTGAAATTACAAATCAAATGAACATAACCTCATCCCCAATCAACATCCACAAATTTCCTGGCTTACTTTATTTTAAGATTGTATTATCTCATATATGTAAACAAAAAGAACATTTCTAGACACACTGAAACCATATATTAAGTTATGTATATTTCATATTATATACTTTATACATGATTGCCTCCTGCATATGAAGATACTGTAATTTACTATGGAATATACATTTTACCTTCACCTTGCACAATCTTATATATTCTTAAATAATCATAACCTTCGTGTGTACTCCCTGATGATGGCTACGTCTACCAGCAAGAATTGGAATAACATTTATATTGATAAATACTAGTGCAATAAGTTGGAATAAGTCTTATCTCTATACAAGGTGACAAGAATGTTTTCACTAGCAGTAAACATTACTTAAAACTTGCAGAACTGCAGGTGTTGAATTCATTACACTTTACCTTGTTGTCTCCACTTTGTGTGTTGTCAGAACTGTAGTTAAATTCAGTACTGGAAGGTGATGTGGTGGTACCACTGCTGCTGGAGTTGTTGCTTATACTTAGAATATCTGTGATCCCATTCTGTGACATGTACTCTTCAACATCACTCTGTGAATAATCAAGATCAAATTGCAAAATATTTAGAGACAAATGTTTATAAAAAAAAACTGAGCTTCCTGTTTCACACTCCTCTACAGCTCAGGTTCAAGTCTACTATGACTTCACAATAATCTCTGAATCCTCCTCAAACATATCTCCACTCTTCTCGTTTGTACTAATGGACATAGCACAGAACAATGTGGTTACTGACCTGTCCCTTGATCTGTGCCACATCCGTCAATCTCTGTCGCAGGATTGAGTTCTCTGATTCCAGCCGTTTTACTTTCTGCTGCAGTAGCATTAGCCGACGCTGAACTTCCAAATCCTTGCCAGATGTCTCCAAGAATCGCCGGTACGCCAAATCAAATGCCTGTCCAATTGTCAGTGTAATTTCCTCTGCCTATAATCATCCAATGAGAGCCAAAGTAAAAAATTACAGGTATGTCCAATTGTCATTTATTCTGTGCACCACAGACACACAGTAACTCACTTAGCAAATTATGGACTATGGACTGGACAACCAGGACCTGGTTTCCAACAAGAACAGATATCTTTCTCTCTCCCCTGCCATTGTCCCTAGGCAGATCATAGAGCCCACACAACCTACTATTTAACAGGTGCCAGGCTCTATTTGTCTAGCAGTAAAGTGGCCATACTGTGTAGCTGACTGACCATCTCCATGCAGTACAGAAGATAATGAGTGCAGCTTTACAAGCATGCCGACTGAGCAAAAGATGTGGGGCATAGGAGTACTGGGGCAACAGGTGGATAAGTACACTACAAATTGAACATAAAAAAGGTTCAGGTGTTTTCCTTGGGGTCAGTGTCCCTACATGAAAAGTTATGTACCAATGCACACTACAGCACTAGTGGCACCTAAGTAAAAGCTTATGAACTAATGATTTCATCATAAAATTGAAACTTCTTTCCATTCTATTTTATGTTTAATCATTTGGCACCAGAATTAAATGCCCAGTGTGATGTGTAGGAGCCTGGAATTTAAATGAGAGCTGCATAAGAAATGCCATTAATTGGCAATCATCTATACCTGACGTTTCGCAAGTTGAGCACCACTGAGTAACAAGTATACCTGATGTTAGGTGCCAAAGGGTTAAACCTTATATATGCCATCACGATTAGTTAGTTTCTTCATCCTCACTATTCAGTTCAATCCAGTTTTGCAGTTACTTACTAGCTTGTCACTGACGAACACAAAACACATATGTCTCTCCAAGTCAGCCTCTTTAGCAATGAAGCTGAAGAATCTCTTCTCCCCCTTGTCATCAGCACAATATGATATGCGGTGTAGTGGATACTGATGCATGATGCGCTGCACAGTAAACCAGAAAATGTATTGGACAAACTGGTGAAACATTTCCAACTACCATGCCTAACAGAAAGAAGCAACCATACTCTCAATGGGATGCCATTACAGAACATGGTGTGCAAACTGTACGAACACTTGCTACACACTAATAAATTACTAGCCTACAATTTGTGTTTTTCTGTTTCCCAGCAAAGGCACAATAATCGAGGACTGGGTATTGCCCACATGGAGGTTCTCCATCTCCTACCAATGGTGTTACTTATGTGTTTTCCCCACATCCTAGTAACAATGCTAGTTAGGGTTTTTTCCCCGAGCAATAGTATTTCCATGTAATTGTATAATATAAAGTGGAGAGACATTTTCCTGCACTGAAACCCAGGCACGTAATACAAAAGTTATTTTATTCGGACTTCTTCTACCTGTATCTACCACCAACTACCAGATAGTAAAAGTCTCCAGTAAAGTATATGATTAGTGAGATGCTTATTTAGGTTCTATCTGACAAATATACATTTGTCGGATAGAACCTAAATAAGCAAAAAATTTTCGGTATGAATAACATAAAATTTAGTGAGATGCTTCTTTGGTAAAACATTCCATCAATATCACTGAAGTGCAGTCCTGAAGTTTTACCACAATGCTACCCATATCAAGCCTCCTCCAGACCCACCCACTTATCAGCATCCTCCAACAAGGTCACAGCAATCTACATCCTACATTTCTGTCTCATCCCATTTGAATTTTCTGCTCCTCCTCCTATCACAGTCTTCCATTCCTCTTGATACTGCACATTCAACAGCAAGTAATGAACAATATGATGTTTTAGAGATTCCATTTTTAATGACTACTATTTTCATAGTGAACTTATTCTTTAAAACTATTACTGTACAAATTTTTTCTCACATTTACATAGTTCTTAAAGACTTCATTAACTGCTCCAGCAAACTAAGGAATTAATGGGTTCTGAAATATGAAAATGTTTCAACTCGTAATAGGTACCATGAGCCTAAGTCTATTTAAGACACACTGAAGAAGTTTCAAGTTTGTAACCAGGTTCTGCCAAGACATTGCATTCAAGAAACATAAATATGGAAACCCACTGTAACAAATTTGCAGCATTTGTGCATTATGATCTATCAGCATCGCAACTGCTATATACATGGGCTTTACTGTGGCTTTCTTTGATATAATTATGGACATTTTCTATTCATTTTGAGATCGAATTATTCACACACTACATTAAAACATAAAGAAATGTCAACAGAACCTAATTTTATAAAGAGATGGTAGATAAATTTAACAACCCACTAACTCTAACTATGGCTTAAAAATATATGGGTTTCAGTGGGGAAACCTGAAGGAAAGCAAGCACTTGGAAGACCCAGACACTAATGGTAAGACAATATTAAAATGGATCTTCAACAAATAATTTAGCAGGGTGTGGACTGGATTTATATAGTTCAGGATATAGACAAGTGGTGGGCTGCTGTGAACTTGTAAAAACCTTCAGGTTCTATAACATGCAGGGAATTTGACTAGCTGAGGAACTATTAGCTTGTCAAGGATTCTGCTTAACAGAGTTACTTTCCTTACAGCTTGAACTCCACACATCCCAAATTCGATTCTATGCAAAAAATAGTACCATTTCAACTGGCAAATTCATAAGGAACTTTACGTTACAATACTGATCATGTGAACATTTCTTCTTTTGTAAAGCATCTAATTTTTTATTAAGCAATTAGATGCTTCATATGGAACTTTTTACCCTGTGAGACAGAATCCAGCATTATATAACAAGGATTTGCAATAAACATATGCAGAGGCTCCATCTGTCTTCTTCACCACCATTTTGTCTAGACCAACAAGATCCATACTACTCATATCAAATACATACCTAGAATTCATTTACTTTGAATCAAAGTGCTGGAGATTGAATCTGTGGTGAAGAACATTTGGAGCTATAGCTTCACTCCCTCTATGCACCTATAAGATGTGGTACTTATTCTACTATACCTTTACCAGAATGGTTTAAAATGTTGCAGCTGTATCAGATGAACTCCCAAACAGTACCTTTGTCTTAGGTTCCTGTATGGCAACTCCATCTATACTGATGGTCAGCTCTACTTTTGGTGTCTTGTTTCCCTCTGCCTTCCGCAGCTGCTGGTTGAATTTCAGTTTACGGATCCCTTCCTTCACCACCTCGATACCCTTTGGTTGGTCCACTTCTGTACTCCCTAGAAACTGTAAGAACAATAAAAAACATTTACAATGTGTTTGTAATGGTAAACAAACACATGTACTAACACCACATGTGCAGCTACAGCTTCCATCCAGTTGGCTGAAGTCAAAGAATTATGAATATCATGTGATATGTGATATGAATGTGTCATGTTACTGGAGCACAATAAAATCAGTCCTGGAATTTTCATCATCCAATCCTCATACTCATGTTTTATCTAGGTTTACTTCTAGACCAAATACTCTACTAGCCTGACAGAGAGTTTCTACATAATTTTTTTTGTGGTGAAGGGCCCCGCAGCAGATGCTACAGACGCACCGCAGCCTTGAGGCTTATTGTGTGACCCTGTGATGAAGATGATTTAATCTATTTCATTGTTCCTTGTATGGAGCACTGGTGGAATGAAACTGACAGTGGAAAACAGAAGTATTCGGGGAAAAACCTGTCCCAGTGCCACTTTGTCACCAACCACAATCCGGGATTAAACCCGGGCCTCTGTGGTGAGAGGCCAGCGACTAACCACCTGAGCCATGACACGGCCCTATTTCTGCATAATACTACTTGATGAGAATGGGGTAATGCAAATTAAAAAGGTGGTAATATGGAAAACTGGTCTTCCTACTGTTTGGTGAAATCTCACTGGAACTGCGACAAATCAAAACTACAGAGTGGTCACCATGTTATTTTTTTTTGTTGGCTTTGTGAAAACCAGAAATGACAAATTTTGTAAAGTATGTGGTTTACATATTATTATATTAAATTAATTACATATTGCATAATTTTGTGCGCATGAAACATATTTGTGAGCAAATTTACATAGGTTTTGTGTGATTTCAGAATCGCCGCCACCGCCACCACTACGAACAACAACAACAACAAAATGATTGTGATGATGATACATGATAGTGGTGGTGGCACTGATTATAACAATAGTAACAATTCCACAGTATCAGATGCATGATCCTCATTTCAGCATAGAAAGGAAAACACTTTCTAGAAGTGAATGTGGCAGAGGTTTCATCAACATTTTAAACCTACATTATAAACAAGTGACCTCAGTCCACGAATATTCCTTCTTAATGAACAATCACCACCTGGTTAATTCTGAAAATGGATATAGGCTGTGTTCTCTGTGAGGTACAAATTTAATTTTTATACATAAATTTGATGAACTCCAGCCTTCAAAGAAATAATAACGATGACAAGAGCAATGGTGCTTTGCAAGTTTGTAACACAGTGTGTTCCAGAACAAACAGCTTCGTTTTTTGTCTATCGCAGACAGTGACTGAAGTTGGGTGTGCCTGTTGTGTCTTCATTGTGGGTTTTCATTTTTACATGAATCAACTTAAAGATGCAAGACACTGCAGACACCAGAGCATAGTTACTGTTTGCGATCTGCATATATGCAGCCAACGAAACTGACAGATCGTGCGGAAACACCCTGTATGATCTACATGCCTGCTAAATGTGCAATGTTTATGCAGCGGTGCGGGATAATGCGTCATACATTCATGCCATCTGCACGTTCACCTTGTTAATCGATGACAAAGGGAATTCTTGCGCCACAGCATTCGATAACTCGCACAATACGCGGCAACTTTCTTAAAACATGGTGACCGAGACAATACACGTGACAACAGCAGGTTGGCCTGAGAAATGTGGGCCCTGTGGACAGGCTAAACAGTTGGCGCCCTTTCAAACCGGGAGTAAAGGTGAAGTTCTCCCTAGAACAGGCCATGAAGGCCCAGAGGGGGAGTAGAGGTATAGCTCTACTCTTTCTTTAACCCTGGCACTAGATGAGGGTGAGTGGTTAACTCCACGCCCCGGCCGCTTTACCCCCGGGAAAGAGACCCGGTACCCATTGTATAGGAGGCTGGGTGGGACCCAGGGCCGGTCTGGACGGGTGCGGAAAATCTCGCCCCCACCGCGATTCGATCCCCGGACCGTCCAGCCCGTAACCAGTCGCTATACCGACTACGCTATCCCGGCCCACTTCAAAACGGGAGTAGCGTGTGGAAACCTGAGTTTATTATCACCGTATTTCCGATTATTCAAGTGATGTCTTAGCGTTCCTTACAGGTTGGCGTCCCGGAAAAACTGCCCGGATGGCCCGCCCCTTAACCCGGCCTGAACAGCAGTACTATGACGGACCTTTTACAATAGTTCTGGCAGCAATAAACAGGTTGGCGCAAAAAGTCACCTGACACTCGATTTTTCGCCTAACACGAGATCTGCGCTCTTCTGGGATATTACGCAGCGTAGAGTGGTAATTCTGTACCGACGTTTCGGGACAAACTATCGGTCCCCTTCAAGGGTCAAGAAGTCCAAGAAGAAAGCCAGTTAACACTCGGTACGTAGTTTATAAAGGGAAAGGTGTAGGCGGTGATTGGTTCTCAGTAAGCATGATTTTAGCCTAATATGTTGCCTGTCGTGTCAAATGACCTTTGCGCCACGCTGTATAACGACATGGCTCACCAAATGCTGGAGGAATATAACTTGGGTGGCAATGAACATTACACATCCAAGTGCCTCGTCAAAATAACATTCGCACCAATCAATTTTACAAACAGATACCACCACAGTAGCCTACAACTGATCTCGTTGTTCAAAACTCACAAGTTCGCAACGCCGCCATGATGCAGTTCCTCATGACAAGAGTTAAAAAAGGAAAATTCGCAATGATATCAGCATCCTGTGACACACAGCAGTAGATCAGTTAGTACTATATATTACTGATGTCCGTAACTAAATCAGGAGACGTATAACGATCCGTCTTCTTTGTTCGGAACGCGGAACGCTAAACACAATACGTTCCACGAACCATGACCTCGATTGCTGAGCGAAATGAAAGTGACATATTTATAAAACGTGCGCCCATCATATTGACCTGCATTTCACGAGCTAACGGCACTTGCTGCCTCCAGTTACCAGTATTATCCATCATGTACAATCACCCTTTCGTGGGTATGTACGTGTAGTTCGCCCATGAACCGATGTAACCAAGAGATGTTCATTACATTTTGAAATGCAACTGTAATCCACGGTTAGGGATCCAATTTTTTGAAGACGAAAAAACTGGGACACCTAATAACATATAGGTGGGGGGGGGGAGAAGATAAAATTTTTAATCCATCATGACATCAAGAGAACAAAGTAATATAATAATAATAATAATAATAATAATAAAACTGTGACACTCAGGTCACTTACTGATTTATCTTTGTATATCCGTTCCTCATCCTTCGCAGTCTCAGTCCAGACTATAATCACCAATCTACACATCTTCCTCTCCCTGACCTATTACTTCCTGTCATTGGCTGGTTGATGGCCTTCCTGCTCCTGTAATGTTTTCTCCCACTGTGGGAAAGTCAAAATGCTCGTACGCATTGTCTGAAAAGTCCTATTTTTATGACCTGGAAAATCCGGGACATTCGGGGTCCCAAACAAAATTTTGCGGGCCAAAGCCCTTTAAAACACCTAATATGGGACAGTCCCAGGAAAACTGGGACGAATGGGATCCCTATCCAAGACAGCAGTGTGCGCAATGGTCTGCAGGAACGATCATATTACCTGACGCCGTACAGATAGAAAATATGCTCGGGTTGCAATGGGTTTGGTGTGACCCGCTACGTCATTCACATTACCACATTCCGACCATTGGGCCCCACACTGTCCACCACGGCGTTACGACTGGAAGGTTATATGGACCATCCTCTTAACAGTCCCGATCTCGCGCCCAGTGGTTTTCAACTATCTAGACCCTTAAGAAACACCTGGCTAGAAAATGTTTTGCAATTGACGCCGACGTGAAGCAACCTGTCACCTCCCGGTTACAGACACTTGACACCGATCGCTTCTACACCACGATGCAAGCCTTGCTGCCACGGTGGGACAATGCTTAGATGTCAGTGGAGACTATGTTGGGGTCCGATGTGTACCATCTACAGCCTACGTGCCATGTATACATCGCAGAATAAGCTTCTCGGCATCGATGTGCTCATTGCCTTACGATTTGAAACTCTTTTGTAGTTACATATCTTTTTTTAAGGCACCTTGTTTCTGACACTTATGTGAGGGTAGGATTTTGAATTATAGGTCAAATGTATTTTTCCTGAAATCTTAACGTGCTTCCTAGTATTTGTTTACACAAATAGGATATGCTATTGAATCTTGATTTTATTACGTTGCAAATTAATGTCACAAGGTAATCTTTTGTCGAGAGGCCCTCAGGTTGGCGGTCATTTAGAGGGAAATGTGTCTACCCCTGACCGACAGAAGCTGGTAAAATCTATGAATCAGTCCGCCTGTTCCCAGGTTGGGGACTGGAACTGTATATCTCCAGGATACGAAGCACTGACACATGTTATATCTGGGAAAGAAAGCAAGTGTACACGAGTAAAATGTGTTTGGCTCTGTGGAGGCACCGTAAAGAGATTTCCTTGAAGACCATTCTTCTTCTTGCAAGACCCATTTCGTTTGCAGTCGGAGTCATTATAGAAGACAGTAACAAAGGTGTGGGCAAAATCATACGTCCCAAACGCTTTCCATGTAATTCTGCACGCCACGTTGGCCTTCACATTCATTTATTGCAGCAAGAACTGCTTTATTGCGAAGATAATCACAGTGCATATTAGTACAGGGTTTTCACTACACGACGCTACGTAAGAGCTGAACTAGTCAAAGCCTGCTCGCTTTTACAAGCATGTTCACAATGTCTTAGCTTGAGACCCCGTATTTATCTGTTTTCGACGCGTTAGTGTAGTGGAGGCTGGCTATACTGGACCGACAAGAAGGAAAATTAAATTTGCTCAGTTTCTGTGTATACCCCCCCCCCCCCCCCGGTGTTAAATTTCAAAGAAATATGTACAGTAGGCCTTCTAAAACACGTTATTGAAGGAAAGATAAAGGAATAAGAGACGGGAACACGAGGAACAAGACGTAAGCAGATACTGCATGACCTTGGGGAAACGACAGGATATTGGAAACTGAAGGAGGAAGCACTAGCTGGCATTATGCTGACAGCTCGCTTTGGAAGAGACTACGGACCTGTCGTAAGACAGACTAGAGAATGAAGAGACTACGGACCTGTCGTAAGACAGACTGCAGAATGAAGAGACTACGGACCTGTCGTAAGATAAGACTACAGAATGAAGAGACTACGGACCTGTCGTAAGACAGACTGCAGAATGAAGAGACTACGGACCTGTCGTAAGACAGACTGCAGAATGAAGAGACTACGGACCTGTCGTAAGATAAGATTACAGAATGAAATACTATGGACCTGTCGTAAGACAGACTGCAGAATGAAGAGACTACGGACCTGTCGTAAGACAATACTACAGAATGAATGAAGGTCGAGTAGGTCCGGAAATGATGCATGTCACATGAAACCCGACCATCAAATTATGCATTAGTATAATATATTCCCTTCGTGCAAAGAACACACACACACGTGGTAATCGACAACGCACATTATGTGACCAACTGCTCCGTTTTTTAAATACGTATTTTACACAACAGTAACTATTTCACATTATATGCCAACTTGCAGGTCTGTAGTCACATAAAATATGTGTACTGCAACACAGTTGGCATGACTTCATTCCCTCGAGAGGTCTTCGCTCCCTAGTAATTCCAGGACAACAATGAATCGAGCTCTGTGGCGTAACAATATTCACACACTTCCACACGCACATGGACATAAGGCCTCTGTCTTCACGCAGGGGTGGCAAAATTACATTAATTCTACAGCCAACAAATTTTTATGGATAGCGCCAATTCGTGGGCACATTTCTTGACACGAATCCATTTCATCAAGTAGAATAAGCAAAACCTGAGGCTCTCACTACAGTGACTATGAAGATTATAGTCTTCTGGCATGAGAGGCCGTCCAGTTCGAAGACAGTTATGCACATTTCGAAGACCCTGCTACCTCCATCTGCAAGGCAGAATAAAGTACCTTGAAGATGGACACGTGAAATAAGTAGTACAATTTCCCATGGGACGCGATACATATCTCGCAAAACAAAGTCTTCCTTTTATTTGGCAGTGAGAAGCTCGACAGAAACAGGGCCGCCAATCTAAACATATACAGTTGTTAAGTGCAGTCAGTTCTGCTATAACGCGATAATTTCATTCTTGTGGGACTTCGCATTATAGAAAACTAAGCAATAAAACTTGCGTCAGGTCAGGACAAAATTTTGCCCGTCATTCAACCTTCTATCTTCACACTGGTCGCTCAAATCGCGTTATAACAAACACGCGTATGCGAAAGTTTGCGTTACGCAAACAGCGTTCACCTATTCATCAACCGCGTTACAGCCAGTTCGCGTTAACGAAACAAGCGTAATAGCAGAACTGACTGTATTCGTACCATTAAAACAATGGTATGTCTACGTCACCATAGAAAAAAACTACAAGATTTCTTTCACATTCTGGGTTATGAAATGTGGCCGCCGTGAAGATGGAGGCAATACGTTCCTCCGAAACGTTTCCAAACACCTAGACCACACTACATGCTGTCAGAACACAAAAGACCACAAAACAGAATTCATCGCCGCAAGAAACTCAAATGTGAGACGGTCTTTGTATATAGTAAGTGGCATCGATGGAATTACACGTAAAATTAGTACTTTACAAAGAGCAGGCATTTAGCAGATTATTCACAAAGTACTGCACCAATACTAAACGCAGTGACAGAGTTACACTAACTTTACTAATTTTACTATAGCAGTGTGCTCAGTGACGTAGATAACCGCCCCCTATAATTATAACCAAAGTTATTCCCATATCTCGTAACAGGGATCCAGAATACTGCCTTCTGTCAGAAGAACGGAATCCAGTCAGAAAGAACCAACAATTAATTTTAGAACTTTTTACGTTTGGGAGGGGGGGGGGCCTGGCCCATGGGACCCCCCGCGCAGTGGGGTCTTACCTTACCATCCAGCTCTACAGCCCTGAGTGGGCTTTGGCTTCCTCCACTATCTGCCTCCATTCTTCTCTATTTCTGACCTTCTCTTCCCACTTGGTCACTCTCATTATACGTAAATCCTTCTTTACGTCGTCTAACCATCTCAACTTCGGTCCACCTCTTCTTCTGCTTGAGAATATTTTCTCCTGTAAAATTCTTTTAGTAAGTCTGTCTTCTCCCATTCTTACTACATGGCCTAGCCATCTTAAACGTTGTGCCTTTATGAACCTCACAATGTTTTCGTTTTCTAGAATATTTTCTATTTCTTCATTTGTACGGATTTTCCATTCCTCGTTCACGCAGCGTGGTCTAAGGGGACCTTATCCTCGCCACTGTTGTGTTCTTTTAGATTAGTGTTTTCCAACCGGTGGTGGTGGTGGTGGGGGGGGGGGGGGGGTACGCGAAGTTATTTGGAAGTTTTTCTTGTCGTAATTCAATTTTAAAGACATTAATCACATTGCTGAAACTGTGTTAAATGTATTTAAATTAAAAAAAAAATGAAGTATTTATAAAGTTAAACTACAACAGTACAAATTGTACGATATCAATATTTTCAACACCCAGTGGTACGCGTAATGTTTCCTTCGTTAATAGCGGTACAAAGAGCAAACGAAGCTTGAAAGGCGCTGATTCAGAAAACAACGAACGGACGTCCCAACACTGTAAGAGTTCAAAACCCTTCCCTTATTCAGAGATCCAAACCACAACCTGACACCGCGCGTTCAGTTTGTTTCTGTTTGCCCAATTCCTTACTGTTTTTGCATTCACCCACCATGATTTTTCTTTTCTCCGAAACGTCCAGACCAACTCTGGAATCCACCCAGCCTCCTATTCTATATAGGTCCCGAGAAGTGTTTTACCCAGGTGTAAAACAGCTGCGGCGTAACGCTGCTCATTCAACTCCATCTTGTCCCCAGCTTAAGAATGAGTGGAAATATACCTCAACTCCACCTACATGCCTCCACGGCGTTTATAGGGACTTCACTAGTAAAAAACGGACGGTACGTGGCACGTATGGGGAAAAACAGAAACATATACTGGGTTTTGGTGGGTGAATCTGAACAGAGACCACCTGGAAGGCCCAGCATAAATGGGAGGATAATATTAAAATGTACTTTAAATAAATGGGATGCGAATGGATTAATCTAACTCTGGATAGGGACAAGTAGCGGGATCATGGGCATGTGGTAATTAAACTTCGGGTTCCATATAATGAGGGGAATTTCTTCACTAGCTTAGGAACTATTAGGTTCTTAAGACCCATACTGCTCAATGGAGATAGTTAATACATTTTGTACAGGCGTTTCAAATAATAACGCTGAGAATATTCTTGTAAAAGCAAACCGGTCTAGATTAGTTCAACGCTTACGACGGATTACGCAGCGTCATATAATGAACATCCTGTACACAGAGTATACACAAAAGAATGGTGCGATTTCAATAGTGAAAACTATTGAAACCGCACCATTCTTTTGTGTATACCCTGTATTTTCGTAGGCCACGAAGGTTTACGTAATGACAACGTTCAGTAGTTAATTAATTATTCCAACAAATGCATTTGTTGGAATAAATAATTAATTACTGAAATACACGGTACAGATAATATACAGAACGTTAAGTAGGTTACAAAATGTACTTCTCTGACGTTTACAATTTGGTAAGTTCTCGTCGATTGGTATATTGTTAAATAAGGCGACTGAAACAACATTCTGCGCCAGTTCTACATGGTTCTCATTGCATACTTCACTTAGTATTACTAGATTCCTGGGCTTTGCCTACTGCCTCGTATTGAAAAAAAAACAGTGTTTCGATAAGTGGATTTGTTCCCGTCCTCAGTTGAGAGAGTGGATACGCTCTCAATCACTAACTTGTCTCCCACCCTTTCACCTGACGTCTGGAACAGATCCATTTCCTGTAAGGTCGTGTTCAATTCTGACAAAGTTCAGGAAACAACGACTGCCCCAAATTCTGTACGACCAGAAACTGTTTCTCTATGCAAATGGTTCGTCGTCGCTTCTTTGCAGACTAACTCTATGGAGCAGAGACCTTCTTGAGAATCTAAGACAGTGGTTCCCAAAGTGGGCGGTAACGCCCCCTGGGGGGCGGTGGGATTACCGAGGTGGGCGCTAATAGGTACGAGAGGTGGAAAGGAGCGCTGTTATTATCACAGGGGGCGCTAGTAGACAAGTAGTGCATTTATTTTTATAATAAAATTCAAATAAAGTAATTTTTGTGTTAAAAATAAAAATGAACTAAATTTCTTAGTATTTTAATTTATGAATCTTATTCAAGCACATATTATTTTTTTAATAAACTATTGCTAGATGAATTATTGTTAATCATAAAAATATAATAAATTCTAATTTATTAACATATAAAATATTAAGTTTAATTCTTATAATTTTATTTAAATTATTTTTAAAATATAAAATAAAAGTGGAAACAAATGCGCATTTATGATTTTTAAAAAGGTAGGGGGGGGGGCGCTGTGGGTGTGTATATGGAACCAAGGGGGCGGTGGACCGAAAATTTTGGGAACCACTGATCTAAGAGTTCCTCAGCTAGTCGAGAAAATCCTTACACTATTTATTATTGATGTTTACTGAACCATACACTGTAGGTACAATTTAAATATATATTCCTATGGGGAGATAATGTCCGTCAGTCTGTCCACAGGTTTAATTTCCGAAAACTACAGAGCAGACGTAGATGGATTTTGGTACTGGTGTTCAACGCTAAATTCTAGTGTATGATTTTCATTCTGGTTCGTATTTGGCCTGATATGTCAAATTAATTTAACACAGAGATGAAACTGAAATTTCATCGATTCTCACGACCGTGACATCGTAAAAAAAAAAAAAAAAAAGGCAAATACATAAAATATAAAGATACAAAAATCTAAGTACTGTACTTTATTTACATCATTCTCTATGTGCTGGATGTTTAACGAAGTAACAAGGAAATTAAATAGTGTACTCTTATGCAACGCTAGATTTAAGCACGATGTATCATAAACGAACAAGGCCAGCTAGGTTATAATGCTGTAAAGGACGCATCTGATAATCCGTTTATATCCTGTTCTACTGCATGTCTGTAACTGAAACAGCCCGGCAGATATACATGGACAGGTTTTGATTATATTTAATGTTAATATTAAGCTCGGTATATATATATATATATATATGAATGTATTATAGTTAATTCCAAATTTCAGTTACATAACTGAGTAGATGAATTCTCGTACGGCACACGGAAAATGTTTCAAGTGCCTTATAAATAAGGGGCGACAGAAGCGCCTCGCTTTTCACTGAACGTTAGGGCCTGGCAGGTACTATATAAATATATATATATTTATACCATTAGGTTTAATATTAAAATTTCAAAATTCTTCCCATCAGTGCATGTGCGCGTTTTCAGGGATTTCAGAACAAACGGCTATTATTTCCCTATACAGCGTTAAATGATTGGTTTCTATAACAGAGGAGGAGCGTGAAATCTGCGGTCTTCTGGGGTATTACGCGGCGTCGTATGGTAATTGTTTACCGACGTTTCGGGACAACGTATCGGTCCCATCCTCACGGGTCAAGAGTCCGAGCATTACCACAAGACGCCGCATAATACCCCAGAAGAGTGCAGATTTCATCAACATCGCGACGGAAGCCTGAAATCAGAGGAGAAGCGTGTTTACTTTGCGGTACGAACTGAGAATTAAAATACAATTCATGTCAATTTTAATCTTTACTCTGTTTTCCCCTGTCAGTATCATTCCACCAATTCTCCATACTCAGCTTCGTCTACGCGTTACTCTTACCACAAGGACAAAAGGAGAAGCTGCGACCTTTCAAAGAGCAACGTTATTTCTGAAACCGGAGAGCACTGGATAGCAAAGTACTTTGACATTTTAGTCTTTACGGCCTGGGTTCACTACTAGGGCAATCCATGTGGGATTTATGGTAGACAAAGTGGCACAGGGACAGGTTTTCTCTCAATACTTCCGTTTTCCCCCGTCAATATCGATCCATCAATCCTTCAAACATGCTGCTCTTACCTGAAGGACAAAGAGACAAAGCCTGTGAACTTTAGAAAAGTAATGTACCATCGGAAATCGGAAGGCATTTGATAGAAAAGTACATTCACTTTAATCTTTAAAGAGTTAAATGCACTTCGGCTTCACTAGCGCTGCGATTTTCAATGCACGTTGAAAAATTATTTGTTTCTGTAGGCGTTTAGAATAACCATTACAGTTATGAAGACGTATCTCAGTCACTAGGGCGACTGGTTTTGGGTTCGAAGGCCATTACAAGCATTACGAGCTCTCTTCCATGTCCAGTGAAATATTCAGCCTACCAAGGTCGAAAGCCTAAGGATACCGGGAACCTGTACCGGGAGTAGAGGGCCAGAACGCGTCTATATCGAGTATGTGTGGTGTTCTACCTCTTACGCCCTCTGTCTTCATGGCGTAATGCTAAGTGCCAAGGATAACTTCACTTTCACCTTCTAATAACCCTTCGTGAACCTCTCTGTCTACAGTTTCGTATTTGCGAAGTGTCCACGTAGGCCTGCTACACAGAGCAGGGGTCTCAAAACTCGAATAGTACAATGGCCAAATGGATAATTTTTAAATTTAAGGCAGGCCGGATGCCATTTTAACAAAGAGGGTATTTTATGCGGGATTTCAGATTCCCACAGCAATTGTGCTGGAGTTGCAGGTGTCCTAAGTTGTGACGCCGTGTCATTGGTGTAACCGCGCATCCACTCAAATTAACCAAATTAACCATATGGTGGGCGCCAAGAGTCATGTGATATGTAGTAGCGAGATCGCCGGCTAGCAGTTCAGAGTAGAGACGAGCTCCACCCAGGGAATTTTTCTTGCTCGATATTTATCAAGTTTATGTCAGAAGCAGAGAAGGATATTTGGGCCTAAGACGGACGAGGTAACAGGAGAGTGGAGAAGACTACATAACGAGGAACTTAATGATCTGTACTCATCACCAAATATTATTCGGGTGATAAATCAAGAAGAATGAGGTGGGCGGGGCATGTAGCACGTATGGGTGAAGGGAGAGGTGCACACAGGATTTTGGTGGGGAGACCTGAGGGAAGGAGACCATTTGGAAGAGCCAAGCGTAGATGGGAGAATAATATTAAAATGGATTTTCAAGAAGTGGGATTGGGGGGGGCATGGACTGGATTGATATGGTTCAGGATAGGGACAGGTGGCGGGCTCTTGTGAATGCGGTAATGAACCTTCGGGTTCCATAAAAACGCGGGGAATTTCTTGATTAGCTAAGGACCTGTTAGCTTCTCAAGAAGGACTCTACTCCATGGAGTTAGTTATCTCCGAAGCAAATATTTACGTATTTTTCTTGTTGAAATCCAAATGCAAAGTATTCGCCTCATACCACTGGTCGCGTACACAGCGCGAAGCTGAGTCGCGTTGTCGGCTACCTGACCTGGGGTCTCACCGTTATGCCTTTTCTTTATAATATTGCTTTTGTGAGAAGATGAGGACCCTCACACCAGAAAGTTTAGGGACACTAGGAGTAAACAAGCGTTAACTTCGTGCGTTTCTGGAGGAACGGAGACTTTTTTTTTATGGCTCGACAGCCTTATATGGGCCTGGGCCTCCTCGTTTCGTCGAGGTTTCATAGTCACACACAGTTCAGACACACCACAGTCGGTAGGACTCCTCTGGACGAGGGACCAGCTCGTCGCAGAGATCTCTACCTGACAACACACAACACTCACAACAGACAGACATCCATGCCCCCGGTGGGATTCGAACCCACGATCCTAGTAAGCGAGCGGCCGAAGACCCACACCTTAGACCGCACGGCCACTGGGATCGGCGGAACGGAGGCTTAGATCCCCATAATATATGCAGTACCACACCTTTCATCTGGGGATGGCAGTCCTTGGATTGGAACTCAGACTGCCCTGTTACACTGGGTATCTCCCAGCGCATAGAAGGATCTCAGGACCAGACAGTCCACGAGGAGTAGATGCGTGGAAACAGGAGTGTGGCATTCATCATTCATTCTGTAGCCTGTCTTACAACAGGTCCATAGCCTCTTCCAAAGTGAGTTCTCCACAGGGTGCGATCTAGTGCTTCCTCTTTCAATTTCCAGTATCTTTTCTTTTCCTTAAGGTCATCCAGTAGCTGCTTACGTATTCTCCCTCGTCTTCCCGTCATTTCTATCCTTCCCTCTATCTTTCCTTCAATCACGTGTTTCAGAAGGCAGTTTCTACGCAAGATGTGACCAATCCAGTTAGCCTTTCTTCTTTTTATTGTATGTACGATATTCCTCTCCTCCTTGACTCTGTGTAATACTTCTTCATTTCTCACACGATCGGTCCAACTGATCTTCTCCATTATTCTCCAGCACAGTGTGGCATACTCACCGAATAACATATCGTCACATCTCAGAAAACATGAATCGTCGGTATTTTAATTAAACCTAAACACACCATTTACAATTTTGTATTTTCCATTCCGTGCAATTATAGTGCGATTTTTAAATATAAACCAACAAATGCATTTAAATTGTCACAAATTCACAATAATACAAAACCACACTGTACTCCTACATGTTTCGGACCTGGTTGGTCCATCATCAGGGGGCACATCAGTCGCATAAAAGAACACCATTTAGTATCAATCACATTCACCAACAAACCACACAATAGGATTACAAACTGTACATAAGTTTCAAAAACTCCCCTACATATTTCGGCGAGTCGTATAATCTGATGAACATTAGTGAGAAGGTCGTAAAAGTGAACCAGTAAGCCTCACGTTAGAGACCCCTGACACAGAGCAACTGCGGATTTGTACACTACTGTATGCCTCTCTGTGCACAGACGTCAATAGGACTGTATACTCATTCCCTTATCAGGCTCACTGTCGAAACATGCACCATACCATAACAAGAGGCGTTTATGTCTTAGGTTGCCCATAAAATACACTTAAGCTTTCCGGCGATAATAAAGAAAACTGAACTTTGGTTTGGAAATCAAAGAGGTGGAATTTTAGAGTGGGCAATCGCTATTCAGCTGTTCATTAAACTAATTCTTCATGACCTTCTTTCCGTGTAAGCAACCTTTTATTGTACAAGGGCCATTTAAAAATCTCTAAGCCTCGGGCCGTAAAAATATTGTGAACATTTTGAAAGTGAAACGGCGGCTAGTAGGCAAGGGTAGACCCAACTAGGCTGTTTTCACTTGTAGTATGCATCATTACATGCCAGAGTGAAATGAATGAATTAATAAACAAATAAATAAAACTTTTACGGCCATTTCTTATGCTTGGACTTAGTAACAATATTTTAAAGAAATATAGACTTACAGGGAAGGATAGAAATGACGGGAAGACGAGGAAGAAGAAGTAAGCAGCTACTGAAGGACCTTAAGGAAAAGAGAAGATACTGGAAATCGAAATAGGAAGCACTAGATCGCACCCTGTTCAGAACTCGCTTTGGAAGAGGCTACGGACGTGTCGTAAGACAGACTACAGAATGGAAATGAACAGACGTTCTGTAAACCTGGACTGAACACACCTCTACTAATTATTATCAAGAGATACTTAAAACTGAAAGCGTAAGGAGATATTTGAGCTTACCACTCCGTATTTTTACCTCTACTCCCACTGTCAAATTTTGGAAAGATTCCAAAAGAGGATTTTTCCCATGCAACACGCACGAAAACCGTTACAAATTACAATATTCTGCCAAGATTTGGGGTTCTCACAGCGGTGTAGCTGAGGATTCCGTTAGTTTACGATATGACGCTGCGACAACGGGTAGTCGGTTCCCGACGTTTCGAGGCAACATAGCGTACTCAGATTCAAGGGTCGATACTTTCTTTATTGTTTTATTAGCCGGGATAGCTCAGTCAGTACAGTGACTATACTACTGGCTGGATAACTGAGGAATCGTTCGATTCCGGGCGGGGGCAAGATTTTTTTTTTTCAAAGCGTCCAGAACAGCTTTGGGGCCCAGCCAGCCTCCTATTCAACGGGTACCGAAGGATCTCTGCCCGGGGGTAAAGCATCCGGGGCGTGAAGCTGACCACAAACTTTCGTTTAGTGCCAGGGTTAAGAACGAGTGGATATGTAGGGACACCACCATGCCCGAATACGCAGTCGCTGTGTGCGTAAGCAACTTTACCTGTCCTGTATATTAATTTATCGTCAATAAATAAAGGTGTTCTAACCGGCCACGCTCTCGAGGTTCTTGTAAGGTAATCCCAGGGATTCAATATAGTTTTCTCGGGCGCACAGCCGCGTCAACTCGTTCGAACGAGTTGACGCGGCTGTGCGCCCGAGAAGACTATATTGAATCATGTCGCCGCGAAAGTTTTAAAACTTAAATCCCAGGGATCATATAGGCGTGTTCAACGAGTCAATCTGTTTTATTCTAAAATTAGTAATAAATAACAAACTTAATTCAGGTTCCATATTTATATCGGTATATTATATGTTATATGTTATGCTATATGTTACAAAGGTAACATGCTTACATGCTCAGATGCTTTATACGTACTGCAATGGTTGGAAGGAGAGCAAGAGTAGAAACTACGTTCTTCGGCACATTTTTTACAATTTTTGTATGGTTCCAGTAATATTAACCAACAAATGCACACAACTATCATAGATTCAAAATAATATTTTTTAAACACTAAGCTCCTACGTGTTTCGGTCCTTACTCGTCCATCATCAGGGAGTACATTAATTGTTGTTGCATAAAACAATTACTTAACAATATATTGGTCTCTTATTGTTAAGTCACCAACTGAATGCACTATTTATTTAAAAAAAAACACTATATGGTTTCTTAAAATATTTTAGTAAAACCCTACATATGTTTCGGCTTCCCCATGAAGCCATCCTCAGGGGTGTCAGAAAACTTGTTTGTATATAAACACGTCTATACATTGGTCGAACGCGTCTATTCGGTTCAACAAGATCTGCAAGAAATACCAATGTATAGACGTGTTTATATACAAGCAAGTTTTCTGACACCCCTGAGGATGGCTTCATAAGGAAGTCGAAACATATGTAGGGTGTTACTAAAATATTTTAAGAAACCATATAGTGTTTTTTAAATAAATAGTGCATTCAGTTGGTGACTTAACAATAATTATGAAAAATTCATGGTGATTATAGAATAAAGTATATTGGTCTCTTGTATTTGTAGAACTGATGGAAATTCTTCCGTGTAAGGGAATACACGTAGCGGACAGAAGTGTTACAGATTAAATTGGAGCAGTGTGTGGTTAAGTCGGAGGTGTTCATCAAATAGGAAGATATAAAATTTCTGTATGGTGTCAGCGTTTTCCACTCCCCTTATTGGTTGATTCCTGAATGCTGGGTTCAAGATTTTTCTGTATGCTAGGAAGAATTATTTCCTTAGAAAGCCAAGTAATTTTCAAGAATGTGCTTTCTTTTTCATTCCCTTCTTCTGATTTTATTACACTAAAACCTAACTAACTAACTCCATTGAGAAGCTAACAGGTCGTCAGCTAGTCAAGAAATTCCCCGCATTTTATGGAATCCGAAGGTTCATTACCGCACTCACAAGAGCCCGCAGTACAGGTCCGAGGCTCTGTATGGTGTTTCGTAACATGGTAATTCTTTACGGTGAGGAGTTGTTAGCACCTCGCCCAACCCCCAAGCTGGAGGACCACCCCTTGTCGGCTGTCCGCGACTGCCTATTCGCAGCTACCCTCCATATTTGGAGGCCGTTCCTCCATCCGCAACCCGAGGACGCGCCATGCCGTGGTGACAGGGACCAACTAATCATGGACACTAAAACCTATCAAGCCAAATTAAAGTAGTGAACTTAACGTGTCCAGATAATGATTTTCAGCTTGAAAATATCAAGATTCGAAAAGGAACATGGTCCCAGGGCAGAGTTCCTTAATACTCGCGATGACGGCCGGTGGAAAACACGAAAACATATAGATCCTGTCAAAAACACAGTATCTATCACTGCATTACCGTCTTTCCAATGGTTGCCATTTGTTAGGTGTTTCGTTTATAACAAGCCTAAAGATAAATTTATGCACGGCTCAAAACCAAACAGAACACCATATAAAGTAACTGTATTATCTCACACGCACAATACACGACTGCACTTCAGTCCAATGTATTTTTAACTGGAATACATCGGTTACTGGTTACAAAGAAGAGACGGCCAGCTTTCCCTAACGCACACAAATGCCAAGGTCAACTGCAAACACCTCAGTCAGTATCAGCAAATGTGCTTGTTTGACTCATCTGCCACAGACATTCTACTCTCTCTCTCTCTCTCTCTCTCTCTCTTTTTTGTTGTTCTCCAAACAGTTTTCCAAGCCGGGCTCGAACCACGCCTGACAAAGGCTGTTCGGTTAGTGTCACAATACAAACACAATACCCCACAGTCACACATTATCTTTCATCCATATCCACATCTCGGTAAATGTCTCAAATACAAATTTTACATTTTAATGAGACGTATGTCGACAGTACCTTTACGCTATGTGTCGTCCTTAGGCTGCATGCATACAGTTCGCATAATGTAAATGTTTATCAGGCCTGTATGTTTCATCACCAGACTTCCTACACCAAAAATTCTCAAAAATTTAAATTTGGTCCGTAATCATTAAATACAGATCGAATTTTACACTACATGGCGCTCAAACCGAACTTTTTCGAGCTTATCTTAAAGTAGGGGTGCACAAATCAAAGATGCCAGGTCGCCAGGGACACTAAATTTTGTATGCAGGTGCCTAATATTTGTGGGTCCTCAGTCCGAACTTGCTTCAGATCAACCTTCTGACACCTAGAATTTTTATGTGGCTCCTAGATTTTTGGAATATTTATGGGCCGTCGTCTTAAAGCTGTCACTGAAAAAAATAGGGCGTATATAAAGGTAAAGTACGCCCTAAAACACGCCATGAAGGCCCAGAGGGAGATTAGAGGAATAGCTCTACTCTTTAACCCCGGCGCCAGATGGTGGTGGGTGTCAACGCCACGCCCCGGCCGCTTTACCCCCGGGAAAGAGACCCGGTACCCATTGTATAGGAGGTTGTGTAGGCCGCAGGGCCGGTCTGGACGGGTGCGAAAAATCTCGCCCCCACCGGGATTCGATCCCCGGACCGTCCAACTCGTAGCGAGTCGCAATCCCGGGCAACATAGTGCTTATATAGAAGCATAAATTTCGCTACGATCCACAGCTTTGTGTGAAACAGTCTGTATGACGAATACAGAAACACCGAGAAGACAGTTGCTCACTCGACATGCAGTTAATGTGACCGGCCCGCACCTGCAACGTAACTGACCAAAGATGATAATTTATTCTTATTTCTGTTGTTACTAGTTTCGAATATATAATGAAGTTTACTTTGAACAAATTCATATACATACTTGCAACAGGCAGGCCTGTTCAATCGAGTTGTACTTACTACGCCGTAGGACAAAGACCTATACCCACAATGCACGGGTGCACAAATCCCCGGGTACCCGGTCGCAGTGGAGACAACATTCTCTACGGTGGCGCCTAATATTTGTGGATCCTCAGTATGCAACTTGCTTCATGTCCCCTTCCAGGAGCCTAGAATTTTGACATGGCTCCTAGATTTTTTGAAAATTTGTGCACCCTTGTCGTAATGTAAAAATAGACGACAGCAGAAGTACGAAGTTCAGGCTATTTCAAATATATCTTACCCAAAACTTGTATGTTACAAGGTCCACTTTCACACCAACTTTCTCCCAAGCAGCCTCTTTCCACGTTTCCTTACCAAAAATCTCCATGTTTTCTTATCTGCCAACGATCTACGTGTGCAGTTTACGGCAAGCTACAACCAGCTACCACAGAAGACTACCTAAGTGCGTTACTGAATACCCCATTATACTCTCCTGTTTTAGATTTAAATATTACAATTTCTATTTTTTATTCTTTCCCCAGAGCATAAGATCACGTTTTACAGCCATACCCAACAATGGACAAAATAATTACTTTTCTTCCCCCCCCCCCCCCCAATGGCTCGACAGCCCCTAGGGGGCCTAGGCCTCCTCATTCGCGATCACACACTCAAGACACACCACACTCGTTAGGAGTCCTCTGGACGAGTGACCAGCCCGACGCAGAGACCTCTACCTTACAACACACAACACTCACAAGACACAGACATCCATGCCCCCGGCGGGATTCGAACCCGCAATCCCAGTAAGCGAGAAGCCATAGACCCACGCCTTAGACCGCGCGGCCACTGAGATCGGCAATCATTACTTTACAGACAGAAAATACGAAACGACAGGCAGTTTCACTGCATATTTTGTAGTCGATTTCCAAGACTCCCAAGATGTTTTGCGAAATTAAAAAAAAAAAAAAATGAACGGTGGGTCGTTACCTACTGACCATCGTTAAACAAGACGCAATGGAATGCACCGAGGTGGGACGCTGCTTCTTGTGTCAGTTTTTCACCGAGACGGCCGGGTTGTTGACCCGAATGCTGGTACTACTCTCCCTGAAAACATACCTTCTTAAACAAAACTAGTTATCATTAATACTTCGGCCTCTGGGTTCGGTATCAGCCCTTTCGAGAGTAGTTTCGGAGAGGTAGACAGATACCGGGCGTCTGTTTTATTAAACCCGTTACACCTGTTTCTTGAGAGTGAATTATAGACGGCAACATGTCTCCTCGCCCAATAAAGCAATCATCTCGAGACTATATGAAGTACTACAGTTAGTCAGAAGAGAGTGTAGAATGAAAGTCATTCATACAGCTCAGAAAATAGTTGGTCATTGCGGCTGGAATAAGTGGAACTGGCTATCATTAGCAGTTGCCGCCCATGTAGGCGCATGTAAGAATTCCACTTATGATGAAGCTGCCATTTATAATATTCATAATATTAAAATTAAAGCCGGCAATACAGGGCATACACAAAAGAATGGTGCAGTTTTAATAGTGTTCACTATTAAAACCGCACCATTCTTTTGTGTATGCCCTGTATATGTAGACCCCGTTTTACTATGAAGAACGGGTGAGTTAGACAATATAGGCTAGCTAACTAACTAACTAACTAACACCATGGAGCAGAGTCCTTCTTGAGAAGCTAACAGGTCGTCAGCTAGTCAAGAAATTCCCCACATTTTATGGAATCCGAAGGTTCATTACCGCATTCACAACAGCCCGCCACCTGTCCCTATCCTGAGCCATATCAATCCAGTGCATGCCCCCCCCATCCCACTTCTTGAATATCCATTTTAATATTATCTTCCCATCTACGCCTGGGTTTTCCAAGTGGTTTCTTCCCTCAGGTCTCCCCACCAAAATCCTGTATGCACCTCTCCCCTCCACCATACGTTCTACATGCCCCACCCACCTCATTCTTCTTGATTTAATGACCCGAATTATATTTGGTGATGAGTACAGATCATTAAGTTCCTCGTTATGTAGTCTTAGACAATATAGGTACAAGTGAAAACACCTGTACGTAGAGCAAAATGATAATTCCATGTATGCGCTTTGAAAAACGGAAGTCACGAAAATACACACAAAATACACGTTTTTTACATTAAACTGCGTTTAAAGGTTTTGATAATGTCTGGTTTTTAATTTAAAACATAAAATGTTTCCCAACGCTGGCTCTCCTTTCATCTATCTTACACAGACTAAATCCAATGAACCAAACACAGTAGATTTCACGGTTTCTGTTTTTACTTGAAGGCAGAATGAAAGCCAGCCAGCTTCCGAAACTAAAGAAGACGATGAGGACTAATTCCAGTATGCGCCACACAAACAGTGAAAGGTTTGTCATGTAAAGACACGACTATATTTGGTCGTTATTTATGTTAAATCTTGCAACGGATTATTTTAGCCTACTTGGGGTACAACTAATAAACAAATGAGGTTCTCACAGTCCTTCAACCCACATAATTGCACAATAACATAATCAGAAGTGGCACTGTTTCTAATAAACTTAAGACTCAACACGTAATGTAACTTCTAGTTACGACGTTATAACGACAGATGGCAGTGCTTCCAGCTCCCCAATACTAGCGTAGCCCAAAGTATCGTAAAAAATTGCAGGTAATATAGGCACAATGTGCTTTTTTATTCTTGGAGCTTGCTGAGACCAGGTCACCTCGTACTGCGGCAAAATTGGCCTATCGTGGCAGCCACTGATGATGGAAGAATGAACAAAGAGGACTGGTGGAATGACGAATGGCAGGGGAAAGGACTCGAAGAAGGAATGAATGAAAAGCAGTGATGGAATGACAAATGGCAGGGGCAATAAGTATCTGAAGAAGGAATGAACACTGATGGAATTATGACAAAGGACATAAGCACTCGGAAGAAAGAATACAGAGCACTGACAGACAGCAGTGACAGGGGAAGAAGTAACCGGAGCAGAATGAATCAGGGATGGAATGATAAATATCAATATAAATAAGTATTCAAAGAACGAATGTAGAAGATTGGTGGAATGATTAACGGAAGTGGAGAAATACACAAAAAATAAATGCCCAGTGCCTCATTGTTCGCTAAAACGCCCTGGGATCGTACCGGGCTTCCGCGAATGAGAACAGAGACCTACTGCCTAAGCTATGGTTAGGCCTTAACGCAACTTCGGAGTGGACAAGTGAGCTAAGCAGGTTAGACTTGATACAGTGATTAATAATGTATAGACAGAAGATTGGCCGAAACGTTATACACACCTACTTCTGTCAATTTACACAATGCAGAGTTTGTAGCACGTTACGCGGCCTGCCCAGGCGACAGCCTGTCTGAAGAACACCTGGGAAACAGCTGCACCTGACTGTCAACTCCAGTGCTTCCGTATTTCTTTACCTAACGGTGCAGTTTATTAACGTACAGCCGTTTGAGTGTACTTTCGCTGTTGGCGACAGAGGCTTTTGTCTTCAGTATCTACACTGCAGCAGTCCATTTATTTATACTTATGGCTTACTTAACGACAACGAGGTTTTCTTCAGACCTTCTGCGTGTAACAGCAAGGCCTACTGGAAAGACATCAACTTAGTGAAAAGGCTGAAGAAGGAAACGACAGTGACTTATCTGAAGTAAGATCCCAACACTTGCTTGGAGGGACTGAGGAAAGTCCTGAAATTTCTATTATGTTAGTCGGTGTCGAGGCCGAGAAATAAGCTAATTCGCTGTCTCGACTCCACTAGTGTCTCGGGTAGTCAAGAAATTCCCAGTATTTTAAGGAACAACTTCAAAAGTATCTCAAAATTGCTGTTCCAACTCAACTGTTCTTGGTTTGAGAACTAATTGGTGGAGACACCTACTCAGCTGGGTCCCTTAGATAGAGCTAACCTCATCACTGGAGTGATTGAGGTTGATTGAGGTTAGCTCGGTCTAAGGGACCCAACTGAGTAGGTGTCTCCCCTCCCCCTTCACCTGAGGACGGAAGCAGATCCAGCTTCCGAAACGTAGTGATTTTAGATTCCGGACGATGGAGAAAGTCCAGAAACCAATTAGTTCTCAATGTTACATACCATCGTCAGAACCTTTTAGAATTTAATTGTTCTTGTTTTGATTGACAGACTTCCTCTTTGATCCAACCCCACAAAAAAAATCGCATTGAGTAAGATCGGGACTTCCTTGGGGACATTATGTTGGTCCTCCACGCCCAATCTACCGACCAGTAAAATGGTGGTCAAGCCACGCACGAACAGGAAGCTCAAAAAAATGTAGCGGTGCTTCATCTTGCATGAAGTGTAATTCTTCACAATTGTCCAATAATTGGCAAGACGAATATATTTACTATACAATAACCCTGTAATGATTGAAGTTACAAAGGTGATCTTCCGTTCCATATACCCAAAAAGGAATATGGTTCGTCGTGTGAACCAGCATTGGGGTCTCCACGCTGATTCCAACCTACAAGTCTCCAGAACACCTTATTTCAGTGGGTGGATATGTCTTTTGTAGTGGTCTTAAAACGTTGGAGGTCCACTTGTGTACGAATATACAAAACTGGCCATGGTTTGCGAAGTGATGAACCCAGAAGGTACGGGAACTGGCGACAAGCTGGAGACAGCAACGGGAAAATTTATGTTCCGCCATACAATAGGTAAGCTAAAAGTATTTTCATGTGCCAAGTTTTGACCGTAAATGCAAAATGCACGGAAATTTATGACAGAGAGCACCTTATAATCTGCAGCAACGTTGATAATCATTACATGACTTTTGACAGGCCGTTAATTCCAATCAGCATGCACATTGTCAGCTTTATCATCATCGTCACCGTAGTCATTACGGTTACCGGTTATAATAATAATAATAATAATAATAATAATAATAATAATTGTAAGGCGCTGTTGCGAGCTGACAGTAGCTAAGAGTGTTCTTTACAGACGGTGTCAATTCACAACACTACGCAGCAGCGGTGGTTGGGTAAATATGAAGGAATGGTGGACTGATACTGACACGGGAAAATCAAAGTGCTGCTTTGTACACCACAAATCCAACATGGACTGGCGTGGAATTGAACCCCGGCCTCCCCGACAAAAGACCACTGAAGCTAAGCAAAGTAAATCTGACACGGTGGTAGATTATACGTACGTAGATACATATATACATATACTACATATATATACATACATACATACATACATAAATCTTGAATGTAAACATGTTCGTGCATTTAAACGTAAGCCACCAACGTCACAAATACGCCAACCTTCGAAATCAAATTTGGATATCAGGTTTCGCCGACTTATTTACATATAAACACGTAATGGATTTTTAAACCATTCTCGTAGGTTTTGAAACTGAATGTGATATAGAAATGGGCAACTCGTAGTAACCCCACGCCATGGAATAAAGGCGGTTTATGAAAGCACGGAGTAACAACAGGACAATGTTCGCTGCGCGTTGCGCAACAGATGACCAAACACCGCAATTCTACAGAAATGCACGGAACTACAAACGGTGCAGTAAACAAAAATATGTGATCACGATGCTGACCTGATTCTCGTCTTACAATCCCCTCTCACCACTGCCAACAAGATTCTTTCACAGACCTGCCTCACCAGTCCTTCCAAATTTGGCCAAACATTTTATAAATAGTTGTCTATATAGCCTGACTAACGTTCCTAGTAACGATGTATTTTCTGGACATTTACCAACACGAAAAGTAAACCAAGACAGAACTAATGACGCCGGAAAACAATACAAGCATGGACACAAATAGCTTGAACTTACCTTGACTAGATAAGCTATATGACCCCGTTGTAGAGCATCCGGTGGGTGGAGCCAGTTTCTGTTACCTGCAACAGATGTCACTGTGTTACAACAGTGTCATACGTACTTTGTACGAAGAGCATACAACTACAAACCACAGGCCATGATATAAATCCATTGGGGGGTTGGGCGTGTTTGGCGTGGTGCGGGGGACTTCTTGAAATCAGTTGTACTACTGTACTGCTATTGGTAGGAGCGACAGACTGTTCTACTACACAGAACGAAAACATCATTTCCAGTAGCGTGTAGTCAGCGACTGCCACATGCGAATGCTTTCAGGATGGGCAGTAGCAACTCGTAACTCACCACGAAACTCTGTGCATGCGTTTCTATCACATTCCTAGCAGGAATCATCTCCTGGTCTCTCTACAGTACCCTTGCATGTCTGCACGTTTTATTTTCGAATATGCTGAATGGATTTTGACGAGATTTGGTACAGTTTGTATACAATAAAGCTAGTCTAACAAATTAATTTCCCTTCCTACTGTAAAGTAACTATTTCCTGGGGGGGGGGGGGGGGGGTGAAGGCGGCCGGTGCGTAGGACTGACAACTTTACCATCTTCATGTGCCGATTGTCTTTAAATCTTGGAGCCTCAACCTCCTGGAACCCTAAGGGCCTGTCCAAGCCTGTACAGGGATAGCTTTACCTTACTCTAATGTAACTCTAATTTACATAAAACCCAAGGCTGGCGTATCTCATCGAGATCTACAACTTTCGTTTTAAACATATTTATCAACACGACGAATATTTAACGGAAGGGATTTACGCAGTGCCATTTGCTGCTCTACAACAGAAAATTTACATGTGTAATAAAGTATTTATTCATAACAAATTTATATAAATCTCCAATTATTCTAAAATTTCCATCTCTAGCATAATGAGACACGCAACTACACACACAGATCAATAGCCTTTAGCCTACGTTTTCTCCCCGAGCTTAATCCCTTCCATAATACGCACGAGATATATCGCAAAGTAGGCCTACTGACCTTCTACATCGTAACAATGTATGTTCATTAAATAACAAGACAGACAATGTACGTACCCGTATAAACGTAACATTGAGGTGCGTTCCTGTAACCATTGTTGCCGCGGAAAAGCAATAATTATTGCATATTCTGATTGTGTGTTTGTAGCCTTAGTTATCCAGCAAGCAAAGCGCATGCGCCGTACTGTTATTTTTCTACACTATATCTTAAACGGCACTATTTTCTGGGATACGTTATTGAACACAGAGTGTTTTTGATTTTCTCTACAAATTTTCAAAACCATTTCTCATTCTAAGAAGAATGAGCTACATATTGTCATAAATGTACATACTTCTCCATGTAAAGTACCCGTTATTCTTGTCAGATTTTAATAAAACTTAAATTTTCTTGGCATATTTTCGATAAATCCTCAAATATGAAATTTCATGAAAATCTGTCCAGTGGGAGCAGAGTTGTTACATGTGGACAGACATAACGAAGCTAATAGTCGCCTTCCGCAAATTTTGCGAACGCGCCTAAAACCATAATGGCAGCAGTAAAATGTTAAGGTGAACTATTTTCAAGATACCGCGACTTCGCGGCTTAAGATGGTACTTTGTGTTCTCTTGTGGTGGCGTGAAACATTGTTTGTGATACTACGAACTGTAATGAGTCCATGTCTATCCTCCGGATGACAGATGACTCATTATGACACAATTGTGTACTGATAAGTGACATAAAGGAAACAGAAGTAATCGAAAAATAAAACCTGTCCCAGTGTCACAAATCCCAGATGAGCTACAGTGGGATCGAAACTGAGACTCAGTAGTATGAAGGTGCTTGACCGTCGGAGTTATAGGCACGGCCAAGGTGGCATTTACATGTCGGGATACCTTCAGGCCCACGTATTTACACGCTATTTTACACCTTAATACAGAAGGCGAAGTTCGTGTCTACTTGGGACAGCCACTTATTCTGTTGGCCAAGAAATTCCTTATTCTGGAAACCCATCTTCCGCCAGCTCAGTGCGGTTCACGTCTTCACAGGCTCCTTACGTTCATTCCAGTATTATCCTCCAAACTACTTAAGAGCTGTATATTAAAATGTGCAAATTTTCCTACTGTTTTGCATCGTTAAAAATGTGTGCTTTATATAGGAATACATTTCGCACACATGCAATACGGTTGTCCTAATCTTTAAGTGTTATTTAACAACGCTGCCAATTGCTAAGATTATACAGGATGTTTTAGTAGGAATCTGTCATACATCAAGCGAACGTCCATTAGGTTAAATTACATGGATATAACCAAAAATATCTACATCCAAAGCTGAACAGTTACAAGGACAATGACGAGAGAAACTTTTAAAGAATGCAATCTGTGATAATACATTTATTGTTGACCAAATACATATTAAAACGAAGAAGAATTTGTAGTTCCTGTAATGAAAACACCTGTACTTAACATCTAATAAACATATGAGCGGCATAGACATTAATTAATCAAGAAAAACGCGAACTAGTTTTGTCCTTAGGTTTCCAAGTACTTTACATAGCACAATCGCCGCCGTATAGCTTGGTGGGGGGCTATCGGCTCTAGGACGGACCTGCGCAGTCTACGTGTAACACACCATGTTAAACAGGTATAGTGCGTAGAACCGCAAGAAAACCATATTTTTCTCGCCTCATAATCTCCGTAAACGTTCAACTCCGGATATAGGTACGTTTGGTTATATCGATGTAAATTAACCCAACAAACGTTCCTTCTGAAACACCCTGTATAGCGTCGGTGATGAATGAATTAATGAATGAGTATGGAGTACCGGTATTGTGATAATGACAGGGATAAACTAAAGTACTCAGTGAAAACTTATCCCATTTGCCACTCAGTTCATCGCCAACACCACACGAACTGGCCTGGGATTAAACCCGTACCTCTCCTGTGAAAGGCCGACGACTAAGCGCCTGCTATAAATGCTTGCCTCAGAATAAACATTACACAGTGAGCGTACAATTGCCTGGACCTGCATATCCAAAGACAAAGCAACCTAAATCGTGCTACAAGCTTATGAAGTTTCGTAAAATTGACTTGCGTAGCGTGACATCAAAATCGAACGCTACTAGGAAGCTAGACCCCGCAAGTTCTATGGACAGTTACATGAGGAATAATTCATTCCCGCATATTTCCGGCAGGGCTGTACGACCCACACAGTCGCATCTCGGTTTATGTAATATTGTAGGTTTTTGATGAAAGAATCGTTTCCGAGGAGTTTCAGCCATTCAGATCACGTGACATCAGTGTACTGGAATTTAAATAAGAATGTGCTATTTTGATACACACATCATGTCTCCATGACAATACTGCCATGAAAGAGTAATTTCCAAGGATGATTTGCCATCGGGCATCCTAATTGCCTCCGCCTGATTTAGGTCCACAAAGAAAATTCCAGTGAACAGGGCAAAATGGTTGTCACGCATTTCAGTCAAACCTGCAATCGCGATATGGCATGTGCCTGCACGTCTCGAGCACCAATTTTTAACATCAGCTTAACCATGGGCACTAAAAGGCATTTAAAAACCCACCGTCTACAGTAACAGCAGGTGCACACGACGGTCTACAGTAATAGCACGTGCACACGACTATCTGCAGAAATAGCAGGTGCACATGACTATCTACAGTAACAGCAGGTGCATATGACTGTCTGCAGAAATAGCAGGTGCACACGACTGTCTACAGTAATAGCACGTGCACACGACTGTCTGCAGAAATAGCAGGTGCACATGACTGTCTACAGTAATAGCACGTGCACACGACTGTCTGCAGAAATAGCAGGTGCACATGACTGTCTACAGTAATAGCACGTGCACACGACTGTCTGCAGAAATAGCAGGTGCACATGACTGTCTACAGTAATAGCACGTGCACACGACTGTCTGCAGAAATAGCAGGTGCACATGACTGTCTACAGTAATAGCACGTGCACACGACTGTCTGCAGTAATAGCACGTGCACACGACTGTCTGCAGAAATAGCAGGTGCACATGACTGTCTGCAGAAATAGCAGGTGCACATGACTGTCTACAGTAATAGCACGTGCACACGATTGTCTACAGTAATAGCAGGTGCACATGACTGTCTACAGTAACAGCAGGTGCGCAAGTCTGTCTGCAGAAACAGCAGGTGCATATGACTGCGTACTGTAGCAGCAGGTGCACAGGATAGTCTGCATTAACAGCAGGTGAATATGAACATAATATTCAGTACATGCAGGGGTGCATAAATCCCGGGCGTCAGGTCGCCAAGACGACTAAATTTTGTACGGTGGCGCCTGATATTTGTGGGTCTTCACTATGAAATTTGCTTTATTTCACCTTCCAAGCGCCTAGAATTTTGAGGTGGCTCAACAGAGTTTTGGACAATTTGTGCACCCCTGACTATATATCACATCAAAAGACGTTTTATCAAATTTATCAGCCGCGTAATATAAACTTGCCACAAATGAATAAAACAGCAATAACATGAACTTTCAGTTCCTAGCTCGCCCAGGCCGTAGCCCAGTCAGTAGACCCAGTACACTGTCCCGGCTCCGAGCAGGAAATGTAGAAAATTTAAAAATTCGTTCAAGATTTGTCGCTGCACAGACGTGCAAAGAAACTCACCTCCCGTCTTACCGGTTTGTTTATTATTATTGTTGTTATTGTTCTGCGCCCATTTGAGCAACGCGGAGTTCCTCATCCCGGCTCGACCAGTGGCACTTCCCTGCAACAAAACATTAGCACATTATTCAAAATGCTCCCTCTTTGTGTTTCAATATCAAGCAACTTTAGAATTAAATATTTTTGCTCACATTTCATAACTAATGTTAATGTTTTATTCCTCTCAGTCAAATACATGTACCGGTCAACAACAATCCGACCACACGCACACAAATTTAAAACACATACAAAATGACAACTTTAGAGAAAACAAAAACTTCACAATAAGAGCTCAAAAATATCCACAATTTTATGCCTTATTGCATGATAATCGTAAGCTCTAAGATATAAGTATAGTAGAACTCGGTTATAACGACATTGGTTTATACGACACCTCGTCTATAGCGTCAGATATTCTATGGTATCAATTAATTCGTCACTGTTAACAATAACATTATACTCCTCGGTTATAACAACACTCGTTTATAAAGACACAAAATATTCAGTCCCTTTTAAGACGTTATAACCGAGTTCAACTGTACTGAGTAATCATTAAAATAGAATCTTGAAAAGGCTTCACAATCAGAACACTGATACATAGCTTTGTTCTTCTGGCAGATGTACAAATTTAGAATACATGATAGGTAATTTAACCATTACATCAAAATCCACAAGGATGATCTCGCAATATTTTTGTCATAGACTAATTCCTTCCACTGACAAGGCAATTCGTTCTTATTCCAAACAGAATTAACAAGTTCATGGACCTCAGGATGTAACATTTCAGCTCCTGTTTCGATCAATTCCGCAGTAACTTGCTCACTACCTGTAAATTTATACCGCAACAGCTTTTCAATAGCAACCTTAACTTCAGAGGCACCAAGTTCACGTTAACAGTAGCTCAGCTGTATTAACACAGCAGTCTGCCCGACGTCATTTAACAAACACGCATTCAATAATCGGTGATATTCTCCCACCTAATCAAAATATTGTGTGCGTCTGCAAGGAGACTACCTTTCTCATATTTCACCAAGTTAACTCTAGTTTGCTAGCAATTCTTAAATTCATTTATGGTCCAAACACATCTAAAATATTCTTGTTCTTATAGTTCGTCCGACGGCCATTGATTTTATGTTAATCGCCTAAATATAAATAGACAATACGGGGCTTTTAGTACTAGAAGTCCGTGCCACTGGAAGGTGAGTTTTATGAGTTTCATGCATAAGTATTTGTTCATTCATGGTGTATGGAAGCCTGTGAAGAGTGGCATAATGAAACATGTCCTAGACAACCAACGACGTAAGGAGAAACGTAAAACGAGCTTAGCTTCCGGTCTGACTACAAGGAGAGTATAATAAGTTTCAGAACTTAAAAGTGTTTTACTTTGCAGATGCTGCATACAGCTGACGTCTATTAGCGGATGTACCATTTGTATATGTCATTTCTTCTGATCTCCATTCTGAATACGCAGATGTCAGTGGGACAGTCATTTATAATGGACGTTTTTCATTGTTGAATGAATTCCCAGTTTTAAAATTCTAGTAATGTCGCCGCGATCAAGGTGAGTGGATATTCGCGTCGTCATCCGGGCCCTTGAACGGTTCGCCAAGTTTCTGGGAGGTTCATAAATAAGCTGGTGATTATGTAACAACTGGTGCCCCATGTACTGCTTTGTCATTGATAAAAACGTTTTCATTTCGAGAAGTTTTTTTTCAAGAAGTGCGCTGAGAAGTGCTTAACGCCTCCATAACGGTCCAGACTTATCTTCCGGCAATTTCTGGTACTTTTGGCTGAAGAAGAGGTGACAACGTCAGATGTTTGAATGCTATGGGAAAGTCCAGTAGCCAGGAACACTGCTTGACACCTGAAGGTTGGTATGATAGGTTGTCCCGAAACGTCCGTAACTACCAATCTACGCTGCGTAACATCCTAGAAAAGCGAAGATTGTCACTTGCTTCTTGCTAATCGCAACCTCAGTATTGGTAGTGTCGACCGTCGTCCCTGCCTCCATACAGTATACATGCAGGACACGTCTTCATATTGACAAATACAAACGACACAGCAAGAATTTAAATACTTTGCGTCTCCGCAGCAAACACGTTAAACCAATGTATTCGTAATGACGTGAGAATGTTGAATACAGAACGAATGTACTGTAGCCCTTTTTAAATGCTACCGCAAAACCACCGACTGTGACATCGACCGAGGTTCGAAAATGTTACCATCTGTCATGGAGATAAACGTAATTATCTGGGTTATAATTCAAGTGCTTCTCGTTTCTTCTGCTTCTCTTGATCTTCCTGATCCTTTTCTCCTTCCACATTTTCCTCCTTATACGTTTCCGTGTTCCTCCCTACATTTTGTTTTGTACAATCGCTCTATGTGGGGGCCGAAGGGGCAGTATGTGGTCTTGTGCGCGCACCTCTTGCTCTCAGAGGGGTACCAGTAAAACACAAGAAATGTAACTTATTCCTGCCAAGTCCCATGTATGCATGTCCATGTCATGACCCTCGGGCAACGCCAGTTGGGGCTAAGACATGCAGGGGCGAAACGCGGGTTCCGGACGCGTTAATTCGGACATGATAGCTAGGGGAGCACAACCCCGACAGAAAAAGACCTGGTCCTCCGAGTTAAAGGGGGTTGAACTTTAGGCCAGCGACCTGTCTCCGGAAAAACGCAAGTGCTAAACAAGCTCAAGTAAGGAAAGACAGGACGGATTGTAATAGGCGACCTAGGCATGCAAAAAGGACTAAGGGCGATATCATCGGCATTGGGACATGGAATGTACAAACATTATTAAAACCAGGTAGAATGCAGGAGATAGCAGAACAGATTAAAAACTCACAAATTAAAATTCTAGCACTACAAGAAATAAGGTGGAAAAGATATGGGCAAATAAAAAGAAAGAAAGAAAGAAGAATATATTATGTATTACAGCTGCGATTCAGATAAAGCAGGTCAAAATGGAAACGGATTCATAATTCAGAAGAATTTAGAAAAGAACATTATGAGCTTTGAACCGGTTACAGACAGGTTGTGCAAGCTCAGAATACGAGGAAAATTTCATAACATAACAATCGTAAATGTATATGCTCCGACAGAAGGTAAGGAAGAGGAAGATAAAAAATTATTTTATACACAGTTGCAAAAAACAATAGATAAGACGCCTAGATACGACCTTCTAGTAATATTAGGAGATTTTAATGCCAAGATTGGTAAAGAAAAGGCATATAATAAAGTTGCTGGTAAACACACGTTGCATGATAACACTAATAATAATGGTGAATTCCTCTGTAATTTTGCAATAGAGAATAATTTAATAGTGGCAAGTACTCAAATTTCCACATAAAAGGATTTATACAGGTACGTGGATCTCTCCAGACAAACTAACACTGAATCAAATACATGTTTTAACTGGAAGGAGTAAAAAGCGAATGATGATAGATGTTAAAACCCGCAGGGGGTATAAGTGTGACTCGGATCATTTTATAGTCCAAGCTCTTGTAAAACAGAAATCAGTAATAAATAAGGTAAATGGAAGTAACAGGAAAAAGTGGGATGAGAAAGATCTACATAACAAAGAAAAAATGAGTATAGAAATAAAATATACACCGAATTAAATAAAAGACCTGAGAAACAGGATGCAAACGGAGAATGGGAAAACATAAAGGATGCTATAATTAAATCAACCTCAGAAGTCTTAAAGCAAAACAGCAGTGTCAAAAGAAACGAGTGGTGGGATAAAAATTGTAAAAATGCTGTTAAAAAGAAAAATTAGGCACGACAAATATTTTTTACAGAAAAGAACTCGTAATTCTCAAGAGCTATATAGAATACAAAGATTACTGACAAATAAATTGTGTAAAAAAAAAAAAAAAAACAGAAAGAATGGATTAACAATAATGGATTAATAATAAATAAAAATGTATGGCCCAGATAAAAGCCCGGATAAGCATGGAGATTACGAAATAATGAGGAATTGGATGGGATAATTACAAAGCAAAATATTGTAGAACAAATAAAAGCGAAGAGACTTGGATGGTTCGAGCATATACAAAGAATGGAAGAACGTCGAATAATTAGGAAGATAACCAACTGGATGCCAACATTACTAAACAGGCCAAAAGGAAGACCTAATGATAGATGGTGGGACAGTGTACGCTGAGATCTGAAAATTGTGGGTGTACTGGATTGGAAAAATAGTGTTTTAGACAGAAAATATTGGCAAGGAATACTTGAGCAAGCCAAACCCCATCCAGGGTTGTAGAGCTTAATAAGAAGAAGAAGTACAATCGCTGTACGTAAGTTTCCCTTCTTCCACAAGACATTCTGCCACTCGCTAAACTTCATCAAACCTTTCTTCATACTATCCTAGGCTCTTCAATATTTATAAACACAATTACCATGCGCTTGCTTCACAGTTACCTCCCTCAATGTGAAGGTTCAATGTGCTATCGATCTTTCTTACTAAAATGCACCTTACTCCTCAACGGGCGTCCCTTCCGTGCGTAATATGTATTAGTTAAAATTAGTTTATAAATTTTATAACAATGACCAAGAAATGACACTCCTCTGTATTCACGACACAGTATCAAGTTTCTTATGTAAGTTACAATGACTGACGGATGATAAGCTTGGTTAAGGGTCCAAATAAATGACCGACGCTAAGGAAATTTTATGAAACGGCCTCATTCATACGACAGCGGATGCTATTCTGCTGCTTGAGAAGCATAACGAAGCTATTAGATTCCAAGATTGAATACTAGTAGCGTAGATAAGGGTGTCGCCGAAGATCCCGTGGCACAGGGAAGGGTGGGGGGGGGGGGGGCGAATATATAGAATTCTAAAATTTGTAGTTTGTTCTTTCTGACTGAATTCCGTTCTTCTGAAAGAAGGCAGTATACTGGATCCTTGTTACGAGATATGGGAATAACTCCGCTAATCATTATAGGGGGCACCGATTATTGAGTCGTTCCCCCCCCCCCCCCCAAGGCCGGTTATCAACGCCGCTGTTGCATATGTATTACGAATAAACTTACACTAAGCACTAAATATGTATAAATGTGGCCTTGTGTCGTGTGGGGATCAATGCGAAAATGTCTCCCCCCCCCCCCCAATTTTTTGATTATAGAATGAAGAACACATTTATGGAGTTCCTTTCGAAAGAAACTTGACGTACCGTAAAAATTTAAATGAATTAGACTCTCCTTTGCGTTCTGCATGTTACGCCTTCTTACACTCCATGATCTACTCCCATAAAATATTACGTCAAGCTTAAAAACTGTGAAGTTCCAGAAAATCATTTCTCACACTTAATCTGCTGTTCATTGCATCATTAGAAAATATGAACCGCAAAATATAAATTCCAGAAATCGTTTCTCGAACTTACTCTGTTGTTCATTTTATCATGAAGGTTGTATAGCCCCACGTAAGTTTGCAACATGTTTATTGTCTGGTTCCCTCGATACAAATCAGTTAAAAGATTACCCTACGCAGACCGCAGGGCGACACCATTAACAGGGCCTGAATTGGAGCAGTTCATTTATTGTGTCCAAATGGGACTAGACTATTGATCGTAATAGCCGAGCTAGTACCAAGAAGACATCCATTCTTCTATTATTAGAACTTATCAACTATTCAGACCACGCAGTGTCCATCAGACACTCACGTTTCTTGTATTACAGTTTAAAGAGCTGTCCGGTCGCAACAATCGTCTTTAATGCCTTACAGCATGGGTTGAATCGTACTAATGCCGTCTACTGACAGCGTCTTCGGCCCGCCATGATTGCATCATCCCTTCCCGCGCCAACAACCTAAGCTACAAGCAGTTCTGGGAAGAACTCAATATACCTATACACCTGATTTGTTACAAAATGTGTCTATCTATATTATGATCTTAGCAAGAACTGGATACAAATTAATATTCATACTAATCAAGGTATCCAACTTTGTGTACAATCATCACTGGAACAAGTGCTGAATATGTAAATTTGTGAAACATAACCTTAAAATTTCTCATTGCTACTACCATTCACTGTCCACGAACCAACTAAATGCACTTTTTTCACTTTCACTTTTCTTTATTTACAAGTTCACCCCTACATATGTTTCGGTCCTCTTAAAGACCATCATCAGGGGGTACAAAATTACGTTCAATCTACACCCATATACATTCAATCTGCGAACACAATCAGTTTCGTCAACCTGTATGCAGGCCTCAATTACTTTTTCAAGTTAAAATTTAAGTATATATAAAACACTTTATATAAAAACTTTAAAAAAAGGTTCGTCATTATCTAAAATGTTAAATCAACCACGTGAACATCTTGTTGTCACGTCACCTTTTGTTAGTTTTCTGGTATTTGTGTCTTGGTTTTGTATTATTGGTAGTTATTCTAGTTGGTTCGTGGACAGTGATATTATTAAAAAGATGCACGGTGAGACTAATATAACATTTGTCATTACTACCATGTTTGCAGCTGTCAAGCACCAGAAAATGCTTCACATAAAATTCATGTGCGTGTGTATGACCTTCATACATAATTTCACATGTACAGCCCCACTAGTTCATCAGCTAGCAACATAAAATACCACGGTATGTACTGATTATGCTCGTTCCACGGTATGGTAAGTGCCTCAGTTGAGACGGAGGCTGTGTGCAGTAGTGGGATAGCAGTACAATTAAATACGAACTGTTCTTACTGGAGATGAAGATGAAGAAACCAAAATACGTACGAATTCATCGTAAACATATTTTCTGGCCAACATTCATGTAACAGCAAAGGCACCTATCTATATTCCTTACATACATCTTCCACGTTTTAGGAATTTCAAATCAGGTTTATGCTACATGTTAACTGATATTCACATAGACACATTACAAAAGAGATTCCTATAAACATCACAACAAAAAAAGTTCTAAATATATTAACAATTAGATTATAATATGGCCCTAATAACACATATAATTTGTCATCATTACTAATACACTCCCAAACGATGATTAAGTAATTCAACAAACAGCTGCACTTTTCTTGCAACGCACTGTATACAGATGGTCGTACTCACGTGTTCAGACTGCAAATCATGTTCAACCGACCTCCTTAAGATATGCGTCAGCGGTACCAATCATATCATCGAACAAGAAATTAAATAATGTGGCACAGATGTCGCTTCATTGTTGTGTAAGAGAAAAGGATGCTGTTCTTTGAGGTCAGAGGTTTATAGACACTGCACTTTCACCCGTGGATCACGTGCATACGTAAGTCCGGAGAAATGAGAGGCAGGTGATACTGGGCATGCGTCGACACAGTAACGGCGATGCAGACGTAGAGGTGTATGTTCGTACCTCAGTACTGTAAATGCGGTGATGAATCAGTTCAGACTCCATGAATTTTAAACCACATGCGGGACGAAGTTACATGCCTACCCATTCTGCAAAAACAATCCTATTACAGTGAAATCTGCCTTAAACGGAACCTCTATAGAATGGAATTTGTCTTTGGCGGAAACCTTTCACAGTATTGAGGATCTTTTAATTTTAACTTCAACTACCTGCATTAAATGGAACGTGCCGGCAACGGGAAAAATCCGGTCCCTCGTGGTTCCGTTATAGGCAGGTTTCACTGTTACTCGCTTTTCGCGAGGGTTAGTTTCCAATACACCGCGCGACAAGCGAAAATCCGAAGATAATTGACAGCCCCCCTCCCCAAAATAATGTCTTAGTATTTTTAGTGTCTTCCTTTATAATATGTATTTCAATTTTTATTTTTATGCTTAAATCCATTTCCGTCATTTCAACACAGACTAATGAAAACTAAAATTGAAAAGTATTTTAATTTACTTTTTATGCACTTTGAATGTTACTGTGCGACTGGTTCACTTTCGCTGGTCAGAGTTTCCTTTCTTAGCAGAAACTTCCAGAACCTTCTAGAATGTTCTGGAAAGTTCAGGGACTTCTTAGGCGCGTTCGCCAAATTGCGAAAAGCGACTGTTAGCTTCGTCATGTCTGTCTGTTCGTCCGCATGGAACAACTCGGCTCCCACTGGACGGATTTTCATGAAAGTTGGTATTTAAAAATTTTTCGAATATTTGTCACAAAAGTTCAAGTTTCATTAAAATCCGCCAAGAATAATGGGTACTTTACATTAAGTGTTTGTACATTTATGACAATATCTCCCTGAATTCTCCTCAGAATGAGAAATGTTTCAGACAAAAGTTGTAGAAAAAATCAACACACACATTTTATGTTCAATAATGTTTTTTTTTTAAATCGTGCCGTTTATGAGATAATGTGACATTATGTGGTACAGCCACACATACCACAGATGACAATATAATATGGAGCATGCGCTTCGCATGGTGAGTAAGGCTAGTCACACACTCATGATATGTATTATTTATTGCTTTTCCACAGCAACAATGGATATGCGAACGCGCCTTAATGTTACGTTTATACGTACATATAAAGATGAAGATGGCCTGTTATAGGCCGAAACATATGTAGGGGTGATTGACTTGGTTATAAGAATATAGTGCATATGTTGGTCCAATAAAACTTTTAACAGTCGAAGACAGTTGTAATGAACTTCAGAATATTTCCGGCAAGTATGTGTAGGTAACAACTGTTGTTTGCTGAATTACAAATTCTGTGAAAAACTTATCAAATGTACATTCTTTCAAACGCTTTATAGGCTTGTACATAACACGGCAGCAAATATAGCCTGTTTCTTTCCTCCAAAATGTCCAGACAAAACCTGGGGGTCCACCCAGTCTCCTATTCAGTTGCTATTATCCGGGTAAAGCGGCTGGGACTTCATGTTGACCACTCACCTCCATCCAGCTCCAAGATTAGTAATTAGTGGAGCTGTAATTCTACTTCCCCTGTATGCATTCATAGCGTGGAAAGAGATTATACTTTTTTATGAATACATAATATTATAGAATGAAATATAGAAGGGAAGCAAAGACGAAGCGGAAGACGTTTATATGTACATTGTCTTTTTTGTTTCATTTTTATGCTTGGGACGACCCCGCGACTTTGGAAAACCGCGAAGAACGAAACCGTGAAAATCGAGGGATGACTAGGTACTATCACTCTACCGCTAGGATAAGGCCTGAATCAACGCATAAACTATTATTAACAACAAAGCTGTTGATGACAGAACTGAATAATATAGTTTGACACTTGGCAGTCGTTAACACGTTGGCTTATATAGCATATAGGTGCCAACAATAAGAACAGCCAGCAACAGGAACCTCCTGCAGTCTTACCTCGGAACACAGTGATCGTGCAGTAGGGGTTTGAGCACAACAGAGGACGTGACTTCAAACGTTCACGGATCTACGGATTTACTTTATGCCTACCGCTGTTTTTACTCGGGTGGACAAGAAGACAAAAACTTCTTGAAATACGGCACGGCCACTCATTTCGTCAATCTCTTCACAAACTTCTTCTTTTCTTCTTCTTCACTCCTCCTCCTTCTTCTTCTTTGGCATACGGTCCTTACAGTTTAACCAGTGCCTTCCTTCAGAAGGATAGCCTATACGGATCTGACTTCTGCTTTCTTCCTTTCTTTCTTTTGACAACCATCGATTTCAGGTCATTCTCAATACAGTTCAACCACTTTAATCTTGGTCTTCCTGCTTTTCTTCTTCCATTTGGTTTCCCAGGAAATACTTTCTTCACGGTCTTATCATCAGACATTCTTACAAGATGAACAGTGCATACTATTCTTCATATACTTAACTCGCGGAAATGCGTTCTTCCGGAGATGGCTATCAAAAATTAACAGAAACTTCTATATCGGATCGAAGATATCAATTTCTATGTCCGTAATTCAATAGAACAGCAGGCCAACACTGGTTCTGCGTAAGACTATATATTCCCCTACCCCTACATTTTTATATGAGCTTCATAACAAAATTGTGCAGCAGTTATCAGTGTATTTACATCGAACTCTTTCCAACGAACAAGAAACATACTACTGTCACAATGAGTGCTGAAGCCGGATGGTATTTTCCGTGACTTTATTACTTATATCCCAAGTAGTTCAATGTCCCGTTTCCCCGATCTTCGCCACCATTCATCTTTTGGACTCAGTAGAAACTGATTTGGAAATAAAATGCGAAATGGTAGGTCCACGTTATTTTCGTCCAGCCATCTTCATTTTAGTTACGTTATTTGTTGGGTCAAAGTTTGACGGAACGTGATATACAGCAAGTTTCTGAAATACAACACTCTAAGAGGGTCCTGTTCTATCACTTAAACGACGAAAAAGTCTGCGTAACCACGGGTCTTTGGACGCTTTGTGTTTCAGTAAAGTTGGCCATGTACATGCCATAAAGACACAGCGGGAGTGGAGGCAAAGCTCCACTCATTCTTAACCTCGGAACTATAAGTGTTCAACCTCACGCCCCGGTCGCTGTGTCCCAGACGTAGACCCCCGGTTCCGACTGAATAGGAGGTTGGGTTGACTCCACAGACGCTCTAGACGTTTCGGAGAAGAGAAAAATCTCCTGCCTCTGCCGGGATAGAACGCCGGATCTTCGAGGCCATATCCTAGTCACTATACTGACCTACTCTATCCCGGCGTCTTTGAGTTACAACATGTTTCATTTAAATTGGAAGTGCCGTCCACAGGAAAGTGTTTATTTACAAATCGCTGCTCACAATCTTACAGATTAGGTCTGACAACAAAGCATAAAAAAAACGCAAAAAATGTTGTCCTTGTACTTCAACACTGTGCACTACGCATCACATTTATGTCCGACACGCTCAGAAATTCCTGGCGTGTTACGAATTAACTCGCTTCCGATTTCTACCCTCAGTTGTAGTTCCGCTACTTCATAAAGTGCCGTAGCACGTTTAATACTTTTAGCATGGTCACATTAACAAAGATCCAGTGGGAATGAGTCAGGTGATCCAGAGGGCCATGCAACTGCTACGCCTCGATCTGCACTCGTCATTCCGGATATTTGTCATTAAGAATGTTTGAAGAGTGAAATTAAAATGAGGTGGAGCACCATCGTGCACAAATCACATGCACACTCTTGTCTGTAGTGGTACATCCTTTACCAGACGTGGAAGGGTGCTGTGCTCCATGCTAAACTGCCCCTCGCCGGATAACATGATGACATACCAGATTCTTATTAGGCTCTCCCACATATTTATTGAAAATCCTTCTTTGATATTGTGACGGTATGATCCCATGCAAACTGGTACTTGTCCAATAATGCTTACTGTGGACGTTCAAGACGCCATCACGAGGAAATTCTACGTCGCCTGTTAACCGCATATAAAGCTGTCCCCGTGCAACGCATAAATGAACGAGGAACAGAAAATTCACCGACTGTTGATGATCCACTCACATCTATTTTGTACCGAGGTTAAGAACGGGTGGAGTTATACCTCTACTCCCCTCATAAGTCTACAACACGTCAAAAGACCACTTTAATTTCACTTTCAGCAACACATTGCTGCTCTGAACAGTGACAAAACTCTGCTCTTCGAGTGGTAATCCAGAGGGCGTAGGGCGTTGCAGTCGCTGCAGGTGATAAGGATACAGGAGTTTGTGACTGTGAACCCTTCAAGCAGTCGAATGGGTAACGTGCCTGCAGGTGCAATTCTCCAAATGCTGGTCCCGGATGTTCAGGATTCTGTCTCGCAGCTCTTACGTCAGGACTATCCTTTGTCGTCATCTTCGTCCTTCTTTCCCCAAGGTGCCCATCAGCGCTACGTGGTGTTGTTCTGTCTGGCATTTGGCGACTGGCAAATACGTCCTGTTAAAACGACGTTACGCTACTTCACTGCCATATGCACAGTCAAACATGAGGTATCAAGACACCTCCGTGAAAGTTTAACACAGAACTGATGCCTGGCACACCAGCAGTCACATTACTCTGCACACTGAACAACACAAGAGGGGAAAATCTTGTGGACGGACATATAAATGCCGATAGCCAAAGAATTCGCTCGGCGTTCTTTCCAAATGCGCCACAGATAAAAGAAACGAAGCTTACAAGGACCCGTGTTTAAAGAGACTGGTTTCACTGCTTGTTTGCATAAACCACGTCCATACAACAGTGGTGCCATGTATTCCAGTAACATCATATACATAATATTTCGATTATACGATACAGGATTATTATATGATGCAGCGAAAGCCCGGCTTAAGCGCTGAACTAGTCTAAGCTGGCTTGCAGTTACAAGCGTCATAATTTGAGAACATCGTATTATGAAGATTAATTTCTTTTGGGATGTGGCATCGTGTAATGCGGTACCATTTCATCGACGTTTCAGAGGAACACACGCCATCTTATGTCCCTGAAGATGGAGGCGCCACATTCCAGAAGAATGTATGTTCATAGCTACAGCACAGAATTCAACATTTCACATCGAAACATGCAAATTAAAGTACGGTATTTGACACAGGAAGATTTAGAAGCAAAGTTCATCGAATGTCATGCCGTTTGTATTGAACTTCTTGACAAATGGTCACTATATTCGAATGCTGTTAGCTACACAGTCGCCCATAACACGTGACACCACAAACTCTTACCGCTTGGGTATACAAATTTTTCAAAAATCTGGGAGCAACCTCCATATTCTAGGCACCCTTTGCCATGAAGTAAGTTCCATACTGAGAGTTCACAATTCTGGAGTGGCCTGTGAGCCTCGCTGTTACCTGGCACTTTCTATTCGATGCATGTAAAGCGAAAAATTTTTAAATGTAAGTAAATAACATCAATAATTCTGCTGCAAATATTAGGCGCCACCATAAAAATTTAACCTTAGGGGAGACCAGACGCTCGAGATTTGTGCACCCCTGTCTTACCGAATATTGAAATTACACCAAATCACACAGTCATCATGCTAGTGTGCCTCGCTCTGATGCCACCGTCCACTACCAGTCTGCCCTATAGAGAACAAATTCTTCAGTTCGCCTACGGCAAGTGCAATCCATAGACTGGAATCGTTAAAAAAAACGCGAAAATTCTGATACGCAAAAATTGAAAGTTTCTTCGAATAATGTATGGCCTTTCTATGGAAAATAATGTTTCCTAAAGCGGGAATAAGAATAGCAATAACCCATTGCACGCTATGAGAGACATCGCGCATAATATAATCCGGATATAGACGTTTGATCTGTAGAAATAAGCGCTCTCTTTATTTCCTAACAGATGGACCTACTGTTCCGTGGGCCATCGGCCATAACGTCACCACAGTAACACACTGAACAAAAGACTGCACTGTACACACAATATGCAGTAACTGGCGCGTTCGGTAGACAAAAAAGTTATGAATTTGCTAATATCCATGCTCTTCAAATTACTTATAACGAAAATAAACCTTTTTTTCTTTTTAACCACACATGCGCAAGACGTTAACTGGTATAAAATTTCCCGAATTTCTCAATACACACAACTCTTTATTCATTTACATTAAAATTGTATGGAAGTTATTATTATTATTATTATTATTATTATTATTATTATTTACTGCAATTGGTTCACCCGTGCAGTATCCTTACCTAGACAACAATAAGATGTTTTCACCCGTGGCATGTCCTTACATATACACACAATACAGATGTTTTCACCCGGTGGCAGTAGTCCTTACACTAGTACACACAATACAGATGTTTTCACCGTGCATAGTCTTACATAGTACACACATACGAGTTTCACCGGTGCAGTAGTCTCACTTATACACAATAAATGTTCCCTGGAGTATCTTACACTTACACAATACAAATGTTTTCACCGGTGTAGTAGTCTTACACTAGTACACACAATACAATGTTTTCACCCGGTGGCAGTAGTCCTTACACTAGTACACACAATACAAATGTTTTCACCCGGTGGCAGTAGTCCTTACACTAGTACACACAATACAAATGTTTTCACCCGGTGGCAGTAGTCCTTACACTAGTACACACAAAACAAATGTTTTCACCCGGTGGCAGTAGTCCTTACACTAGTACACACAATACAAATGTTTTCACCGTGGCAGTAGTCCTTACACTAGTACACACAATACAAATGTTTTCACCGGTGGCAGTAGTCCTTACACTAGTACACACAATACAAATGGACACATAATATACATAAAATAACAATACAAAACAAACTTACACAATACAAAACAAAATACATACAGTTAAATACAAGTACACACATTAGAACACCATAAACGCATTACAAAAACATCCACACCTTAACAAAAACATCAACTGTTAAGTTATGTGTACAAAGACGGTGTAAAAAAGAATTCATGAATGTACAATAATGTGCGGTATGAAAATGAAATTCAAAATGACATAAGACTTGTTCAAGTGGAGAGGATAAAGGTAAAAAAGCGCGAGGGCGCAATAATGCCATCCACACTTGTAATATACGCTTTGAATTCGAATTTTAACGACCACATTAAAGGTAAAAGAAACTCATTTCACAGTATTCGAAACACAAGAAAGACTTACTTTTAATTTTCATGTGGCAGGTTGGTCAAGTTCGATTAGTTTTGTGAGGTGGGAAAAAAAAGTGTATCGCACACAAAACATGTGTTCCATCCATCTCAAGAGCAGTTACTTGAAGCAGTTTTCACTCGAATTAAATATTTAATCGGTTATGCTCCAGATGCACACAGAAAAAGCACGCACGCCTTTCTTAATGTCACGCGGTCGATAAAACTGTCCGACCTATAAGAAAACTGGAATGGCCCGCTAATTCTTATCATGAAGGTAAATTTGTTCTATGCTGAATTATGAAGCCATTGGAGGGGTGGAGGTATAGCGCCACGAATTCTTAATTTCGGAGCTAGAAAACGGTGAGTGCATGATGGTATATGGAGAAGTGGTGATATGTTTCCACGAATTCTTAAACTTCTGAACTAGATGGATATGTGTAGATGAAGCCATGGGAAAGAGTGGAGGTACAGCTCCACGAATTCCTATTTCTGAGCTAGATACCTGGAAGTAGATAAAGCCATGTGAAGGAAAGGAGGTAGAACTACAAGAATTCCTTATTTCGGAGCTAGATGTGAGTCGATAAAGCCATGGGAAGGAGTGGAGGTACAGCTCCACGAATTCCTATTTATGAGCTAGATAGCTGTAAGTAGATAAAGCCATGTGGAGGAACGGAGGTATAGCTCCATGAATTCCTAACTTCGGCGCTAGATAGAGATGGCCCTGCTGCTTATCCACGAGGAAACTGTCGCCTATATGCACAGAAAATGGAACTACTTGAGATCGAGCATGCTTGGACGCTGTCGGAAAGAACGTCTTTATCCTTCCAAGAATCAAACCCAGATTCCTGGTCGTCCAGTCCGGAGCCTACTCACTATACTGACTGAGCTATTGCGGCTCATCACTTGCTACAGCTTTCACAAATAACCAACTGGCCAATAATCCATCTGTCTGATAAGATTTGGAACAAGGTAAAATGTACCAGTGTCAAACCTCGGACATCAACACGAGAGCGACAAGGGTTGCAGACCAATCCATAATATCCTATAATTGTAAACTTGCTAGACGCACAAAAAAAAACGCATTTTGAAGAAAAAAAAACACGGTTTTCCCAAATATAACGACCTAAATTCACAGACTTCAATACTGGCTCAACTGGTAATATGTGGAAGACCAATCCCGACGAACACCAATCCGCTTGTACTAAGACATACTTAACCGAAAAGAAAATAGTTCTTAGAAAGTCGAGCACAGAAAGATGACAGTTGGTAACAATGATGTAGGGATGTGTGAAAAAAATGGTTCCTGGAAATCCTTAGAAAAAGGCAAGTGTAGTAATTCAGTTCATGCGACACTTTCGTAGAACAAAGTGGTGGTAGTATTACCCTGCTACAAGTATACCTTACAATCTCAGCAAGAGTTTTCTACGTACCGTCTTTGTAAAAAAAACTGTCAAGAAACCCACACAAGCAAGATTTGACTTAGGTCCTTGTCTGAAATAACCCTTAAAAGGAATATGACTTGGAGATGAGTATTCCTTTCTTCTGCGTCAATGGGTAATTAGATCACGACGTTTCGAGACAACGTAGTGTCTTCATCTTGAAAAGGTCGAAACGTCGGAATCTGCCTACCCACTGACACAGCGTCATATCTCAGAAGAACGGAATACTCAGCTACACAGCTGCAAAACATCTAAAGTAACTTGATACTACTCTGTTTAGTTCCGAAAATTCCGAAAGTGGACGTCCCCTAAAAATTATTTAGCAACATTTTTAAGACTGTTCCATTTTTCACACCTTCTAACGGTCAAACGGGAAACGAGAATTACGACGACATTTCGCAATCACAAGACACGCCGTACACCATTAAACATGAAACAGTAGCTGTAACGGGAAAGTGGGAAGTTGTGAGAGTTGCTCTACGCTCTGAACAAGCAGTGCGTAACAGAAAGTAAAAATGAAATGACCTAAGTTACGTCCCTAAGAAGCAGAAATCGTGTGCGGAAAATGAAACAAATACTTTACGCAGTGCAACAAGATCGACAGAGTCGTCATCTTATCTTTCATCATCTTCCCTACGCAACGGCGTCCCACCTTCTACTGTTTTGTTAAATAAACACAGTCGAAGACAAAATTTCACGTTGTATTCACCGTGCATCTTGTTAAACATTTAAAAGTTTTATTAGACCAACATATGCACTATATTCTTATAACCAAGTCAATCACCCCTACATATGTTTCGGCCTATAACAGGCCATCTTCAGGGGGTCAAAGTTTTTTTTACACAGACTTTACATCTGTTGTTCAATTTTAAAAAAGTACATCCACATAAAGGTAAAATTACATCCACATAAAGGTAAAATGAATCTTAGTGGATGTACTTTCTTAAAATTGAACAACAGATGTAAAGTCTGTGTAAAAAAACTTTGAGCTGTAATTCTACTTCCCCTCTATGCCTTCATGGCGTGGAAAGAGATTATACTTTTTTATGAATACATAATATTAAAGAATGAAATATAGAAGGGAAGCAAAGACGAAGCGGAAGACGTAAGCAGCTACTGAATGGCCTTGAGTATAAGAGAAGATATTTTAAATTGAAAGAGGAAGCACTGGATCGCACTCTCTGGAGAAATCGCTTTGGAAGGGGCTATGGACCTGTCGTAAGACAACATGATGACGATGAAAATATTATGTCTATCGGCCTATTTTTTTGCACATTTTCTACTAGAAAGGCTAACTATATTGAATCAACTCGGTAATATTGTTCACATTAGCTTTGTATTACATTTCACGCAGCAGTCTCTACCGTAAGGGTCTCCCAACTTTTTATGGCAAAGGGCCACACCCGTTATTATAGGCTGGTTCGCGGGCCGCACGTCCAAAAATAATAGTAAGCTAACCGCCTAAAGTATTGTGCATTTTTATGGTACACAGGCCTACATAATTTACAAATCTTTTGCTTTGTGACATCCCGTTGTGATAAACAAGTAAAAGACAGAGGAAAAGGAGCACTCGACCGCATATTAGATTGCGACATGTTTCGGCCACCAAATTATACGTTCATCTTACTCAGTTCTACGTACAGCGTAAAGGTATCCGCCAATGTGAAGTACTTACAGCAGTGAACGTATTCATCTACCCTGACGACACAGACAGCGGATCCCTCTGAAACGCAGGTTACATATCTACCAGTCCACATGCCGAAATACCCTACAAGACATTTTTGGCAGTGTTTAACTGAGCACATTAAACTGTTCCAAGTAGTTTGGTTGGCCTATCGGTGAAAACATGTCAAACTTTCAAAACCGTACGTGGCAAATAAATACAAAATTCGTTTCGAACGCAACAAAAACTTCCAATAATATGAACGTAAACAAATACGCACAATTTGCCACGGACTTCAAGGTTTGTGTATTTAAAACCAGCGTCTTGAAAGTTGATGTTTTTGAGTTCGTGACATTGAAAATTCACGTGCTTCATTTCGCAGAACTATTATGACATGCCACTGAACAAAGAGGTCTCATTCGTCTCGTGGGAGGTGGGGGGCTTGCCGCAAGAATTACAGAAGTACAGGCCGTTTAAATGAAAACCGAACCCAGACACACGGAAAGACTGACGGTCTTACATTTCCTCATACAATACATAATACATATCACAAAATTTACGGCATGTTAGAGTAGTTGTTGGTAATTACCTACTTCAGCTCTCAGAGATTCTTAATTTCGAAGGACGGGGAAAATATTCTAAATTTCTTCCTCATACATGTTTCCGCAATGAAAATCCACTATGTGAAGCTGTACTGCATACTGCATACAAAAGAAATGTACGTTATACTAAGCTTCATACGTCTGTTACAGACGGCAGACTGGACTGTGTATAAGATGATGCAATTTACCGTACACGCGGCGATAGTACTGGCGGTGTGTGAGTCATGCAGCTGCCGTTAAACCTGCCTCGCACTATCGGTAATTTCTAGACAATAACTTCAGGTAAAGGTAAAGTTCACCCTAGAACAAGCCATGAAGGCTCAGAGGGGGAGTAGAGTTTTAGCTCTACTCTTTCTTTAACCTCGGCGCTAGATGGGGTGAAATCTGCGGTCTTCTGGGGTATTACGCGGCGTCGTGTGCTAACTGTTTACCGATGTTTCGGGACAACGTATCGGTCCCATCCTCACGGGTCAAGAGTCCCGAGTGGGACCGCAGATTTCATCAACATCGCGGCGGAAGCCTGAAATAAAGGTTAGATGGGGGTGGGTGGTCAACACCACGCCCCGGCCGCTTTACCCCCGGGAATGACCCGGTACGCATTGTACAGGAGGCTGGGTAGGCCCCAGGGCCGGTCTGGACAGGTGCTGAAAATCTCACTCCCACCGGGATTCGATCCCCGGACCGTCCAGCTCGTAGCGAGTCGCTATACCGACTACGCTATCCCGACAATAGCTTCAAACAGTATTTAATAATCTGTTCACCAGGTGTCAAGCATGTCAGAATTAACGAAGATTATTTCCAACGCCAAATCTTAACATATGGTAAGTTATGCATATCAGGAAATGTAAGGCCGTTGCTTGCCGTGCGCCTGGATTCCGTTTTCAATTGAACACTCTGTACAGGACGAGACTTTAAAACCGACGGGACTGTTCACCCAAACTTACTGAAAATTTCCACAGTAGCAAAAAAAGTTCTGATGGAACAGAGGAGACTGCGCAGTTAAGCTGTGACCATGAAGCAAGTAGACACACTCGCATTTCATTCTCTACCTTGCGTCATTAAAGGTACTGAAGAATAAACATATATGTGGCTCTAGCACGAGTACAACACATGATATCTCCTTATAAACACTGACCTGTTGGGTATACATTTATTTGGATTTTGACGCGAGTATTCAAAGGAACATCTACTGTACCTTTCACAGTCAAAAATACGTTTTAATAAGAGGAATAATGATTTATCAACAAGGTTATATTTAAGAAAAGTTAGCATGCGAGGGGCCAAATAAACCACGAGAAAAAAGAACAAGAAAGAACTGGTTTACGAGAAAAAAAAATAATACAAGTCCTCCTTGTAGCTTCTGAAACATCATTTCTTTTGCAACTAGTAGGTGGCAGGATCACAGCGGCGGAGGTCTCTCAGACAAGTGATTCTTTAGTCTCTCTTCTTCAGAAATAATCGTCGATCAGTGTAGATTTCAGTATTCCCTTGTAGTAGCGATATATTTATCACAAACACTGAAATGAAGTATACTGTTTCTAAAAAATTATTTACAGTATATACAGAGAGTTTATTAACCGTTTAAAGCTTAGCGGTTACTTGATGTACCACCATGTTTTATAATCACATATTCTACATTGTGCCCATAAGAATACACGTATGCTTGTTGTGTGGTTCTCAGAGTGGCGATTATTTCCCCAAACAGCATTAACTCGCTGATTACTGTAACCGAGGCGGTGACTCTTTACTGCGCGGTACAAATTAAATACAGCGGAACTCGGTTATAACGTCATGAAAGGGACTGAATAATTTGTGTCGTTATAAACGAGTGTTGTTTTAACCGAGGAGTATAACGTTATGGTTAACAGTGAGGAATTACTTGGTACCACAGAATATCTGACGTTATAGACGAGATGTCGCATAAACCGATGTCGTTATAACCGGGTTAGAATGTATTTATATACATATAATTCAGGTTAATCTCAGTTTTTATAAGGTTACAGGAGTGTATCAACTATCTTTTCCCGTGTAATATCGCGTTATATGACTTATAGACCATGAGCCCAAGCCCAACGCCGAGATGGAAGTCACAATCTTGTCAGATGTCCGAGATTGTTTATTCTGTATATTCGAAGCTGCCATCTATAACATCGTTCGACTAATGGCAGGGGAGATTAATTTCTCCTCAAAAACGCACAGACGGGACCGTGGAATAAGGCAGCCGAAGTCTCGCCATCTTTACTGATAAAGTGAGACCACTACTCCATTTACCCCCCTCCCCCCAAACACACACACGCGCGCGCGGTTTTTGTCTTCGTCTTCTATTTAATTCACATGCCTGCAATCGACATAGGTACGTCGAGGATTCAATTACACACACGTTACAATTAAAATTGCGCTCAGAAGCACAGTAAACGACGCGTCTGTTAAAAACCACCATCCTTTTAAGCGCGATCGCGCTATCACGCATTCATGGACGTGTGGTTCCTTAAAACCAAGGCATAACAGCATCCTCCTCTCATCAGCTGAAAGAGTAGCAAGTGGAGAAAGTGGCAACCATCGACGTGGAAATAACATATTGCAGCGTGTCGATCTGTCTCGAGTCAGAGCGCAGGTAAAGACATTGTTTTTATAAATCCACTTCGCGGAGCCAACAGGACTCTGAAAATTACTGGCAGCGAGCACCCCTCTAAATTAATCCGCACACAGTTTCTTCGTATAACGTGGTTTTATCAAAAAAGGTTATCAGTTATTAAATAGTAGGACTCTGTCTCTGGGATTATCGTGTTCTAGTGACAGGCAGAATTAAAGGATAAACCTTTAAAAATAAGGCAGGCAGATTCCGCCTCGGATGCAGTGTACATCCCTGTAGGAGATCGCACAGGTCAGATTAATGACAGAAATCTTGACTAGAAATCAGCGCGGACTGAAGGAACTCGCTAATATGACACAGCAAAGAAAGTGATGAACAACGGAGCATCACGAAGCGAAAAACCATATTTTCGAGCAGGTGTTAAATATGGTGTCATGCAGTCCATTGCATATCTCACTTCCGACTGCTGTGAGATCCTCTACCCTCTTTACATTTCGGAACCCAGACTGGCGACACTCAAGAAATGCTATCCAGACCTCTCACACTGCATTTGCATTTCTGCAGCATCTGCGGTAACAGAGATGAGTCCCGGACTGTAACCCATGTTTTTCATCCATAACTGAGCAGATTAATGTAGTGCCAAAGCTGTCCGTAATCGTATTAGGGTAGGGGTGCACAAACCCCGGGCGCTGGCTCGCCCGGGCAACTAAATTTTGTACGGTGGCGTCTAATACTTGTGGGTTCTCAGTATGGAACTTGCTTCGCCTCAACCTTATGGCGCAAAGAATTATGAGGTGCCTACTAGTTTTTTTTAAATCCATCCCTGTAGTTGGGAAGCACCTCTTTCGAATCTCGGCCGATTTAAACGAAATTCATTCTTATATTTCAGAGATTAGACGTGTGGAAAGAATAAATCCCCACGAAGATTCATTTTATGCACTTCTTGTAAACAACGCTGGTAATAGGACACGATAGGGACAGGTGACGGGTTCTTGTGAATGCGGTAATGAACCTTCGGGTTCCATAAAACGCGGGGAATTTCCTGACTAGCTGACGACCTGTTAGCTTTTCAAGAAGGACTCTGCTCCATGGAGTTAGTTAGTTAACAGGAGACGAGAACGTATCGGCTGTACGTGACTCACAATTAAGTTCCAGCTAGGAATTTCACCTTCGCTCCACAGTCTTATGTCCCGCACTGTGCCAATCTGCACGGTCATTACACATGGCGAAACCAAGGTCCGTGCTGCTGTCACATGCTGGAATTTCCCAACACACAGATTTGCAACACACTATCATCACATCAACTGTCCCACTACTACTACAGGATGCAATGATTAATTTCAAATATTGAATTTACTCCGAATTTATTGGTGTTAGAAGTTTGACTGGCTTGTAATTACTTTGGCGATTGTCATCCCGTTGTGCTGTTATCATCATTCGATACAAACACAGGTCCAGTGTAAACACAACCCTTTAAAAATGGCAATATAATAAGTCTTCTGTTTACATTGCACCTATGTCTCTAATTACACTGAATTTTAACAATTAAAGTGTGCTTCTTTAAAGCAAATGTTATCCCTGAAAATGATACACGTCGAAAAATGCTCGTTATGGAGATTGTTCTCGGATATCTCTACCGGTTTCTTAAATGTTCCATATTATAAGATATTGGCAAAAATACATATCTTCTCAATCAATTTCACTACAACCCTCTTTCATAATAAGTTAACATACTCTGTTTTATTTGCCTTCTCTCTATTTAAAGTTCCTTCTCCATTCTCTTCATACATCTATCAGTCTTACTGTTCTTCCTTCGCGGCTCAGAACGTTTTCAACCAAATACTGACTTTCCAAATACCAAATACTGTGTCGTCAAAATTTAATGGTAGATGCTATTTTCCTCGCCTGCTGTCTATCCCCATATCCATGTACCGCATACCGCATAATGTAGTATTCCCAGTACGAGTATTTTCCTATAAAATCCACCGAGACCTTCACCGACGTCATTCATGGCAAAAGTACGGAGAACAAATCACTTTCAAACCGACTACAGACACTCATTTCTCGAATTAAGCAATTTCAAGTTACGAAATTTCAAGACATAAAAAAACTGAAATACTACCATTATTTACATGCGCGCTTATTTTTTTCTTGCGGGAATGAAAGCGCAATGAGACGAAGATGGGAGAAGAATACTGCTGGGCGATAACACAGGCGGCGCGGCGGTCATGTTGTGGCCGATCAGGTTCCAGTGTGTTATAGAGTCTGGATTTCAAATGGGCTCCCTTGTACATACATACATTACATACATAAATACATACAAACATACATATTTGACCATATGTCTACTCAATTCATACTTGCGTCGCATCATCCAGAACGTAACTACTGCGTACGTCCGGGGATATTTGAACTTTAAGGAGAATTTAAATTAAGACAGTAATGGTAATGGAATTCCAGTAGCCTACTGACATTCACCACTCAACAATTCTAACTGTCCAGAGCACAATGTTCCCTTTCCGTAACATTCATAAATACACCAACATTTTCCCACGCCGTAAACCAATCACACTGAGTACACCTTAACAGAGAATGCATTCAAGTATAAAAGTTTTTCAAGTTACGATGCTGCGAACATGCTTTCAAAAACGTGCCGGCCAAAACCAGGTCAACGCAAGCGCGAATGTAGTTCTCTCCTCCGGTCAGTCTCACATGACATCACAATCAGATGCTTTGTCCACGCAGCGGTCCGACGTTCAGACTACGGTACATAATACTGAACAAAAAAAACTGCTATTAAATGAATCATACGTTAGAAGTTCATATTACAGTAACAGCCGATGTAATTTTCACCAAAAACTAGCCGGTGTTTTTGCATCTAGCATGTGGGCGATGGAGAAATTAATAAAAAGGAATTCATAGCAGGGGGTGAGTGTTGGACTTAAAGAAAAAGTAGATGGAATGTAATGACAGAAGAAAAAACTAGAGAAACTGTGTCTTTCTTGGAAAGAAGCCCACGGAAATCTTTGACACGTTTATCTGCACAATCTGGCTCTTCACTGGGATCTGTTCACACAGCAATGAGACTGCTGAAATTACGGCCATATAAGATAACTGTTAAGGAACTCACCAATCCTAGTAGCAAATTTATAATTTGTTTCTACAATTTGCAGTTCCGGTATCTGCATAACGGGAATGCTAACTCAGAAGTGTTTTATCCTTCGTGACGAAGCATGGCTTAATTTAAGTGGGTAGTTAGCAAACACTTAAGAACAGCAGCTGCTGGAGTTCACAAAATTCACACCAGTTGCATGAACACCCTCTCCATGAAATTAAGGGTGAAGTCTCATGTGCAGTTACCTCCAAAAGAATAATTGGGCCGCTCCTTTCAAACACAGCATAAATTCCGAGAGTTACATAAATTCTATGCTTGGATCATTCTTCCAAGAACTGATAGATGAAGAAATGGCTTACGGTTACGTCAAACAAGAAAACGCTACAGCTCACACAGCTGGTCGGTCGCTGCTAGTATTAAAGGAAGTTGCTAAGTTACCGATCAGTGGTCTCCGCGTTCACCGGACTTAAAACCGTGCGATTTTCACCCAAGGGGCACGCTTAATGATCAACTTTATGGTAATAATCCGTAAACAGCAAAATAACTTAAAAAACACTGACCAATGATTAGGAACATTTCCCAAGAAGTACTCCGTCAATAATTACGGGAATTTGTTGAGATATGAAGCATAAAGCTTGTCTGCAAGCAAATATGCGTCATTTTTAGAAATTGTTAAGTACTCTATTTCACGACGGTGGCAATTTCTGAGATTATTTCGCGTCGGTGATAGAAAAATAAATGAGCATCGAGTATTTGTGGAATAATACTTACAGGAAGGAACCAAAGTACTCGGAGAAAAACCTGCCCCAGTGAAACTTTGTGCAGCAAACACCCCTCACAGATTGGCCCGGTATTGAACCAGGACCTTCGCGGTAGAGGCCTGCGAATGACCGTCTGAGCCATGGAACCGGCCTCATGTTTAATATATTTTGTGATTTAAGTTAAAAATAATAAATGTAATATCCGGCACTGAAGAGAAATACATATAGTTCGCTGTTACTAGCGGGAACAAAGGCTCGCAATTTATCGGCTAGTTTGCTGGGTTTAGCAGGGGAACCTTCCGCCGGGTACAGAGTACAGATCGAGGAAGAGCGCTCAAAAACCGTTAAATCAAAGGAAGGAGGCGAAAACTGCAATGGCAGCAGGAAACACGGCAAGTTAATTACGACTGTCGTTGATTTCCACGCTGTCATTATCTCGGGACTAGGGGTGCACAAATCCCGGGCGCCACTTCGCCCAGTCGACTAATTTTTGTACTCTAGCGCCTAATATTTGTGGGTCCGCAGTATGGGACTTACTTCATGTCACCACTTTTGGCGTCTGTAATTTCGAAGTGGCTTCTAGATTTTGGAAAAATTGTGCACTCGTGCGGAACTATACATCAAAAGGTAGACTGAGTGACGAAGGACGAATTTGAAAGGACTTGGAACAAAGCGGCCGTGGCATAATCGAGGTACTTTACAGGCATTTACATGGAGGGATTAAGGGAAACCTCAAAGGCATCATGGCTGCCGGTGCTCTGCCCGAGATTCGAACAGGATGCTTCCCAAATGCAAATCTAAAGGGTTACCACTACATCAGCCTATTTGGTAAATGTGGATATTACGAATATCTTAACAAAATAAGCTTCTCAAGGACTCAAACATGGCGTCCTTAATCTACAAGACGCACAGCATGCGAATCAAAGAAGCTCCTAATCATGCACCTCCACAAAATTCGACTATTTGCGATAGTACAGCCCGATGGCGCGAAATCATCACAACTGCAGTGTAGAACCCGGACCCGTTAGATGAGTTACGTAGTGAATGGGGCAGCAAGCTATGCAACCCGCGGTACCAGACCGTACCTGGTACAGACTGCTTGGCAGCGTGCAAATGTGCGCTCACAGAAGATAGAAGGCCAATTGATTTCTGCACAATGGCAGGAAATATCGCGTAACAAAAACAAACAGCTGGTCGGGGAGGGAGACAATTGTCATTCAGCGTCAACTTTCACGAACATACCTCAGCATTTATACACCCATCAGTACACCAGAAGTTCCGGTGAAGTTCTTAAAACACACCGTAAGAAAATCGGAACAGGACTGTTAATTTTATCTGCCAGCTTCTGAAAGAAGAAACTGCATACTTTTGTAATATCGGTTGCGCGGTGCTTCAAAAGTATTTTCATCATCATATATAGGCTGAACTGTGACGTTTGAGGTTGTCGAATTATATATGGTACGGTATTCTGCGATGTGACGCCGTGCACTTTGGTAGACAGGTAACAATATTTCCGACTTAACATTTTATCCCGGTGAAAACGTAGGCAAAGTCTTGTTTCACCAGATATGGTGGGATGGTTCGAATATGACAAAGCGACCGCGGACCGAAATGAGGCACATTCTGGGAGGCGGGTCCCCTTCAGGGCGTAAATTTACGTCAAAAAATATCGGGACTAGGTCTATAAGAACAGACACAAATGAAATAAAAATAAATTTGTTTTATTTTTCTTCGAAGTAAGCTCCCTTGATTTCAAAATTTTTTTATACCTTTCTAAACGTTGCACGAAACAGTAATCGAATATGTACAAAGGAACCGATTATAATTCGAAAGTTACGTTCTTCTTGATATCCACGACGTCCTGGAATTTTTACTTCGAAGGTGGTTATCATTTTAGAGAACACAAAAAATCAGGTAAAACGATATCAGGTGAATAACGTGAGCTGCCATCAGCAAAACGCAGCAATTGGCCAGGACAAAATTAGCACAGGAATTGCCATGCAAAAGGACCCCAACTGCCTTTCTCTCCAAATTTCTGTCTCACACTCGAAATCCGCTTCAACAACCTTCCCAGGACCTTTATGTAATTTCACTGTTTACTTGTTATTCGTTCAGGAACAGATTCTTTGTGGATCACGCCCTGCTTATCAAAACATAATTAACATCCTTCTGGTCACAGACTTCTGCAGGCGAAATTTTTTCGGCCTTGGTAATGGTTTTGTTCTCCACTCCAGGCTCTGGCATTCTTTTTCTTACCAGGACCCTACTGAAACACCAAGACTCGTCTCCAGTAAAGACGCAACTGAGAAACTGTAGACTGGTTCGCGATCTGAATTAAGTTTTTGAGACGCTGTGACTCAGTGGTCATTTTACTCATCAGTGAGACTGTTAAGAGGAAACTTCGAATCGGTCTTCCTCCTTCCCAGATCTTCAAGAAGAACCTGTCGAATCGTCCTTCACTTAACGTGCAGTAAATCCGCCATCAATTTAAGGCCAATCATCACCAGTTATGGAAATTTTACGACTATTTCTGGATATCGAACACTTGACGGCCACCGACTCTTTAGATCTTCAAGGTTCTCACGTCCTTCTCTGAATTTTTTTTTAAACCAGTTAAAGCACGCGTAATGGATACAGTCCCAATTTCATAAACGGTTTTCAGCATTTCGTGTGTTTCTGTAGCAATTTCCCAGAGCCTGAAAGAAAATCAGCTGTTCGCTAGATAACAACAGAAGAAAGGATGTTCTGATGGAAGTACAAAATTTTAACTAGTCCCTGACAGCCACAACATTAAGAAACGGAAACCGGGTACTGCCGATCTGTGCGACAAACCGTACTTGAGCGACAGCCATCAGTCCCGGAACATTAATGTTTCGCCTCATATACCATGATCAGACGACCTAGCTGTGAACTGGGCATGCGCACTGGGAAATTCTCACGACTCAACTCCACACCAATTAAACCATGCAGACGAGGGCATGTGACATCACTGGATGCAATGAGAGGCGACTTTTATACTTAAGTTTTACAACTTTTAAAGGGGGGCAAGTTTAGGCAACTTTCAGGGCTACACTACAGAGTTTTAAAAATTAAATTCAGAGCTCGAACAAGCCGAACAGCCTCATGCATGTCGATGAGTAAAACTTTTTTTTTTGGTGGAGAAGGGCCCCGCAGCAGAAGCTACGGACGCACCGCAGCCTTAAGGCTTCTTGTGCATCCCTGTGTTGAAGATGTTCAGTCCTTTCACCTTTCCCAAGTAATGGAGCACCGGTGGAATGAAACTGACAGGGGAAAACCGAAGTACTAGGGAAAAAACCTGTCCCAGTGCCACTTTGTCAACCACAAATCCCACGGTGCGGCCAATAGAAAAGCTTTGTGGTATAGTGTCAAAAAGTTCTTATACACTCTGGCTTAACATTTAAATGTACAGGTTTAAGGTGAATCTGAGACAGTTTAAAGAGCTGCGCAGTATATTCTCGCACATTCGGAGTGGTCCGTAAGGAGGCGGGCTGCCTTTGTAACCTCGCCGGGGGCGGGCCTTATGCAGTAGCATGCAGGCAACCCACCACGTGGCATCTAATCATGACATTCCGGCCCTCAGCTTATTTGTGTGTTTTTCCATACTTTGCACGCCTTTCTATGTAAAGCACGAAGTATCTCGTCTGGTAAAGGTGTTTAACTACAAATGCAATAAAGACGTGTCACAAATGGAAGTAGAGACCTTCTGGTTTTGCATTTACTTGGTGTCTGAATACATCCGCGAAAGAAACTCTCATGCAAACACTATTCATCATTCTTCAAAGATATGTGGTAAGTTAGTACGGAAACACAGGCGGATCCTCGAACAAACTAAATTTTCTTTAAACAGAACCCATCCTGGGAAGGCGAAGTTACGTAAGTGTACGGCAAAGTCCACAAAAGCTAATCGTTGTGAGAAGACCAGAAGAAGCAACCGCCTCCCGTATTGACGTCATTCTTCAAGAAGTTACTTTGATCTGCCCGGTTTTATTAGAGAAACATTACAAACTTCTGAGAATCAGTTTGACATTTACTTGCCATTAAATGATTCCAGTCGCACAAGTGCCAGCAGGCATAATAAACTTACAACTAGGCCTACACATTTCAGTGGCCTATTTATGTGCAAGATACCTGTTACCTGACGGTTGTACGAGGTTGTTATGTTACTGGCAGGGGAAAACCGAAGTACTTTGACAAAAACTTGTCCCGGTGGACAAAGTATAATTGAAACTGGTGTTTATCCCCATACTTCAGTTTTACCCTGCCACTATCGTTCCACCAATACTCCATTCTGACATTCAATTCTTCTATCACCGACGCTATGTTTTTGGTAATTTGCAGCGTCGTTAATAAAACACTTCTCTCCCCCACCCCTCCCTTCCTATGACGTACTCTACGATCGTCATAATTCTTACATAGCAAATTTGTCTGCATACGTAATAGTTCAATCCTCCAGGTTATGAAGCGTCATTCCAAGCATGTTATTTTAAAGCAATCCCATTACAGGCCTTGACAGGCCCTTAGGGCTCCAGGAGGTTGAGGCTCCCAGATTTCTAGTCAATCGGCACACGAAGGTGGTAAGATTGTCAGCCCTATGCACCGGCCGCCTTTACCACCAGGAAATATTCCTGGTACTCATTTCTGTTAGAGGCTGAGTCGCCCCAGGGCCATAGTGCGGCCGAAAGGATTATGTCAATGAAAAATTCAAATGACACCATCGGGAATCGAACCCGCGACCTTCCAGATTTTACGTTGTAGAAAACAAAGGCTGCAATCGCCACAGAATTTCTACATCTTACTATGAGATTAAATGAGGACAGTGTCGTATCCAACTCAGAACTTCGCAAAACTACCCGCTTGTTACCAATTACTTTATCCAAAAAAATATTCAGCCGCATCAACAGTTTAAGTTACATTGCTTCGAATGAGGTGGAAAGATGATTGTGAACGGCGTGCGGATAATAATCAGTTATTGTGCTCTTTTGGATGGCATTATACGGGTATTGGATTAAAGCGGCTAAGGAAAATCACGAAAAACCAGGCAGAATAGACGGTAAACCGACCAAGACTGTATTGCCTCTACTCTAACCGGCTCGACAATATCTAATTAATGGGTAATGACAAAGTAGTGGCCTCCACCGGTTTATGTTTATACTAAAGGTAAAGTTGCCCCTGTGCACAGCATGAAGGTGTCTGGGGGAGTGGAGTTATAGCTCCACTCATTAACATCAGTACTAGAGGGGAAGAGTATGTAGCTTTAAGCTCCGGACCCCTGTAGACATTACAACAGAAGGCTGGGTCGGCCCCAGAGCCGGTATGGACGCTTTGAAGACAAAATAATTATTTCGCCCGTGCAGGGGAATCAAACTATGATTTCTCAAAGGTCCAGCCCCTTGTCTATTCAACATACCGACTCCATGAGATCTGCGCTCTTCTGGGATATTACGCAACGTCGAGTGGCAATCCTTTACTGACGTTTCGGGCCAACGTATCGGTCTCATCTTCAAGGGTCAATAAGTCTCATCTTCTTTGCTTCTTGGACTTCTTGACCCTTAAAGATGGAACCGATATGTTGTCCCGAAACGTCAATAAAGCATTACCACTCAACGCTGCGTAATACAGGTTATACACAAAAGAATGGTGCGGTTTCAATGGTGAATAAAGGTAAACCGCACCATTCTTTTGTGTACACCCTGTATTCCAGAAGATCGTACATTTCATCAACATCCCGGCGGAAGCCTGAAATCACGGATCCCGACTCCATGTTCATACTAAGCTAAATAAAAATCCGTCTGCTGATTCGGACGTTAGTCAGGGGAAGGGCACGCAGGCACGCACAGTGACAAACATGATACAATCAAGCCCATCATAAAGAAATGTTCCAGGTTAAGAGCAGGATATACATAACTATGTACTTTGTACAGCGTCTGACAGGAAACAGTTATGGCGAACACGTTATAAAAGGTCCGAAAACTCTCGCCGCACGGAACTACGAATGAGGAGTCCACTTTCCACACGATGATACTTCCGGTGCACTTTCTCTCTATACATACGCATTATGAAATGCAGAGAGACCTTGCCACCAGAAAGTGTCTTAAGTTCAACGCATCCTGCGACAGATCCAGTGCATAAAACAATTCAAATATACAAATAAATACGTAACGACTACCGACAGATGGAGCCACGTAATTATTTGCGCAAGCAGATATTGACCAACCTTGAGATATTCACGTGAATTTGTTCCCAAAACTGCATGGAAATCGTAATGGAAACTACGATAGAATTAGACACAAGAATGCCAACATTACTGTGTACTAATAATAAGGAATAAACGCATAGATTAAAGGAGACTGTGTGTGATGTGTCCGCACTATATCCCCAACACTGAACGGATTTCGATCAAATCTGGTATTGACGATATACTTTCAAAAGTATCCCACAAATATAATTTTGGTTCCGTTTGTAAAGTTTTATCCAAAATTCGATTGTCTCAATCACTGCCCTTTGTACTCGTATACAGTGTTGGTTCACATATAAAATGTTGATGAAGTTACAAGACGAGAAACATTTATCTGAAACACGTGACGAATATTTAACGAAATACAAGCAAAATGTATTGAATTCTACGCAAGGGACGAGTAGATATGCCATAATAGAACCGTAAAGGTAAAGTTAATTTCCACGACATGAAAGGCGTATAGGGTGAGTAGAAGTATAGCTCCTCTCATTCCTAACCTCAGCAATAGATGGAGGTGAACGGTCTACTTCACAACCCGGCGGATTTACCCGCAGTAAAAAAAACCCGGTACCCATTCAATAAAATTCTGGGTGGGACCCAGGGCCGGTCTGGTAATAGACCTGTAACGGAAATAAAATACCGTCAACCTGTATGAGGAGGTACTATATCAAGTAACGCACCTGAATAATACACAATTCCACTGTGCCGTGTGTTTCCTCAGTTACAGTGTCACCAGCATCAAGACCGGGACGGTCAGAGCTTTCACTGGTACTGCCTGACACCAGTGAAACCAACAACGGATTTCACCTAAAAGCACTCTTGGACTGTAAATTCGCCATTCCAGTATCTTGATCTCTCTGCAGTAACCTGTACAAAAGTAGTCCGACTTTTGTCAGGTGGTTGCACGTCCTCCAACTGTTTCATTGCGATTCTTGAAGGAGGATAGTTACATTGTCTCGCTGTACTGTAGTATCTTGTTCGGTTATCGTCCATCCTCCGGGAAGAAGGATGAATATGGACCACTGACGGAATGGCAATTGACAGGGTAAAATCTAAGAGCTCGCAGAAAAGACTATCCAATTGCTACTTCTAACTCCAACTAACTCAATGGAGCAGAGTCCTTCTTGAGAAGCTAACAGGTCCTCAGCTAGTCAAGAAATTCCCCGCATTTTATGGAACCCGAAGGTTCATTACCGCATTCACAAGAACCCGCCACCTGTCCCTATCCTGAGCCATATCAATCCAGTCCATGCCCCCCATCCCACTTCTTGAAAATCCATTTTAATATTATCCTCCCATCTACGCCTGGGTCTTCCAAGTGGTCTCCTTATCCAATTGCTACTTCATCCACCACGAACTGCACACGGACAGACCTGGTATCCAGAGACGTAGCAGGAGTGGGGGGGGGGGGGTGTTGCGGCCGTTAACGACAGAGAGAATCCTGGTGGCGGTAAAAATTAATATTTAAATGAAAAAAAAGTTTTCCGTGCTCAACAGTGGCGGTAAAATATATAAAAAAAATATTCTGCACTGAACATATTTTAAATTACGTATTGAGAAATATACAAGTAAATTCAATAAATAAATGCGATTTTTTTTAATGTTTATAATTTCTCTTAGGGGCGCCTATTGTGTTCACCCGTCCCGGGCGCCTGAAAACGTAGCTGTGCCAATGTTGGGATCGAAACCGGGTCTCTGTGGTGAGAAGCAGACGAACAACGGCCTGAACCACGGCACGACCAACACCTGCTCAATGTTTATTCGACGCATGCGCTACAGTCGCACCACTTCATGAGTGACATTCTCCGACACGGCAACACTTATTTCGTTCATTATCTTTTCCTTTAACTGCCCTGTGAAATCGGTACATAGCAACCAGAATCCTACGGTCCTCATCTGGGGATTTACCAGCAGAAACAAGTCTTACTTGTCAATTTACTCTTCATGATTTCCATCACCGACCACACTGCGTGGCGCAAGTGACGTCACTTCCTGCAGTGATGGGCCCAAAGTGCTGCCCGCGCACATTGTCTGGCCTCCGTTCACATTCCTAAGCAATATACTTGTGCGTTCGGACGGACAGTCCAAAAGATGTGGTTTTCTTAAAAATAACCATATGGCGAAGACACACAAAGCATTCATTTCCTCCCCCACTTCTTTCCCAACAGAACGCAAAATGGTGGCCGAAATGATGGAAAGAACGCCTCACCATAACATCTTGCCTTGTGCAACTGTACACTGTCGTACAAACAGACCAACTTCGAGTAATATTATTTTTTGTTTTTACACGGTGTTCTGACGTTTCGGAAGGACATGCTGCCTCTATCTTTCTTTCTTCAGGGTGATTGGATTTCTGCTAGCTATGGAAAGACGAAGAGGGGACACGTACTGCAGCTGAACATTGGGATTGGTTTCGAATCCCAGACAGACAATCCTTCAGCATGCGAATAGAGAAACATTCGGCAAGTTTTGACTACATTGCGAGCGCAGATATTCATCTGGGCAGCTGTGTCTACAGCCTTTACTGGAAACGAACCTTCTGAACTTCTCGAATTTCGCTTGTTTCTCTCCAGTCGTGTCATTCATGGCATTCGTTGCAAGAAACCAGACCACTTGGAAGTTTCACTTACAGTAGCTAAAATTTCGCGTTGACATATTTATGGTCTACTGACCTTTGAACCGAAGCCATGTGTGACTTTTCCAGCTTCACTCTCTGTAGGCGTCTTGCTCCCACATAAATCTTAACTAACAAGAATTACGTTAAGTCCCCCTATGAAGGACTGTTCAACCAACCACATAAGACCCTCTTTCGCTGCCCGACAAATCACAGAGGTCGAAGACACGGTTGTCAGAAGTGTCACTGTGCAGCAGGGAGTTTTGTGACGGCAGACAGTACTCCCATGCCTTTTTTACACCCTACTTGTGTCCCTGAAGAAGTAGGCGTTAATCAAAAATGATATTCCCAACAAAAATACAGGGTTAGCTTAACAGAACGTAACCAGACAAAGGGCGTTAAACCGAAAATGAAAGAGCGCAAATTAAGAGGTGGTTTCAATTGGTAAGAGGTGTTAAATTTTAAAAAGGCGTAAAACAAGGGCTGGGTGTAATCAGACAGTAGTCACAATAGTCAGACGGTAGACACAGCATGGTACGGGAGGCAAAGTGCTGGGCAGAAGAAGCAGGACGGTATCCGGCCTGCTTTTTATTTGTATACAAAATTTCATGAAGAAAGACGGAATACTTGTTTCTCGCCAGTGTGTAATATTATACAACGAAAATCGTTAGCAGTTCCTTCGTGCTGCTAAGTGTCGCGTTTTCTTCCGGCATCGTCACTGACCAGCAGTACCGAAACCGAATCACACCCCGTTAAGGCCTCCAGGATCAGCGGGATGATCTATGCCCCTCGACTTCCAACATTTCCCACCTATCTTAAATAAATAAGGGCATCCATCCTTAAGATAAGAAAATTAAGGTGTGAAGGACAGGTGTAAAGCTGTGTCGGACTCGGTGAATCTTAAAAAGGACCCAGCAAGGACGGCAACAGTAGCGAACCAAAGGGAAATACGAGTTCCGGTGAGGAAACGGCCCTCCTCCCAATCACTATAGCATCCACATAAACCGAATCCAGTCACTCCGAAAATGTAGAGAGCACGTTCCTCCGAAACGTCGGAACAAGCTCATTATACAACACGGTGAACAAACCCAGAAGACCATCATCTAAGAAACATACGCCGTGAAAACTTATAAAATGCTAGATCATTGATCCAGTAGTTCTCGGAACCTGAATGGCCTGCAGCAAATCTCACGAAACGTAACCGCAGCCTGTGTATTTAATATGTGCATCTGTATGGAACTGTTGAGTCTGGCCGAAAAGTTCTTGCAAAAATTAAACGCTGAAATAATATGGCGTAGGTGTATCCAAAAAAGAAACCCAAGCAATGCTTTAGGTATTAGACCTGCCAGTGCAACAAGCATGAGGGTGAGAGCGAATATCTGGCGCCTTAAAACTGGGCATTCTCGACTAAGGTAAGGCCCTCCAGGTTGGGGCTTTGGCGTGGGGCTTACAACCCCACCCTTTACAAAATGTAACTGTTGAGGAACCCCAAATGAATGCGAGCATAGTAGGTGTGGTCAAGGCCGGACCCAGGCTGTAGAACCAAAGGAAGGAGGAAGAAGAAATAATGTCGTAAATACTACAAGCAAAGACATTTTGCAAAGCACCTTGAGAAGGACCAAGACAAACATAGGATGACAATGCTATTAGCACACTTCGAAAGGCGTCCGACATTTTTACACAAAGCGATTTGAAACAACGCTCTGTAACCATGCAAAGTGTGTTCACACTGCTGTGATAATATGAACACTTGGAAGCGGAACAGGAAGTGACAAGTTAGATGAGAAGGCGCAATACAGACGATCGACAACTTGCGATGAATGTCTGTAACGGAAACGTAGCTTTTAGAACGTTTGGTGGGGCTTTCCTTTCCCTGAAACTATATCCGGTACAGAAAACACGTATGGGGATTTGCAAATGTCACTAAAACCAAACACGTCGTATTGCAGGGGTGCACAGAAATTTCTAAAAATCTAAGAGCCACTTCAAAATTCTAGGCGCCAAAAAAGTGACATGAAGCAAGTCCCATACTCAGGACCAAAGAATGCAACAAGCCACAGTACAAAATTCAGTCTGCACAGCAACCTGACGCCCGGGACTTGTGCACCGCTGTCGTATTGCGTTTCATTTGAAACCAAAACCAATGTGGGATTTGTGTTGGACGAATTGGCACTCACACAGGTTTCTCCGGGTTTTTTTTTCCTGTCAGTTATCATTCCTTTATCACAAACTGTACCTAAACTGGCGGCGCCGTTAAATAAAATACTTTAAAAAAGACACGAAAAAGTCAACCAGAGTTCTGCTGCCAAATTCGAGATTCTCCTGTGTCTAGCTCACAGGTTATGTGCCCCACACAAACATTTCTTCCATCCGACAAACATCCTTATCATACGATCATTTGGGTAAATTTATTTTGGAATAAATCACTTGCAAGAACCTGTGTAAAGACGATGAAGAAAGATCAAGAAACGAAGAAACCTTGAAAGAGAAACCCATTTTTAAATTAGAAGAACATTTCCCATCGTCTCGTTTTCTGTGTTATTAAAACGTTTCGAAAGCCGACTCTGCTTCCTTCTTCAGGCACAAAATGCTCTGTTGTGTCCATTACATTGAGACAATTTCTATCCCTGCACAATACGAAATCGTGGGGACGGACCGTTCGCGAACCTACTTCGAACAGCACGAAGTTGTCTCATGTTCCATTTCACATGATCGAGTCCTAAGGAGGTCAGACACGTATAGTTCCGGCCAAGAGACATGCATCTCAAGTGACGGTAAACATCACTTCGGGTTACGGCGACCGATTTAGGACGCGTACTCCTACGGAGTACATATTTTGTGCACATGCATTCCTGTATGGTCTTGGTATTAATTTACTGCACATGAAAATATATTCTGATTTCAATTAAGAACAATGCCAAGCAAAATTATAATTTACTGCAAAACAATATTTCTGTTTCCAACACGCTACATGTTTCGGCCCTAATGACCATCATCAGGCATTTTACAACAATACATAAAGTAACTGAGTGACATTATATTATCTCCTTTTATATATTTGTTATAATTTTATACACGTCTGACGATGGTCCATTAGGGCCGACACGTGTTGCATATTGAAAACGAAGAACACTGTTTTAAAATAAATTGTCGTTTTGTGTGAAGATTTTCTAACTCACTGATATTTATAAAACGACAGAGTGTCGCACGTAAACAGATACATTCCGCTTTAGTTTCTTTAGTTTTTGTGCTGAATGGTAGTCAAAACAAGACGGACAATATACGTATAAAGTAACACTGAGACGCGTTCGCGTAACCATTGTTGCCGTGGAAAAGCAAGAAGTATGACAAATTCTGAGTCTGTGTCTGCATTCATGCCTTAGTTATCCCGCGTGCAAAGCGCATGCGCCGTGTTATATTGTCAACTGTAGCCTCTCCGGCTCTACAGAATTTTTCCACATTATCTCACAAACGGCACGATTTTCGTAGAAGAAGAAGAAGAAGAAGAACAAGTTATTGAACATAAAATGTGTTCTGATTTTCTCCTAAACTTTTGTCTGAAAGATTTAACATTCTAAGAATTCAGCGGGATATTATAAGTGCACATAGGTCTTCAGATTTTAATGAAACTGCAAATTCCTCGACAGATTTTCGAAAAATTCTCAAATAAATTTCATGAAAATCCGTCCAGTGGGAGCCAAGTTGTTCCATGCGGACGAACGGACTGCCAGACAGACGGACAGACATGACGAAGCTAATAGTCGCTTTTCGCAAATTTGCGAACGCGCCTCATGAGCGCAAGAACTTCACAACATAGAGCAACATACGAGCCTACTGCAGATCAAAGATTAGGAACAGAAAAATTCGCATCGCTTGTATTTCGTTACATCTAAACTTCATCACAACTCTTTAAATAAAGGACTACGTGTTACGCCCGAAGACCACAGATTCTCCAAAAAAAAATCTAGGAGTGACCTCAGAATTCTAGGAGCCGGAAGAGTGACGTGAAGCACGTTCCATTCTGAGAACCCACAAATATTAGAGAATTTAGTTACACCAGCGAAATGGCGCCCGGGATTTGTGCACCCCTGTCTGATACCACGGGCCAATATATCAAACAATGAACTAATTTTTTAAAGTAAATTCATATAGACTTATTACCAATAGCGTAGTCGGTATAGCGACTCGCTACGGACTCGACGGTTCGGGGATCGAATGCCGGTGGGGGCGAGATTTTCCGCACCTGTCCAGACAGGCCCTAAGGTCCATCCCGCCTCCTATACAACGGGTACCGGGTCTCTTTCCTGGGGGTAAAGTAGCCGGGGCTTAGCGTTAACCACCCACCTCCATCTAGCGCCGAGGTTAAAGAAAGAGTACAGCGATACCTCTACTCCCCTCCTGGGTCTTCATGGCCCGTTATAGGATGAATTGATATAATGAAAATTAGGAGCCCGACACTAATGTAAATTAAATTCTCCAAACAAACTTTGAGGTACAGTCTCTGTACCAATCGGATTACATAATCCAAACAATTCTGGCAGGAAAAATAGGACATACACTATTCTCATCCTACTTTCAAAATTGTAGGTCGAGAATAGGGTGCTGAGGAGGATATTTGGGCCTAAGAGGGATGAGGTAACAGGGGAGCGGAGAAGACTACATAACGAGGAACTTAATGATCTGTACTCATCACCAAATATTATTTGGGTGATCAAATCAAGAAGAATGAGGTGGGCGGGACGTGTAACACGTATGGGAGAGGCGACAGGTGCATACAGGATTTTGGTGGGGAGATCTGAGGGAAAGAGACCACTTGGAAGACCCAGGCGTAGATGGTAAGATAATATTAAAATGGATCTTGAAGAAGTGGGATGGGGAAGGCGTGGACTGGATTGATATGGCTCAGGATAGGGACAGGCTCTTGTGAATGCGGTAATGAACCTTCGGGTTCCATAAAATGCGGGGAATTTCTTGACTAGCTGAGGACCTGTTAGCTTCTCAAGAAGGACTCTACTCCATGAAGTTAGTTAGTTAGTGTGCAAAAACGCCTCAAAACCATCACGTAACACACAAAACAAATATAGCAGGCACACCGCAATTTATCTGTCCAGTTCCCCATTACGCTGCCCATATATAGCCAGACACGTCATAGAGAAGGAACGTAATTTAAAATTCACTGTTACAGCATTCTTTATTTTTCCATACAGACACTAATGACACACCTTCATTTTGGACTGGCATTATGTTAAATAAAAGTTCCTTTCATCTCGGTACAAGAATATTACCACGTATTATGACAACCATTACTGACAGTTGCTATCGAGATGACAGAATGCTGCCGCCAAGGTCTTGCTGATTCACTACACACCTGATGCAAGCGAATTACAACTGCCTACATTGCACGTGGAAAGAATTCGGGTCAAAATACATTTTACCTAAATAGGTTACGTCATAGAGAAATCGCGAAGAGTTGCATTTGGCTCAAAATTTATCCCACATCACGCCCACATCTACTCCCAATTAGCAAGTACCTCTCCAAACCACCCATACACCTCCTCACAATTACGAGCACCACTCCAAACCATCTCTATCTCCTGCCAATTTACCATTCAAAACCACATCTACATGCCAACCATCCCGTCTGTTGGTCTCATCACCAAATGCAACAGTGAAATTCTAGTAATTGGTATGTAGTCATTAAATATACGAAGCGATAAAATTGTGTTACTGAAGCCATGCGAGCGGCAATTCACGATCAAATCAACTCGTTATTTTCATTATAAGGCGGTTTCAAATTATGACGCCGCGAACATGCTTGTAAACGCGAGCCGGCCTGGGCCACTTCAACTCTTACGCCTGCGTTAGGCAGCGTCATAAAATGAAAACCATGTAATCTAAGTTTTGATTCTTTGTTAAGTGCCTCAACAACGATATCTTCGACCACTCAGCATGCCTCACTTTTCAATTCCTGCACCGTCTGATGACCTTTCATTAAATTTTGCATGTGACACAAACTGATCGCTACAGACCTCCTATATATATTTTTTTCGCAATTTTGATCGACAATTGAAGGCATAAATCATTATTCACACATCTGTAAGCACACGCTGCTAGTAGTCTACCATGCATCTAAATTCAGTTCAATTTACATATCTGCTTTTACTAATGACCTACAACAACCGACGTGGGAATGACGACATTGGACACGTAAATATGGCTGTCATTTAGGCTGCGGTTACACTGGAGGCATTCAGACTTTTCAATCAGACGACATCGGCGGAAATCGGATATAATCGCTTTAGAAATCAAGCAGATTAAAACATACATATGTGGTTACAGTAGATGCGACCTGGTCGTGCGTCGTCTTAATGGCTCTTCAGACTAGTCGGACGAAATCAAATATGCAAATCTTTGGTTTTCAGTCGCACAATCAACCATCCCTGTTTTTGCAGCGGAGCGGAAATGAAAAACAAAAGGTGAACTGCGTGCTGGAAAGAAGGCCGTTGTAGGATTTGCGTATTAAATTATACCAAAACAAAGATGTTTAAAAAAATAATGGACTGAAGTAGGACCGGGACTAAATGTGACAGTTGAGTAACAAATTTACACATACGAATTTCCGTTAACGGCTCTCGTTTTATAACTTTGGCCGACCCAGTACTTTCTGCTCCACTGCACGAGAAACATCTCCAAACAATTGTTTTCCGGAACATGCTGTCGTCCAATCCAATTCTGGGACTGTATATAAGGTCTGACATGGAATTCGCCTATAATGTAACCACATCGATCGTTTGAATGAGATGGCGCAAAGCTGTCCTACTGAACTGAGCGTCAGACTACGATCCACTCTAACCGCAGCCTTACCTTTGTAACATAAGCGACGCGAAAAGCGTTTAGACCTAAGGTTACGCTTACAGTAGAAGCGTATTCGCGCGAAGTGGAGTTCTCGCGTATACGCCCGAATAGGACAAACCTGAGTGAACCTATGGAGACGGTGACATTAGCGAAGTAATCGCACGAAAAGCGCGACATCAGTCGACGTGCAAACATGCCACTTTCACGAGAATTAAATCATTGTTATTTATAATTTTATTGTGTTTTCTCATTATAATGGATTGTGAATGTGTTATCAGGTGTCACTCGATCAATATTAGTAACATTTTTAGGTTTCCTGGATGTCATCAAACAGTTTCGAATATTCACTTTCAAGATGTTGAAATAAAGGATTCCACCCAGAATTCTCTACTGTTTTTTTTCTCTCCCCCCAAAAAATAACAAATTGTAACATACTGTTGTTTGAGAAATGTAACTGCAAGACAGGATCCGTGACGACAGTAGAAGTACCGCTGTCCGTCTTCGCGCGATGTAGCCCAAACCAACCACCACCAATGTTATCGGGCGTGTTCGGTCGTATTCGCGAGAACTCGACTTCCACGTGAATACGATTCCGCTGCAACCATATCTGAAGCTCAAATGGAAAATTCCGAAAAAAAAACGCGAACGGCTATAATGTGAGAAGGCATAAGATCTGCTGTGGCTGCTTTACACTTTCCCGCTCCTCGTACTAATGAAACCTGAGTAAAAGAACCTTCAGGTTTCCCCCAGCGCTGCGAATTCTACCAATTAAACTATAGCTAGAAACATTATTCTGTAAGGTTCTGATGATAGTATATCAGCACTACACTCATTAATTCTGTGGATTTTTCCCATCGTCTGATATATTCAAACTAAATAAATACAACACTACATTTCGGGGGCAAGATCGGCCCCTGTCTTCAGGCTTGCTCTAAAGTACAGTTCTATCACAATTATAAGCACTGTTCATGACAAACTCCAATCAGTAAATAAAAAAATCACGTTTCTAAAACTTCTTTTAGAAAGTGGTTTGTTTACTGATTGGACTGTAGTTTGTGACATGAAAAGTGTTTATAATTATGCGTTAATATTGGGTTTTGGAAGCAAACCTGAAGACGGGTGTCGAATCTGCCCCTGAAACGCAGTGTTGTACTTATTACATTAATGTGAATACATCAGACGATGGACCAAGTCCACACAGTTAATGAGTATAGTTTTGTAACTGGCAACTTTTTTATCATTATTTCTTGCAGGCAATTTCACCAGCACAAACAGAGATGGAATGTGTTTACTACGCGGTACAAACTGGGTCTTTAAATATAATTCAGGTTAATCTGAATCTTTAGAGCTGTGTTTTGAAAAAAAAGAGAAAAAAAAAGTAGACCAACTTGTTAGAATGAAGTCTGAAAGTTCAGTTAAGGCTATTGAATGAATGTCTGTACATTGTGTCTTTACAATATCTTTTCTTTCGAATGGGTACCACAGGCGCTTTCACTTATACGATATGTTAACCTGGCCAATCACCCCATCTATCACGTTCACCTTCTAAATGCAGCGGTAAAGCATAGAAAATATGGCTATTTAATTTTATACGCAATTATATTACAGTGTTTTCATCACATGACGCTACGTAAGCGCTGAACTAGTCAAAGCCTGCTCGCTTTTACAAGCATCTTCGCTGCGTCACAATTTGAAAACCTCGTACTTAATGGTTTTGGGACAACGAACTAGTTTAGTCTGACCCCAAAACTTCACACAGCGTACTTACATGCAAAAAAAACCCCTAATATAATGCAGTACATTCTGCCCAACGCCTAATACACATCTACTACAGTACATCCTGTCCAATGCCTAATACACATCTACTACAGTACATCCTGTCCAGCGCCTAATACACATCTATTACAGTACATCCTGTCCAATGCCTAATACACATCTACTACAGTACATCCTGTCCAGCGCCTAATATACATCTACTACAGTACATCCTGTCCAACGCCTAATATACATCTACTACAGTACATCTTGTCCAACGCCTAATACACATCTACTACAGTACATCCTGTCCAGCGCCTAATATACATCTACTACAGTACATCCTGTCCAGCGCCTAATACACATCTATTACAGTACATCCTGTCCAATGCCTAACACACATCTACTACAGTACATCCTGTCCAGCGCCTAATATACATCTACTACAGTACATCCTGTCCAACGCCTAATATACATCTACTACAGTACATCTTGTCCAACGCCTAATACACATCTACTACAGTACATCCTGTGCAGCGCCTAATATACATCTACTACAGTACATCTTGTCCAACGCTTAATATACATCTACTACAGTACATCTTGTCCAACGCCTAATACACATCTACTACAGTACATCCTGTCCAGCGCCTAATATACATCTACTACAGTACATCCTGTCCAACGCCTAATATACATCTACTACAGTACATCTTGTCCAACGCCTAATACACATCTACTACAGTAAATCATGTCCAACGCCTAATACACATCTACTACAGTACATCCTGTTCAGCACCTAATATACATCTACTACAGTACATCCTGTCCAACGCCTAATATACATCTACTACAGTACATCTTGTCCAACACCTAATACACATCTACTACAGTACATCCTGTCCAGCACCTAATATACATCTACTACAGTACATCCTGTCCAAAGCCTAATATACATCTACTACAGTACATCTTGTCCAACGCCTAATACACATCTACTACAGTACATCCTGTCCAGCACCTAATATACATCTACTACAGTACATCCTGTCCAAAGCCTAATATACATCTACTACAGTACATCTTGTCCAACGCCTAATACACATCTACTACAGTACATCCTATCCAACGCCTAATATACATCTACTACAGTACATCTTGTCCAACGCCTAATACAGATCTACTACAGTATATTCCGTCCAGACTATACTTGCTAATGCTACTCATTATAGCAGGATTCAGAATTCAGATTGTCTTCACTTGTGCAATCAGTTGTTAAGCCTGTGGCACAAAATACGCAAACAAAAACAACCGGAACTCTTACTGGGCAAATAGGGATCGCTGGATGTCTAGAATATTTTGGTCCCAAGTTGAAGACTGTTAAGACTGGTTACCCTTTCAAGATGAAACTGCACATCAGTTGTGTATTTACTTAACGACAGTTCTATCAAAATTTTTCCCTAACAACAACCGGACTGTTCTTATGTTCTCTACTAGGTATATCTAACAATAAAACACTGTGTGATTTAAAAAAAAAAAAAACATTATAATTAAGAAGTATCTCACCAACATCAACAAAAGCTATATTTGAGTAACACAACCATCAGTCGACAGTTTGTCCCTAAATTCAGTTTATACATATATACTGTTATGGCGATTTTAATGACCAAATTACCTTACAACAATTCTGTATGCACTGACCTGTGATTACACCGATGCTGGCACCAACCGGCCGAAGCGGCAATTAAGCAAAACCACTACCCACAACACAATTCTCATTCAACACGCAAATATATATTGAAATTGCACCAGAAATGGACACAGAATAGTGAAACAACCTATACAATATTCAGAAAACACGCTGTAGCTGAGAAAAAAGACCCGAAATTTATATCCTGTTAGAGACGTCGAATTTATCAAGATTTCTAACACGACAAATACAAATACAACCAAAGCGTACACGACTGAAGCTTTGTGCATGCGTCTTATCTTACTTTTACCAGAAAAAAGAAATGAAATAAACAGCAAATAGAATGCAAGGCCTCCTGTGGCGAGTGCCTGACACAGACTGACTCCGCCAGGTTCAGCCTGCAACTGACATGATAGCAGGATGCATTGCGGCAGCTTAGTAGGGGAAGGAGAGCCAGCAAGCTAGTTTGGCAGGTTCAAACACACACACACACACACACACACACACACACACACAACACACACCACACAAGTAATATTTTTGGATTAACAGCGCCAGTGAGAGCACAGACTGTCCAGAGATCTGCCGAATAATATTCTGTATCTTTAATACGATAATAATACGTCTTCACGACCGGATATTAATCCGTGAAATGGCGTCCCAACAAATATATATAGGCCTACATTTTAATACGTTATTTGTCAAGTAAATTGGGCAGATATTAATCTACTGTTGTGTTGCTTTCCTTAACGTCTCAAACATTCAAAATGTCCAACACCAGAGTCAATGCATTGTTACAATGATGTGTAGCGAGTGACATACTTCTTCTATTGTTTACAGTGAAATGGAGGCACAGGAAATTCCAATTTCGTGTCTTGAGTCCTGCGGTGTTCTTTGTTTTTTTATCACACATCTGCAGTTTACTTTAGACAGTCCCAGAGTGTTAAGTCAGGAAATCTGGGTGGATACTCCGCCTTTCCCCTACGCCCCATCCGTCTCCAAGAAAATTAACATTGTGAAAATTTCGCACGTCATTGTGGTAGTGTGATGGCTCAATATCCTGCTGAAAGTACGTTCTTCTCCCCAAAACAAATTGTTGACGGAAGGAAAAAGGTTGTCCTGCAACAATGATAACCGCACAGCACCTGTAACAGCTGCATAAACGACGAGAGGCAGTGTACGTATAAACGTAACACTGAGGCACGTTCGTGTAACCATTGTTGCCGTGAAGAGCAATAAGTATTACATATTCTGAGTGTGTGTGTGTGTGTGTATGCGTGCGTATGTGTGTGCATTCTTGGCTTAGTTGTCCAGCATACAACGGGAACGCGCCGTGTTATATTGTCATCTGTGGCCTCTCCGTCTCTACAGCCTTTTCCCGCATTATATCATAAACGGCACGATTTTCGGAAAAACGTTATTGAACATAAAATGTGTGTTTTGATTTTCTACAACTTTTGTCTGAAACATTTCTCGTTCTAGGAAGAATTCAGCGAAATATTATCATAAATGTACATAGGTCTTCATGCAAAGTCTTCATGCTTGTCAGATTTTAATGAAACTTGAATTTCCTCGACATATTTTTGAAAATTACTGAAATATAAGATCTCATAAAAATTCGTCCAGTGGGAGCCGAGTTGCTCCATGCGGACAGACAGACAGACATGACGAAGCTAACAGTCGCTTTTCGCAATTTTGCGAAGGCGCCTAAAAATGGTCGTCTCGGTCCCTGGAAGACCGAACGACAATGACAACCCTGGTAGATTAACAGCTCTTTTCTCTGTTACGCGCGGATTTTCACTGGCCCAGTACACATAGTTTTGGCGACTGACAGTGCCATCAAGTTTCAAAGTGGCTTCATGATACCAGATATTGAAATCAGGAAGAAATTAGCTTCCCTCATAAATGTGTAAAAACCTCTCATTTGATGATCCGCACTGTCCTCATTCATGCAAGCAGCAGTTTTGGTACTTACGGTTGCCACTTCTCACGCCGCAAAATCCGACGAACGCTGGTATTACGGACACCAATCTCACGGGAACATTGCCTTACAGGCTCCTTTGAGATTGTGTGAAGGTCTGTAATACTGTTGCAACACTTTCATTGTTAGTTGGAACTGCGAGGTCTTCCAGATCGGCACTTGTTGACATTTTGCCCTGTTCCGTCAGCTCAAACTTATCATGCAATCTTGTAACTGTTACCCGTGTTCCAAATTAATTTCTCCAACGTTTCTTTGCCACTACCACATTGTCCGTTGTCCAAAAGCCCTTAAAAATCCACTAACGTTACTCAAATAATAACAGCAATGACGCCATTTTCTTTTACACTTTGCTACCATCTAGCGGAGTACACCAGTAGCCTACGCCTACAATGCGACGCTCATTTGTCATGTAGCATCATTCTACCGCATGACTGAAAAATAGTATCACTGTCTCTATTTCCGTGTGCGTTATTAGCACGTAAACGTATGTATCATGCTTTTGGACACTCTGTACATGAGCTGAATATTTTTGTCCTGTCTGTAATATTTTCAGAATTCAATGTCAACACATATGTTGACCTAGGTACCTAAACGGCCAAACTGGTATACGAAAAGGGCCCGGATATTCCATTTGGCCCCGGACTTGAAAAACTTCTTAAAGCGGGCCTGACAACATGAGAAGCTGCTATACTGTTGCATAACTGGCATGTGGGGGAGGGGGGCCGATAGCTATGTTCACCAAGGGCGCCATTTTTCATACAGCTGTCTCTGCCTCTATGAACAACCAGCCGCGGGCACTTCGTGTCACGGCAACTTGTGTCAACAAATATGGAAGGAGAATTAGCAACAAGTAGAACGTACTGGTTCAACTCACGTGAGCAATACATGACGCAAATAACCATGGGCCTCGAACTTACATGACATCTCTCTCTCTCTCTCTCTCTCTCTCTCTCTCTCTCTCTCTCTCTCTCTCTCAGACACAAAAACACACACCTGCATTTCATGCAAGCCACATCTTCACGCATTGCGATTCTGACTTCATAGCACAAAGTCACGTATAATTTGGTGCAATATTGACGATTACACACAAACACAAAAGAGAAGGTAAAATCTGATTTACCGTTACGTCCTTAATATGCATGTAATAAAGCAGAACTGTGCGACACAAACGTTATATGAGGGAGGTAAAAGCCTACGGGAAACGCGGGAGGACAGATTTAGCCATCACCAGGCTACAAAGAAGGCAGCGATAAAAACCTATCACAATGTGACAAACATGCCTCATCCAGTTTTCGGACCCACAAAAAACCAACCTGCCGGCACGTGGCGACAGAGCTTATTTGTCTTGACAATATCTTAGAAATTCAGAGTTTTTAAACTCATCGTTTACCATCAAAGCTCTTAAGCCAACCAACAGAATGTCCCAAGTTTTCAGGGATGTTGTGCCGTACCGACTTATAAATATTTACCGACGTTTCGGAAGAGCGTATTGCCTCCATCTTCAGAGTTTAGAAGTCCAAAAACAAGTTTATCTAAGTGCAAGGGAAGTTCGTGTAATAGCCATACTTCGATTTCTAAACACAAAAAAAAAGTGATTCTTCGGGACTTTTTCATAACTTATATCGCGTAAAACTACACGTGGTACGAAGGTACTAGTCTAACAACTTTTCTGTTATGGTTTCTAATGTTGTCCGAATGTTGGAGAATCAAATGAAAAATTAACTTCAGGTAACTATATGGGCTTCAAGATCAGCACTCAACACGGACTATCCCCTGGACGGTGGGTCATATCGTGCAATCAGCACACAGCTGGCCGATAAAGAATATCTCCTCTTGCAATAACGAAATTCGGTAGCGACCATTACAACAGTGTTTTGTACCCTAAACGTTCCGTTCTGGGATATGAGGCTACTGCAATGGGTAAAGGGATCACGTTGTTCTGAGGTAACGTCTGAGTGCCCTCGACTTCAAGGGTCGACAGGTCCTTGAAGCTATCGACCTTTCAAAATGGAAGTGTCGAACTCCAGAACAATGGAATTCTCGGTCACACCGTTGCGAAACCTCAGAAATAGCATCTGCAAACTACTTCAATTCTAGATAAACAAAAAATATAGCCAAAGCAAGGAAATGTGGAACGTGAATTCCAGACATCCTACAGCAGCAACACACTACACCCGGTGGATACCAACGTTTCTGAGAAACGGATACCTTGCTTGTTTAAGTCTGCAAACCGTTATGTAAGTTACCATTACCATGTATGTTGGCAACCCTGATTCAATATGATTTGCATTACATTCGCCGCAAATTCCCCGACAGGAACCACGTACTAACCGACTCCATGGAGCCGTACTTCTTGAGAAGCTAACAGATCCTCAGCCAGTCAAGAAATTCCCCGCATTTTACGCAACCCGGAGGTTCACGCCCCCATCCCACATCTTGAAGATCCATTTTAATATTATCCCCCATCCAAGTCTAGGCCTTCCAAGTGGTTCTTTACCCTCAGGTTTCCCCACCGAATCCCTGTATGCACCTCTCATCTCCCCATACGTGCTACATGCCCCGCCTAAATCATTCTTGTTGATGTGATCACCCGAAAAATATTTGCTCAGTAGTACAGATCATAAAGCTCCTCCTCATATAGTCTTCTCCATTCCCCTGTTACCTCGTCCCTCTTAGGCCCAAATATCTTCCTCAGCACCCTATTCTCGTAAACCCCCAGCCTATGTTCCTCCCTGAATGTGAGAGACCAAGCTTCACACCAATACAAAACAGCGGGAAAATTACAGTTCAGTAGATTTTAATCTTTGTGTTTCTGGATAGCCAACTGCAAGACAAAATATTCTGCACCGAATGATAGGAAGCACTACCTGAGTTCAATCAGCTCTTAATTACTTCATAAATGAAATTTTGACTCGTTTGGGTTGTTCGAAAATATGAACTATGTACATAGTATTGTAATTATATCAAGACGTTTAATCATAAGTGTTGCTGTAACAAAAGTCCCTCTCAAAATGTTGGCACATAAGCCTGAAATCTTTACATAATTAACATCTAGCACGTTAGCTCAGGCGGTAATGCTACTGACTTGTTTTCACGGGTATCTAGTTCTAAATCTCGTCAAGGACAATTCAACGCAATCATATCTCAACATACGATCCACCGCCAACCTTAGAAACACCAAAAAAGCGTTCACACGACCGTTATGATTTAAAATTTCAAAAACATGTTTTTCTTCATTTTCATAAAGTCTCAACTACTTTTCACAGTCAGGGGGAAATGAAATTTAATGTTACTAGGTATATAAAGTTAATACAGCAAGAGAAGATTGGAATTAATTCCTTGACATAATCGTTTCGGTCGCACTATGGCCCTGGGATCCACTCAGCCTCTAACAGAAATGAGTACCAGGAATATTTCCTGGGGGGTAAAGGCGGCCGGTGCGTAGGGCTGACAATCTTACCACCTTCATGTGCCGATTGTCTACAAATCTGGGAGCCTCAACCTCCTGGAACCCTCAGGGCCTGTCTAGGCCAGTAATGGGGTTGCTTTACCTTTTACAGCAAGAGAAGACACGGGACATAAGTAGTGAAAAACCTATGAACATGAAATATAAATTTAAAGAAGTTGTAAAATTAATATTTGCAATAAACGTTTAGCCGTCTGACGCTCGGGAATAGGGAGAGGCGGATCCCCCCTTCACCCCACTACCGTCCCTAAGCCATGCTACCTCCACCCTAGCTAATTTCCACAGTAACAAAGAGCATGGGAAATTGACAGCGAACTGAGACTGAAAGTGTGCAAGGAAGTGCCTGTACCTTATGCAGATGATCTAACCAGAGAATGGTGAAAGTTTTATATAACGAGGAACTCCGTGCATCTTTTAATCTTCTCATTAAACCATTAAAGTACATGTATAGTTGTTCCTGTGCACGTCATTAAAGGCATATGAGGGAGTGGAGGCATAGCTCCACGCACTCTTAACCTCGACACTAGATGGAAATGATCAGCTTCACGCTCCGGGCGCTTTACCCTGAAGGGAAAGAGCCGCCGGTACCGACTGAATATGAGGTTGGGGGAGTCCAAGAACCGATCTGGACTTCAGAGTACAGAAAAATCTTTCAGTTTTCTGGTCCGTAGCCTGATCACTACACGGACTGAGCTATCCCGTGGCATCTTTTAAAACTATTAGGCCAAAGATATGTCAACCAAGTAGCACGCGTGAGGGAAATTAGGCTACCCCAAGTGACTATTACATTATACATGTGCGGAAACGGGTTTAAGGAAGAGAAAAATTTTGTCATTGTTTAATTAGGTTAGGAAATAACATGAAAGTTGCTACATACAACAGTTACGAAGTTCGGAATGTAGAATTATTTTAGCAGCGCGATTGCCAAAATGCACATACCAGCTTGACACTACTTCTAACATTCAAACTTCACGAAAGCATTTTAAAACATTAATAAACGAATTGAGACGCCACGGTTAAGTTTCTAATTATTAGCATTTCACTGTCGTCCATTCAGTGCAAATGCCGCGGAACAGTGGATCTCAGCCTACATTGGAACTTGATGGCTGTCTCCGTAACAAGTTATTTTGTAAATAAAGATGTCAAAATCAAAGTGTACAAGGAACTTCATACAATCAAGAAATAACAATGAAAACGTTGAAAGCATTTCCATACTTGTCCGTGCTCAGTTTAGATAAATCGCTGCGAGTTCTGCCGAACGCGTGATGTTTTCATAAAAGCGACAATCGCTCATAAAAGCGACAATCGAACAACGAACTACTTTGTGTGATTCTGCAATTCACCGACAGTTTCTCACATTTACTGACCAAAATTACTATATTAAACATGTATAACACAGGGAAACCTTCTACTGGAATGACGTTTACCTGCCCCACTCGCATACTCCCAGTCTTACCATACAAGAGTGTTTGTCCATATCAGTCGACATGCAGTGTTTAGAATCCGCACTGTATCTTCTCTGTGCGCAGGATGTAAACACGTCCAACGTCTGCTTACGGCCAACAGGAAAGGGCAATTTACAAACACGAAGTTAAGCACAACAGTGTCACATTATCTCGTTCGGGAATAGAGCTTTTTGGAGGCGGGGCGTATTAAATTACCGCGCCGAGCAGTGTTGCGGGAACTGATATGACGCGTGGTTAACTCCCTCTCTTGTGCTGTTTAATTGTAGTCATTGGGTACAAAACAGTTGTGAAAAGCGACTTGTATTAGTTTCGTCATGTCTGACGTCTGTCCGTTCGCATGGCACAGACTCGCACCTAACAGATTTTGGAGAAATTTCGTATTCCGGATTTTTACTAAAATTTGTCGATATATTCTGATTTTGGTCAAAATCGGACAAAAAATAACAAACACTTTACATTAGATCTCTAGCCACGATTGGTTTTCGTATATGAAACAGACTGTGCTCTCTGTGCGGTAAGCACTAAGGCTGAAGAGCATGATCGATTTTAAACGTTGAGTATCGACGTTTAAGATACGTTGATATTAAGTCTCCCCGCTTAAGATATCTCGATTACGACGATCGATTTTAAATCTCTCGCTAATATGTGGAGAGATGTTAAAGTGGGTGTTAAAATACAGTGTTCTTCTATGGAGAAACAGTAACAAAGCGAATGCGCCAGAAATGTTATGCTCTGCGAACATATTCTAACTTGGAAGTTATTTATTTATCATACCAACTCATGCACAATTTTACAATATTATTACTTCACCCCTATACGTATTTCGGCATTCAGAATGCCGAAATACGTATAGGGGTGAAGTAATAATATAGTAAAATTGTGCATGAGTTGGTATGATAAATAAATAACTTCCAATTGCTATAGAATGCACGGTCAGTGTAACGTAAAATATTCTAACTTGTTTTGCTTTGATACGAATCAAAATACCAGCTGATAATGGCAAAAGCTTATGTGCGTTTAAGCTGCCTTCTTCAGGCTATTTGGCGTGAAATGTAGACTACGTCGCTGTACATTTTGAAGCACCGCCTGCCAAGGGCGCATCAAAGGGGGGGGGGGGGGGCGCTGCCAGGCTGCAGCTCCCCCAAACCGCCCAAAACCGAAATTAAAAGACACAGATTTTGTAGACACGATGACATCAAAAGTTTTACGTGATTTACCCTTCGGCCGAAACCAGCCACTGAAATCGGCTGATGACTATTACATTAGAATTTTTAAAAATAAATTAATAAAATTAAAAGAAAAAAAAAACAAGACGATTGGACACTGTAAATGAGTCATGAAGCATATAGTTATATTTGTATGTATATAAATGCAGTTGCAAACAGTGTTATGTTTCAGTTATACTTACGATATGATTTTTATAACAATATTTTTTTTTCAAATCAAACAAATTATGTATAGTCTCAGGGTCAGCCCCCCCCCCCCCCCCACCCAGTGAAAAATTCTGGGTGCTCACCTGCCGCCTGCTGACTTGTTCACTGCAGTGAATAACGAACTCGGAAAAATACTGTCGTGGTATAATATTTGGATAAATCGGGCATTTTTGCCAGGAGGGAGAGGAAAAACGCGGCAAAATTTCCAAGTCAATATAGCCGGTCTCACGGTCAAGCTATAACTGTGACCCACTCAACCACAACGTTCGACTAATACTTACGGGATTTGTGTCTCAAGTTGTACACGTCGAACTGTACCTGCTCAAATTGACTGAATGACGTTCACAACCTTTACGCGATTCAGTGCCTGATTTTGTCGGTGGAACTAAAAAAAGCAAACAGGCCTCGACGCTGGACTTATACCTAAGTTCTGACTTTGTTAAAAAAAAACAAGCTTCTCGAACCAAGTACGGGCGAACAGTTGCCTCTAAAGTGTATCATGCACCTCCACAGTGTTTTAAAGACCTTAAAATAGAAATACAGCGCATGTGGAATGTGAAAACAAAGTGATACCAGTGATAACTGGAACCATCTCAAAATCATTCAGAAATTATTTGACAATATAAGTGGAAAGCACGACATCAAGGAACTACAGAACACAGTCATACTGGCACTGCACACGTTCTGCGGAAAGTACTGATGTAAAGGTACAGAACATTTAACGATGGAAATAACATTACATGTAGCATAAATTGTAAATATAGAATAGCTGAAAAACTCTGTACCCTAGAAACATGTATTGTACTTATGTAACCACCATTTATTGCACAAAAGTATAACTAAATAAACTTATCACTTAACCCGACATATGTTTCGGTTCAAATGGGCCATCATCAGGGTTGCTAGTTTTCAAGCTTTCACTTGTGCATTTCCTTTGGTATTGTTAAAACATGTGATGTGATGATGGCCCATTTGGACCGAAACATATGTAGGGTTAAGTGATAAGTTTATTTAGTTATACTTTTGTGCAATAAATGTTGGTTATATAAGTACAATATTATCATAATGGTGCACGGTATATACAATGTCAACCTAGAAACATGGTTTGTTTCAGGTATAAAATTGTAAATACCGTGCATAAAGGTATTATTATTATTATTATTATTATTATAGACGTAAATTGATCGAGTATACGGTGTCATTACAATCTCCTTCGGGTAGATTATGCAGATGGCACACTAACTCACTAGAATATATCCTATACGCAGAAGGAGATTTTAAGCGGGGTGCTTGCTGAGTCCAGTACGGTTTTGTCCTGCTCTCAACCTAACGTTTGAATTACCGAATGTAACCAAATATGGATATGCTACTGTATTAATATTAATAATAATAATAATAATAATAATAATATACGTCACATTATTTCACATCTTACATAATAAAGATGATATCAAATTACATGCTGGCACTAAGAATCTAGTGACACTTCTCATAAATATGGTGGAGTCACTTTCACATGATACAAAAATGGGAGTTTGCTTTGCATAGAGACCTTCGGCCGGGCATTAATAAATACGGAAACCGATGAAGGTGGAAGCAGCTAAACTATGGATGAAGACACCTACAAATACTTCGGGTTTACATAAGTAACATAATGAACATACGGAAATCAGAATGCAACTAGAGAATTTCAGTGGTGACTCAATACTACGCTGAAAACAATAATCAACAGAAAAAACTTAACATGAAATAAATGGGTATGCTAGTACCCGTCCCATGTTTAATGTCGTATTATATGTATCGTGGTCACAGCGAGAATTTGAAAGTCTCCAGAGATCTGTGCGGACAGTGAAAACGTACCGGATGCAACAACCTCATTTCAGCGTCGAAATAAAAAGTTTCTGGAAGTGAGGGTGGCAGAGGTTTTATAGGAATTTTCAAACTACACTACAAACAAGTACTATCCTGACTCTGTGAATAGCTCTTCTTAAAGAACAATGTTTCAGAACTTATAGAGGAGACTGTACTGCTGACTACACTAAAATTAGAAAACAAGACTGACTTGAAACTCTAATAAAACGAGAAGATAAAAAATGGCATGAAAACAAAAGTTAGTACATGGCCGGCACGCCTATTGCTTTGGCAAACCTGAAGTCGAAAGAGTCTGGTCAAATGCGCCATGGGTCAGGTTATGAAACTATAACAATCACTCGAAATATGTTCTTAGTGAGTCACTGATTTCAACAGACGTGTACTCAAAATGTGATTCTGGTAACGAAACCTTATAACTATCATTACTTCCGGTTGCAATATGTAAGCATCTACAGAATACAAAACCATCCATGATTTAAGGTTTATCAGGAAATCCGGATAAAAAAGTAACTTCATGCGAATTTTAGTCCTATACTTCAAGTACACACCAGAAACTATTATAGAACATGAAAGGTACTAAATTTACTGGGACCTAACACTGATAACTGACAATAAATACAGCATATCTGACCTGATACGAGCCAAATATATATATATATTATGCACATCATTGGTATAGGTGGCCTTAAAACCAGCACTACTGAAATGGTCAACAACAATAACATCCGGAAGTATATCAAATCAGCATACGTAACTGAATAATGGCACACGAAACAGGTAATAATATTATCTAAGTTCTGACTTCGTAAACCTGAAAGTCATCTCCAACAACATCCAAAGGGCAACAATGCTTGGACCGTAAATTTCTCAAATTTCAACTGCTGACGGAATTTGAACGTTGGAAAAACCTGTAATTACAAATTACAATAACCTGTGCAACACCGGAGGGCGAATGTAACAATAATAAGAAATTACGACGGGCCAATTGTTCCATATTCCTTACAGCTGTTCTAAATCAACAAAAAATTACTGGCGGGCGCATATCCTTGAAGGAGACTTCAAGTGAAAACTATGTGATTGGAAGTTTACGGTCCACGTAAAACCAAAACTGTTCACAAAACACATTAGTCAAGAACAAAGAACTTATTATACTCATAAAAATAACCATGTACAAAGCGTGCCTACCAAGAACGCAGCGGACTCCTACTTGCACCTGTCAACACTACTACAACACAACCACCCAAACCTGGCCTCCTGATGCACTGACTACCAATGCGTGCCGATTCCAGAGCCCACTCCTTTCTTTACTGAACTCAGACAGGCATACTGCCATCTATGCACAAGGAGTTGAACTGCAATTTCACGGCCTACTTTGTTCCTCACACATCACGCAAACCTTTCTATTAGAATTTGCACATACTCACTGCAGCCCTATACAGTATAAGTACCTTCATTTGTACTGGCAATGTTATAATCCAGTAACTCAGGAATGCAGCGTCACATCGTAGACGACGAGAATCTCCAGTACTTAGACTGTTTTCCACCCTTCATTTACCAACACTTCTAACTATTTAATATCAAAAACCAAGACCAACTAGATGCACAATCACTATTAAGAACTTTAATAATAGTATTACATTAAACCCGACATGTTTCGATTAGGTACCTGACCATCTTCAGGGGTACACTACATTAAAATGCAAAACACACTTGAAATGTGAGCATATAAAGTCTAGTCGTGTATGATGTTTTTATAAAAACACAGTTTTAAAGTCACTAAAAACTTTTATAAACGGTCAACACTTGATATTCCGCACTGGTTCCACCTTATAATTGCTTTATAACACTGTTTTCGTATACTTCTTATGTATGTTCATTATAAGGTGGAACCAGTGCGGAATATCAAGTGTTGACCGTTTACAAAAGTGTTTAGTGTCTTTAAAACTGTGTTTTATAAAAACATCATACACGACTAGACTTTATATGCTCACATTTCAAGTGTGTTTTACATATGGACATAGCATTTTAATGTAGTGTACGCCTGAAGATGGTCAGGTACCTGACCGAAACATGTCGGGTTTAATGTAATACTACTATTAAAGTTCTTAATAGTGATTGTGCATCTAGTTGGTCTTGGTGTTTTATATATACGAGATGCACGGTAAAAACAATATTAAATACTTCTAACTATTGTTGTTTCCGCAGAAGCAGTATCATGAGTAAATGGTAATGTACTAACAAGACGTATTTTCGTTGTCTGTTGCTTGGTTTCTGCGTCTTTGCAATGGAAACCAAATAAGAGTTGCCAATATTGATGGTGACAGTAATTGAAGTGACGGTCGCCAACGTAGATTGAATTCCTGGCACTGTTGTGGAAACTGAAAGCTAAACTTCGGTATACATGACTTCGCTAAATGATGACCGCGACCTGAGTTTCTGTTACGAAAACCAAGCCTCAAAACCTCAGCCTTATCTGTTGGCAATAACAGCTCATTTATCCGTGTCCTTATCCGTGGTTATATGCACCGTCCGCCTGCGTCCAATGTTATTCGCTGTAATTATTTTTCCGGCCAGCTTCAACCCATATAACAGAAGTCACATATACGAACAGCAGTATAACATGACTCTCTGACCCATGGTTGTGGCCATACAACCGCCACCTCATTGCAAGTACTACTCTGGCATGAGCTGCTGGTGTACCTATTACCCTACAGATGGCAGAGAAAGGCAGTCGGGTTATTCAAACCACATCTGTCAGCGGGCCATGCCATGGTGAGGTGAGGTGGATAAACGCCAGTCTGTCATTTCGGAAGCCGGGGTTCGATCCCAGTGTAGTACATGTGGTTGACACGGTGGTATTTGGACAGCGATTTCCCCGGGTTCTTTGTATTGTCGACGCTAACAATTTAAGCTGTAGACAGCGTCGTTGCATAAATATGACAAATTATAACAGTAGTCTTATTCTTACCTTTGCTGTTTGCTACATAAAGGGAACTTAGCCGTATAAATGAGGCTAAACTATAGTTCATGAACAAAATAAAAACCATAAAATTTGCTACACCATTCTGCTGCAAATATACAGACGGTGAAATAAAAATTGCGTACCCAAGTTCTGTTAGCTTCAGACAATCCGATAAAAGTTTATTGACTTTGTCTTCGATACAGCACAACTCAGCTCATTTTTATAAATATGGAAATAAATGATGACTACGAAACCTCAAACGTACAAACTCCGTGGAACGCAAACTTACAAATAATTTACAATTATAGACGCCTTCGCAGCACCGTAGTTTTCTTTCAAAATGGCTGACTGAAAAGTTGCAGACGACGTAATAATGTTTTAGATAGTTGAAACTATGGTTTATGCTTGAAAATGACAACAAGAACTCAGTCTAGCATTTCTTCCGATGTTTCGGACATAGATAAATGTAATGATGAAGTGGATCCACGTGTACAGGTCACGTTTCAAATTCCAATTATTCCGAAGTTGCGGTACTGCATTCACGATATGTAACAAAATTAATGTCAGTTTTCATTGATAATGTAACAAGTAGCAATTAAATATTAGAATAATTAGTGACAGTTTATACTAATGAACATATACTTCGCTTGTGACTGAAGGTTGTTCGTTTGTTTTATTAATATTATTAATTTGTTACAGATTGAATTGGAACGGCTCAACACTGCTACCGACGACATTAACAAGCTTGAAGTAGATTTAGATGTAAGTAGATCCTGAACTGAGCCCATTGTTACTATTCAATTGCTAATGTTTACGAAGAAGTATTTAAATTTATAGAATTTTGATTGCATGGGTTTTGATCTTCCTAGCAGCAGCAGCAGCAGCAGCAGCAGTAGTAGTAGTAGTAGTAGTAGTAGTAGTAGTAGTAGTAGTAGTGGTAGTAGTAATTGCTGTGTTGGGTTTAATTTAATGGCTTATTAAATAAGGGGACTTTTTTCTGTGTCATTATTGGGATATTGTTGAGCATGGTGCATGATCCCAATTAATGAATTGCATTCCATGAATAATAATTATACTTTGAAAGAAGAATATTTACTTCATGGGTTTTATATTGAAATTAAAAAATGAACCTGCTCTTCACGTATATAAATATGATGTGTAGGCCTATTATTAGGGGGAGCCTCTGTACAAGGTAAATTAGTTATAAATACAAAGTACACTGAATTTTGTAGTCAGCGATTGTTCACATCAACTATATCATATGTGCGACTTCTTCATATTACTGTGGAACATAAATTGATGGAGCGGTCATTCTTGAGAGGTTAATAGTAACTCATTCCCCCCTACTCCACCTGTCCAAAAAACATTCCTTCCTTTTATGCAAAGGTGTGCTAGAGCTGATGCACATTAATTTGACTGAACTGGTACCTACAATTCAAAGCATGAAAAATGTGTCCAGCCCAATCAGAAGCTACAAAGCATGCGCCCTCACACGTGCGCACACACACACGCACACACACTCACTCACTTACTCACACCTATGGAATGAATAAATTATAACTCCCTTTCCATTTGTGAAATAAGTAAAGGCAAAGTAAATCATTGCATTGTAGTTAAACTCCAAAGACACTGTTAGAGATTTGGGGGTAGAATGAGATGCAAAACTCTTTGATGTACAAATGTGAATTAACTTTACCACTGGCACAGGTTTGTAGGACTCAATTGTAAGATGTTGATTGTGAATGGGTTGGAAATTTGAATGGATATGGCATATGTTAAGGTAGTATCTCACTATCCACCTGGAGAAAGACAGAGTGAGACCACAAAAAACCTGTCAACCAGTCCCCAGGGTGAGGTTTGAGACCATCTGACTATAAAATAAGGGCACTACACACTCAATTGCAACATTCTGTGGAAGATATGGCTCCTGATCATTCTGATTAAGGGGGGTTTCTGGTTATTCCAAGCTGTTACAGTAGAATACTTTTAATAGACCATTTCATACCCAATTCTGAACCCTGCATAATCCATATTTGTATGTGGACCTTGACACATAGGTATAACCTAGACTGCATGTTTAGAATAGATGGAAGGGGTGGTGTGGTTAGTTGATTAATTTGTATGATTAATTAAGTAATATTTAATTACAGTAAACCCTCTATCCATCGTTTTCAGGGGATGGAAAACAAAAACTATACATACGGGAAAACGATAGTACCGGGAAACCACTAAAAATTATAGATAAGAACAATTTAATGATTATTATTACTTCTTGCTGAGAAAATCTTTCATTGACGTTTGTTTTGTGCAAACTTTCTCCTCAATTCAAAGTACGATTTTTCAAGGCCTAGAACACTTTCACGATCACTGCCACTCGTGCTCTGCGCATAAAAGAAAGATTTTACTTTCATCAGCGCTTCACGCGTCTCAGCAAAGCTCGGCACAACTTCGGGTTCGCCATCTTCTTCTCCTTCTTCTCCCTCCACACTCCCGGACGCCACGAGGCTCACGCATAGCTCCTGCACTGTTTCTACACCACAGGTTGCCACGTGACTATCCACAGAGACGTAGTCCTCGAATTTATCTTTGTTCATGCCACTGAACTTTTCCCAGTCTTGGCGGAAATCGTTGTCGTCGTTGGTCAATACGACGTCACTATCGCCTGAAGATTGTCCCTGCACGTAACCAGCTTTCCGAAAACAATTTTCGATTGTCTGCTGGGCTACTTGTTGCAAGGCTGCCACAGTGTAGTGCAAAGCTTCCAACACGTTTATCTTCTTTTTCGTATCTTTGCCTGCATCCATTAAGCAAACAGCTGTTTGCACGAGGCATTTTCTATAAAGCTGCTTATAACACTTTATTACCCCTAAATCAAGGGGCTGGAGCACACTTGTACAATTTGCCGGGTACCGTATGACTTTTACATTTCTTAGAAACGATGTATCCTTTGGATGTGCGGCACAATTGTCCACAAAGAGGAGAATGTTCCTGTTTTGCGCACCCATATTTGCGTCTAATGAACGCAGAAATGAAGAAAAAATGTCTGTGGTCATCCACGCTTTATTGTTCGCGTGGTATGTGGCGGGTAATTTTTTTACATTCTTGAAACATCGCGGTTTCGGAGATTTTCCGATAACAATCGGTACTTGTTTGTCATTTCCATCACTGTTAACACAAAGTAAAACAGTAAGTCCGTCTTTACAGTTTTTCCCGCCATGACAAGACTAAGAAAGCAATACACACGCGCGCAGCGTACTAAACCATGGCTTCAAATTTAAAAAAACTATCAATGCGGGAAAATGTTGCGTCAGGACCGTGATTTTTCAACGATTTATGCGGGAAAACGACAGTTCTAGGAACGATGGAGGCGGGAAAAAATATTTATATGGGACTAATTTCGGGACCAAATAAGGCAGACGATACATGCGGGAAAACGACCGGGAACGATCGAGCCGCCCAGATAAGAATCGCATAAAGGATAGAGAGAGAGAAAAAAATGGCGCTACCAAATTGCATGTCCTTACATCCGGGTCTCTTGTGGCTAACCCTAAATCTGGCCCTGATTATTCAGTGTTTATCATTAAATAATTATATTTTTTTTAATTTTACGTACCCCCTAAGATGTCTTCGTGTACCCCCGGGGGTACGCGTACCCCAGGTTGAATACCACTGATCTAGCTGGCCACCCCTGGCGTATAACATGTCTGTTAATTACGCATGGCAGTAACTTTACCTTCACCTAGCAACATATTTATGAAGGCTGTGTTTTTATGTAAACATTACAAACTTCTGATTTTTACAATTATGTCACCAGGAAGCAAGAGCTGCATTCCGTCAACTCCTTTGTGAATCAACAGTTCGTATTGATATCCTAGCCAAGAAACTTGGAGCGTGTGTAGACAGAGCACGGCCTTATTATGAGGCACGCATGAAGGCCAAAGAGGTAATCGAAAATAACAATGTTAAATGAGGGAGTAGCTGTGTATAATGCATGCCCTTCTTCTTCTTATTATTCTTCTGTGGCACTTCAGCCCATTTTCGGGCCATACCCTCCCTGTTGCTGGGGTTTTGAGACAGTTTAGTTTTTATGAGGTAAAGGATGTCAGCTCCATGCCCAACCCCCAATCTGGAGGGCTATGGTCTCTCTCTCTTTGCCTGGCATCTTGGTCAAAACCTGTCTAGCATAGGTGACCCTACCAGCAGCTAGGCTGCCGCTGGCATAGCTTTTGAGTTGACTGGTGCACGCAAGCTACCTCACCCAGCTAAGTATGCCTTTGACAAGTTGGAGATACCATCGAGGGAGTGTATCCGCTGCTAGTAGCAACATATTCATTACACAATGATCCCTGATGTGGAAATCTGCAAGAATTCTTCCATCAGAAATATAAGTGAGAAAGTATGTGTGCTTTGAGCAATTGCACATAGCTGCTGGCAACCAGTTTGTACTGGATATAGTATAACCATTAATGTGTGGAATGTGAATGCAGGAACAATGGGTACACCCTAAACTAAAAAAAAAATTAACCACTTATCAGAACCTTAACCTCTGCTTCATTTCTCACAGGACAGAAAACTCAGAATTGTTTTTTACTGGAGAGCAGTGGTTAACACTAATGAATCCATGGTAATGACTTACAGTCCTAGATAATGTTTCTGATCCATCTAGTTAGGTCATTGTAAAGGTATTCACGTGCCTTGGTGTGTTTGATAATAGGTGCGATCTGTTGGTGTGTTAAGCACGGATAAAGGAGATACTGTTGTCCAGCCTTGGTTTGTATGCCCCCACCATTATTGTTACTGCACTCAGTTAACTGTAGTGCCACAGATTCATCTTACATACAGGTAATGCTCCCATGTGTTAGAACCCCAGGAATACTGAATCTTTTTGCTGAGTCAGTAGGTGAGATTCTTACGCTTACTAAATAGTTAATAATTTCAAATGGTAAGTCTTCTTGGCAAGTCTTTTGGTTTTTTCAGAGGTGTAGCTTATGACTCTGTCCTTCTAGGATGTGACACTGTCAGTGGATAATCCAGTCCTGAAGTTTCAAGGCAGCATAGTGGCCTCATCTTCAAGGGTCAGATTGTTCTAGTAGATTCTTCTAGAACATTTTGACCCTTGAAGACAACAACGCTATTGCCTCAAAGTGCCAGGGTCTTATTACCCATTGACCCAGTATCACAGTGACCCAGTGACCAAGAAGAACAAAATCCTAAGTCTTCTGGGTTTTTACACCTTTTATGATCATTGGTGGACTCTGATGTTTGCCCACATATTCCTGAATCCCCCACGATGTCTATTTAGGAGATACAAGACGAGACATATTTGTGTGCATTGGAGATTGTGTATGTAGATTTTTTTGTGTATTTCAGTAGCCTGATTACATAGTACTCTTCTAGTAGAGGACTGAATCTGAAGGGAAAATGGTATGTCTGGATTCCTAGAAATTTTTGGTGGGTTGGTGACCTTGTACGTTGATTTTCCTGGTATTGAAGACTGTCATGTTGGATTAGACATAGTAGGAACTGTAATGGAAAATATGGTCATTTGTGAAAGAATTTCGTGTCACTGTACAGGCCTTGCAAGAGACTCAGCAGGCTGCAGTGAAGTTTGAGCGGGCAAATTCTGCACATGCTGCAGCAAAGGAGATGGTGTACTTGGCAGAGGAAGGGCTGAGTACCGAGGGGCGAACATTTGACCATGCATGGCAGGAGATGCTCAACCATGCCACCATGAGGGCAAGTCCTGAGTATTGCAAGTCATAAGTATCGTGTTTCATTATTTTGTTGAATTGAGGAAATCGTAAATAAAATTAATGTATGTGTCAATCATATGAACAATAACAATTACATGAACCCATACAGCAACATTAACAATACGAAATAAATATCCACAAAATTGACAATAAAATTAAGGTGTTAAAATACGGTAACTTCTGACAGGTTGTCAGTTGACTAGGCTTGCAAGCTGAGATTTTAGTAGACCTGGTAAGGGTATTATATCGTGAAGGGGATACAAAGTACGACTCCTGATGTCGGTCACAAAGAGATTGTTAACAGATTCAACTTCCCTAACAGAAACATGAACCACACATGGTACAATTCAGTAGACATGGAATATCCATATTTCCACAAGAAATTGAACAACAAATTCAGCTGCACTTATTGCAACATCACAAGAAGTAAAGGCAGAGAGGTGGTGGCCCTGCAGTAGGTGCATCTAATATGGAGGCACATCAGAATCATTCCTCCCTCTGTCCAAATAGACAGATGGTGACTGCCACACATGTATTTGAATACACTCTTTGATGTTGTCACATGGTAAGAAGAATGCATGAAGAAACAAACTTACACTTCCCACAAAACACAGTCAAGAAATATGGGACGAAGAATACATGCTAGTCCAGAGTCCTGAGTGATATAATTACAAGGGAGTGTTATCTTTGGGTGAAGGAACCTTGAAGTTTTTATAGCATTGTTTATTCCATCAGGTCAATGAGTCAGAGCGAGAGCGAACTTTGAGTGAGCTGGAGCACCGCCGTACGTCACAGTCTTACCATCGCTCCGAGATGCGTGTGCAGCAGCTGCAGAAGGAACTCAAGAGGGCCATTGCCAAGTCTAGGTAAAGCAAAACACCAATACCTGACCTTGCAAGCAAAAGCAGACGTGTCTCTTACAGTCTCTCGATGGGGAATTACTGACTGTGGGTACATTTCACTGGGGTAAGCCAACGCAGTTATTTCAGAATTACGCTGTTGAATAATATTATACGTTCAACAGAATGTTGATATAGAAGATTAACACTTTAATGTCTAGTGAACAGTTACTAATGAAGTATGAAATCAGCTTCGTAAACACTGATAATGCAGTGACATTAAAGTCTTCCAGGTGACCTCATTCTCTTGTTTTTATAGTTATAATTGGATGTCATCATTACTTATGCCTTCACAAAGATCCCTTCTATCTCCATATTTTCATTACTCCTGATGGCTTGGATTTGAATGTAGAGGCTTTCAAATAAACCAGTTTTTCAACTTCAGACAAGTCTGTTGATGGTTATGGTCATAGTCATGACTGAAATTATGGATATCATCCATAGACTCAGGCTAAAAAACCCACAGTGTTTAGAAGGCTGGATCTGCCTCTGTCTTCAGGTGGAATGGGGAAAGGGGAGAACCTGCTCCGGCCTTTGAAAGGCAATGGGTTTTTGAGCCTGAGATGATGGACACTCCAAAATTCTAGTCATAACTAAAGCAGTTTTTCCTTTTAAAACATAGTAAGGTTTAGACAACAAAATCTTCAGAACTTGGTACTGAATTCATTATATATTTTAGAAACCTTATCATCTGTCCTAGTTAAACTACTGGCTGTGATAAAGGGACTCACATTCAAACACATGGTTTGTTGTGTGTTTGGTTACACTTATATGAAACTGTTGTAGTTTGTTATCTTACTGTTCCCTGACTTTAAATGTGGATGACTGTGTTAGAGGCAACATGTACCTCTGTGACTTGAGGTTTACCATTAAAACTGCATATGTGCAGTGAGATGCAGAAGCCAGCATCAGCTGACTGCCTTTGCTTACTTTGGTCTCGTACTGTAGGTAGTGACAATATAGTTCTGTTGTGTGCATGCATACTTATGGCATGGCACCATTTTGTTTGTGCATGAAAGGAATGCAGAATAACTTAAATTCTTAAGCGTGCCTCTGTTAGTGAAGACAACAGGATTTGCGTTCTTGTTATTTACAAAACTAGCATCCCGTTTGTAATAGAAACTAGATGACATAGCCAAGTCTGTCATCCCTGTTATTCTGTATCTTTGAGTATTTTGATGTGAGGTCAGAAAACTGAGTAAGAATAACCAATCTTTGGTCAGGAATTTATTACTGACCTTTCTCCGTTTTATGGAGTTCCAGTGCCATTTCTAACAGTGCTTTTAACTGTTCTTGTTCATGCCTGTTTTCATTAATGTGAGGCTTGGAAAATAAACAGCTTCTTGACCAAGCCTTTGTGACTCAGCGTGGCATTGTCAAATCATTGCATGCTTACAGTACATCATTCAACAAAGTCTGCACAGACTGAAAATATAGTCCAACAACATTTTTTTTAATGACTCTGCTACAAGCTACTAGGGTTTTTTTATACAGAACTTGTAAGGAATATATTTGCTTTCTTCTGCTAGCACTCGTTTGTTAACAGAATGTCTTGGCTACACCACCTTCAAGCTGATGACACGAAGGTCAGTCAGAATTTGTAATTTGAATCATTAATTCCATTCCATTCTAGAACTGGTTGGTTTGTCAGTGTAAACTTTCAATGTATTGTTGGTCCCCTTCATAACCCATTCTATGGCAAGTTTTATTCCATATTTGTTCATTTCCCAGGTAGTCATGACTTTCTGATTTTACAATTTGGCTGTGAAAATGAAAGATGTCTTTCATCATAACAACCGGTGTTTCCAGTCCAGTGGCTAAGTTAATATTGTCAAGTCATGATAAGATACATCAAATTTATCATCATAGTCCCAGTCACATTCTTTTGTTCATGCATGCGTACGCTTGAAAAGCATAAGCAATCTTGTTTAATTTGTTTTAATACATATACAGAAGGGAAGTGATTACTAATCTGCTGCATTTAAAGCAGATCGAAGTGAAATATTTGGTTCTGAATTATAACTGAAGTGGAAGGTTTGATTGGTAGCCAGGGTATTTTGGTAAACAATATCTCTGTAAATGATATGGTATTAAAATTGCATGAATTTTTCAGTTAACTAGAATGAAATGCATGTTTCTTAATCAGAGGACTTCTGGTGACGTGACACAATTATTCACATGTGATCTTAACTTCAGCTACAGGAATGTGATGGGATGATTTCTGGCTATAATTTGTGCATTTCAATGGAACACTTAAATTTTAATACAGTAAGAAGTCTAGCATTTACCTGTGGTGCAGATCCTGACATAGTGCTGCTGTTCTGTATACAGCTTGTCTACCTGCCCACAAATTATTTGATGAATAGTCTGAGAAACTGTACGTTTCTCTGCAGACACTGAAGTGGTGTTAGTTGAAACAGGCAAATGAGAGAAACATGCTGTGAATATTACTTGACATACAAGTTACATGTAAGTCTGACTCAAAAGAGTAAAATTTTTACAAGGCAGAATAAATTTAAGTGTCTTGGATGCTGGTTTTGTAAAAGCACATCTTTTATTTAGGGAACTCAGTTGCCAATGAACTGTACGGATTAAATTTAATTTTAAAAGTAACAATATGTCTTTTTCTTGCTGCAGCCCTTTAAACCTCTGTTCTGTGCAAACAGTAGTAAGTCTGTACACTGCTGTACATAACCAGTGTAAAGTTATGTGTTTCTGTTTGGTTTGATGGCAGTCAATATTCCCTTCTTTTCATTAGTTGTAAGTTTACTTGCAGCCAGTGGATATTCAGTTTAACTAATGCCTTGTATGGATTTAGGCTTCTTCAGTTTATAGTTAATATAGTAACTCAGTGTCTTGGTTCCAAAATTGTAAATTCATTAATTTTAAGTATAATTTTAAGTTGGTAGACCTCACTGAAAGAACTGCTTCAGCAGGCATCGTCAGTGCAAGAGAAACTGTAACGAGTTCTTCCAGGGCAGTAAGTTTAGGTTATAATCTCTGAAGAAGATGACTTGGTCTCACAGATTTCTTTAAAAATCTATCTGTGTGGCACACAAATCATAAACCTTAAGAACACTTGCACCAACAAAAAAGCTGAGTGGTGTAAAAGATTGTATCAACATTGACCACTGTATTTGTCTGCAAGATGTAACACTCTGGTAAGAATCAAGATGCAGAGGAACATTGTCAGGGAGGATACTAACATGAACGCAATAGACGGATTTATGGAGAAAGTCATGAAAATCAATCTTGATGCTCTGAAAGATCAAATTAAAGCATTTCAGGAGGACTGTTATGAAGAAATGACCTCAACAATTTTTTTTTTTGTCTGTGCAAAGTGGAATAAACTTTCTGTATGCATTGTGTACCGCCTATTATATCAGCATATGTAGCTTTCTGTCTAGGTGAAATGACTTGACTGACTAGCTGGATTGGTACAAGACTGGAGCTGTACTTAACGTATAAAAAATACACATGCATCACAGTTTTAATGTCACTGTTCTCTGCTTATGTGTGTAGCTTGTAGTTGTCAATAACTTACTGACACTAAAAGAGCATAAAAGTGTTCAGTTGCTGTGTATAACAGCAGATTTTGTGTCTGTTACAACTCATTGACATATTTTGCAAGTAGCCAGAAATATGCTGTTTTGTTTTTGGTATGTGGGTCCTGAAACTGGGCAACAGTGAGTCAGAAACTGTTGACTTTACTGCCTTCAAGACCCCTTACATCTGAGTACATAATTTTTCATCCATGTGCATGGACATGTGGGCCACCCAAGGAAGTGGAAATATACAAACTTCCAGTAAAAGGAAATAGAATATAGAGGAAGAGCTGCAAATATCATGTAGACAGAATGGGTGGCAGAATATTGCGTGAAATTATGAGCTTACTGGGCAAAGTGTAAGAGGGAGATCAAGAAGATGCTTGAAATGTATATAATGTGCTGTTTCATTATCAGATGTAATTTATATCTAATAATAGACAGTAAGATGGATAGGTGGTTTGGTTTGGGGGTGATCTTCTAAATTCAAGGAATGTGTGGAATAACTGAGAAAAGCCATGAAAAACAGGTTAGGATGGGCAGTATCCTGACTGGGCTTCAAGCCATGGAAGCATCTGAATCAAATTGGCAGGATCAAACAGTGGACATGAAACCACTGTAATAGATATTACAAATCTGCAAAGTTTAGTCATTTGCTTTTTCAGTGACAGTCTGTTATGTGCTTGATATAGTGTGTGGGGGTGTGGAGTGGATTTATGTGGCATGGATTATAGTCCAGTGGTAGTCTCTTCTGAATACCATATGAATGCATATGTTTCATCAAATGTGGGGAATCTTTAGATCACCTGAATGACTCAACTGTTTAAGAGGGCTTCTATGTTGTGGTGTGACTTGAGTCAGTTACAGCGGGTATGATACAGAAGCCGCGAGGGTTTGCAGGGAACCAAACATATACTGTACACATAATCAGTGTTTCTGATTTCTAATTTTGTTTTACACTTTCACTTGTTGAATCTCTGAATGTGTAATTTGAGGTCTGTAATGGTGGAATTGCCTGTCACAGTCGCCAAGCAACCTGAGTTTCATATGGTCTTTGACTACTCCGACATTGGAATCATGCATGTCAGTCTGAGAATAGGAATAAATTTAATAATTTTTCTGTGTAATGCTACCCTATGAGAGGCTGATCTCCTGCTCATCAGATTTGATCAGATATCTAAAAGATACATTGATACAGAATTAATCCCAAATCAGTACTGACCAACAGGCATATTTGTTGAAAACTGAGAAGAATAAAAGTAACGAAGAGTGAAGTCTTCTTGGATATTATGCCATGTCAACTGGTAAATAGTCACCAATATATTGAAGAATCACAGTGCTTTCATCTACAATCTGAAACATTGGTAACTATTTACCAGTCAACACAGTGTAACATATCAGAAGAGTTTTGAATTTTCAGCAATACCACTGTGAGAACCCCCAAATCTTGCAAAAATAATGATATAAATGAAACACTGCTGATGCTTGTTACAACTAAGATAGAAGGATATATGACTGCTTTATTATGTTTTGAATGTGTTTTGTTTTCATTTTGTCCCCAAGCAGGATGTTTTAATTTTTCCATTTAATTGTTTTGTGTTGTTGGCAGCTTGAATGCACGCCGCAGCTTGCTGCAGATTAACAGTCTAGCCTATCAGCACCAGCTGCAGCTCCTGTAAGTAGACTGACCCACCCACCACACATGAGCAGTAGCAATGTAATGAAGTAGTTGTTCAGTGCCTGTGTCAAACCACTCCTTGGCAGTATGGATATGAGTCATGTGGCTAGAAGATACAAGGAAAGCACTGCAACCAGTTATTTCTTGTACCTGCAAGCAAAATTTAAACATTTGGTTAATGTTACAGCCTAGGTTATTGACACAGGATGCAGTTTCTTAAAACATTTCTCATTATGTGTCAGTGTTAGTAGTGTATTAGTAGTTTATTCTAGTTGATGTTTATGGAATGAGTATTGGAGTTCTTCCAGTGTTTTTCCTGCCATATTTTAGTTTTGTAAATTGGCTAAAATAGTTGGCTTTTTGAAAGATGAAAAATTACTTAAATCTGCAGTAATTTTGTGAGTTTAAAAAACTGTGGAATTTACCGTGCTTGTCCGGAGGGATACTCAGACTTGTAAGTTCTTTCTCTTGAGTGGCAGGCACACCAAGAAGGTAATAATGTCTTTACCTAACCAGAGACATACAGTGTGTTGGAGGATGAACAGAAGTTTCGTTTTTCTAGTTTATTTTACAACATTTGCTCATGTAAATATATTATGTACAGTAATTTCTTGTTTAAAACAGGGTTTACATTCTTTATTTATAATGTGTTATCAGAACTGTGTTGTGCAAGGGCTTGGTTGTGTGGGAAATAAGGGGTTTTGGGAGAATCAGTCTCAGACGTACACACAAAAGCTCAGGGTTCTAAATGAACATGTATTGCCTGTGTGTGTGTGTGTGTGTGTGTTCAAGTGCATGTGTGGGTGTGTGTGCTGTAAAAAAATGCCTTGTATTTATACCTACTTTACATATACAGAAACATTCAGAATTAGTGTAAGAAGGTAGTAATAAAGTAAGCATAGCCTGTACTCTGAAGTAACTTTAGTGCTGTGTAGCTACTGGCAACACTTATCCTCAGGGTCATGCACAGGTTCAGGGTTATTCACAGACTGAGGTTGGCAAGCCTGAAAGATGGGATGGCTATGGACTGCTTCATCTGCTGTGCTGCTTTATTAGTCAGAAATAAACCCTCCAGCCCTGTCTCTATTTTATGACTTCTGTCTATGGAAATACCTGACACTGGATGGCATGTGTGGGTACATCGTGTTCTGAGTTGTGCATGTCACAAAATAGCTAAGGCTAGCTGATCTCAGAACTGACGATCAAACCTTATCCCCTGCTATAAATAAGAAGCACTAATCACTTAATCACAACATTCAGTAGGACTTCCTTACAAGGAAAAATCTGGTTAAAAAATAAAATAAAAATAAATACATAAATGAACAAATACAAATAAATAAGTAAATAAAATGAGTTCATAAAGTAGAAAGTGTGACATATTAAGGTTCTAAATAACATGGAGAGGAAGTGAGATATTTGAGTGTCGCTGGGAACCCTTGCTGAAGAGCCATCAGGAAGACTGGAGAACACGCAACAGCGGACGGACACTTGGATAAAGGAGAAGTGAGTGCCACTTTGTAAGGTCACAATCATTGAGTTAGATCAGGGTGAATCTGCTCCACCAATATGCAAGTCAAATAGAAACAGGCAAGTTAAGGTTCAGAGTTGGATCAGTGTCAGAGTGGCTCAATAGCATTGTAATGTGTAATTCAACATAAGCCAGAGTGTGGAGTTGTTAATATTTTGTGCAAGGGAAAACTGTGCAGCATAAAATGTATAATTCACAGTGGTCAGATTGTAATTCATTGTCATAATTTAGTTTGTAATGTGTGGTTCTTTCAGCATATATCTGTGAATGACAGAATGTCTTACGGAATCGTACGCCTGTAATGATCTGTAGAAGACTGGAATTTAAATGGGAGCTGCATAAGAACAGATATAATTATATAATGTTTGGCATTTTGAGCATCACACCATACAATAATATAATATAATGTTTGGTGACAAATGTTAATAAGATAGTTCTAATGACCACTACGTCAAGGAGACACCCAGTTCAGCTACCTCACTTATAATGTCACTCATGTCCACTGTTGTAATACGTATTAGTACTTACCCTGAACAGTGTTTATATGTTGAGCATAGGTGCAGTAGATGATGTGTTCATTTATCATCATTCCGGTTGGTTACTGACATGGTGAGAAGGTTCCAATTTTCATAAAGTGTGAGACATCACATTATGTTGAGTGACTGAGCTGTATAAAGAGGAGCACTCCATATGTATTTGTAAGAGGTAAAGAAACATAATGGTAAATTTGTCCTTCTGTATGTCATGAAGGCAGTTGTGGGAGTGGAGGTGTAACTCCATTGATACATAATCTTGGCTCTAAATGGATGAGTGTGATGAGCTTTATGAATCAGCCATTTCATTTCCATGGGAAGAGCCCCACACCCATTGAATGTTAGGCTGGATGGACCCCAAAACTGGTCTTGACACTGTGGAGCCAACAGAAGTCTCTTGCTCCTGCCAGGGATCGAACCACGACTCTTCATCCAACTCATAGCTTAGTCACTGTACTGACTGAGGTACCCCAGCTTCTCATGTATATTTGTATATATGTATATTCTTCTTATTGTTACTCTAAAAATCTCACAATGCAAACAGAACAGTGCATGTCACAGTTAAAATCAGCATTCCTGCTTCATATTTGATGTCCCAGGACAAATCCATAGCCCAGAGGCTGGCTTTTCTGACTGTCATTGACTGGACAGTTGGTTTAAATGAAGTTGTTTCATTTGCAGTGGTTATTGAAGTCTGTGAACACATTACGATAGGTGCAACCTGAGAAATGTAGCAAAATTAATCCCAAATTTCAATAGTGACAGTTCCTTCATGCTAAACGTAATGGTTGTACTGCTGTGACATCGTTTCTGGGACGTCACACATGAAAATGGTGTATCGTGAAGGTGAGGTGGGCATGGTTAAAGATACATGCTCCCCCCCCCCCCCCCCCCCCCCCCTCTTAATGTTGACACATGTGGGCAGAAGAGAAATGCATAAGGGTTTTTGGTGGACTGGATTTATCTTTGTTGGGATAGAGACTAATGGTGAGTTGCTGTGAACAGATAATGAACCTTTGGGTTCTGTAATAGGTGGGGAATTTCTGGTCTATCTGAGGATCTCAGGATGTACTCTTGCTCATCAAGATAGCCAAATCCTGAGGTATGGCAGGGTCATGAACATTTCAGCAACTGAGTATACTGTACAAGATAGCTATGCAGATTTGAGCAAGAAATTAGTAAAGTTAAGGAATAAAAGAGAAAACAAATGTCAGTTTAGATAAATTTGTTAGCAACTACTGTACTTGCCTTTCTTATTACAGTTTGTACTTCAGTTCCATGCAGTGACTGTCTTCAGTGGAAATATCTGTAATGGAGTTATGGAAGTTCTGACTGTTTTCTGAGTCTTGAAGAATTTTATTTTCGGCTTTCATTAATGATAACTGTAGCATCTAACAGACATCAAACAGTCAGCTTTGACTTTTTCATTATGCATCACATTCTATTTTGTGTGCTATGTTAAAAGATTCACCAGTTCGAGTGTTACTGAACTTCAGCAAAGCTGTTTTGCAATTCATGTGACTCACCGAGTTTGTGTCTTTTTTTCAACACATAGAAGTGATGTCTCTAAACCTTTGTTGTTCAGATATTTCTTTCAGTTGGAAAAAAGGAGACAGGACCAACAACACAATGAAATATTCTTACAATTATACAGCTGAGGATCAGTTTTGTACCACAAACAAGAAAAGTAGCATAACCTGTTGTTCAATCAGTCACCATTTTTACGAGAAAAAGGGTTGATATGCCTGGTTCAACTATTTTCTTCTTAGAACCATAATGTGTACAAGCAAATGACTCTTTAACTTGGTCATCCTAAGAGACCATATGCTGGTATTTAACAAGCGTAGTGTGCCCTATGCTGGTCTCTGCATTTCTTGGTAGCAATTTAAACATCCATGTTAAGCCAGAAAAACTCAGGCTGTCAAGAGATCCAATTGGCATTTAAATTTGTCCCCTAAAGGTTAGTTAAGTCCTCTACATTACAGTCATGTTTGTGTTAACCTAAAACCAAAGGAAATCTTAACTGAACAGAGTGAAGTTGTAATGTCTCCAATTTATAAACTATAGTTTCAGTAATCTGTGATAATGAAAATAACTAATGAGCCATGAGCAATCTGATAAGGTAACATGTTATAAACGTGCATACAAAAGCTGGTATGAATGCCATTGCACATGTTACAGTTCATGGACCTTACCTGTTTTGATACTCAGCAAGCTGGTTAACTAGCCGGATCCGTCAACAGCTATACGGTATTAGAACGGCACGGTTTAATTACTGAAGCAGTTGTCTCTACAGGTGAATGCTGCAGTTGTACCTTGAAATATACGCTTTGGATTCCATTCTTCTGAGATGGGAGGCTGCATCACAGAATAAATGAATCACAGCACATTTTGAGGGAACGTACTTTGTTCATCTTCAAGTGTCATTGAGTCTCCACCTTCTGTGGAACCTGATGCTTCACTTACCTGGTTCACAAGAGCGTGCCACAGGGTCATATCTTGCGCCACATGAGTCCAGTCCATATCCTGACACCCCACACATGCCAAGGTATGAAGTGGACTGTTCATGTCAACCTAGTGTGAAGTTAAAACTGCTCTTTGCTTTATCTGCACATCCTCTATTGTCTCCACATGAAGAAGCTTGAACACAGATACAAAATGATCTTCCAGAATGCTTTGTCATCGACCTCTAGACTTGATATGAAACATATATTTACCTTCTTGTAGTTTTAGATTTTTGAAGCACACAAGGATCATAATACGAATTGCTTGTATTTCAAAGATACCTCACTATACACAATCTCGGTACTGTACATTGAATGGAGAGCGATGTTCTCTTGTCATGAATTAAGTGTTGCTTATGGAATTAAAAGGGCTTTTTAATGCCTACAGTTCTGGTCCATTGACTTTTCTGGGTATATGGCAAGGGAGAAGCAATCCAATGATACGGTGGGAAGGTGCATGGAGTGGGATTCTTGTGACTCCCAAAAGGGTGATTTGATTCTAAACTGTAGTCAGCCAAGAGGGCTGAATCCATGGAAATTGAAAAAGGGGTGATGATGATGGTGGTAAGCCTGACTAGTGCAGCGCTAGCATGTGGGACTCAAATTTTGCAGGTGTCCAGTTCATATCCTGGTCGGTAACTATGCTGCTGCTTTTGTGGTTTCTTCCACTGCTGCTGGCACATGCTGGGATCGTAATTTTTTATTCTTTGGGTATGGTAAGATGAATCCCTTTGTACTGCAGCTAATGGAACTATCGTATGAGCCCTGGATGACAGATGAATGGATGCAGAGCATTGGTCAAATGATAAATGATGGGGAAAAAGTGAAGTGTTCAGAAAAAAAGCATGTCCTAGTGCCACTTTGTCTATCAGAGATCTCTCATGAATTGTACTGGGATCAAACCAGACCTCTGTAGTGAAAAGCTAGCAGCTGACCATCTGAACTATGGCATGGCAAAATTTCAAGGCATCTTAAATTATGCCCATTTCCTCCACATTCATTTCAATTCATTATTCACAACCATCATGTGATGTCCAGTTCAACGCTATGTAACACCACACATTATTGTAAAACAGCTGAATATACGTGCCTGAAGTATGGGTGTGCAGGATCAGATCTGTGGGAAATGAGAAAGTGCAGAGGTCGGGTGTGACGTCCATTAGTGTGATGTTCAGTCGGAGTGATGAAATCTAATGTATTCAGATATTGCTAGAAAAAATTGACAAGATAACATATACATGATACATTGAATTTCTTCTTGCAAATTAAGTGGTCTAATCCTAAGCATGGCATAAGGATAAAATGAAATGGCACAGAAGTCTGAAACATTTATTACTATAGCCATTGTTTCATTTTATAATGTGATATTTTATACTGATTGGTCTGATGATGGCTTACAGTTAAGTTGGAACATGTAGTTACATTATAAAACAACATGATTTATCTTAGTAATAAATGTGTTAGACCATTGTGCTGTTTCCTTTGATCCTTTAATTGTAACCACAATGGAATAGACTAAAAATGGTATGTGAGATTTCAGACTTCTGCTGCTGTCTTTGTTCTTCTGGTTGTTATGCAGCATATGTTGATAGTTGTTCACCGATGTTTTGGGACAGCCTATTGGTCCCATCGTCAAGGGTCAAGCAGTCTAAGAATGCCGGGGAACAGGTGGAGGTGTGGTTATATAGGGGATGGTCTGGGTGTTGATTGGTTCTAAGGCAAAGTAAGTGAACCATTCAGGTTGGAGCATGGGTAGAAAGAAGGTGGGGACACCAGAGTAACACCGGAAAATGAAAAGAGGGCAGGAAGTGAAAGACCTCAGAAAAAAGGGGCTAAATGAACATAGGAGGAAGGAGAGCCTGGACCCGGGGAAAAGAAAAGAAGAAAGGAAGGAGGGATGTCAGGGCATGGCAGAAAGTAGGAAAAAAACGAAGGATGAAAGGGAGTAGAAATGAAAATTAACAAATGTAGAACTGGAGGAATGAGGAGAGAGACACCAGAGGAAGGAACCTAGTGAACTCTGGAGCAGCTTAGGACCAGAGGGTAAGAAAACAGAGGACTTGGGGAGGGAAAGCAGGAAAATTTGTTGGTCCTCAGGAGGACCGTGAGCATATCAACCATCCCGGGGGGGGCAGTCTGCATTCTCTAGGGGAGTGAATGAGAGGTTTCCATGACCCACTTAAAATCAGGCCATTCTCCATGTTCATTTGGTTGGGATGGAGCTACAACTCCGTTGCCTCCTCATATGCCAGTTCAAATAGCCGGATTAGGTAGAGAGGATTTTGGTGTCCTGGAGATGTGTGTGGTGGTCAGAGTTAAATCTGTGTTCAGCCACCACCAATTTGTCGGGCTGTCCAGATGTACGGGTAGTGCTCCTTCGCCCTGGTCTCGATTGACCGACCAGTCTGTCCAATATACACTTGGCTGCACTTAAAAAGGGGATGCTGTACACACCTGGAGTCTTCAGGCCCAGGTTGTCCTTCACAGGAACACCATCCTGTATGTAATCACACTTCCACATGTTCCCAGCATTCTTCTTGGACTGCATGACCCTTAAAGTGGGACTGATAGTCTGTCCCAAAATGTCGGTAAACAACTACCAATATACACTGTGTAATGACCCAGAAGAGCGAAGAGCTTAAACATGGCATGTTGTGGGATTCCCGACTACTAGACACTGCGATATCTTTCTTTTCTTATTTATTCCTTATTAGTAAAAAATCCATCTTCATTGTTTTAGAACATGAAATGCCAATTACAGGTATGTATGGCCTTTGACCAATCACACACTGTAATTGTAAATTTCAGCACCACATGGGACATGTGTGTATGTTCTTGTTCATACAATGAGTGTAATGGGCTAATTCCCCATTCTACCAAATGTCAAAATGATGCGTAATTTCAGAATTATTTAGGAATTGGAATAGGCAGAGACCATAATTCATGACAGCTGGGGAAAGAGAAGTGTAATGAAATAATGAACATAAACATATGGTGTTCTGTAAATCAACTGTTCCTTGCTTTCTTCAAATTGGAAAAGGATAAATACAGAGTCTAAAATCAATGTCAGTCTGTACTTCTAATGAGTCATCATCCAGTTTCATAACCATATTAGTGGCTGTGATAAAACCAGAACCTAGATAGACTGAGACTTGGCATTAAATATAGGACTCTAAAGAAATATTTTAAAAATTCTGAAGACTTAACATTGGTGAGGAATGTCTGAACATATACCACAAAATATGCAGTCATTTGAGTGATGTTGTTCTTGTTGCAGACCGTACTTTGAGATGAAAGCTCAGTTCAACCAACTTCTGGAGGATCAGAAGAAGCGTGTCAAGAGCTTGGAGCAGCAGGTTGGGCATGCCAAGATGAGCTATGCAGAGGCTCTGCGGAATCTTGAGCAAATAAGCGATGAAATACACAGGGTAAGTTGCATCAACAGGAAATTGAAAATATTAATATATGAATCATATGTTGCATCTGAATCCAGTGAAAAATGTTTCTTACTGTAAGGTAAGCTACAATCTCAAGGTCAGTTTGACATCACACTTGTAAGGAACGGGTCAGTCATAACCACCACACACAGGCAAATGTGTGAGCATAAAAAAACTGGTACATGAGTAATCACTAAAATGGAATTATTGGGTGAATAAAATTTTGCTTTATGACAGTCAATTACATCTCCAAATGACATTAAGCCCAAATTGAACCTATAAAATTTCTCAAAAATGGCTGATTGTACAAAAAATTATGACATAAAATAGAGATATCATTAAAATCTGATCTTTATTTGAAACATTTCTGATAAGGTATATATTTAAGAAAGTACAAGGAAAAATAATTTCTGTGTGTTGTTATACCTGTGATCAGTTACCTTTGCAATGAGAGATCTGTGTACACAATAAATGAACACAAAGACTAAAAGGTATCTATGTGTGTATGTAGTCTTAAATATTATTTCATTAACAAAGTCATTGAAAGCTAGCGTTTTCCCATTGATCACCAACTTGTGGGTTATCATCCACTGAGACAGTTACAGAAGGACGATTGTGTGATGACTAACTCCGAAGCAACAAAATGAGGTAGCAGCAGGGTAATAAAGCTGAGTGTTTTGCTGCTGCAGACACGCAAGTATGAGAGGGAGACTGCAAGAGGTGGTGACCCTCTGGGTGCTAGAGTGGCTGGTGTTGGTGCCGAGTCTCCACTGCCCCTCACTGCCAGTTCTCCAGACACAAACAATGCTGAACCTCCATCATGCAAGGTCTCCCCTCCTGGCCTGAGTTCATCCTCTCTTCCAGATACAGGTACCAACAACATGCTGAACATGATGAGCATGTCATGTCCTAGGGTTCCAGAGAGACGTTTAAGATGAATGGTCATCGTTTTAATGCTCTGCTGGTATTCCAGTCTTGTGACACAGTGCAGACCAGCAGATAGGTATCAATATTTCAGAGCACACTCTTGCCTCTTCTTTGCCATGAGAACCTCAACTCTTAATCCTCTGTTGTTTGCCAGAAACATTTGCCGACAGCTTGATCATGAAAGTCAGTAGGTATTTCACAGATAAAATGTATTGTACCTTTTTGAGGTAACTCAGACCATGCCAAGACATGAATAATATGTGAGATACCACTTAAAACAAACAAAGGGTTCAAGGAGTAATTAATACACCTAGATGATAATTCCATGGAGGCATTCCTGGTTTGTGGCTTGCAGGTGTTTCCATTGGCAATGTGTCACACGCAATGAAGCATGTTCTTGTAAAGATGCTGATGGTTTGACCATCCCAAATAAAGCCATAATACAGTGGTTCCCAGTTGTTTCTGTTTCAAAGAATGGACTCATTGCCAGAATTCAGAGTCATAATGAGTGTATAGGATGCTGCACTTACACCGGCACTGTAGCAGGGTGACAGTGATGATTGTGCAACATGAACCAAGTCAGTTTTGTCATAGCTTGGCATTAAGTTACACCCATCAGTAAGTCTGCTTATGTGTTAGCTTCTTGAGTGGAGCGTTCAGTCAGAACAGTTATGAAGCATGCAGCTTGTTTTGAAAGTACTTGCTCACATCTTTGTATAGACTTGGTGAAGCCCTAATCAGAACCATAGTTTCCTAAGACTTCACAAAATAATAAAAGACAGAAGCACAAACCACTGGACTGTGATACAGAAAGACTAGAAATGTAACATTGTTGGGAGTAAATGAGAAATGGAATATTTGATTTTGTAGGAGACTGGGCTGAAAAGTTATGAATAGATTTGCCTGTTAGTGATGCTCTTGAAATAAAAACTGTCAGGCAGAATGAGAAGAGGATCATGAACGTGAAAAAGTAAGGATTTGGAGGGTATTGAGTCCAGCATATTTGATTTATAATACTTCCACTATTTATACAAACTTCCGGAATAATGCACACTATGTTTACAGATGTTTGGTCTGATTCAACGGGCACAGGGCCACCTGACTCAGACTCTGGGGAGGAGTTTTTGCGCCTTCCTGAGAAACTGGGACCGAATGCCTCACCTGGTGTTTCTAAGGTGATCATTTACTTTGTCAGTGTTCCTAAGTGGTTCATGTTTGTAGCGTACTGTGACCAGATTGAAACATTAGGTCATCTAATTATGCTCACTCAGAACATAGTTTCATATGTCTGATTTCCAGTGCATCGGCCGGACACAGTTGTCGGGCTAATAGTGATATTAGTCAGCGTGAACTGAAAACTGAGTTTTGGGTGTGTGTGTGTTTTTTTTTTTTGGCGTAGATCTCAGGTAAAAAGACAGTGTTTTCGCCCAACAGTTATACTAATTAATATAAAGAATTTTATATGTGACAACATCAAAATTAAAACTGAAAATCTGCATACAAATTTTCAAACTAAAATGATATCTTAAATTGCTGGATATTTTCTTAGATATGTACATAATATAAATTTTGTGTCAGTGTGTACTTGCTGTCTATATAGTCTCAGTTACTGATAGAATTGTGAAATAAACTGCAAATATATATTTGGTCCTGCAAGTCTGTTCTGAAATATGTTTTTATTTCTTCAGTATTGAAAGAAATTACAGCATACATGAGACATGTACAACTGAAACCCATTTTAGGATGCTCATAGGTGAAGGTATTGCAACAGTAAGACAAAATCACCACAGGCATTTTGACAGGAGTCCAATTGATGTACAAGTTTGTGTATCCGATCTGCAAAGAAGTCTTTGGGCTGCTGCCTAAAGCACTGTGCCACTGCCACCTGCACATCACTGTGTTGTGTGAATGTACAGCCTGCAGGGGCTTTCTGTAACAATCCAAAGACGTGAATGAAAATCACACGGTGATAAGTCCAGGCTGCATTTGGCTGGGCATTGTTGTGCAGCATGATAATGCTCGCAGTGAGTCTACCGAGATGTTTGTTCTTGATCTTGGTACACAGTAATCATTTCCAGTGACTGTGTCATGTGATTTGAAGCTTAGAAGCAGGGGCCCCTCAGCATCCATCTGGCCCTGTTGGGATGGATTCACCACCTGATACACCATCTTGAAACTGTGCTGCTATGTAGTCCATACAAGCTACTTACCCAGCTGACTGTATGCTCTGCCATCTACAATGCTGCAGTTGTGCAAAAAATGGGTTTCAGTTGTACACCCCTCTTAAAATGGTGAAAAGGTGTAATATTGGTTAAGAGTGATATTAGAAGTAGTAATTAAATTCAATCAAAATCTGTTTACAAAAACGAAACATTTTTAGTCCATTCTGGTCTCTAAATACACTATTAGTAATATTAAACTTGCAAGAGAATCTGTTCATGTGTACCTATTATGTTTTTCAAGCCTAGTTTGATAGACTCAATGCATTCACCATTACCAACAAATAATGTAACACATAGCACAAATCAATTCTGTAGGGCTCTGGATGATGTTATGTTACTGTTAGAATTGCTTCATTTCTGGGCCTTGTCCTCCATCCTGTATTGTAAAAACAACACAGTGTTTCAGACTGTGGATCTGCTTCTGTCCTGAGGCGAAAGGATTGGGACACCCACTTAGTTACTGGACCAAGTGTTTGAGAACGGCTCGTTGTATCAGATTCAGATGTGTCAGTGCTTTCCCACCCTTTCACTTGAGGATGGGAACAGATCCAGTTTCTGAAATGTGTTTTAAAATGATAGATTATGGACAAAGTTCAGAAACTACATAATCCTAAAACGCCTTGCATATTTGGCAGGCTGATAAAGAAACTGTGGTGTCACAGACGTCTGAATACTTGGGTCTCTCTGGCCTTTCTGGTGGCAGAGGTACGACAGCTGAGAGCTCGAGTAGCAGTCAACACATGGCAGAGCTTGCAATACGGTCCCAGAACACGTTACAGTCTGTGTCATTGTCACCAAGACACTGCACTGCCAAGAAACCAGGGTTAAATATTATGGAGAAGAGTTTTGTAGACCAAAACCAGGTACGGGCACGGATGGGTATCAATCCATTCTCGCAACAGGGACATGACCACATAGATGACGGTGGTGGGTCTGAGACTGATGATATGAATAGTTCTGTGGAGAGTCCATTGATTCCAAGGGATAACTCCAACGATCAGATATGGACTGAGATTAGCCTTGTTGATTCTCCAGAGGAATTGTCACAAACATTTGCAAAAATGGGATCAGTTGCTTCCAGATACATTGACAGGGACTACATTCAGTACTCCTCCCTGATAGATCAGACAACAGCAACAACTGTACACAGTGGCTCGACATCTAAGTGTGAATCATCTGGTTTCACCAGTGTCCTGAAAAACCCATTTCTACCTGCAGCCAGCTTGCCTGAGCGAACATTCCAACAGCTGAGCCCCAAATTAATGAAAAAAACGTGTAAAACTTCTCAGAATGACTCTACAGCGAGTCAGGCCCCAAAAAATGGACAAATATGCCCTGAAACAGCTTCAAAAACATATGAGGAATGTCCATTATTATCAGAAAACTCTGACGGACAAGTCACAAAGCCACGAGACAAGACTGCAGGTGGCCATCTGGTAACAAAGGCCAAGCTAGACTCCAGCCTATCTGGGTGGATATCACGGTCAGTGGCATCAGCTGAGACGAATGGACAGAACCAGGGGAACTTGAACCGGCGCCAGAGTCTGGATACGCTTCTGTGGAGTGGGCCTACAACAGAGAGAGTCAAGGAACTGCTGTCACATGGCATGATGATGCTCAACATATCATCGCTTACTGAAAGGCGAGCCAGCGAGCCTCGAGCAGCGCCCGATAAAGTGGAGCAGGACAACAAGATCACTGCAGGTATGTCACAGCTCTACAACTACAGCACTCTTCAACCTGCTTTCGACCTTTTACTAGGCATGATTTTGGTGAATAATTCCATGTGTCTGTCCCACCAATAATTTTTTTGACCAACACGTGTAACTAGAGGAAGCCATACCTTTGTAATTTCTATTGTGCTGTCAATAATATGGTGGCTGCAAACTTTGAGGTGTGGTACTAAAAATGTCCCATACACACCTCACACCAAACATTGCTCACCACCAGTCTCTCTCTCTCACACACACATCCAACACATTCTGATATTCTTGGTTGTGTCACTATGTAATATCCACATATTTGTTGCTATGAATTTATTGGGAATTGTGTGAGGTGTCATGCACAGGTATGTGTGTGTGTGTGTGTGTGTAGTATAGTGCGTGGTGTGCACATGTGGTTCATTTGTGTGTTATTATTTATTTGGGTTGGGCTCACAATGTGCATGGTACTCATGCAGGTTTTACCCAGCTTTTATGGTGTCGTTGTGATGATGACTATGATGATTACTGCCTTTGGTGTGTGACAGTGTTAGTCTGGTAGAGATGTACAGATGTTCAGAGCAATATGTTCCTTTTATGTTCAGAAAGTGGTGTGCAGCCTCTCATCATGTGGCTGTGAACCATGATACATGATATGATATCAAGTGTTTGTAGTGTGTGGCAGTGTGGTGTTCAGGGCAACGAATGTGGTGATGTCAGCAGCACACATGTGCACACACACACACACACACACACACACACACACACACACACCACAAATGTTCCATATTCAGCTGTCACCATCCATGAGATTTGCAACAGGCTTCACTCACCTCTGACCCAACATCTGAGATAGAAATGTTATTTTTTTGAAGTTATGGTACACAATATATGTTTATAACAAGTCAGATGTCTTGTATTGGAACTCAGCAAGTAATTTCTTTTACCCCGGGGTTTCAGACCATGGTAGACAGTTGAACATCATTCAGAAAGCCTGGGAAATAATCACAATGCAGGTTGACAAAAAGTGCATCATAGCTCGGGTCTACACACTTTGTCATCTGGAATGAGTTCAGACACTTGAAATAACTCAGGACTATGTAGCTGATGACTAACATGTACCCACATTTCGAGATCTGCCTATATCTAATAGGCACTTGTTATTTCAGAGGGGAAGGGAAGCAGTGTCGCCAAGAAAGTGCCATCACCACTGGAGAAGTCTCTGATGTACCTGAATGCCGAGGATGACTCAACATCTGACAGCGAGAGTCTTGCCAGGTGAGCTGATCTGTATCCCCTCTAAGTTCAACACTGTTTTAAAAAATACTGACAAAAGAAATATGATCACATAATATGCAATGTTCTCCAGGGATCAGCGGGAAGGAATGAAACATGGTAGTCTTGTGTTCCACATCTTGGTGCAAATAGTGCAAAGTTGTCACCTCACCCATACAATGAATTCAGACCGTTCACATTCATGTGCGAAAAAATCTTTCAGATCATTATAATGCGATTCAGATTGCATTATTAATGCTACTTACACTTCACATAAACCATAAAGTGACATAACGGAAACAATACATCAAGACGAAGACTTCCTCATTTGTGATCATTTCTTCATTGGAGTGCACCAAAATTCAGCATTGCATTGGCGTATGCTTTTCTGTGTTTTGGATGGTTTCAGAGGAACTTAAAATGTTGTACACATGCTCCCCGATTTATGACAAAGTTCTGTTCCAACAACCAACTTGTAAGTCAGAAATACCTCATACAACATATTCATCCTAGCAGTGTACATGACTGTGGTATCAGTAAAATGTAAGCATGGATCACGCATGCAAATACAGTACTATAAACAACTCTGTAGTAAACAGACGAAAACATGACATCGACTTGTACAAATGCACATTGCACTGACCAGTTGTGTGTTTGCCAACTGTATCATGGTCGTAAATAGGTCTATACAGTGATACCTCGGCTAACGAGTGACCCTGCTAACGAATTTTTCGGGTAACGAAGATTTTTTTCGCTGCTTTTCGGACTCGGCTAACGAATGTTTTAGTGGATGCTTGCGCTAACATAAAGCAGCAAACATGAACGGTCGGGCCATTCCAGGAGCTTATCTTTTCCGTCTGTATGTGTGTGACAAAGAAATGAGCTGACCACATCACATAGGGGAGACCCACCAACCCGACTGGGTTGTTTACGTTCGAGACAGCGAGAAGTGAGACGCCTGATAACATAAGCTGCTTCGGATTTGATGACTGAAGAAGAGGAGACTTACCTTGAATAAACTTTGAAAATTTGGAAGAAGAATAGTAAAAACGTTGTGTACATATTTTCAGTTTAATAGTATAAAGTGTATAATATATTTTCAGTATAATACTGTAAAGATCGTCAGTTTTTCATTCTACTTTCCATTCTCCTTCATCCAATTGGGTAGCTGTTCATCTCAGCCTTTGGTGAGTTTTTGCCCTTTTATAGTGTGCTTTTTACTATTTTATAAAACTTATCTTTAAATAGTGGGCAGCATCCAGAACGAATTAAACGATTTTCTATAGAAACCTACGGGAAATCACGTTTCGGCTAACGAATGTGATTGCGGAACGAATTATCTTCGTTAGCCGAGGTATCACTGTATTTGTGCACTCTGTTGGAGAACTACTGTTTTGCTGTTTCAGTGTGGAAATGTTGACTGATGATCAGATATCATCACTGATGTTGGATCAGGAGATACAAGATGCATGTGAAGAAGTGTTAGGAACACCCATATCAGAAATATCACCACTCATCCAAGATATGAAGAAACGTGACGAACAATTACAACAGACTCCACAGCATCAAAAAAACGCAGCCATGCCAGCAAATGCTGGCCTAGAAACAAACAAGGATTAGATTAGGACAAACCTTCTCTCCTTCTTCTTTCTTATACTTCCAGTCATACAAATTACAGGATTCATTTGTACCAGGAAGTCTTGGCAATGACAAATGGTTCAGACAGAGATATGCTTGTACTAATTCCATATGAAATTAGCATGCATATGATCAGCCATTATAATTTCAGAATTACTATTTATGTTCAAAATGCAAATAAAAAGTGCAGCCTGTAGACATACAAATTTGTAGTGTTACATTTTGTAACCCAAGCAGTATCAGTAGACTGCCACCCATATAGTAATCAGGGATGTAATATCATGTAGTCTGGTAGATAAGTGACATTTCAGAGAAATGCACTGGGCCTCCACCTTCAGGATAGGAGAATACACCATGTGGGGAAAGGAAGTCAGATATAGGAGGGGGACTGGGGGGCAAGGACTGGGGATAAGAACAAACCCATGGGAGCAGTGCAATGTAACAGGGCTGGACTATAGCCAGGAAGAGAGGTAGAAGCAAGTCCTGAATTTGTTTTTCTCATTATGAACCTCATTTATATTTATTATTATTCCTAAGTGTTCCATATATTGTGACACATTTCCAAAGCAACTATTTTTTCGTATTTTTAAATGTGATGTAGAAAATTTTGATCAGCAGATAACATTTCATTTAATTTTGCATTAATGACTGCCAGTAATGTTATTTGTGGTTGTTTTAATCATGCCAGAATATTAGAAATTAGCAGTGTGACAAATTACCTGGTAAATCCCAGGGTTAATGAGTGTGTGAATCTGGACATATTGTATTTTATTAAACGCTGAGAATTCATCCGTTATGTCGCATGATGGTTTGGTTTGGGGACTGCGAATATTTCTTACATTAAAATTGCAGTCTGATGTTTTGTTAATATGCTCATTTCTTTGAAATTTAATTAGCTACAGACTAGCATCAGCAGCATTTTAGTGACAGTGAGGGAGATAAAAAAAACCATTTTCCTGCTGCCTGATATATTCTGTAATAAAGATGGTACAAGAGGAAGAAAATTATGCCCATCATTTTTATCATCTTGATTAGTAAAGTAGAAATCTCTCTCTCTCCAGATGAAAAAAAAACACATACCGATTTCAATGTTGAAGATTTTTTTTTTGCATTATAATCAAACTACTGTGTTAATATAATACTTTCCATGCTGAACATTAATGGATGAGACAAGGTTAGTGAGAAATGGGAGACCAGACCATTCATATCCCCAGAAAATTGTTATTTGAAACTATGTGGAAATAACTCTGAAGCACGTTTTGCGTAAATTAGTACACACGCATACTTTTAATGCCAATGACTGAAACTCTGGTTTTTACCTGAAATGCTACTGAATTGAATTTATTGTGGCATAAATCATGTTAAAATGTTTTCACTTTGTTTTTGAAAAAGAAGCTTCCATAATCTACAAGCAACACAAATACCAATTCAAGCCAAGATTTTATGTTGTTCTGAATATGATGAGTAGTTTTAACTAGCTAACTACAGTGAAACCTACCTGTTGGCCACCCTTGGTTCCATTCAAGCCCATCCAACTTGTACAGGCAGCAAACCTATGGAAAATACTTGACACAATGAAAATTTAACTGTGCACCATCACTTATGCAAATGTGCAGTTCAGAGTGCAGAGACAGGTTGGAGAGGTGGAATGCAGGCGCATAAGCATCAATGAATGGGGACGTGAATACATTAATGGGTCAGTTTCACTGTCCATACTTACGCAGGAAGTGGACAACTGGTAGTTCTATTAATGAATGGCCCATATACCGTATCACATAAAAACTATAGTACTCTTTAGGTCGGCCATCATTGCACTAAATGTGAAACTGCAGCAAAATTACTGAGTAATGACCATGTATAATATCTTACGAATTTGCCAGTTCAGTAAAGGTGTGGCCAAGTACACAGGTTTTACTGTACACCAAGAAACCAGCCAACCAACCATGGAGCAGTCCTTCTCAAGACCTAATGGTCAATTAGCTGAGCAATTGTCTGCCAGTTTTGGAACCTAAGGGTTCACTACCATATTCACAAGTGCCCACCAATGGACCCTATCCTCAGCCAAATTAATCCTTTCCACAGTCCTTTAAGATCCATTGTAATATTATCTTCCAGTGCACACCATGTCTTCCAAGTAGTCTGTTCCCCGCAGGGTTTCTCACGAAAATTCTGTATATGATTCCATTGCTCTCATGCTTTCTCGTGACGTCTGGCGAGATGGACAATTTATGAAGGCCGTTACGCAGTTTTCTCCAGTATCCTGATACTTGCTTCTTTCTCATGTCCAGAGTCTCCTCAGCACCATGCTCTTTCCTTAATGCAAGAGGCCAAGGTTTAAAACACAAAACAACAGATACAATTATAGTTTTTTAATGTGTGTGGTGTAAATTTTGTATTGACTCCCACACACGAAAATTGGCGAGTCTGCTTTAAATTTGCTACACTAATGTGAATCATTTAAAGGCCAGATTTTTTTAAATCTAATATGGTTTCAGTATAGTACAAGATGCCATAATTTTACCATGAAAATCTTATAGAAATTTCAAAATGGGAAATACAGTTCCAATTTACAGTAACAGGAGAAAAAGCTTACCAACATAAGGTTCCCTTGGTAATGTCCCTGTGTCTGCCATGCAGGTGGATGGGGCAGCAGAGTTATAGCTCACATCTTTCATCACCTTGGCACTAGATGGATGAAAGTCGTCAGCTTCACAGCCTGGCCACATTACTACCAGGGAGAACCCTTGGTACCCACTGGATAAGGTTCACTTGTTAGAGAAATGACGTCTAGATAATCAAGCCCCCAGTAAATGCAGGCCGACCAAGACCCATTATTACAAAACGTACACCTTCCACTGTCTCGGAGGTTTCTACAAACTGTTATTTCCCTCTTTGGTTGATATTTTAGGATTGTTTTTTAATCCTGTCAGAGCTTATCCTATTCCAATTTCTTTTACAGCCTGAAAGTGTGCATCGTGCAGTTCCCATTAAAAGCATATCTAACACGATTCACTACCTTAAGATAAGGATGTTCTTTCATGTGTCATATACATATTTATTCATTTTTTCTGGAACCAGTGTAAATGTATTAAGATTAATTATAATTCCAAATATTTTGAAAAAAATTTATACAGTTCATACATTCAGATCATTTTCTCCTTCATGGGACATATTATATTCCAAATATGCTGCTTTAATTTATAGCAGCATGGACACGATAACCACCATGGAAGAAAAACAACCTTTCAGTGTAAAGTATAAGAATGGGTGCAGTCTGTACTCCCCTCAAGACATCATACTTAGTAAGAGAAATGGCAGTGTTAACAGTTGACATGATGTGTGATTGCTACTGCTAAGACAGAAGTTGTAATTTGTTTAAGGGATCAGATGCAGACTTCCTAACTTTCAATTTGTCATTATAATCATGTTACTTTAATGTCAGAAACTTAGCTGCAGCACTGTTACCAGAAAGTAAAACCACTTTTTTTTGCTTTGATCCAAGTTAATGTCCTGTTGTAAATACATATGTATATACATACATTCAGAAAGTCTGAATAAAGTATAGAATGTGTTGAAAGTGTGCAGATTGCATCACTTAATAGTGTCTCATTATATGTCCCACAGAGTGTACAGATGTGTGACAGCCAAGGATTTGTTTTCAACTGAAACATGCTTTTTGAATTTTGAAAATCGTGACCTTTATTGATGAAGAATTACTTACCCTTCTGGTTTCTAGAGAAAATAGATAACATTAGACACATTCTCACGCCAAGTGATTCAGTTGCCACCTTATACAATACTGTAGACCCTCTTATGAACGGACTAACGGGGGGGATTGGGTCGTCCGATAATGCTGATTGTCCGGAACTTCTGAATTATGTGTGTGTGTGTGTGTGTGTATATATAGCCTAAAATGTCACCAAAACATTACCACAGCACTGTATAAATAACACTAATACATACACATAATACACAAATATACTTAACCTTATAGGTGAATGTAAATAAATGATAATTAAGGAGATAAGCCTGTGTCAGTACTGTTGTTACATATTTCACATATTCCCATTGCGGACCAAAATTTTGGAACCAAAACATTTCATCCATTATTTACATAATACATACATAAGAGTTTCATTCATAAGAGGATCTACAGTATTTTCATTTCCAAATAAATTAATCACCTTCTGTGGTCTGCGCATTCACTGATTTGACTTGATACGATTAACATCTATGGGAAAAGACAAGGTTTACCAGAACAATTCACACACAGATGACAAATTTAGAAAACACTGTTTGCAAAGTATCATAAATTTTACACCAGGAACCTCCAAACATTTTCAGTAACATATTCACTAGGTATGAAGCAACAAACAGCTGAAAGCCCTGCTATAACTTGTGGCAATTAAATTAAATAATGTTAATTCCATTTATATAATTCAGTGTCCATCCATCATGCTTTGTATCCTGGAAACTAATAATCATATAGCACGACAGTGGTCAATGAAATAGCTGTTCATTGCAAGAAGGAAAATTTAAACTAGTGCTATGTCTAGTATACGAGGAAAACCCAAATTAGTGATGCCGCTAGAGTACAGATTATATAACACAACTTGCGACATGTTAGAATAGATGTTGGAAATTATCTTTTTCTGCTCTCCTTGACACTTGATAAACAAATTATTAAAAACTGTTCGAAGTTCTTGTCTAGAAATTGCTTATACTGAACACCTAATGATTTCTTTACACTTGTCCTCTGTGTCTGTTATTCTGAGGATGTATGTGACCATACAGGAAGTTAAAAATGGACCAAATTCACCACCACACAGTTTCACAAAACCAATTGCAAAACCGTACTTTTGCAACAAAGCATGAGTTTATGCATTAACTGTAAATTTGTATGGTTTCAAATGAAAAAATTTTGTGACTGCATCTCCAGATTACTATGATGCACCAACTGCCTGGGATAAGAATCTTATACGGACATGCTTCTGAATGCATTCCAATATCATGTCTTCTGAAAGCACACTGTGTGATTACTCTTGCTTCTTCGACATGGAAACTGTTCTTCAAAACTTGTCCAGCACCCAATATATTATTGGTTCAGAAGGAATTGTAGAATTTCTTCCTCACATAGGCTTCCACAGTAATTCTTTGTATTACACTGTACTGCATATTTACAAATAACAGCAAGTATTTATGTCATAATAAAAAACCTCTCTGTTGGCACTGTACTTATATTCAGACTACAAACAATTTACACCCCCTGCTTCCAGCACTTGAAACTATGTTGGTCTTCAGATGACACAATGTAGCTGCATGTGCTGTGATAAACCTGCCAGGGATGAGTCACAATCTGCCCAAACATGTTGCCATGTGCATGGGTTCCACATTCTTCAGAGAATGTCATCTTTGAAATTAGGAATAAATCATTATGCAGGTTGGTGTTCTGGTAACGTGCCGGACTTGTATTTGAGGTCTCAGATTTGAATCTTGGTCCAGCCACCGACTGTTCCATGGATTTTCCTCTGTCCATCCAAAGATATGCCAATGTAGTACCTAAATCAGGCAACAACTGCTTCCTTCCAAATCCTTTTGAACTCGCCACTTCACACTCTACAGTGTTAACAGCACATAAAATGAACCTCAAAAACTTAACTTCCTGTACAATGGATAAGAGGTGCTCTTTCCACAGAGGCAAAGCAACTGGGGGGTGAAGCCAAATACTCACTGGAGCTGCAGGTTCAGTCGTCTGTGTCTTCATAACATGGTGCTTAATTACCCACAGGGATAACTTTACCTTCACCTTACAGCAACTCCACCATTACACTACTTACTTATTCACCAGCAGGTAGGGCATATTGTTTTAAAGAAACCCAGACTCATGATGATGATGCTGACAATAGGACTAAGTGCAACCCTCTAACCATTTCTAAATATACAACCTGAAGCACATATCTAATTTTTGTGGAAAACGTTCACAGGACCACTGTAAAAGGTTCCAAAACCATACAGTGACCCCTGTATTAGACACCTACAGCAATTTTCTCAGGAGAATTAACAGTAAGTTATTAACAGAATCAAGTTCTCAGTATAACTTATGAAACCTACTTACCACATTTTCTGGACCACAGAATGCACTTTTTCCCTGGAAAATGTTACCTCAAATTCCACTGTCTGATCATATGCTAGGTGCATACAGTGACACAAAAGAGCAGAGATCTTCCTACATTGTAGCCACATGGTAAATTATGCCAAAGTTTACAGAAACAGGGCAGATGAAAGACATTTCAGTCCTCCCCTACTGAAAAAAATGATATGCAGAAGAATGAAGCAAAGAACAAACACTACCACTGTACACGTGTTGCAAAATAGCCTCAACCAAAACACGCTTGAAAGGTGGACAACAGACCACAGGAACAGAAGAAAAAGAAAAGAAGAAAAAGAAAAAAAAAAAAAAACCCACACACACACACGTCAAAATTTCATGTCTGCAGTAATAAACACACTTGAAGCAAGAAGGTTGGTGGTCACACGTACCACGGATTTTTCTGGGATTACTTCTTGGTCCTACATATTTATGGAAACTTGGACAGAAGCTGGGCAAATATGATGATAAAAACAAGGAAACAGGGTAAAACATAAAATAACATATGGAAAAATGGCACATTTATTATGTCACTGTTATCTTGTCAAATATTTTTCCACTGAAAAGAATCACCAGGAGCAGGCATTCTTGTTTTTATAATAATTACATTTTTCTTTTTAAAAAGAAAGAAAAAAAAACAGAAAGACACTTTCTGCAATGTAACAAGCTACCAGATGTCTCACGTCTCTCAATGATTCACTTCACATTCTCCATGGCACAATTTTTCGAAATTCCATGGGGGAGGGGATAAAACAATTTTCTCATTTATACTCTGTAAAAGTAGGATCCGAAACATCTGCACCAGAAAAACAATACACCACCACTCGCACAGGCTCCCGCTGTGAGAGACAGGAAAGGAAGAAACGTTGCATCCTTCTTGAATCAATAAGAGCACTCTAAAATTTGTTTCAGTTAGTGAAGCTGTCCAGCTTAATGAAAAATACATTATTATATTGATTATACATTACACAGTACATGTTTTGTCATCAGTTGTCACAGCTGATTCACTGTTACTGTTTTCATTTTTGTCATGATGCTAAAATTTATTTCAAATGTTACATTACCATCAACCATCTCAATGCAGTTTCAAAGTGCTGCCATTCTATGCAGTAAGAACGAATCTGCTGCCAAACAATTCTAAAACACGACAGTAACAAATGAAACACAAAAACAATGATAAGAGCAAGGAGAAGTGTTGCCAACCGTTCAACATCACACACCAATCATAGGAATATTTCTAGTCATATTTCTCACTTTAACAACTTGCAAATATGAAAATGTTAACAGCACCCTCTTGCCCCCTCTACATCCCTTGATAATGGATATGTAAAAATATTGTGTGTTCATTTATGAACTACATCTTTTGCATATGCACCATTTTCTTTTCTATAGATAAAAATGCATAACACAGAAAAGATCACGTGACCTAAGGTAAGTTCTTTCAACATACACATGACACTGCTCAGGAGGTTAACTGTCCTCTCACCTCAGAGGCCTGGGTTTGATCCCAGTCCAGTGCACGTGGAATTTGTGGTGGACAAACTGGGACTGAAACAGGTTTCTCTTTGAGCACTGTTTTCCCCTGTCAGTATCATTCCCTGAATGCTCCATACTCACTCGCTCACTCACTCACTCATTCAAGCATTCATTCATACAGCATCAATGCTATACAAACTTAGGACGTGACACCATCGTTAACAATGCACAACACACTGCCCACACAACAGACAAATTCAAATTAATGAACTTGGTCACCACAGTTTTATATCTGCCTTCTCTCAAAGATGGATAAAATTTCATAAAGTCTAAAAAAATCCCCGACATTTCATATAAAACTATCAACACAGTATACCAAATACAGAAGAAGTGATAATCTCTCTATATGCTACATGATGGTGCAGACTCATTAACTTCAGCAACACATACGTTTGTGATGATTTTATCCTCTATAAATGAATGCATTTCACTGCCTCGCTATATCTGGCTTTTCCACTTCTTGATAGATAATTTTAAAGCAATACAAAGGTAACAACAGATGTATCTTTGTATAATCTGTCAAATTATATCAATATGAAGTGTTTAAAAATGTTGCATGAGCAGCACCCATCAAACATCTACTTTTGGTGACAATTGCTTCCATGCTGTGCTGCATGTGCCAATACAATTCAAAATCACTTTAAACTTGTGCTTAAAAATTACCCCAAGTTTCTCATCATTATGTAAAGCATGAGAAGTGTTTCCAGTAATTCCATGGTTCTAAAGAACAGAGTCTACAAATTTCTGTCCCTGAATAAAGGCAAGTGTTGAAAATATGCAGGTTGTATGAAATTAGACAAGCAACAATGAGTGTAACACAGCTGCACCAGTTCTGTCAAAACATTAACAAGTAACAAATTGTTCTCAGTGCTTGGGTTTCATGGCATGAAGACATGTGAGAGTTGTGGAGGTAAAGCTCCAAGCAATCTGCACTTTACAACAAGATGGTCACCTTCAGACTCCAAATGCTTTAATCCAGGTAAGACAGCTCCTAGTACCAACTGATGACAAGGATGAGAGGGCCCCACAGCTATTATGGGCAGGGAAACAAAGAGAAAGACTATGCCCTTCCCAGGAATCCAACCTTGGTCACCCAGACTGCAACCTTGCACTTTCATTAACGAACAACCTCAGTTCACTTACAAAAGAAAGAAAAAATGGAATAAAGGAAAAATTCAACATAACAGCACAGTGTGAGAGATAAATACAAAAGGTGTACTGTTTCAGATGAGAATACAGGCTATCAAAAAGGAGGTGTGAGAAAATAAGCCATTCTGTGGGAATCAATCTGTTATGTAATTCTGTAAAATGTAAGCACTGAAAGCAACATTTCAATACAAACATCCAAAGATGGAATCAGAAATACTCTTCATATTCATCATAATTATACAGGGACATTGTTGAAAACAAAAGTTTAGATTTTAAGTAAAAGAAAACACATTTCAAAATATTTTCATGACTTTCATACAATGTTGTCCAAAATGCAGTTCGTATTGTCATTGTGGGTGGATGGGCAACAGCAACGTACATGATCAGTCTTAATGCTAATATATGACAGGTGTATGTCCCCCGAGACCACTGAAATACCCAGGAACATCCCTTGGAAACTATAAAAACAAGCTACTTGCACAGCTCAAGTATTAAGGTACTAAATTATCACACCATGCTGGTTGGAGGTATCTATCACACTGAAATATGTCGGAAAATAAACCGAGAAAGAGCCACTATATGTACTTTGCACTTCACTTATAAAATAGACTCATTCTGAAATATAATCCAAAGATGAAATGGCTGTAATAATGGAAATTCTACATCACAGTAACAAAGACTGTAATGAGTAGCACGAAACCAATTTTAGCATTCTTGCCAGTAATGGAAAGTGAAGTACGAATTATAAACCAAGTCAATCTAGTAACCTTTTCAAGTGTTCCATTAAATGGTTTAAAAATTATCTTCTATACAGCTACTTAAAAAAAACTAGTAGCAATCACAAGATAACATAAAATGGACAGGAAAAAGAACATCCTGCAGGTTGTTACATATCCACAGCAAATTCCACCTAGGTGAGTGAACAGTTGGCAACCCTTCTTGCAGCAAGGAAACTATGAACAATGGCAGCACTTCAGTAAATATAAACAAACGCAGGGTTTTCTAGTGGTAGTACAAATAAACTCGGGGTTTGTACTATCATAAAAGTAAACAAGCAGGCCAGTCACTTCATGTTAACTAAAAAGTACCAAATACAAGGCCTCAAATATACTGATGTATAAAATAACAATTCTGTATGATTCTTGTAAATGCCAATCCATAATTACTGGATAAATCAGTCTAAACAAAGTGTTTCTCTTGGAAACACCTCTGATCATCCAAAATGCACAAAGAAATATAGCAGAGCTGAATACAATGCATTTTCAATGTGCTATACCACCAGTGAAAATTTAGTTCAATTACCACCCTGTTAAGAGAACAGAAATAAATAAAGTGGGCACCAATTGTCTCTTAGTATCTTTGGAGGGAAGGATCTGATAATTAACATTAAATTAATAAAAATAATAATGAATAGAAGTAAACATTAAGAGATATTAATGCAACTTAACTAAAAACATGTCTAAATATGCTACAGACAAAAATTAAAAATATCAATTACGCATTTCGCGATTATATCTTTTAGCTACCATCAGCTACCTAAAAGACATTTGAAAAATGTCAGAACAAACAAAAAAATTAAACACAGAAATAAAATTATACATAACATACAAACACATGACATCAGGACTGCCATGAAATTTACAAAGAGAGATATAACCTTTGTTCAAATACTTTCCAGCAATTTCCATATCATGTATGAAACCAAGAAGCAGTTGTAAACATAGAATTAATTCATACGTTCTGCCAACATTACAGATGTGTTAAGACACAAATGTCAGTGAGCAGCTGAAATCCAAAGGAACATGACACAAACAACTCTTCCTTACCAAGAAGAATACATTGTACAGTGCAGAAATGAACATTAAACTTCTCTCTCATGACGGGTACAGTGAAATCTCCATTTCATGTTACTTACAGTTAAACCTTCTTTCATGGTGGATCTTTCCTAGCCTAGTGCTGTCTCTTTCAGAAAAACAAACAGGAACTTCAGTTCCATAATTTTTCATGTTTCGTGCCTGCAAACTGACACTGGCCTTGCTATGGCTGAGTTGTAAATGCACCTCAATGAATACTGAACAGTGGTGGGACTTTTACACCGCAGAATATGTGCATATTTTTATCACACGTGAGCCTTCGATTGGTAAAAAGGTGCACATTAAAAAAATAAAAATATTCACAGGTATCAGCAGGATAAAATAAACTCACTGTATATGCACAATGTTACATAAAATATTTCCAATTAACACAGCCCATTTGCCATGGGCATAGACAGTGCAATCAATGCTTGTTAACAGTGCATGAAGGCAAAAAAGCCAGAATGGCAATGCATTTTTTTAACAATACTACTGCTGCTACCCAAAGTTAAAATCTGACTGCCCAACCTGCAGTACTGGGTGTGGGGTGTCCTCCTAAGACAAGTGGCTACTGCATCCTTTCACAGTCTTGGTACAAACATAAGAATATTTAATTAACAAACAATTTATCATATGTAAGATCAATAAAGAAGTATGACAATTACTTGTACGAAGCATGTGGGCGAATGGTCACAAAACGCCAGGAGCCCCGTTTGTCCAAATACCCAGTTCATTTCATGTATCCCATACCTATTCACAGGAATATGTACATCTGTGCCATATGGAGCTGTGGTCTCAATTCTGCCAACAAGCCTTCATTAAATTCAGGTTTTGTTGCATCAGTTTCCATACAATTAGCTCATATTCAATACTTCCTTATCACTGCAATAAAAATAAATTACAAACTTCCTATAACAGATACCAATTAACAGGACACATGTTTAAAATCTACTGTTGTAAATGGCTGTCATATTAAGTTCTGGAAAAGTTTCTTCACAAAACACGAAATGTCAGGACCTGCAAGTATTTTAACACTCTCCCTCCCTTGGGGGTAATCACAAAACGTAGACTAGCTAGGGATATTATCTTTCATTGTGTCCATATTTCAGAACACTGACCTAAAACTTCAATCAGCTGCAGCAGACACCTCCGAGATGCACTTCCTATCCAGGGTCCAACTCTTCTCTCTTTCACAAACAACTGTATTTACCTAAACATAATATGTTCCCCCCCCCCCCCCCAACCTTTAATTTTGAGGAATACACCTGTAAAGAACATGTTAAACTTTGATGGGGACCCCTGCAATATTCTGATGACAAAGTGGAAAAAAATTCTTTCCTTATATTCTGGTAAATACAGCTTTAGTATAGACAGTCGGTAATAAGACAAGTTGGTACCAACATGTTGATGGAACATACTGCTTCAAGCTTCCATTCTGAAGATGTAAGTAGTATTTTCCTCTGAAATATCTGAGCTCACCTACAGGACTACACAGTGTTACAAACCACACCACCACTGTGAAAACCTCAAATCTTAAGAATGTGTCATATCCGTATCTGATCACCAAATATGAACGGCAGAGTACCAACAGATGTGCCTTGTTTCTTTAACTGCCCTATTAAATTTTTCATAACAAAAAAACACATCTTGCTATATATATCAAAACATGTGTTTACTATCTGGGTATTAAGATCTGTAATAGTCTACCCTCCGACATCAAAAACTTTTCTAATAACCTAAAGAAATTTAAGACAGTTTTAAAAACCTTTTTATATACAAACTGCTGTTATTCATTAGACAAATACTTTAATGTTAATAAGGAAAAAAAGTAGACATTCCTACAATGAATTCTGTATCACATTCTCCTGGTTTGGTATATTGTTTGTTAAATGTTTCTTACTCTGCACAGTCAGCTACTTTTATATATCTAGTCATGCATTTAATATTTTATCTTATCTTATATAAATTGCAGTAATGTATTCATTGTAATCCTTTTGTAATTGTAATTACATCTGTATGTACATTTAATTCATTTGACTTGTTCTATATCCAGTAGGTTTTCCAACCTTTCTGGATCGACTTGAATGTAAATACATAAATAAATGAATGAACACAATAAAATTCATAACAGCAATGTGCATAACACGTGAACAAAAAATCTGAAAACATGTACTTGACCAATTTTGGAACAATAACTGCTCCATAAAAAAAGTTTTGTCAAAACGTTCTGGTGTTCAAAGAATTAAAGCGGCCAAAATAAAATGCAAAACAAAAAAATACTGACACACAGTGCAAATTGCACCATCCCAAGCTACAAATTTACTCTGGGAGATAAAAGTAAAGTAAAGATAAAGCTGTCACTGTTCACGCCATAAAGGCACACAGGCGGAGCAAAGGTATAGCTCCACTCATTCTAAACCTTGACACTAGACAGACTCGAGTGGTCAACTTCACGCCCAGGCCGCTTTACTCCGAAGAAAGAAAAGTGAAGGCTGGGTTGGCCCCAGAGCCAGAATGGTTAACTTAGGAAGATACAGGACAAAATGTCGATCGCTCACTCCAGAACTCACTGAACAGAAGGCTGGGTGGGTGTCAGATCCAGCCTGGATGCTTTGAAGAAGAGAAAGACCTCTTGTCCGAGCCAGGAAACCAACCACAATTCCTTGGGTAGCCCGATCCACAGCCCAGTCACTGTACTCAGGTAACACAACTTCAAACTTGTAAAGTCACAGTGTATTAACACATCAGTATCAAGTTATGGGTCATGTAACAATCAGTTTGGAACTGAGCTCTAAAGCTCCATTTCCTCACCTTCTGGGGCCAAAGAGCAGAGTCCCAAACCATATTTGAGGTTCTCACAGTGGTGACTATGAAGAATGCTGTCTTCTGGATGCCCCACCCCCGAAGACAGCATTCCCCAGAATGATTAACACACTTCATTTTTGAAATTCAAAATGTTTCACACCATGTTTATGTTATAAATGAATGACGATACCAGGGGTGCACAAATCTCCGATGCTAGGTCACCCGACTGACTAAATTTTGTATGGTGGCACTTAATATTTGTGGGTCCTCAGTATGGAACTTGCATCATGTCACCCAGTTGGCGCCTAAAGTTTTGAGGTGGTCTCTAGATTTTTGGAAAAATCTGTGCGCCCCTGGATGATACCCATCTACCAAACTACATGGCATCACAACCCGCATGACCATAATCTAAATCGTACTCAGAATGCATGAACAGTATGTCCCTCAACACTGGAAAAGAAGAAGCTGCTAAAGCAGACAGCATATAAGAATGTAATTCTCACATACTGCAACAGCTTCAATATACCACACTTCATTACTCAACAACACTAAACCCAGTGGTTCTGTACACACTCTTCCTTGCTACAGTTCAGTAATGCTCTATGGAACATGGGCAGAATTACATAACTTTCTGATTTTCCTTTCACTTACCAACCTCAGCTTTAATCTCGATCTGTGCAGATGTCAAGGAAGAGAATATGTTCCCAGTAACATAACCTCACACAAATACACTGCTTCTTGGTTCCATGTAACCAATCTTTGTAAAAAAGAAAACATCATGAAGTTAATATAAAGGACCGATGGCTTTTGCATAACGAAGCCTGTAAGAGAGCCAAGACAATCAGCAGTCAAGAACAAATGATCAGTTTTTCTAAGTATACAAAATGAAGACAAATGAAACACGAAAACTGTCATGATGAATAAATAAATTTGCCCATTCAAGCAGACATGCTACCATCACATATGTATTCCACTCCACAGCAACAGCAATAAAGTATGCTTCAGGCACGAATTAACAAAACCTTAACACAATTTAAAAAAAAAAAAAAAAAAAAAAAGAGGATAAGAAAAAGGGCAGACAATTGTCATGCTATGACAGACATGGCTGCACACAAGTAATCTCAACATCTGTAGTAATATCTCTTTTCCTTCCATCATATAACAGGTTGAAATACAATTACTACACTTAAACTCAACCACCAACACATTTTTAATCATTTATGCCTACCCTGAAGTTGTTAATAAATATAAATTGTAGACCTCACGATTCAATGTACCCCCTTTCCAGAAATGTCAAGGCCTCGAAATGAAAAACGTATGAAGAGAGTTGCTACTACACAGTAGGCCTCATGAAAGATTATAATCCACTGCATATCATTTGCTTTCTTACAATATTGGAAATTGCTGAAAAGAATAAAGCAGAATTTGTATACGGAATTCTTATGTGGGGGGTGGTAAGACCGCCTTTGAAACTTTGAAACCATGGGCTTTTTTTTTCCCTTTTAATGACACTCTTCCTTCACTTCAGTATTATGTATGCTCTTTGCTTGGTGCACCTATCAATCACCAAATGCATATTCCTCACTGAATGAAAAAGTTAATAATTAAAAAAATAAAAATAGCACCCTCCCCAGATCTTTGTTACCTCTTCCACACACATACTTCAAAACAAAAATCCACCAGCTTATCACATTTGTAACAGGCCCAACACACCACTAATAGGAAAACCACTTCAATTCTGTTCACTGCTGGTGTTGGAAAATTACACAGCTTACACACTCTACATCATTTTCTTACTAAGAAAATGTCACAAGTAAGTTTTATCACTTCACAGTATCCGTCACTGTTGTGCCCAGTGTTTGCAAACTCCTTCAAAACCAAAAGAAAGGTTATTTTCTGAAATCTTCCATACTGTTACACAGCAAGGTCTTCAAATCATGTGTCTTTCCAAGTCAATTTCTTCAATGTTCTTGGGACGTTTAAGTGTGCCGATTTTAGAAGAAGAAAAAATACCATCATACACTCTCTCTCTCTTACTCTCTCCAAAAAATCCGTATAAAGGCAATACCTACTGTAACTCTTCTCTTTTGCACCATCTTTCTCACAAACTAAAACTTCCAGTTGGAAGATCACATCCCATGCAATATACACCACCATCTTCATGCTTCTCCAACATTCCTTATATTGTCGCACTTAATAATAAAAACTATAAAATATGATAATGTACATAATACAGGATAGGAGTGGGATGGGGGATATTATAAGGCAGCTCAAGTTAAAATATAATAATAGAAGTGGGACATCATAATATGGCTTCATTTTCTGCTGATAGGAAAACATTTTTGTAAATGGCATCATGAAAAAAAGTATATATATATTTATATTTGTTTTTTGGAACATTAAACTCAAGGGGGTAGGAATTACTGCTGTCTGATATCAAGGGACTTTGGAGTCATTCTTTTGTCTGTAATACACTTTTCTTCTGGATGTACTGGCCAAGATCCGTGATTGTGCCTCTGTTTCTGATATACTTACACAATTAGATTAGGAATTGGGCTGCTGATAACAACGCTGTCTGTCACAAGGGGTGAAGAGAATAATCTTCACAAGTAACACCCTTCTGAAGGGTGAAACAGAAAACTAATTCTTCACTTAGTTCATTCCCCAGCAACTCGTCAGTTTGTGCCCGAGCTGTGCGTTGCTACATCACACACATTGTCTCTCACAATGATGATAATTTTCCCACCCCCTGATGGAAAATCAAGTCCCATTCCATGGTGTTCACCTGGAATTGTAAAATGGCGGGAGTTCGAAAATCATCCCCCTCTGCTACTGGGGTTGAGATGGGTTGTGTGGTAAAGGTGGACCCTATGAGGAAAAAAAAATACACATTAGCTGTATATCATCATAATATAATGACAGTAGAAACAGAAAAGAAGTCAAGCAAATAACCAAGCATCTGTAACCTGGTGCTTCTTACTACAATGAGACATGCTGCTTGTAAATCAGAACCTGAAACCTCATATTCTGACACAAGGTAGTATTTTATCATTGCTTTCCAAAATGCTTTACAATACAGTCTATGATTAAGAAGACCCATGTAAACTTGGATGGTCTGAAATTGAATCAGACACATCCACTTCTGGTCTGCACTGATGATGTTGATTTACTGAGCAAATTAATTGTAGAACCACCAATGTAATCCATGAAGAAATAAAAAGAAAATAACACTGGGTTAAGTAAATTATTTGATAACATACTCCTGTAAGTATGTAATAAAATCACACTTAAATTGGGCTTTATTCTTAATTTATCTCACTTTAACCTACAAATTTATTTTACTGTAACAACCCACATGCCAGTCATTATTTGAATACAAGACTCATGATTAAACTTTGGTTAACATGTGAGTACTTACAGGCATTGCTGGGAAGGGTGGCTGTGCCATATGGGGTGGTCCAGGGTGACCCAGGTGGTGTCCAGTCAGCTTAGGACCATCCTCTGCTTTCTCCTCTTCTCGCCTCTTCAGACACGCAGCTTTAGGATTTAGGTTCCGCTCTATGGGGGGAAAAGCCATAAGCAAAATTCAGGTCAAATCACCCCTTAGTAGTCTGCTACATCTTTATACACAGATTAAAAGACTATTCACAGCCCCAAGTTGTTAAAGTACACAGAAACACTAGCTTATACAACATGCTGGAACAACTTCTCAAGTACCCCAGTGTACATTTCAAGCCACAAACATTAATAAGGTTTCCTCCTCCACACAAACTGTGCGTCTTTCTTGAGTAAATCTGGTGCCTGTTCTGGAAAACTGATGGGTGACAACTGGACATCAAGTATGGAAACTTGACTGGTACGAAGGTGTTGATGTGTAACTGTGTTCATAGTCACACAAGAGATTTCTTCATAAGCTAAGACTATCGTGTTATGCCATTGGGCCCTATGTGGTGGTAACCTTCACCATCACTTCTGCTATAATATTTATTCTTACGTGGACTCCTGGTATGTCAAGTAAATTTCTTTAAAATCTATTCATGAAACACTCACACTCATTACCAGAAGTCTTCATTCTCTCATCATACAACTCAGTTTAGAACAAAGTGAAGTGCACTAAACATCTACAGCACACCAACAGAATCTGGGCCACGAAGGATAAGGACACAAACATAAATGAAGTTAAAAATATTTTGTCTGATTGTTCATAAACAATGAACCCCATGATAAAGGCAAACCTTATGTACAAAAGAACAGAATGTAAAGCTTTTCACTTTCCAAACACTTTCAATGAACAAAAGACAAATTACATTCCAAATAACTAATACAGTATCCAGTCAAACCCATTTATAATGCCATGAAAGGGACTGAACAATTTGTGTTGTTATAAATGAGATTAATTCTAACTGAGGAGTATACCGTATGAGGAATTAATTGGTACCAGAGAGTATGTGACACTACAGAGGAGGCCTCACATAACTGGATGTCGTTATAACTAAGTTTGATGTTATACATCTCTCCTTCTGGTCAAAATAGTGAAGACAGGATACTCATTCAGTTCAGTGTCACTTACATGAAGGCCATACCAGAGATCACTCTAAGAGGGGCCAAACAAGTGTACATAATTATATTATTCCCAACATGGCTGTACAGCCCAATGTGCTGTTGCAATTAACCAACACTATAAATTACTGTGAGATAGCTATAAACCATAAGTAAAGCTTATGATAAGGTGAGATAATGAGTAATTACAGCCAGGTGAGGAAGACTGGATTAATTTGCACTGTAATTTAAGATACCACGTCTAAGTCAGTAAACTAATTAAAGATACGTTGAAAGATTTAATACCGTACTCATGCGATGTTCGCCAAATCTTCGGTAAGTAAGGTTCCCCAGGCACACAAATTAAATGAGAAGTCATTACAACACTAAACATAGCTCATTTATTATATTTTAGTCATGATTTTCCAACATACTCCCTAAGCACATCAATGCGTCTGTCCCAGCTTGCACGAGTTGGAAGAATTCCAACATAGCAGAATTCAAGCTCTTGCACTCACAGCCATTCACAAACAACCATTTCCACTTTCTCATTACTGTGGCATTTGTGCCTTCCAAAATGTTGCTTCAGCAGCCCAAACAAATGACAGTCTGACGGGGCAGGGTCAGAACAATAGGATCGATGACCCAGAAATCCTCAGTGAAATGACTGCAACTTGTGCCTGATGTGTGCTGTGTGGGGTGGCACTGTCCTACTGAATGATCATACCATGACAGATGTCCAAGTCTCTTCTAGCAAACAGCCTCATGCAATCATCACAGCATGTTATAGTAGCAACTGACACTGACTGTTTCGCCCCAAGGCATGAATTCAATGTGGACAACTCCTCCTGCACCCCAGAATACAGACGCCACAACTTTACCAGCAGACTGACAAACTTTATAATTTGGGTGATTCCACTGCGTTCAAGTTTGTCTTGTTTCAGAAGTGAAATGGTGTACCCATGACTCACTGCCTGTCACTATACATTCCAGGAACTCGTTTCCTTCTTCTTTATCCCCTGAAGATGTAAAAGAGAAATCTCAAAACCCTGATTTTTGGGTTCTTTCATCAGATATTCTGTTACCCAGCAGGCACAGATTTTGCAGTATCCCAGTTCTTGAAAGCCAATGTTGTGTACAGTTCCAATGGACAACTCAAATGCAGCAGATAAATCTCGAATGTGACTTGTTGGTTCTCCAAATCAGTTCCTCCACTCATGCACATCTGTTGCCTGTCCTTGATGTGCTGGGTCGACAACTGGGATCAACAACAAGGACGTCTGTTTGACTATTTCAAACACACGACTTTTTGACACAGCACTGTCATTATGCCATCACCAGACAGCTCTACCAATTGATGATAAGTTTGGTGGGGAAAACAGGTTTTGACCACAAAAACTGGATTACACTATGAACTTCTTCATGGGACCAAGTACACACTGTCACTTCTATCGTGCATCAACTTATCCCATGAAGAGCATCTGAACAACTGACTCTTCTGTAACCTGTTGCATGGTAACCCTACAAGTGCACATACCCTACACAAAAATAAAAAGCTTGATTAACCCAAAAGTTACAGAGTAGGGAACCCTACTTACTGAACATGCCTCATACGTACTCCTGTACTAAGGACAGTCTAATTTAGAAACAATCTTAAACATGAAGCAGTGATTCATGCAAGGTGATATAACCTCTCTGAAACAACCAATGCAAAGCAGGGAAACTGGTGAGCATAAAGACCCACCAAGGCCACAGTACAACAGGATGTTACCCCATTATAAAACCATTAAAAATATAAAGCTGGAACCAAACCACAGAGTCTAACTTGAGATGACACTGAGTTCTATTACACTGACTGGTATACAAAGGATATACTGAGTTCTTTAATGCACAACAACTGATTTAAGTGCAGTTGTAAAATAGTTAATGTTCTTCCCAATTCAAAGTATGGGTAGTTGTTTCAGCTACAAGTTCTCATTCAACGGGACTGTCAATCCACAACAGACACGCAGCATCCAATCAGAAGTACACAGCAACCCTCACAGACTGCAGATCTAAAGTATTTCCAGTTTTCCATCTGTATCAAATTTTTCCAATTGCAGTATCTGGTTTTGTGGATTGTTTTTGATTATGTATGGAAAAACTGGTAGTTCCAGCACTCACAAAGAACAGACTTATTGGTAGCAGAGCCATTATATCATCCAAAATCAGCTTTCTTGGACTGAGACTACCATTGTGGTGCACTTTGTTTTATAGTCCAATGCTAACTTATGACATGCTGCTTACACTAAGTTATAATTTGGTGTGTGTTAACATTGACTGCTGCGCCCACAAGCGTCAAATTCTAACAAGGCCTTACAGTTGCCAAGGGCAGCGTTTTCTCTGCAGCTGGCGAGGGATACTCATGCATCAAATACAGGCAGTTATTACTTCCTAACGCATACTGCTGTATTATATTTTCCAGAAATATTATCACACAAATCCTCACAATCATACTCTTAATGGCACTACAGTTCCTCCGACCTCAAAAGTTTTCAGCGCTACTGCACTGCTATTGTTTGAGGAATGGATTTGAAATTCTCAACACCTCCAATTTCAGGAACTTTCTGATGAGATCCACGAAACTGGTACACAGCTTCATACTGCATCCCCCACCCACACACACGAATGTGCACACACACACACACACACACACACACACACACACATATACACACTACGTGCACTGTCCTGTGCTACAACAAATAGATCACCACAGCAGACCTCTGACTTGCTGTTCCAAGTTCATGATGACCTCGACTGCCATGTTGAGGATGCCAAGCTTCGTCTGGGGCTTGTCTGTCTTCAGATGTGTCATGCACATCCTCCCAAGCTCCTTCAATGCTTCATTGATGTCCCGGATCCGTATCCTACAAGCACATGCCACATACAACGATTGCAAGACAATCCGCCCATCGACATGCATGCCGTTCCCACTGCCTTACAGTGTCAATTACGGTGTGTGTGTTCTGCACAAGATATTTGCTGAAAATATTATGCAGCAAATCACCTTTACCACCCCATGGTGTGACAGCAGCAATAAAATGTGGCTGTAGGACAGGCAAGCATGTCAAGTGACTCGTTTCACAATTCCTACCTCTTACGTGCTGCTCCAATGTGGTTATAACCTCAACAGCTTGGTGCAGAATATTAAGTTTGGATTCAACTTTGTCTGTTTTAAGATGCGCCATGCACATGCGCCCCAACTCTTGAAATGCCTCATTTATGTCTTTCACCCGTATCCTGCGACAAACAGAACAGACAATGTCTTTCAGTTAGGCTGGCGGGTACTCATCTTTCATATATCAATAATGTTATTCCTTCTTTCGAGACACTGTGTTTGTAATAACAAACAATCCAAATAAAACACTGGGTTAAAACTTAATTTTATTTTATTTAAGACCTTTTTTTTAACCAAACAGCCCAACATGGCACAGAAATGGATGTGCCATGTGATGTGTCTAACTTCAGAATGGAATAGGAAATAAATTATTTTAAGACATTTTCTGTTCTTTCCGTCGATATCAGTAGGGTTTGCAGTGGGCAGAAACTTACCACATATTCACAGCTTCTGATGTACTTTTCTTTAAAAAAGAAAGCACAGATATTGTTTTAAAATTAAAAAGTACAGAAAACAAACCAGAAAGCGCACTTTCTTCAGGATGACCTTACTGGAATGTTGACAAGAGAAATTTCTGGAAGTATTCACAAGAACGTAATTTTTTACAAGACTACAACACAATGTTGCACATTACAGGAAGTTCTGCACCCAGCATATTTTACCAGACTGCGAACCAATGCAGCAAGTACAGTTGTTAGCACAATAAGAGGCAGTATTGGAAAATAGGGCCGAAGAAACAAAAAAAAATTTTAGTAGGGATGTATTGTTCTGGTTTTCAAATGCATAATGTTTACACTACAGCACCAAAATGGTCTGTGAAAAAAAAAAAACTATTAAACCTTTGGTGCTGGAATTACATGCCTGGTGTAATCTACACAAGACCAGAATTTTTATTATAAGTGAGAGCGGTGTTCCTGATAATCACCATGTGTATTGCAAATGTGTGAAATATGGTAATGGGGGTTTCATTCCAGAACATGCAGGACATCAATTTTCTGAAATTAAATTAACAATTCATACACATACTGTTGAGACATACGAAGACAAAGGACGAAGAATTGTGCAAAACACAAAACAATCACAAGAAAGCATTAAAATCGTATGTAAATTCAGAAGTCATAAACCTTAATTATAAATGAGTGTAGATCTTAAGAAGCTATGACGTAGATTAGTTGCCAGTGTCAGATATTTAGTTGGCATGGGTGAAACAGGAAGACTAAAATAAATTGTAGGTATGCATAAACATGACTAATAACAACACTGCATCTTGAATTTTAAGGAACTGCACATTGTTTCTGATTGCCTGACTTAGGTTACACTTCAGAAGCCAATGGTGCTTGTCATTACCAAAACAAAGTGATCCAAATGATATCCTGATCTCCTAGCTTCCAGCTTCCCTGCTACTACATACTCCTCAATCATTAATCTACGAATTAACCTTTCAAGGACGAAGAGGATGACACTGTCCCATTAAACCTTTGATGCCTAATGTCAGCTATACACGCCATACAGTCTTGTGGTCAAAATGCCAAACATCAGGTTAGAGAGACGACATACAATGGCCTTCCTTATGCAGATCTCATAAATGCAAACCTTATTTGTCCAAGAGAGAAAACGTCCGGAAGTATGCATTTAAATTTAACAGCGCTCCAGCCACAGAAGAAAATTGGCATTTAGAAGGCCATAAGTAAAGGTTAACTACTGGATATATGGACCACTTTTATGTGCATCCATATGGAACAAAAAATTTGATGTTTCATGTGTCCATTATCAGACTGGTATGATGAGTGACACAATGTTTGATATACAGAATGTCCATTATACTGCGTCCCTGAGCACAGCACCTTTATCACATGGGAAGCCTGCACCCAGCAGATGTTTAAAGATTCTTCTATGAAATGAAGTTACACTGCAGGGTAAAAACAAATGCTTAATTCCCAGAAATTGGCAGCTTCCTGTACAATAAAGAGACATGCCACCATCTTTGCTTAGGTGCAGTTTTGCTGTATACCAAACATGGCTGACAGTCTGTCTTCCCATTATCTTGTCTTGAAGAAAGACCAAACTTTTGTTAATGGACATACAGCCCTAACTGCCAAAACACAAGATTAGTAAAAAAAAAACACTGAAATGTTACGAGATGGATTTCAAGTTCTTAGTGGCAAACAACCACAAAGCTAACAGCTACAAGACAGGCAATGTACGTATAAACATAATACTGAAGCACGTTTACGTAACCATCATTGTCATGGTAAAGCATTCAGGATTACATATTCTGAGTGTGTCTGTAAACTTAGTTATCCAGCGTGCACAGCGCATGCCCCATACTATAGTCATCCATGGCCTGTACCATATTCTTCCACATTATCTCATAAATGGCATGATTTTTCAAAAAAAGTTACTGGACATAAAATGTGTGTTTTGATTTTCTCTATAACTTCTGTCCGAAACATCTCTCAATGCAGTGATATATTATCAAAAACATACATAGATCTTCATGTAAAGTGCTTGTTATTTCCATCAGATTTTAAGCAAACTTGAATTTTCAACAGATTTTCGAAAAATACTCGAACATAAAATTTCATGAAAATCCATCCGTCGGGAGCCCAGATGTTCCATGTGGACGGACGGATGGACACACAGACATACACGACAAAGCTAACTGCCACTTTTCGAAATTTTGCAAATGCGCCTAAAAATCCTCAATGTATGTGGAATACGACACACACTTCTAGTATAATGCAGGGCTACATTATCTTCAATAACCTATCTTAATACTTTACTTTTCTTCCATCAAACCTGCTGCTGTAAAAGATATTAATGCAACAAAATTAACTGATATGCAATACAGATGTACTGGCCAAAAGAATGCTGCAGAGTAATAACACTCTGGTGTGTAATGAATGGTGGTGGTGGTGGAGGGGAGGAATATCATGTTGGAGAGGGGGATGAAGAGTGAATTAGGTCCAACATACACATGCAAGGCTCACACTTCCCATGTGAAAATGTCTGTACCATCATGAAGCCAGAATTAACACCAAGTTTTGAGATATTTGTTCATGCTATTTCTGATACATTAAATAGTACAAATTTCTGTATAATCACTACCTGTTATGGGGCAAACTCCTTAAAATGTGATATATTATTTCATTAGTCATCAGAAACAGAAATGAGTAACACACACACACAAATTAATTTCTTAAACAAAGGCAACATTCTACTGGCCAAGCACTGTAAAGAGTCGGAGGCGGCAGCGTTTGCGTGTTTGCTCTTCCACTTACCTCTCGCGTGCATTGTTGGCCTGTCTGCGCTCCTTCTCTCTTGCTGCCTTTGTGTCAGGATCTTCCTCCTCATCCGCGCTCGAACAACAGTTGGTACAAGAGAAATATTTAATGTAAGTATGACTTTGCCTCTACTGGATATAAGGAAGGATTTCATGTTGGTTACTGAACATCATTACGCAGTAAAGAGCTTCACATCTCAGATATAACAAGAATTTTTCTTGCCACAGTATGTTACATTCAGGCTTTCAACATTTGTTGCATACTTGGGATACTTAAGGTTCAATGTCTGGCTCAGAAACCAACCACACAAATAAAGAGCAATGAATCCAGTACACTCTAGTTACAGTAATGGTGGATGAAACTATCAGTTTCATTTGAGGCCAGGACCCAGAAGTTACTTACCGTATATTCTCGAATCTAATCCGCACCCAGTTTTTGGCGACTTCTTAAACGAAAAAAAAGTTAGTTCGCGATTCTAATCCGCACCTTTCCTTCAACCACCCCCTGCCCACGGGGCGACTGATTGAATAATATTGGATGTTACCAATGCGTTAAAATCCGACGCTACGCCTGTGGCCGACGAGTCATACCGATAGAGGCGGGGCCTTTCTCAACAGACGTGCGCAATCTCGTCTGAAGCCAGCTGATCTTTAGTTGTTGAAACGTGGGAGGTGCTTGTTCCAATTTGTCGTGTACCGTAGTTATGGAAGAGGGACACCTGAAATCTAAACGACTCTCATATACGGCAAAGTTCAAACGTGAAGTTATTCGGTGCGCAGAGGAGAATGGAAACCGCAAAGCCGCTGCAATTTATGGAGTTGATGAAAGCAACGTTCGACTATGGTGGAAACACAAGGCAGCGATGACATTGTATGGGAAGACGATGTTGAAGATAAAGATGATAGTGACTGGGTGGAGAGCACGTATAACGATTCAGTTATGAGTGATGACGGCAAGTCTGATGAATAATAAATTATAATAATAAATAATAAAATAATAGATTATTGTATTGTATTGTTCTTACGTTGTTTATTAATTACGTTATTGTTATATTGTACAGCAGCTCAATCATTTTTCCAAAATCCAGCTCTAGACCGCGAATCTAATCCGCATCTGATTTTTTAGCCCTCTAAAACTGTAAAAAAGGTGCGGATTAGATTCGAGATTATACGGTATTTTATGTAAGCATATCTGTACAACATTCAATTTTCCAAAAGTGTAAGCCACGCAGTGAACAGGACATTACCAAAAAATGTTAAGTGTTTGCAATAAAAACTGCTAAAACAGGGCTATGAATACAAGAGAGCCTGCTCCACTGTTGTCTCCTATTTCAATGTAGGAAAATTAAACACAAGGAAAAATAATCTCCTTGTTCAACATAATATCTTTAGTGTTTTCATTTTGTAATAATGTATTTGTATCTGTAATCAAACAGAGGAAGATTATATGCACAGAACACATACTAAGCATGGAAGCCAAAATAAATACATAAAGAATTTTCATAAATGGAACCTGAAAAGAAGACACCTGGCATGAGCTAGGCATAGCTGAAACGGCAGTACTAAAATGGACCTTAAAATAGTACAAGCATGGGCGTAGACTGGATTTACCAGCTCAGAATACAGACCACTACACCATATAGCCTATTTATAAGAAACTGTACTCTTTGGTGTTTACCAGTGAGAGATTTATTTAAAATCCTGTTATCACATCCTTGTTCACCTCTGCCATTAACAGCCGAGTAACAGACATCTGAATTCCAAAAAGAAAGGCCATTTGTTTTGCACGAATCCAGGAAACTGACTTCTCCAACTGGCAAGCAGAGATGACACAAAGAGGAGTGGAAGGTGAAGCTCTATGTATTTATAACCTCAACACTTGTTATTGCAGTAGTGGATCTGCCTACATGAATAACTGAATATATGGCCAAGAGGAAGCTGGTGCTGATCTATACACATCAGAGGTATTATGGGAATCCAGTCTCTATAGTGACTGAGAAATCACAGATCATAAATGTATAACGTAAACTGCCCACGTCCAAGCCATGAAGGCATATAGGAGGAGTAGAGGTATAGCTCACAAATTTCATGTCACGATATTGGAAGACACACACAGCTGAAAATATTATGCACAAGATTCAATGTTTGATTTGGGGATAGAAGACTTTTAAATCCCCTCATGCTCTGGAGGTGGTGGCCAGACTCTAACTCTGGGAATAATACAAGTACTGAACAAGACATGAAATGTCTGCAAGCATAACACTTCTGGCACTGACCCTAGATTTTAAATTCCCCAGCAATTTCAAGGTGAACACTGAAAATGTATTTCAAACGTGCCTTTCCACGTTTTACCCAACACGTTACACAATTTCTCCATATCTTGGCAACAGATTTATGAAAATTTCATTTATGTTTCAATGGCACCTTACAAACATGACTGAACAAAACGAGGCATTCCCCAATTACATACTGACATTTTTATTTGCAAATGATCACCTAATGTTTGAAAATGAAAACATGATTTCAAGTTCAAACATTTCTTTTCCACACTTTTTTCCCCTAAATAATGTTCCCTAAAATTATACAGTCTTATGGTCCAAAGGCATACTAGTTGCATGCTGCGACATGTGTTACATCACACCTGATACTCTTGCCTAGTACCGTATATTCTCGAATCTAATCCGCACCTTTTTTACAGTTTTAGAGGGCTAAAAAATCAGATGCGGATTAGATTCTCGTGCGGATTAGATTCGCGGTCTAGAGCTGGATTTTGGAAAAATGATTGAGCTGCTGTACAATATAACAATAACGTAATTAACGTAATTAATAAACAACGTAAGAACAATACAATACAATAATCTATTATTTTATTATTTATTATTCATCAGACTCGCCGTCATCACTCATAACTGAATCGTTATCCGTGCTCTCCACCCAGTCACTATCATCTTTATCTTCAACATCGTCCTCCCATACAATGTCATCGCTGCCTTGTGTTTCCACCATAGTCGAACGTTGCTTTCATCAACTCCAAATATTGCAGCGGTTTTGCGGTTTCCATTCTCCTCTGCGCACCGAATAACTTCACGTTTGAACTTTGCCGTATATGAGAGTCGTTTAGATTTCAGGTGTCCCTCTTCCATAACTACGGTACACGACAAATTGGAACAAGCACCTACCACGTTTCAACAACTAAAGATCAGCTGGCTTCAGACGAGATTGCGCACGTCTGTTGAGAAAGGCCCCGCCTCTATCGGTATGACTCGTCGGCCACAGGCGTAGCGTCTGATTTTAACGCATTGGTAACATCCAATATTATTCAATCAGTCGCCCCGTGGGCAAGGGGTGGTTGAAGGAAAGGTGCGGATTAGAATCGCGAACTAACTTTTTTTCGTTTAAGAAGTCGCCAAAAACTGGGTGCGGATTAGATTCGAGAATATACGGTATATCTGAGTGAGGGTCTGACATTGTCTCACTGGAAAACATCCTTCATTCCCAGTAAAGATATCAATGAACCCCTACTTTCATGCAGAAACCCCCTTTTCTGGAATGCACAATAGGGAATTACTGCGGAGTTCTGCCCCACTTTCAAAACATGTCACTGGCTCCTACATTCTTTACCCTGTTTCTGCCAACTGCAACCTACTTGTGCAAGAATCAGCAGTGAGCACAGTCTGGATCAGTCACCAACGGAGGGACAGAAAAATGTGTTCAGTAGGCTGTGTTTCCATGTTGCATGCAGTAGAGTAATCAGAAGGTTATAAATCTGTATTCTAATGAAACAGGTATAAAACACTGCAGCCTTCAAATACAAATGTGTTAAATTATGCAAAAAGAACAATGAAGCACAATGGGTGAATGATATTTCTGTCATCCACCAAATGAGAAAATGATATTTGGAGAAAACAAGAGAAAGACTTATAGAACTCATACATGAGCAAATACACTTTCTCATACTGTTGCAACATGGCCAAAAATGGCAGACAAGGTGAAAAAATGGACAACAGACCATCTAAAAAAGGCTGGGCCAACAAAAATGATCATATCTGAAGGAAGACAGCTGGTTGTCACATGCTGTGCTGATGATTTTGCTGAGACAGCTTCTTCGTGCTACAGAATTACGAAAACGCAAGGCCTAAGCATACATACTTGAACTAGGACTGAACAAAACATAACGGCCCAGAACAAGAGCACGATTTTGCACTTTCTGGGTATGTTTAATGCAATGCAGAAATTGTATCACACTTGGACAGACAGGTAATATTGTTGAAGTTCCTTTAACATTTATGTTCCATCAAATGCAATTCTGAAGATTAAAAGGTGCTAAAACCAGCACAATTAAAATTCCTGGCCATGGGAAAACCTACTACACTGCTGTTTAGGATGCTGTGCTGATGGTACAAAAACTGCTTCCCTTGATGCCCAAAGACAAAATTCCATCCAAATTTGATCCATATTCACGCTAATGATGGACGGATGAAAAATAAACGAAGCTGCGGCTAGAGAAAGTATGGTCAAAACATCCAAGCGCGCTGAAACAGCCAGTTCTTTCAACATGTGGGTCACTTCTGATCAAAAGTAATGGACACAAAAAAATGGACGGTTGCAGAATTAAACATGTGGTTAGTTGTAAGGGTGGAAGGCTTTACTAGCCAACTGCAGCCACTGGCCAGCACAATGAATAAATCTCTAAGAGCACTCATGTGTGCGGAGTTGAACAAATAGATGGTGGCACTAGATCATGATTCACTCTTTCAAATAAAGTGGAAATTCACACCACAACACCTGTGACTGGTGTTACATTAGTAGTGAAGTCTTTTGGGGGTTCCATAAGGAGTACAAGCTTCATTCTACATTGATCATTTGTTTACTAACCACCTGAATTTGATTTTAAAACACATGAATTAAATCAATGCCCGCACCATAAACACTCATGATATAAACTGAAACATTCGAGGTTGACTGTGTGTCAATTCATATGTTTTGTAACAATTCACAGACTCCCTCATGTACATGTAACAATACACCACGTTTCTTTAACTGCACGTATGTGGAGAAACTGAAGTAAACTCCAGTTTCAACTGGAAAGCAACAGAGATTTGGGTGCAGCTCCAAACAAATGCAATTAACAGTATGAATATTTAACGGATATCTGACATACCACAAATCACAGCTGTAATATGCAATGTGGGCAGGCATTACAGGTTTCATCACTGCACCCCACATTTGGGTTAGAAAAATCTGTGTTTATCAAATATGATGCACAAGTTCATTCTGACACTATATGCAGGGTTGGCAGAAGCAATATTACTTGCAACAAACAGATACACTATCAAGTACCTCATACATTTAAATTTCCTTGCATGGGTTTGTCCAAAAATTGAGGCTACATACCGAATATTGTCATGGGACCCATTTCAGTTTATAAGGCTCTGTTGGCTTTCATAATGTTCACATGAGATCAAAGCAAAGAGGGACTGATAAACAGCCAGAAATAAGCACTGTTTGAATCATCTGTGCAAAATTAACAAACAGCTTACATTATCATTGCATCAATGACCACTGATATGCAACTGCCAATACACTCCATTGAAGGGGGTGAAAAGGAATTTTGCTTACATTAATGTGGGGGCTGATGATCTGTCATACCAGTGTGCATTCCTGTGTGCACGCACTCACATAGACACACACACACACAAAGTATATGAATATTTTTATGTATGTCTCCGTCTCACCGGCAACTTCTTCACTTGCTCACATGAGAAATAAATCAACACTGTGGACTGCTTAGGACATTCAAATAACCATCATGACAGAACGCCAGGGTCAAAAACTCGATATTCATAAGAATGAGGATTGGGGCTAACAGGCAGAACTAGTGAGATCGAGTGAGCAAACACGCAAACGCTTGCCTTCTATCGAAGCCCGTATTCAACCAGAACACTACTTCATGTGCGCAGTTCATGCTCTATTTCAATCGCAACACTCAAGTCACAATCACAAGTGGATCTGCACAAGCACATGGAAAATTTCATCAAATTCCATAACACACAAATATGTTACCATGGATCCTTTTCACCAAATACTTTGGCTCATCTGCATTAAACAAACAACATTTTCAAATTCAGTTGATAATTTAAAACACTGCAAAACATCAATATCGTTATAAAAGCTGCTTTCACTGCAAAACATCAATATCGTTATAAAAGCTGCTTTCATAACGGTGCTTTTCAAAACAACACAAAAATGTGAAGGAAATAAAAGATGCAATAATGTTGTGATGACAGAATGTCCTCTGTGACTTGAGTGCTGGTTGTGAATGTGTAAAAACAAGGTTACCAACACGACATGCCTAGTCGGCCTATTCGCAAACTTGGATCGAGTCAGGACTAGTTCTGTTGCAGCGGCAAAAATACACTGCACAGGGCACCCATTTTGTAATGTTTTACACACACAGTGTGTCTCCAGAATTAACAGAAGTAAGAAATACACAATAAAACTTAATTAGTGATGTTTTTAAAAGGACCACAGAATATTACTGGCTTCACTGTGAAAAAATTATAATGAAATTTTTTTCAGACGTAATTTAGCAACCAAGCATAGGGTACCCAACCTAGTAAACACAGGGGCAGTCGCTAACTCGATCCCATTTCTGAATACGGGCCTCTACAGAAGGTAAAGGTGCAACAAGTTTGCCCACTTACCTCTCTCGGACATTGTTGGCCTGACGACGCTCCTTGTCACGCACAGCCTTTGTGCCGGGATCCTCCAGTTCCTCATCAGCACTCGAGCAACAGTAGGGACAAGTGATTGTCAGTATGTAACCTATACTACAACTCGCAACACAATTGGTAGAACTGCAATTTCAGATCTCTAGTGACATTATGTGCTGTTTGAACAACAGTCAGCATCACCTCAAAAGTATTAACATAATGTTATGTATACAGTTTTTGGAATTTGGGGAGGGGGGGGGGGGGGGGGGGGGGGGGGAAGAAGAAGCATGTACAGAAAATGAAAGTCACAATACCAGGTGTGATTTGCAAGTTTCTGAAATAATTACTTCTTTCCAGCCCACTGTTCATGACACTGTGTCTTTAGTCTGACAGGGGAAAACTAAAGTACTTGGAGAAAGATATGTTCCACTACCACTTCTCCACCACATATATGACATGTGTTGGCCTGAGATCAAACTCAGACCTCTTTGGTGAGATGCCCATGACTAATAGCTTTGGCCTACTTTGCAAAGATGCACCCCTTTCACAAAATAAAGAGTTATGGTAAAGCAGAAAATAAATGTGCCACTGAAATCTGCACTTAACAGATAAGACTGTAAAGTAATGATATTAGTGTTATTATTTGGTGTTATGTAGTGAATGAAAACAAGTAAAACTTCTAATATTTGATGTGTTAAGAATGTTGTTATCTGCACCCCTAGTTTGTATTCAGACCTGAACATCTAACCCACTAATTATCCAAAAACGTTTTTTACACTGACAACAGATAGTGAGGCTAATATATAAATTACGATTTATTTGAATTTCAAAACCCTGCTCTGGGAAAATCTGCTCTGCCTTGCCCATTACTTACATAAAAAAATACAAACTGAAACGTGGCAATTTTCTACCAGTCAAAATGGTACTTTAAGTACCACCAGAGAAGATACAAAAATATACTGAAGATATAGTTGGAAGAATCATGCCAATACAGTACAATTATTTACAGTATACGTCATGGTGGTCTCAGAATTCAAATATTAACCTTACGTTCTTAGTCCACAACAGCAACCTCTAATTTATGAAATACTAATCATTGTTCATCACCATCAAGAGTCACAACAACTGCAGTGTCCCCATCAAGAGTCAAAACAACCATACTGTGTCCCCATCAAGAGTCACAACAACCATAATGTGTCCCCATCAAGAGTCACAACAGTACTGGTCCTCATGAAGAGTCACAACAACCGTACTGTGTCCCCATCAGGAGTCACAACAACCATACTGTGTCCCCATGAAGAGTCACAACAACCGTACTGTCCCCATGAAGAGTCACAACAATCATACTGTGTCCCCATCTAGAGTCACAGCTGTACTGTGCCCCATCATGAGTCACAACAACTGCACTGTGTCCCCATCAAGAGTCACAACAACCATACTGTGTACCCATCAAGTCGCAACAACCGTACTGTCCCCCATCAAGAGTCACAACCATACTGTGTACCCATCAAGTTGCAACAATCGTACTGTCCCCCCATCAAGAGTCACAACAATCATACTGTCCCCCATCGAGAGACAACAACCGTACTGTGTCCCCATCAAGAGACACAACAACCATACTGTAACCCCATCAAGAGTCACAACAACTGTACTGTGTCCCCATCAACTCATAAAAACTGTACTGTATCGTCATCAAGAGACGTAACAACCATACTGTAATAATGATTTTTCCTTCTGGAATCAGCAATGAACTCAATTACATGCAGGTCTTCAACTTACTATCTCCGAGACCGCTTTGAACCCTTCTGCCCTGAAGTGGAGTTCACAGGGGCTGTTGTATTGGCACCCGCACTTGCCTGACTGTTGACAAGCTCACTGCTGCTTGGCTTTGTATCAGATACTCCAGGTGGTTCCTTCCGTTTCTCTGCAAAACATAAATTCGACAGTACAATCTCTCACATGAACACTGATTCATATGAGACTAGTTGGAAAATTACATATTCAATGTACTCAGAATTCTTATTCATGTGCTAGTACTGTGGTTAAGAATGCATAGACCTATAGCTCCAATCCATATATGTGTCCATGGCACACACTCTGGCAACTTCCCCTCAACTACTGACACCTGTTAGTTGCATCACAATATTATGGTAGTGTGAATACAGAATAAAAAGGAAATGCATTATTTCCTATTTTGCAAAACTCACTTATGCTGACATCCATTCCGTGTACATACAAATCTACTGTACAAGAGCTGACACTCTAAGATATTGTGTATCTTCATACTTTGCTGAATCATCACAATATCAAGACAGGCAATGTATGTATAACGTAACACTGAGGTGTGCTCATGTAACCATTGTTGCCGTGGAAAAGCTATAAGTATTACATATTCTGAGAGTGTATCTGTAGCCTCAGTCATCCAGCATGCACAGTGCTTGTGCCGTATTATATTGTCACCTGTGGCCTGTATGGTTCTACGATATTTTTTCACATTATCTCATACACAGCACGATTTTTGGAAAAGAGTTATTGAACATAAAATGTGTGTTCTGATTTTCTCTACAAGTTTTATCTCAAACATTTCTCATTCTAAGAAGAATTCAAGGAGATACTAGCACAAATGTACATAGGTCTTCAGGTAAAGTACCTGTTATTCTTGTGAGATTATAATGAAACTTGAATTTTTTCGAGATATTTCCGAAAAATACTCAAATATCAAATTTCATGAAAATCTATCCACTGGGAGCCAAGCTGTTCCATGCCGACAGAGAGACAGACAGACATAATGAAGTCAATAGTTGCTTTTCACAATTTTTTGAACGCTCCTAAAAAATGGTTAAAATAGCCCTGCAGATCTTAATGGAAGTCTGTAACTTGTCATCAACCAGTTCTTTGTATGCTACTTTTGGGCTTCTGAGAAAAACTCAAAGTTCAATGTGAGTTCCATATACAGTGGAACCTCGTTGCATCGTTCCTGTTACCTTCGTTTTCCCGCATATATTGTCTGCTTTATGTTAACAGTGATGGAAGTGACAAACAAGTGCCGATTGTTATCGGAAAATCTCCGAAACCGCGATGTTTCAAGAATTAAAAAAAAAAATTACCCTCCAAATACCATGCAAACAATAAAGCGTGGATGACCACAGACATTTTTTTTTCATTTCTGCGTTCAGACGCAGAAAGTATGTACCGTATATTCTCGAATCTAATGCGCACCCTTTTTACAGTTTTAGAGGGCTAAAAAATCAGATGCGTATTAGATTCGCGTGCGGATTAGATTCGCGGTCTAGAGCTGGATTTTGTAAAAATGATTGAGCTGCTGTACGTGCCGTAAGAACAATACAATACAATAATCTATTATTTTATTATTTATTATTATAATTTATTATTCATCAGACTCGCAGTCATCACTCATAACTGAATCGTTATCCGTGCTCTCCACCCAGGCACTATCATCTTTATCTTCAACATTGTCCTCCCATATGTCATCTTCGGATGATAATTGTTGATAATTCAACAACTTTTGTTCAAAATCTTTTGGGAGCTTTTGGCATATCGTCGTCCTACGCCGCAACGCCAGCCCCATTCGGTGCATGAACCTTATGGCCCATCCTTTACTGGCTTTAAAACGACTTCGAGGAATGTTCAAAGATCTGGCCTTCTTTATCGCCTCCTCGCGAAGTAGATCATAACTCACAAACAGTCCAGTCTTGCGTCTCTCTTGAAAAAACGTGAATACTGCATTATCAATTTCAGGAAATCGTCCTTTCTTGGGTCCAGTGAATTTCCTTCGTGACGCCTCACACCCGCTGATCGCTGCCTTGTGTTTCCGCCATAGTCGAACGTTGCTTTCATTAACTCCAAAAATTGCAGCGGCTTTGCGGTTTCCATTCTCCTCTGCGCACCGAATAACTTCACGTTTGAACTTCGCCGTATATGAGAGTCGTTTAGATTTCAGGTGTCCCTCTTCCATAACTACGGTACACGACAAATTGGAACAAGCACCTCCCACGTTTCAACAACTAAAGATCAGCTGGCTTCAGACAAGATTGCGCACGTCTGCTGAGAAAGGCCCCGCCTCTATCGGTATGACTCATCGGCCACAGGCGTAGCGTCGGATTTTAACGCATTGGTAACATCCAATATTATTCAATCAGTCGCCCCGTGGGCAAGGGGTGGTTGAAGGAAAGGTGCGGATTAGAATCGCGAACTAACTTTTTTTCGTTTAAGAAGTCGCCAAAAACTGGGTGCGTATTAGATTCGGATGCGCATTAGATTCGAGAATATACGGTAAGTAAAAGACACAAGTATGGGTGCACAAAACAGAAACATTCTCCTCTTTGTGGACAATTGTGCCGCACATCCAAAGGATACATCGTTTCTAAGAAATGTAAAAGTCATATGGTACCTGGCAAATTGTACCAGTGTGTTCCAGCCCCTTGCTTTAGGGGTAACAAAGTGTTATAAGCAGCTTTATAAAAAAAAACACCTCCTGCAAACAGCTGTTTGCTTAATGGATGCAGGCAAAGATACGAAAAAGAAGATAAATGTGTTGTAAGCTTTGCACTACACTGTGGCAGCCTTACAACAAGTAACCCAGCAGATTTTCCGCCAAGACTGGACAAAGTTCAGTGGCTTGAACAAAGATAAATTCGAGGACTACGTCTCTGTGGTCAGTCACGTGGCAACCAGTGGTGCAGAAACAGAGCAGGAGCTGTGCAAGAGCCTCATGGTGTCAGGGAGTGTGGAGGAGGGAGGAGGAGGAGGAGGAGAAGAAGAAGATGGCGAACCCGAAGTTGTGCCAAGCTTTGCTGAGACGCATGAAGCACTGATGAAAGTTAAATCTTTCTTTCATGCGCACAGCACGAGTGACAGTGACTGTGAAAGTGTTCTAGGCCTTGAAAAATCGTACTTTGAATTGAGCGTAAACTTTGCACAAAACAAACGTCAATCAAAGATTTTTTTCAGCAAGAAGTAATAATAATCATTAAATTGTTCTTATCTATAATTTTTAATGGTTTCCCAGTACTATTGTTTTCCCCTATATATCATTTTTGTTTTCCATCCCCCTAAAAAACAATGCATCGAGGTTTTACTGTAAATAGTACGGTTTATAATGAACTTACAAAAATCGAAACTCCAACTGACAGATTTAGCAGAGTCCAGCACTACCAAATTTCACAAAAATTTTTCATGTGTGTTTTTAGACACAACATGCAGACACTCTAAATAGTAGGAGAGTAAATAATAAGAATTTTCATAAAATTCATAAAATTATTATTATGCAGCCCTTCAAAACAGCACTGCAGGGACAGGAATAGAAAATTTAACCTTTGTGTCCATGCAGGATCATGTTTGTTCCAGCACGGACATTTCCCACTAGATGTGTACATATTCCCGGTTTCCAAATGGAAAAAAACTTGACTGATTTTACAGAGGGAACCTGGCAACCATAAAACTGATGGTGCTGTCATGTGCATATGATCAGCAGTGTTTACAGGGGTAACTGCATGTAAAATGGGCATAAGAAATTCTATACACTACATATCAACTAGTCAAGTGGATGTACTTGAGCATTTCTTTGAACACAAGGTTTTATTTGCTAATACACATATCCCTGACTTTATGGATTTAATTAGTCCACAAAAACTGGCAGTGCAAGTGTACTGAAACATGTGCTTGCCTGACCCACTTCAAAGATCATTTGTCCATACAAGCGTAACAGTAATCCTTAAACTGAAAAGGATAAAATTATTGTTGTGCGTTACAGTGAAAATCCCTAAAGCAGATGTCTGTACATACATACATACATACATTCATAAACACATACACACATTCCATGGATCCATAAGTTTGTCAAAATGACAGCAGGATGTGGAATAAGTCATAAACATACAAAATACACAAAGTAAGCAAAGTATACAGAATTATTACAGTGCAAAATACTATAAACATTTTATATACACTATCATGGATCATCTTTACACATACAAAATTCATATTAAGAGTAAAAGGTGTGTGTAAAGTGAGGGATGGGTGTACTTCGGTTCCATTCGCATTTAGTGATCTCACATAGTGACAAAATGTAATCCAATTGTACCTCTCTACCACATGGAAGAAACTGCATCTGAATGTATCAAGTCTTCCAATATGACCACGTGTGACCACAAACAAGAATATCCATTCAACTAAGGGGGTAATGCAAGTAAAAACACACTCCACAATTTTCAGGCTGCAAGTACAGTAAAACCCCGATTTAATGTTCCTGCATTTAGTGAAATCCTGGATTTAGTGAAGATTTTTTCATATCCCAACAATAGCTCTACATAAACAAATAAACCTCCATTCAATGAAAACCTCGATTTAGTGAAATATATTCTAATCCCCCAGCAATTCATTAAATAGGGGTTTTACTGTATGTCCTTGTTTTTTCCTCCAAAGTGTACATTAAGCAGCAAGTTTCTATCTCTAACTTGTCACGGATTTGTACTTACTCGCAGTTGTTCCAGCCAGCCTCTCGATCTTGATTGGTCCATCAGTGTCTGGTGTTGGGGCAAGACCTGGATATGAGGCTGGAGGTGCACCAACTGTTGAGCCAGGTGTGCCAGGATGTGGACTTGCCTTGAACATAACATCAACATAATGCACATACACCACCCAACATAACCACAAGCACTGTTGTGCTATGACAACATTTCAGGGAAGTAGACAAAAATATCTGCTGGGGTACTATTTGAACCATATGTACTTGAAATATGAAGGGGGAAAAATTCCAAATTTACTTCAATGTTAGAAGAGCTTCACTGCATCAAATTTTACTTCTTACATATTTTGATTCATGTAGAATGACAAAATTCAAATTGAATACCCTGACGACACCCTACAATTCTGAACACGAAACCTCAGCTGTCCTGAATATGAATTACCAAGACAGAAAAAGAACCATTAGTTACTTAAATTTATTTAGCAATACTTTCAGTATCCCAAATACAAGACAATTCCCCCCCCCCCTCAAATTCATTGTAAGAAATATGGGGAATTACCTTATAATCACACACAAAGTTAAACATATTCTGTAAAGGCAAGTTACTGAAACTCAAGACAGTGAAGTGGGGAGGGGAGTCATCTTACATGCATTGTTGTCTTATATTTGGGCAAGTATGGAATGGTAAGTCAATAACGAATGAGGAATTCTGCAGCTGGAAGTGGCCACGTCTCCTTTTTAGGTGCTATCCTCTCATTTTCCTGAAGGTACTGAGGAAAACCACAAAAAAAACCTGTCAGGATGGTCAAAGTATGAAGCACAGTAAATGCAATGAGAAAAATTGAAATGTTTTTTTCACCAAAATAAATAAAATAAAGGCCGTGTCAGACGCATGGCCGCACGTCAAGCACCTGTGTGCAGAAGTAACACCGATGAAGATTTTTAATTTCAAATCTAAACACGATTTCTACTTTAACACCTCCAAACCATCAAATGTGAACAAATCAACTGCATGTGGTTCAAAAATTACATAAGATGAGAAAAAAATATAATACTGAAACTGAATGTTGAATACATAAGACCTTCATCTGTAAGTTAAATGTACAATACAACAACTAAGACCTGTAGGTAATTACCAGCTGTTTTATACAGGCAAACTTTCACAACCCAAATGGTATTCTAGTCCTACTTCACAAAACAGAGCAAACTGCAGCTAAATATAAGAAGAGATGTGACCAATTCCAAGACACCTGGTTCTTCATCAAAAGTTTATGGTTGTTGAAAACTACTCAAAAAATCTCCTTCTTTTACGAAACCCAAATGCTCATCACATGGTTCACAGACGACCACCAATGGACTCCCATTCGAAACCCGCCATATTTATTTCGCAGCCCATTTCTGTAAAACCTACTTAATTTTTACTTTTACTTATGTCCTGTCTCCTGAAAGAAAAATTTAAATTTAAAAAATGAAAGGTATATCAAACAACTCTACTGCGGAGTTCTCTTACCAGATGTGAATCCAGCGTGGATTGTGTGGTGTGGTGGTAAGAGCCCAGCAGGCCATTGGAATGTGATTGTAGGTTGGCAGCAGCAGCTGCCGCCGCTGCGGCGGCACTGGAGGCAGCAATGGCATGCAGACCCAGTGCTTGGCTCTCTGCATGATTCCTTAGTACGTTGATGGCATCATCCAGTCGTTCTTCCATTCGTGTGCCCTGAGTCATACAAACGGTACTCTCATTACGCACCATACCAACCCAGAAGACTTGAATCTTAACTACTACCGTCTATTTCAGTAAGGTCTACATTTATTTTCCAACCATGATGCTCAGTCCCACATACGTGTGCAGTGGCTTAAACTAAGGTCCCTGGTTTGTTTGATTTATATCATGTGATACTGTCCTGTATGGAATACTGGTACGTGTAATAACCAGATCAATGGACTTATGGACTACAAAAAAGGTTCAGCTGTCCCTGTCCACACCGTGAAGGCATAAAGGGGAAGTAGATGTACAGCCCTACTAATTCGTAACCTTGGCACTAGATGGAGGTAAGTGGTTAACTGCACATTCCAGCAATTTTACCCTGAAAACAATTCCAGTACCCACTGAAGAGGAGTCAGGGTCATCACCAGAGCTGGTCTGGATGTTTTGAACAGAAAATCTCTTGCTCCTACCAAAATCCAAGCACCAGACCATCCAACCTACAGCCCTGTCGCTATATCAACTATATTATTCCGGCTCAAGGAATATACTTATTACATAAAATACGAGAGATACGAATCCTACTTATGCTGCAAATTCTACCACTCCCTTAGTGTTGGTCACACAAAAAAAAGTAGATTTCAAACAAACTGTGGTAAGAATCTATGACTACTGCTTTGCCTGCTATGGTCCCCAACTGCATTCAGTATGAGCAGAAACTTGACTTTTGAAACTACAATTTCATTTTTCACAGCTGCCACATGAGAAGCCCAATGGCCTGCAGCCATTAAAGAATGTCAGTGGGTTCATAAAAGCCTTACCTTCTGCAACTTCCTCATACACAAAAGCATTAAAGTACAGCTGCGCTTTACTTGTAAGTGCTCTGCCATATACGCATTACTTTGCGCTTTACTTGTAAGTGCTCTGCCATACACTCATTACTTTAACAAAGTGACAAGACAATAAAAACTAAAACCATTATTTCAGTTATATGTTATTCCCTCATTATATATTCTCTGTGTTCTACTTTATTTAAAATACAGTTCCCATACAAAACACCAACATATACCAGCATGAAATGGGACCTGGTTTGGATAACACTCCAAGCCGGAGTCAAAATAGGCAAGCCACTTCAGACCTGATAACAGGGTTCTGTAGGACAATTCACAGAATTCTCTGAATAAAGATCACAAGATACTCTGAAACATTTGAACAAGTCAAACAGCTCTCCTGCCGCCAATGAGTCTGAAAAAGCACTTAATGTAAACAGTGTACCTGTGTTGCATTATTAGAACAGATTACACCTCTTGGTTTCTATAGCGCACCCTGCTCTAAGTTAAATGAAAAGTAGAAATACAGCTGCTGGAAAAAAAACTTGGGCACACGGTTAGATGTCTACATTTCAAGCATTTGGAAACATGTCTTGAACAAAAATTATATTCACTCTGCACTCTGTACATCTCTGCCTAAAGCACAAGAGACCGTAAAGCTTCTACACACATCCATATGCACGCAATTGCATTTACATCAATCCCAGAGCAAACGTCTATAGAGAACTGGACTGCAAATCAGAACTTACTTCAGTTACGTGACAAAATGTTTGTTAACAGCCACTGAGATGAAAATAAAATACATCTATAAATTTAGTTTATCTTGTTTATCTCCAATATGAAATAATGTTATGATCATGTTAAGTTTCTTCTTATTACAGTAAAATGAACCAAACTATTTCCAAACACTCCAAAGAGTTTCAAAGTTTATAGCTAATACTTATTTATACATACAAATTACCAATACATGGTATCACTGTGTGACTACAGCACATAAATTTTGATGATTCAACCATTCAACCACCACTGGGTATTTATACATCACACTATGATGAAGCATCCAGTGCATCTGATAGCTGTGTATGTATAGGGTGCAGCAGAAACACCTGACGGTTTTCAGAATGAAATAATACCACAATTTCACCTTATTTGTAACAGTTGTTGTCACTGAAAAACTCAGTACATGCATTTCATGTTTTGAAAAACCTGTCACTCAGGTGTCTCCCACCATTTCTCAAACACTGCTTCAATCTTCCTTGAAGATTTTCTATCACCTAATGACTCATCTGCTCCGGGAATGCTGCTATTTCTTCCTTTATTCTCTGCTTTAGTTCCTCGATGGTTCTAGGCTTAGAGATGAAAACGTTACTTTTGAGATACCCCATAAAAAGTAATCACAGGTGGAGAGATGAGGTAACCACGCACGCCATGAAACATCACCATCACGAGAAATGACGTGGGAACATATCTCACAGAACACTCATTGATGCCCTTGCTATATGGCAGCTGCCCCATCCTGTTGGAACCATACTGAAGACAGATTGATTCCCGACCACGTACCCCTGGTTCACAGAAGTTGCATAACATTTCCAAATGGCACTCGGATGTCACATTAACTGCTGCACCTTAGTTGTCTACAAAGAAGTAAGGGCCAAGGACCCCAAAAGATGCGATCCCACACAAGACATTCAATTTATCGCTGCATACAGAATGCTGATGGAGCTGTTATGAATTTTTGGGTTTCCAGTAGCGGTAAGTCTAGTTGTTCACATAACCGGACAAGCGGAAATGAAGCACACGAGAAATGTTTCCACAACACATCATTTCTCAAGGCGATGATGTTCCATGGCCTGTGCGTTCACCTGATCTCTCCACCTGTGATTACATTTTATGGGGATATCTCCAAAGTAACATTTTCATCTCTAAGCCTAGAACCATCGAGAAACTAAAGCAGAGAATGAAGGAAGAAATCGCAGCAATCCCAGAGAGGATGACCCATCAGGTAATGGAAAATCCTCGTGAAAGATTGGAGCAGTGTTTAAGAAATGGTGGGAGACATCTGAATGACGCAATTTTTAAAAATAAAATGGCATGTACTGAGTTCTTCAGTGATAATAACTGTTACACAATCAGGTGAGATATAATTTTATTATTTCATTTTGAAAACCAACAGGTTTTTCTGCCGCACCCTGTACTTGACAAGATCACCCAGGATGGATTGTTAGCCAAGCCACATATGTGACTTAATATATTTAACTCTAATATTTTGGTGATGACCAATACCAGTGACTAATATCAAACTATGACACAACCCTCCTGAAATAATTTGAAAGGACTACAAATGGTAGTTCATAAGTTCCCACCGTTATTCAACGAATTCTCAATATCAGGTTGCACCCAGTCAACCATCTTAGACAACCACTAACATGGAAACCGAGCTCCAGAACCACAACTTGAAACGTTTGCTCGTAAAATAAACAAATAAAAGCAGCTCTTGCAATTACCTCAGCATGATCTCGCAGGAACCCAATTGCATCGTCTAACCTTTGTTGCTCAGGGGCGGCCTGCGATTGGTCCAATGGTGATCACACACGATTGGTTGTTGAAAACAGTGAGGGAGAGGATGCAATGCACAGGTGAGTGGAGATGTGAGTGAAAGAGAAAAAGAAAAAAACAAAACCAGCACATTACAAACCATGCACAAAAATAAGAAAAAAGAAAACTGCTGCACACTACATAAACATACAAATAAAACAGGGTGGACCACAACCCACCTTTACTGTCACTGATACAAAATAGGCACATGTACAGTTCAACTAACAAGACTTGACTGAAAGAACGAAAAAAAAAAAATTAAAACTGAACAAAAGAAACAAAAGAGTGCGCAAGACAGCAACCTGTCAGTGTCATAAAACACATATATCACGACGAACAATTTTAGGCATGGTACACACTCAACATAAATAGGCACGGTTTTGTAGTCTGTTACACTGAACGTGACATGTTTTGAACCTTTGGTTTTTCTTTTTTACAGCTTTTATTATGGTGTAAGATATTAACTTTTATTTTACATTGCATCTGAAGTGTTTCACTAAAAGTCTCAGTATGTATCAGTATATCTCTTAGTCTGTTATGGTTATAATTATGGTGCCATGTGACTTATACTAGAAACCTAAGGAAGCCCTAGATGACAAACTAATGGTTAAATATATGTCAGGTGAAGCGAACAAACTACAACAAATAAAGTGGTTATATTAGATGGCAGGCAGTGCCTATTTATTCAACAATACAACTGTATGTCAGTGAACAGAAAAAAACAACCAACATATTCTTGACTGAAAGTGTTAATACAAAACCCTTGTATCTTATAAACACCCATTTAAATAAAACACAATTACCTTAGGAATAAAACTAATCAAAAACATTTAGGTACAGTAATTTTTATGGGATTAAATGACTTTATGCAGCAGTGGTCAGCCATTCTATTGTAATTTCCTTCATACAAGAAACCCAACAAAATGAATCTACCTACATTTCATACACATAATTTCATTGTTAACATGCAACATTTTTTAATCCTTTCCCATCTGAAATGTGAGAAGAGCGTGATGTCTTTCCCAGCTCAAATACTTGATTTTCCTCTGTCTCAAATCTGCTGCTACATCAACTACTGCCATACTTTCAGGGGTATACTTTTCTCCTGGAATATATCTAAAATCTGCATGCATCCTATAAAAGAGGAGTGTTCCAATACGTATGAGTTGAAGAATTTCTCCTAAAATTTTCCATCGAAACCAGAGTGTGCATAACAGCCAGAAAATATGGTTAACTTCTTCATGCTACTCTTACAATAACGTGTATGACAGATGAGGGCAGTGTTTTTCCACATACCCTGGCTTCAGAGCCCGACTTACTTATCATACTACAAAATAATGTAAAATAGGGTCATAAAGAGTCAAAAAATTATGATAAAAGACACTGCACAAACAAACAGAATTCATTTATGTAATACTATTATTAACATTAATAATAATATTCACACAATGTGCAACTGTACAATCTGTCCCTCTCCCCAGAGGATGACAGCTGTGAGTTGCGGTGCTGCACAACATACTACCACATGTTCAGACAGAATACCAAGTGCCGGTATCGATGTGATTAATTCAAGATGTCCACAAAAGTCATGGGCCAAAAACATGCACAGTATGCTGGGCACTTCTCCAGCTCCAAAGGGTTATTAGGATTATCATCACTCATTATGAGTGCTAAAGAGAATTTCTGTGACGGGGGGGAAAAAAAAAAACACACACACACACACACACAGGATATTATACAGCAAAATTCCATTTATCAGACTCGCAAGACAGTGGACGGATGCCAAATTGTCAAATATTCCGGATTATCAGACGATACCTACACTGACCTAAGTTCTTACAGGTAATTTTTTGTTGCTGCTGCTACACTTGGGCTCTACAACTAATCAGAGGAGTATTCCACTTGCATATCCCTTTCCTCTGCTGGTTCAGGGCCCTCTTCTGTCTTTCCTGGAGTCTTCATAGCTGAAGAAGTTGATGGACTGGGGGATAAGGGGTCATGAGATACCACAATGGTAGATGTACAGATACTCTTGGAGGCATTTTTGAACATGTCCTTGATATCTGACTGTTTCACTGATGAAGCTTTTTCCTGTTAAAAAGCAAAACTTCCGTTCATGGGACTACTCTCCTCAAGTGTCAGACTAGCAGGATTTCCTCAATTACTGGATGTCAGATTAAAGGAATTTTGCTGCATTCTGCAGGCATGGCAACATAAGTAAATAGAAAACGCTCAGTCAACTGTGCTAATTTGAACAAATTTTGGTATGGAAGTGGTACCATGCATGTATGTAACATGACACAACACCACTGCCTGCAATCAGCATCATTCACACCAGAACATACACACTTTCCAACCATGTTTTGCATACCTCAATCACCCTCATACGCATTTAAGACAGAGGCAAATTTATTGCTATAAAGACATCACAGCTACATCCATCATATTTCATTACCAGAAATTATTTTCTCCTGCATTTCACCAAAAATTTACCATACAAACAATGTTTTCAATTATCTTAATATTACGTATATTTTGTGTCATGCTCCAGCTTTTTGCACAACATACCCACTTTGAGAAATTTGTAAGTACAGCTAGTCCCACGCACAATTAGAGTTATAACTGACCAACGCACATCAAAATTAAATTTCACTCACAACTTTCATTACTAATCCCCAAATACCAAATTTAATTGGAACTCGTCAAGTAGTTGCAGAGACAAAACATGCAGATTGACAAACATGACCTCCATATTTTGCATTCAACTTATATACTCTGTGAAATAATGACACTACAAAGCACTCTGCATGTATCAGCCAGGCAATCAGGCTTAAAATCACCACATCCAACACACTGTAAGGTAGAGCCACTCACCATGTGTATTGTGCGATCAGGACCTGCCACGCTGGCACTACTGGGCGTGGGTGCAAAGTGTGGTGAGGTGGGTGTGGTCGCATGTGGGTGTGTGTGATTGTGTTGTGGAGGTCCTGTCCCTGGTGTCGCACCACTCGGTGGCCATGCACCTGCACCACTACTGCTACCTCCAGGCCCACCGGCTGTTAGGGGTGGTGGTGAGCTGACCGGTGTTGACGGGTTCGAACTGTAGCTGCTTACACTCTGATCAGTCGGATAGATCTGTCAAGAGAATTAAGGTACTTCAGACAATGGAAGCACACCTCAGAAGGACAATGTTCTGTTTCCCGCTGTCTCTTCCGGTTATGTATAAACCACCAATGCAAAGAAATAAAAACTGCATTTCTGTTAATAACTGATGTAACTCTCTGCTTAGCAACAAAACTGTTTAAGTATATTTCCTGCATATGGTGGTCACATATTGAAAACAGGTTATTTGCTATTTCATATATATCAATACAGACAGAGTCGAAAGCATTTTTCCATGTATTTCGTTAAAAACAAATCAAAACGAAAGGGCATTTAAAATAAGTATTGTGGCTGTTAGGGAGTTCAATTTATGTATCAATTCTTGCATCAAGACATGTTTTTGAGGAAAATAAAAATGTTTGATTTGTGACTACACGAGAGGTGTCATACTGGAACGATATATACACTGAAATCAAACGTGCCTGACAGCTATTGGCATAAAACCCCTATTCCAAAATTCAACAAAATCCATTCAGGAAATTCAGACTTATGCATGTGGATGCAAATTTAGTGCCAAAAAGTGCCATTCTATTTCATCACATCAACGTTCTAGTTCAGAAACAGAACATTTTGCTTTAACATACATGACAAATATTACTTGTGTACCCATTTTCTGCAATTTTGTTTGTTACAAATAAAAATCATTGTTACGAATTTGTTAACAGACTGTGCAATTTGTCCCGGTGTGAACACAAGCCAGTCAGTAGTGAGGTACAAGGGATGTCAACTTTACAACCCTTCTGAATTCTGATGCAGCCCTGTAAAGAAGACAGCCACATGAGATATGACGCTGCATAGTCTGGTAGTTTTGTACCTCTGTTTCACAGTAACCTGCTGCTTCCATCACGATATTTCATCTACCTTGAGATGGATGCAGCAGGCCCCTTAGCCAGACAACAGACTGTGAAAACATCAAATCTTAGCCAACAAAAAATAATTTTCAATTATTATATCTTACACTGTAACCTACCTATCTCACACACTAAACCTGCAATTTGTGTATTTTTCAGTTGGCAACATTCAATCTCAAGCTAGATTAACTGACTTACAGAGCAACGGAACATATTCATCAGCATATCTCTGCAGAGGAAGCAAATAAACTGAACTGTTGCATCTTATGTTAGAGAGGCAGGGCATCTGGTCAGTGTCTTGGAACACCTCTCTCCCCCCCTTGCTATTACACTTCACAGCAACATCAGCTCACTCTAGTACCCACAGCCAAACATTTGCCTTGTTCGAATACTATCCAACAGAAAAACACATGACCATGCCATTTCACCACAGATCACATACTAACACTACATTTATGCCTTTACATGTGACATCCCTGTTGTGATATAAAATTAAAAATCAGAGAAAAAGGGGCAGTCCATCATAACTACACTCAGTAGTATTCTACTGTATATTATTTTGCCAGGCATATACATATATATATATATATATATATATATATATAAAATACTTAAAGAAATAATGCCTACATACAAAAGAATGATTCCCCTCCATCACACGATTCATGATTCAAGATATCAATCTTACAGTACTATCATGTTGTAAGACCCAAAACCAGAATAAAGACAATAACATAGTACATCTTAATATATATTAAAAATATTAGCCAGTACTTCAATTACAAATGATAGAACTGTCTCTGTATGGGCCTTGAGATGTGAAATCTGCAATTAAAAAAAGGTTTCAGCAACTTGTATGTTGTTCTCTTAATGAGAAAACATGTTATTATATACAGCAGAATACTACTAAATATAGTTATGATTGACTCCTCCTTTTTCTCTATTTTTAAGAGTATTCATGGTTCACAAACATTGTTAATTTCTTATAATACTCGCATCCTGATACGAGTTAATCAATGATGCGTTAATCATTTCTCTAGATCAACAAAAATCATGTTCACTTTAACCCACAATCACTCTGCCCAGTTATAACGACCTGCAACTTATGTCAAGCAGACTGCATTTCAGACTCAGTTCATCTAACTTCTCTCTGTTTTAATATAACTCCTTATGACTTCACAATGAACACTATGCCACTCAATTCAGTCGGCCAGCATCTGGCACTGTAGGTGGGTTATTCACTCTGTACTGTACACAGATATCACCTTCGAAGTAAACAACCGGGTACTACAGCCAGGGTCTACACCCTAAAAACCTGGAATTGGTTGAGAGGCAGATGTTTCGAGACAGATTTTATGTAATAACATACTGTATTTTAACGTACGTATGTTAAACTGTAAAATCAGTGGCTACTACATTTACCATTCAGATACACAAAGTACACTTGAAATGTCTATGTACGTTGACTCCCTGATGATGGCTGAAATGATCAGCCGAAACATGTAGGAGTGTAAGAATAAATTTGTTGTGCAGTGGTTGGTGGTAAAAAAACTTACATATATTAACAGGTTAAATTCTGGGTTTATGTACATGCAGCATAATTATATACTGTACTCAGTTCAGTGAATAGAACTGGCATGTCCTACGAAGAAGATGGCACTATAACAAAGCAAGCCATCAGTCTCAGAAACAAAATTCAAAAAACAACTCACTGAGGCCAGAGCTTTCCCAAGTGTGTCCCCTGATGTCTGTGGCTGCGGAACACCAACTGCTGGACTGTGGCTACCACAATAGAGGGCTTGTGCAGGACTTGAAGTGGGAACACCCACCACACCAGTAGCGCCTGTTGGAGTCACCTGTCCCCCTGGACCAGGGCCTGCCACACCTCCTCCACTCCCACGGAAAGTGGACATGGGGGGAAGACCGGTAGCAGAGGCGGAGAGGAGGGATGCCGGCACAGAGGACGTGGGATCCTGTTGTACGCCTCCACCAGGAGACATGGCTCCATAACCCTGCAACAATCACAATGGAACGATCATGAATCAAACACCTGAATGTAGAATTCTGAGTTACCAAGGAGTTCCGAGAAACACTTATGGCAGTAGTGTTTTCTGTCACAACTGCTACATGATTTCTCCATATGAGGAATCAAAAGGTAAGAGTAAATTATATTAAAAAAAAACTGATTACAAGTGATTACTATGATGGCAAATCTTTCGAAGTTCACAACCATATTCTGTACAACTCCAAGTGTTCATGTTTCGCTGCTTGGCAGACATCAAAACACCATTTAACCTCCTGCCCAGTGCTATCCAGCATGTTCAGCAGTATTCTGTGTAACTGCATTTGTAATGCATTCCAACACCTTAAACATTTTGTTCCATCTCGTCACACATAATATTCTTCACAAATCCCCACAAAAAGAAGTTCGGTGGCATGATGTCTGGTGACCTATGTGGCCCGGCAACAAGCCTTCCCTTTCCAATTTTGTGACCAGGAAATGACTAAGAAAAAAGCATGCACTTCATTCAGTGGTATAAGTGCCATTGCAACAGACCAGTAATCCTTGAACAATCTGCCAAACAGTAAAATGCATTTCCCATCACTGTTGCCTTGTGAAAAGAGAGACAAAAGACACAGTTATACATTAGCCACATCAAACACTGAGTTTCAGTATGCTGTTTTCATCTTTTGGCACAACGCTGAGAGTTGGGTTCTCCAGCCCTCACATAAGGTAGTTGTACTTTACTCTGCTGCACAGGTAGAAGTACGCTTCATCAGTAATGTCAGGTGTTGAGACACGAGATGTTCTCATAAACCGATGAATCCAGCTCACAATCTCTGCTCAGAGATTATAAGTGTGAGATTTGAAGTGTTGACATGGTGAATGTAGGTACTCATAAACCATGCCAAGAACAAGAATGCTGGAAATCTAACCTGCATTTCTGGTTGCTGTATGCAGGTTCTTGGTAAACATCGTCACGTGTTCGAGAATACCCTTACCTACGGACCAATTCATGTTTTCCAGTCTCTGGTGCCGAGCCCGTTTCCCTCAGTTTTTGGTCTTAATACCTAATTCACTTGTGTGTGAATGAATCAGCATGCTATCATGTCAAACACAATGTTCACGAGTAACACACTTTAGCTCCACTAACTATATGACACACTGAACCTTCGGCTCAGCATTCAAGTGACTCACCGTACCACTTCTACATGAATGATTCACGTTCCTCCTTTTCCTGAATCTCTGGCTTTCCTGTGTATATGTGGCCTGCACTTCCAAATTTATAACTACAAACAGTTTGTGTATCCTGTGAAGATATCTCATTCCAGTTTGAAGCTGAGAACAGATACCCTGCAGTCACAGATTTCTACTTTTGACTTATTTATTTTCATTATCATCACAATACATATTACTGTCAACATTATCCCTGCCACTTTAAATTTCCTTTCCTTCTTCTTTCTTTCAAATCTGCAACTGTTTATTCAATAATACCGGGAATAACGCAGTTTTAATATATTTTAGTCATAGTGCTACCTTTTACTCTTTCTTCTATGCTCTCTGACTCAGAGTCCCATATTCAGTGCAAGAATGAGAAATGGCCTCCTTCAAGTAAATAAAAGCCCCTTAAAAACCTAAAATAATATTTTCTGGGAAAGGTATGAAGCATGGGGTTTTAAGCAATAGAAGACCGCATGCAATAAGCAGCAATCAAGGTTAATAACCACTGTCACAAACCTTGAGAAGTACATGTATGAACAAAACCTGCAGGAGGTACTGTAATTTTACATCTGAGCAGTCATCACTATTGCCACAGTTGAATATGCCAATATGTCCTGGCTTATACTTACCATGGGGTCATGTGTGAGGTGCATAGTTGGAGGGGGGAAGCCTGCCTGGGACAGGTGAGGCGCTGGTCCCCCTGACAGGAGCGAGGCAGATGAACCATACCCAGTGTAGGGCCCTGACTGTAGCTGCCCCCCACTAGACCATGGGTCTCCAGCCCCTGACCCACTGCCATCTGCAACACAAAGCAAAACAACTAAGTCTTGTATCAGCAAGTAAGGTAGAAGTATGCTTGTCATCACCACACCATTCAAGTGAGATGACAGAATCCTCTACAACACTGTTACTGGTGCCCCAATAAGTTTCCACCACCTAACAGGTATGACAACTTTTTAAAAATATGCACAGCTGCAGATCAATTACCACACTAGGTTAATACAACCTTCTGAAATTGAGCATGATCTGTTTCTCCAGTGAACGCAATTTCACACTGATGTAAATTAATTCAGGCTTTCACAGTGGGTGTTGCTCAGGTAAGTGTCTTCTGGGATATTACACCAAATACGACTACACGCTGCCTCTCTTGTTTCAGAGGAACTTCCTGCCTCTGTCTTCAGGGTGTCTGTATTATTTGAACTTATAGACATATTTTACTTTTTCCACCATATGTACTGAAATAGAATACACTACGTTTCAGGGACAGTTTCGGTCCCCTGTTTCAGGCTAACTTCTTCCAAAACAACTGTCACTACATGATCATTATACACACTGCTATTATACCTAGATTAACACGAAATAAGTAAATATCACATATTCCATATTAAAGTGGAATTTACATAGCCATATTTTCAAAACTGTTTCTGCAATATGTGGCATTTACTAATCTGATGTTAAAGCGAGTTTAATTACTGTGTAAATAGTCATCATGTTGAAACAGTTATTTTGGAAGAGGTAAGCTTGAAGATGGAGACTGAACCTGTCCCTAAAATGTAGTGTATTATGTTGCAATACATACAACAACAAAAAGTGCAAAAAGTGTATGCCTTCAAATGTCCTTGCAGAACAGAACAGAACAGAATGAATTATGTTCAGATGGTTACTGAAGACACAGGAAGCATGTTCCTATGGAATCAAAGAATCAACATCATCTGATATTTGTACTGACTTGATGCTTTCAATGCAGTCACCTCTCAAAATTCATGCATTTACTGTTTGTGTCTGAATCCCCAACACTCAGTTACCACATGTTATTTTTTTAAAATTCTCAATGGTGCAACTTCAGCTTCTCAGAGCACCTGACATGATCAATCCTTGCATTCAATGTCACGGTATATGTCACTGCCTTGCCAAAATCATCTTGCAAAATTTAGCATCCTTTTGTTTTGTATTCTGGGTACCAATGACTCCCAAAATAAACAGTGTTATTAACAGTGTGACAGTAGAAGCTTTTAGTAGCGAAAATAAGAGACACATTAATTTAAAGTGTGTGCGTAAGGGGGGGGGGGGGGGGGTGTAACTCACAGTAACTATCCATATGCTCCACATCTCAGAACTACCAATGGTAAGCCTAATATAAAATTATTTATTTTCAGAAGAAAAATTTGGAAAGAATGTTCATTTTGCTGTTATGTCCATGACTTCAAGTCAAGGTCAATTTGGTGCTGAAGGTTATGCAACACAAATGAGATGGAAATAAGGCAGCAGTAGGTCATTTTTAGTGTGTAGGCCATGCTTTTAGTTCTGTAACTTCAACATATAATGATATTCACAACCTTTTACATAAATGACAAATACAGTCGAAATCGGTTATAACGTCATGAAAGCGACTGAATATAATGTCTTGTTATAAACGAGTGTTGTTATAACCGAGGAGTATACTGCTATGGTTAACAGTGAGGAATTAATCTGTACCACACAATATCTGACGCTACAGACGAGACGTCGCATAAACCAATATCGTTATGACCGGGTTCGACTGTATTATGTTTCTTGATGGGCAAACAACAAATACGCAGGGTGTTCTTAGGTACACACAACAGTGTTGCTGAATATTCGAGTGTTCTATGATAAGATGCTATGTTGACTGGGAAATAGTTACTGACGATTCCAGGGACTGTAGTGCTTACATCTTCAGGGCCGAGGAGTCCACTCTTCTTAGACTGCTCGATGCTGAAGATTAAGGCACTACAATCCTTCAAACCGTCAGTAACTATTACCAATGGCCGTGCCATGGCTCAGGCGGTTAGTCGCCGGCCTCTCACCGCGGAGGCCCGGGTTCGATCCCGGGTCAGTCCATGTGGGATTTGTGGTGGACAAAGTGGCACTGGACAGGTCTCCCCCCCCCCCCCCGAGTACCTCGGTTTTCCCGTCAATTTCATTCCACCTGTGCTCCATTACTTGGAAAACCGGAAATAACGAAACATCACAGGGTTGTACAATAAGCCTGAAGGCTGCTGTGCGTTCGTAGCATCTGCTGCGGGGCCCTTCAAAAAAAAGTCATAGCATAACATCCCAGGAGACATAAACTTTAAATGTAGTTGAAAAAGGGGAGGGGGGGAATGCATACGGGACGGTCAGATTCTCGCCTATGATATCATTACGGCCGAAGAACTTCACATCAATCGCAAATGATGTCAGGGATCCAAGGCCTGAGCATAATAACAGTTCACAAATGCCAAGCAATGACCAATTATGCTCGCACACAGATGAACAGCTGACACACACAAAAAATGCTGACACAGAAATCAATGTGATCCACCCTGCTTTCTTGAGTGGGGGGGGTGGGTTGTGGACCAATCACTCTCTAAGTCAACAAGATTGTTGACATTGTTCCATCTTCCAGAACTAGTTAGGTTAGGCAGTCGGCCAACTCTGCTAAACTTAGCAGCACAACCCACCAATGCTTCACGCAATGCATTTCATTTTGATCTATTCACACCAAAGCCATTCATTATTAACAGAGAAGCTAATACAGACGGCACAGGTTAAACAACCCTATTACCAAATATTGGCAATAATAAAAACACGAATAAAACAAGATAAGCAATGTACGTATAACGTAACATCGAGGCGAGCCCGTGAAATTACTGTTATCGTGGAAAAGCAATAAGTATTAAATATTCTGTGTGTGTCTGTAGCCTTAGTTATCCGGCATGCAAAGCGCATGCGCAATATTATACTGTCATCTGTGGCCTGTCTCGCTCTACCATATTTTTCCACATTATTTCATAAACGGTACGATTTTCAGGAATAAGTTATTAAACATAAAATGTGTTTTGATTTTTGCTACAACTTTATTCTGAAACATTTCACATTCTAAGAAGAATTCAGCGAGATATTATCATAAATGTACATACGTTTTCATGTAAAGTACCAGTTATTCTTGTCACATTTTAATGAAACTTGAATTTTATCCACAGATTTTCGAAAAACACTCAAATATCAAATTTCATGAAAATCCGTCCAGTGGGAGCCGATTTGTTCAATGCGGACGGACAGACATACGGAGATGAAGCTGTCGCTTTTCGCAATTTTGCGAACGCGCCTAAGAACAATTACAATGATATATAGACAATCTGTTCTGTGTTTATTATCCTCACTCCATCTACTCTGTAATGATTTCCTCAAACACAAATGAACCACATACACTGACCACAACACTTATACCTGGTACGACAGAACAGCAACATCTGTCTACCGGTCAATACCCACACACTCTTCAACCTTTGTGTGTTTTGAAACAATACATAAAAGGAATGGAATGCTCTTATTTCTAAATGAGTACCGACAAATCACGGATGCAGGTAATATATTTGGGCCGTTCCCGGTGGCCGTGCGGTCCAAGACGTATGTCTCAGGCCGTCTGAGATGGAGGGTTCGAATCCCGCTGACGGCATGGGCGTTCGTCTCTTGTGTTTGTTGTGTGTTGTTTAGGTAGCGGCCTCTGCGACGAGCTGTTCACTCGTTCAGAGCAGCCCTACCGGCAGAGTGTGTGTGTGTGTGTATATATATATATATATATATATAATTGTGTGTGATTTAGAAACCTCAACAATGAGACGGGCCTAGGCCCGAGTTGGGCTGTTGGGTCAGTGTACATATATTCGGCAGAGCTACAATTTTAACAACTCTCTGAAAGTTAAGAGATAACCACAGGAATATACAAGAACACAGATAGATAGATAGATATAGATAAAGTCACAGAAAGGACTCTTAATGATCTTGTACACCCCCTGTCTGGAACACACACTGGTTACGACTTGAGGAGTCCATTCTTCTGGCATAGTTCTGCATCAACAGGTAATCAGATGCCAGCGTTTACAGGCAGTGTGTCGTGACGCCGTCTTCAAGGGTCAAAATGTCCAGTAAGAATTTCACCCTTGAAGATGAGGTCACTACGTCTCCTCTAAATGTCTGCATCCGACTACCCACTGACGCAGCGTCATATCCCAGAAGAACGGAATCTTCAACTGCACCGCCGAGCAAACCTCGAATTCTGCATGTTCACACCTGCTGTATAAGAATCTACTGGGGAACATCCTGTTACAAGATGATATGCCACAACTTCGCTGCCATACATACGGTCAAACACGACACGCGTATCAGCCATCTTTGTGGATCTGTATTCGGCAACCATGTTTGACATGGAACAATGACTGGCCACTCACAGTAACACTGTGACATCCTTTGCAGTGTCAGTACGCCTCCTGGGCGCTGCCTCTCGTTGAAAATAAGTCAAAGCCCAAAAATTAATGTCCAAATATCCACGTGTACACAGAACATGAAGCTCTCGAAGGGTTTGGGTTGCAGATGACTTCGTGCTCCTAGCTAAGGAAGAAACGGTACTACAGGGCATGATTGATAGACTAACTGAAATTGTTAGACGCTATGGAATGGAAAAGAACGTGGAAACAACTAAGGTCATGAGAATCTCAAGGCAACCGTCTCCAATACAGATTATGACAGATCAAAAACAGCCCGAGAATGTGGAATATTTCAACTATTTGGGTAGCATGATAACAAATGATGCAAGATGTACACTTGAAATTAAATCCATGATTTCCATGGCAAAAGCAGCATTCAACAAGACGACGACTCCTTTCACCAGCAAACTGGACTTACGTTTAAGGCAGAAACTAGTGAAGTGCTACATTTGGAGCATAACTTTGTATGGTGCTGAAACTTCGGACACTTCGGAAAGTAGATCAGAAATACCTAGAAAGTTTTGAAATGTGGTGCTGGAGAAGAATGGAGAAGATCAGTTGGACCGATCGTGTGAGAAATGAAGAAGTATTACACAGAGTCAAGGAGGAAAGGAATATCCTACATACAATACAAGGAAGGAAAGCTAACTGGACTGGACACATCTTGCGTTCAAACTGCCTTCTAAAACATGTTATTGAAGGAAAGATAGAGGGAAGGATAGTAGTGACGGGAAGACGAGGAAGAAGACATAATCAGCTACTGGATGACGGTAAGGAAATGAGAAGATACTGGAAATTGAAAGAGGAAGCACTAGATCGCACTCTGCGAACTCGCTTTGGAAAAGGCTACGGACCTGTCGTAAGACAGACTACGTAATGAATAAATGACTGAACGAATGAACAAACAAAAAAAAATGCCCCTACAGTGATGCAATAACATATAAAATGATACATAATTTGGGGTGCTGTCAGATACTGAGTTACATTTTTGTACGCCAAACAGTGGCAAAGACTTCCCCAGGCATTAGCACAATTACGGATCTTCATCACGTAGCATCACACGGAGCTACGTTTTGGTAATGCCTTGCGCCTGCCCTCTATGGACACCCTCTTGGCTTGGGCACAGAGACTAACCAATCGGGTCAGCCTACCCTTGCCCAGTGATCTCAGAATGTGTCGAAAAGCATTACTACGGCACAGTGGCAACTCCCCACTGGTGCCAAACTATACATGCTGGTCTCATGTACCGGTACTCACCAAGGTAGTACGAGTCCCCATAGAGACCTGCCGTCTTGGGTGAGGTGTAACGTGGCGAGTCCTGTCCAAACTCATCTGATCCATACTGTAACAAAAGAGAACGTAATATGTGAGTGACCAGCAATACTGCAGATGACCGTCAGGGTTGTGGCGACTATAACTAAGCTAGCATAAAGACCACTGAAATTTAAACAAGGAAGTATTAAAAGCAAACTTGGTCAAAAACACACAACATTCCCTCCCTCAGCTACTGCACTTGGTAGAATAACAATACGGATGAAGCAGTGCTGCCATCTAGATAAAATTCTTTCACCAAAGGTTGCCGATAAAAATAGACTGTGACAAAAATTCCAAACCCAGAAATCCACGAATTTTGTGAAATATCCAGGAGCTGGCTCAAGATTCCAGGAGCCAGAAAGGCGACAAGAAGCAAGTTCCACACCGAGGACACACAAATATTAGACGTCACCATACACAATTTAGTCACCCGAGTGACCTGACGGCCAGAATTTGTGCAGCCATCCTAGCCTCTCCTTTGGATTCCATGTAAGGTAAGAAATTTCAATACTCACTTAGCAACTATTAGCTTTACAAGAAGGATTATACCCCTCAGCGATAATACAGTACCACTTCCCGGACGGAAGACCGGCTATCCTGTCCGATTATTCGTGGTTTTATCTGGTGAACGCCAGTATAGCGTACCTTCCTTTGGACGAAAGACCAACTCCTGCCATATCCCTATCTCCTCAACGCCAATACTATCTGCATATCGTCTCAAGCTAAGTGATCTCTTCAGATCACTACGATTGACAGGAAGGAACTACGGAGCACTAAGACGACGACACCAGTTACTAGGATTGTGCTGACAGGCTGTTCAGTGAACCTACTTCCTGATGAAGTCCTACATCATGCAGAAGAAAGCGATGGGGCAACCACGAAGGAGCAGTTTGAAATTCATGTTACAAGGAACTGAAGAAGCCATTAGCATCATTCGCAGGCTGAAGCAGCAACCCCCCGGAGATGGTACTAATGGCTAGACAATGACTTAAGCACAGAATGATAATTCAAACTCCCGAACTTCATCCTGCAACTCCCCAGCATATATAACTCCCGCCACCATGCGCCGTTCTACATGAAAATCGTCGTCACAAAACACCCACCAACTTGAACATCCTCCCCCGACCACCCACACAAGTAGCTGCGTGCGCTGCGCCATTTCCTGTGTTCAATCAAAGAATTCCTCGTGCAAATGTATCCACCTCCACCTATTTCATTCTACAGACTCACCCTATGAACTTACAAACTTGAAACACAGGTCTGTAGGTCACGATTCAGAAAGAAAGTTACCATTTGTTTTCATGACGCTGAAAATAATGTCCCAATTTTTATGCTGTGTATAGGAAATACAAGTTAAAACTAATTAATAGAATCCCCTCCACTATGGTCTTGCAGTATGCCCACTGGCGTACAACATTTGTGGACTCGTTACTCCGTCTCCAGTACCGACTCTATATAACATAATGCCCATATGTATTTCAGCAATGAGAACAGTCAATTGCACCGAGCGTTAAAAAGTGTAAGATAAAAATGCTGCCTTTGAAGTCAAATTCCCACTTTTGACAAGACAGTGCACAACCAGTTAACTAAATAATATATTTTTATGACAGAGCTTTTCGATGTGAACGTCGTCCAAAAATATACGGATATTAAATATTTATTTTATGCTTAAAAATTATGCGACTTATGTTTACGCGTAAACCAAAAAACTCAGCAAATACATCAAATCGGTTAAACACTGAATTTCAGAGGAAGTTTTTGGAAAGGCCCACGTCAGTGAGTGGCGTAGATACGGTTCCCGCAAACCCCGCGGCGCGGGAGGCCCCAAAACGTAATTGGTACCACAGAATATCTGCCGCTATAGACGAGGTGTCGCATAAACCGATGTCGTTGTAACCGGGTTCAAATGTATTTACCTACCGACACGGTGTAATATCACATGAAGATATCCTCTTCATCACAGGATTTTCACTGCTTTGGCCAAGTTCTCATGCCTTAGTCCTTAGGGCCTTTATTTCATTACCCGAAGTTCAACAGGCAGAGAAACATAGCAATGAAGTACAACACACGATACATACGTCACTACCTCCATTATGGAGATCGTGCAGACGGCAGAGAGACTTGCAGGCACTTAGAAACATGGGAACGCTAATGCACTAAGACGATAAAAATTTACATCTGGGTCTATAAACAGGGAAACGAGTCGTTTATTTAGTTTCGACCAGATTGCAAAGACGAACAACTGCTGTAGGTTCGACCATAGATCCTCGGGTTCAAACACTTGCGCATCCGACGACAGAGCGTTCGTGTGTCGCCCTCACCTACGATACCGAAGATGAACATCAAAATTAAAAAGACAGGTAACGTAGCTTACGTATAACGTAACACTCAGGCGCGTTCCCGTAACCATTGTTGTCTTGGAGAACACCTCAAAAACGGGACAATTCTCAGAAAAAAAGTTATTGAACATAAAATGTATGTTTCGAGTTGTTCTACAACTTTTGTCTGAAACATTTCACATTTTAAGAATTCAGCGAGGTATCATAAATGTACATAGATCTTCATGTAAAGTAATCGGTATTCTGTCAGATTTCACTCAAACTTGAATTTTCTCCAGATTTTCGAAAAATGCTCATATATCAAATTTAATAAAAATCCGTCCAGTGGGAGCCGAGTTGTTCCATGCGGACGGACGGACAGACGTAACGAAGCTAATAGCCGCTTTTCGCAATTCTGCGAACGCGCCTAAAAATGGAGGGGTGTGCGATAATCGACCCACGCACCACAAACGTTTTCGATTCTTTGTGCTCCATTTCTCTTTCGAATGAAGTTCAGAACTTTACCTAGCCTGGTCTTCGGCGAGTCACCGGATTCCATAAAACGCAACCGGAAGCAGCGAGATCTCTGAATAGCAAAGGCTTTACACATAGTACGTGTGAGGCTCTTTCGTCCTTAGCCTGACACCATTTGCAATCTAGATCATTAACTGTTTCCACTCTAAACATGTGTTCTTCCAAATGACAGCGGTCGGTGAGAATTCCTGCTTCCATCATCAGGGTGCCCTGATTGTTTCGTTTTAGTCAGACAACGAACAAAGCAAATTCGAGTCACATCATCATCGTCGTCAACACCACCACCACCACCACCACCAACAACAACAACAACATATTCATTGCCGAACTGAACATTAACAACCATAATACTTGCACAGTCTATTTTGAGGAGGTAAGAGTATTTCGAGGGACAGATGTGCCTATAATACGGTATTCCAGTTGATGGAACGTTCAAAGAACACAAGCAGTGCTTGTGCTGTTCCTTCAGCACAACTAATGAGGCCACAAACGCAACACATCAATCGTCTTTTTTATTAACATCTGAGAAGCTACAGATAACAAGCCACATTGGCCAGACAGACCTGGGGACAGCGATTTCATAGCTTTTGGGTAACGTGCTAACAGCTGTCGGATTCTAGCAGTACTTTGCGCATGACGACAGCAAATGGCTGGGTCTCTTTGAAGTCTTCAGTTTACGGCCAACTATATCGATGTCATAACAAACCTCTAGACACCGCCCACCCGAATACCAGCAAATCCCCGCACTCCTACTACAATAATAAGTTTATATGGTGTAGATGAACACATGGTGTTATTTGTCCAGTGACTTTATTACGTGGGACGAAGCACGCTTTGTATGTGTCAGCAGACAAGGGGAATCAACACTGACATAGAGCGCTCGTACCTCGCTGTTTGGTGGACGAAGTGGCACTGAGACACGCTTTCCTCACAGTATTTCACTTTCTCCCGTATCTTTCCACTACTGCACCATACTCATTATTTCATGCACCGCCAACGCTACAGATTTATCTCACCAATTGAGGTAAAAGATAAGGTAAAGTTCACCCTAGAACAGGCCATGAAGGCCCAGACGGGGAATAGAGGTATAGCTCTACTCTTTCTTTAACCTCGGCGTTAGATGGGGGGTGGGTGGTCAACGCCACGCCCCGGCCGCTTTACCCCCGGGAGTGACCCGGTACCCATTGTACAGGTGGTTGGGTAGGCCCCAGGGACGGTCTGGACGGGTGCCGAAAATCTCGCCCCCACCGGGATTCGATCCCCGCACCGTCCAGCTCGTAGCGAGTCGCTGTACCGACTTTGCCATCCCGGCCCACTCTCACCAATTGAGAGCGTCCTTAAATAAAAACTTTTCTCCCGCTCTCTGCCTCTCAATTTGTAGCCATTTTATGCCTGCAGTCTTCAATTAATAGGCATACAAGCTGTATCATAAAATGCTTCGATTCCGACTCCATCCATTTCTATGCCAATTACGTATATTCTTAGACGACTGTTTAATCTACGTTATAAAAAACTTGTATTTTCCATTATAAGACAGTGAATGCACATACTCACTGGTAAGGAAATAGAAGTAGCACACATCGAAGCTAGGTGGGTAGAAAATACGGGTTTCAAGGCCACTAATTAATCTTATATGAGGTCCGTATTTTATCTCACACATATCGTTTGTCGGCTCATTTATGGCATAATCAGCCCACTCAACCGACCGTCCACCCGCGCGGCTTAAAAGTCACAAACGATATGTCGTACCAAATCAGGGCCCTGTATGTGAAGGAATCAAACCGCACTTAAATATGGCCCAACTCTCAAGTGTACGTCCGTAATACTGAACAGCTTCGATATCTGTTATTCATTCATTCTGCAGTCTGTCTTACGACAGGTCCGTAGCCTCTTCCAAAGCCAGTTCTCCGCACGGTACGATCTAGTGCTTCCTCCTTCAATTTCCAGTATCTTCTCATTTCCTTACGGTCATCCAGTAGCTGCTTATGACTTCTTTCTCGTCTTCCCGTCATTTCTATCCTTCCCTAACTTTCTTTCAATCATGTGCTTTAGAAGGCAGTTTCTAAGCAAGATGTGACCAATTCAGTAATGCCGTTTCAAAAAAAAAAAAAAAACGAAACTTGCTGACTGGCACCTCCTCATTGCGTGTTCATTTTGTGAAGGTCGTACACAGAACATTTTAAGAACAGGCGACGTTTTTAGCACAAATGAGATGTTAGGATTCAAGTCATCTGGGATGTCACAACGTGCCGAATTGTAAACAGCTACCGACGTTTCGAAGGTACTTCAGTATCAAGCAGTAATGGAAGTCAGTATCTGACCTTAACAATTAAGGCACTATGATCGTCGAGCGTCGTTAAACTATTTACACAATCGACACCACGTAACGTCCCACAACGTTTTACAGACACTTTCAATCTACAAAGTAAACATGTATCCTCCCTCCATCAACATTTCTTCTAAAACAGCAATGTTTCACAGGGCATCTGTACTGTTGACTATAACGACAGACTATTACACCTGCAAGACAATGCTAATGACTCTGAAACTTTAACAGGTCCAAAGGAAGACCAAACACTGGCATGGACACCACAGTCACTCCATGGCCGGCAACCTATGACTGAAGCAAACCGCACTCGACGAAGATGCGTCCTACGCATAACTAACACCGAGAGCTGTAACCGGGAACTCCACACGTCAAGGGTCAGGTCACAAACACATTAGATTACATGAAAGACACTTTAACGATCCACTACTTACAGCTGACATATGCAGAAAATGTGGCTCTGACAAGGAACAACATACAGACAGTTACAGTTGTAAGACTATAAAACCCGCCGACCACGATTATATACTACCCCCCCCCCCCGATTAGTCTCACAGTCAGTACATTTCAGACTGAAACAAGAAACAGAACCTATACGATATATTTCTAAACCCATCACCATCCCTGAGAATGTTTTGATATATACAATGCGTAATTCCACTGAAATGTCTGTTTAAAAAAAAGTTACGTAGTAATACCGACTTATGTTCTTGACAAGACCTGTATGTTTTCACGGCTAGGCTAGGACGGTAAGAAAACAATCCTACCCACGCCGTCAAGGTCAAAACCGTTCTCTTGAGTCACTAACAGTAGCTAAAAAAAGATTCATAAAAACATTGTTGAAAAACATAACAATAACGGTAAAATTCACAAGTATATCAAATTGACATTCGTAATTTATTTGGTAAACCTCGTAATTATAAATTATATTAAGAATTAATGACGACAATAATAATAATAATAATAATAATAATAATAATAATAATAAGGCAAAATGTCCCTGTCCACACCAGGAATGCATATAGAACATGCAGAAGTAGAGTTCCACTAAATTTCGGGATTAGATGGTGGTGAGTGGTCAACTTCACGCCTCGGCCGCTTTACCCCGGGAAAAACTCTCGGTACCCATTGAATATGAGGTTTCATGGGCCCCGGAGCCGGTCTGGACGAGCTCATGAAGAGAGGTCTTCCTGCCGGGAGTCGAAACCCGGACCACCCAACGCGTAGCAAGTCACTATACCGACTACGCCATCGCGGCTCCCAGTAGTAGTAGTAGTAGTAGTAATAATAATAATAACGGTTCGCCTATTAGTGTAAAGAGCTGTTGGGCTGAAGCAGACCTATATGCACACATCATTCATGTTGAACCGTTTAAGGTCAAGTGGTAAGCATATATACCACGCGCTGCACCTTACCACACAATAATGGATTTATGTTTCCTTATTATTTTCACCATAAACAGCGATTATTTCCCTAAACAGCATTAACTGGTCTTCAGAATGGACAATGACTATATTCTGTGTCGCCAGGAGCGAACTTCTGACGTGTAATTTAGATTGTCCTTCCTCAAACGGTTAAAACGCGGCAGTGGTGCTGCAGAGGAAACACATGCACACCTCAAATATGCAGCAATGACGGGAACTGCTACGCTGGTGACACTGCGCCAACATGACTATCGCGTTTCTAACACGCCACAAGATTCACAAGCCAACAAACGGCTGTTACGATACATTACGGTTGCATTTTTCGGAAATGTCTAAAATGCAGCAAATCTGAACTTACATTCAGCGGGTGGAAGGCTTCGGACGCTGTAGGAACGCAGACCAGAGAACTATAGCAACAAAACATTGTCACTGGCAGACCTTAACTACGGCACACGCTACATAAGACAAACGTCCTTTTTTAAAGTTAGCAACCACTCGTGAAAGTACAAAAAATTACAGGCAACACACACGTATTCACTGATCTTCTCTGTACATGCATCACTACGACGGATGCGTCAAAACATCCGGGTAAGTAGACACATTCACAATTACAACCAGTCGTGCTGGCCAATACACTGGCAAATGTGAGAGACTTCACGCCAAACGACAACCCCTTGGGCTACGGCGAAGGAAGGAGAGGGGTTGGGGGGGGGTGGGAGCCAAGAACAGAAGGAACGGGATGCGATATTGGTTGTCCGTGGTATGGCATGCCACCCCTCCAGCCCCACCACATTCGACAAACGACAGTAAGAAAATTGATCCTAAGACCTTCCGCAAACCACAGCCACACACAAAAAATACATCTTCCAGGTTCTTCGTGGTTACCAGGGCAATATATGCGTACATCGAATAAATAAACTGAGCAATCCCTCGTGAATATCGAGGTCGAGTTGTAAGCATTCCTGTTCCGTATTCGGAAGGTTTGGGGTTCAAATCTCTGCCCCGAGACGGGCTGTCCTAACGGTTTTTCCTCAGTCCCTCCTGGTAATTACCGTGGCAGTAGCTCACGACTCCTTTCTCACATTCTTTAGACATCGGCATTCGTTAACCATCCAAAAATGCAATGCTACACAGCCTCGAGCTACCGAAAGCGTCGCTAAATAAACCGAGTATTAATAAAGAAAAATAAAACACCAGTCCTCTCGATGTACTTCTACAGGTAACCGCGTGGAGAAGGCAAGCAAGTGAGAGAGCGGTCGAGCTCGGGAGAGAGAGAGAGAAAGATAGAGAGCGGGAGGGTGGGCGCGGACAAACCCAAACCTCCTTCACTGACCACCAATTTCATGCCATATCTACGTTTCATTGCATTCCACTGCCGACAATCGCTACTGCGAAATGAACACTGTTGTACCCTTCGACATCTGGTAATACTGTGCATCACATGTAAGACAAACATGGAGGGAAAAAGACAGCACAAAGAGGAACTAAAAAGAAGGCAGTGGGAGAAATAAAGAGCAAAAGGATAAAAACGAAGGAAAATTAACAGCAGAACGCAGCAAAGAACGAACGAAACAAGCACACAAACACAAAAACAAAGAAACAAAACAAAATAAGGGTGGAATGAGAGGTACAAACGTGACAAATAGAAAGGATTTATATTTTATTAATTATCTAGCTACGACAAAATGTCTTTGTCACAGTGCCAGCTGGTCAGGCGTGTCGCTCACCGGGGTGTTCTCTATATCAATAGTGTGCCGATCCCAGTGGCCGCGTGGGTCTGCGGCCGTTCGCTTGCTGGGACTGCGGGTTCAAATCCCGCCGGGGGTATGGATGTCTGTCTCTTGTGAGTGGTGTGTGTTGTCAGACAGAGGTCCCTGCGTCGGGCTGATCACTCGTCCAGGAGTCCTACCGATTGTCATGTGTCTGATCGTGATCATGCAGCCTCGACAATCAGGAGGCCCTGGCCCATGGGGAAAAAATATCGATAGTGTAATTAGCAAAATTGACAACGCAAAAGTGCCACAGGAACCGGCCGGGGATTGAACCTCACACGGTCTTGGAAATTTCAATCATGTCCCCAGTTTCTGCGGAGAGTTTTGGGCGATACTGAGTCGCCACGATGCCGCGACTTAGAAGCTATAAACACAGCCGCCGCGGCCACCCGCACCCAGAAATTCGATCAAAAGACTTTAATCGGCACGTAGTCAGCCAACTATCTCACTTGGTGAAAACAAAAGAACGAATGGCACAGGAAAGGACACATGCAGAAAAACTCACTCGGCCACACACGGCCGACACCAGAACACAATGAATGCAAGGGCACAGAGTTTTTCTCTCCCTACAAGGAATCTTCTTGATTTAGAGGAGAAATTTCAGGCCATAGCGGACATCTGTTGCCAGCTATGTCGGTCATAGCACGAGGCGAGGCGGACCAGTAACACCCCCTTCCCCGCCAAACTTCCATTTTTAGGGATACTATGGGACTTCAGGCGGCTCGGGGCTCTCACAGCAATGTTCATAAAACTTTCACGTTTTGCACGGCGGGAAGATCTGCCCTTAAACGCTAATACCAGATTATTTTCAAAACACACACTACTGCACAGTGCTTAAACTGTGTATATCATCAGGGCTTAACAAACGGCATTATCTGAAACATCTTAATGCTGTAAAACTGGTTATTCCTGTCTCCTAGGCTGCAAAGCAGCGTAGAATGGAAACAATTTAAGAATATTTCGTGGAATATACTGTCGCCAACTTCAGGGTAAGCAGAGGGAAGTCAGAACATTGGCAGACTGCACAGCTCCATCACATTCCCGAAGACACCTCCAACTTCACGATGTTTCGTGTTTAACGACGCAACCAGCCATGGCTATCGAGTCTTCTTTAAGTGTTAAATACAACTGGCCGAAATGGTCCGAATACGGATGGACATACAGAAAGATGGATGGACACACAACCATACATAAATGAATGAATAAATAAATAAACAAATAAATAGATACAAAAACGACCTTCTCGAAAAGTTTCACAGCTAGTCAACATATGGCTGTATAAGGTGGGCTAATTCTACAGAACATCCAAAGGGTTTCCCGCACGACTGGCAACTTTCCAAGGCACACACCGACACGCGAGTTTCATTTGGCTTTCGGCATTCCTTGTCTTTACCATTTCATCACAAAGTATATTGGCAGACACCGAAGGCTTTCCAAATCCTGTCGATGAAAATGCTCACAAAACTGGAAAAGGCGACGCCCCCAACAGGCTTCAAATTGGTGGCGAGCAAGCACGCGTGCAACTGCGATATTTCAGGTTCCCGTTGCGATGTAGTTCAAGCCTTCGCTCTTCTGGGATATTACGCGGCGTAGGTTAGCAGCTATTCACCGACGTTTCAGGGCGGCCAATCGGTACCATCTTCAAGGGCCAAGCAGTCGACTCTTCACAAGATGGGGCAGCAGATGCGCTGTCCTGAAACGTCGGTACCCAGCTGCAAACCTACGTTGCGTAACATCCCAGGCGACACCAAGACACACGGCTGACAGCCATAACATCACTCCGACATGTGCAGAAATGTGCGGTGTTAATTAATATAGTACGTACGTATAGCACAACGTATCAAATTTATTACTGTCGATATTGCGGCCTAAGAAAACTGACGTGGGCAATGTATACTGATTACGTGACACTTCATGATTTGCTCGTATAACGTAATGTCGTCAGCAGACTGTCATGCACCGGTGGGCTGGCTTTGGAATGGGAGGCCGTACACCTCTGTGCCTGCTTCTCTTCTCTCACGGTTTGAACTGCGGCCAGAGCTTACAGAATTCTACAGACAATAATTACCTCCCTGGTGCATGACCTGCCTGGAAAAGCTTCTTGTTGCACAGCTGCAGAGTTCAGTAACGAATTCAGAAAGACCTTACAACAGAAACTTTCCCTAACACGCTAGCATACAGAACTTCCTGAACACTGTACAGTGGAACCACCTCAGAAGTTCGAGCGGTCATATTCGCTTTCCTTAAGCTATGGAAGTGTTACGGGATAGACCAGGGCGGCCTTAAATACCAACACGTTCGTACCTGGCTCAATAAAGAATATCCTGACTGAAAGCTAAGGAAGACACGCCAATTCACACAGACACAATATTATACACAACCCACAAAGAACAAATCACCAATGAAAAAAGGACAAGAGAATGCCATTATCTGTGAGTTTATGACATTGAAGCAGGTAGTTGGGACATCCTGCTCTTAACGAATTCCCGTTAAATTAACAATTTAAGGGCTTCTGAACCCGTTCAACATTCCCCACTTAGTGTACAACGGAATAATAAAATTTACGGTAGCACTACCAGCATATCCTGCTGTAGCACGTGCAGGATCAGCAAGTGGTATGACCCTGCCAATGACCGAACGACTTGCTCTCACGCTATACACTGCAGGTACACAGCCGCACTGACTGCGAGGGAAAAGTCCACACTGCTTAACGCGGCATATTTCTGCACCACGCCACTCATTATCTTCAGCTCCCACAGATGCCGTGATTTCAGGCCTCCGCCACGAAGTTGATGAGATCTGCGCTCTTCTGAGATATTACGCGGCGTCGTGTGATAATTGTTTACAGACGTTTCGGGACGTGTCGGTCCCATCTTCACGGGTCAAGAGTCCGAGTAGGAAATAAAGAAAGCCAGCAACCTATAACGTAGATTCTGGAAAGTACGGCGGGATAGTAATCCGTAGACATGATGACAGCCAACAGGGTAGAACCGGACGCGAGGCCAGGCAGACGTAAGCAACTCCAAAGAAAGGTTCCGACATAACGACGGAACTCAACCAAGTCGAGATACCTGACCAAATACACAGTTAAGTATGACACGACGTAGCTTCGATTTCCGGCAGGCGCAGATATTTTATACTTTTATTTACTATATTTTAAACTGCGACTTATACTAAGAATCGGAAGAAACACAGCGTGCACTGTATGACGACAGTTTTGAATGTTAAACCTGGTGGTAAGTTAAGAGAGTTAAACAGCATTTATATACTGATCACAAAGCTGAATCACGCAAGCAGCAGATCCGTTCAATATCACGCGCCATCCTGTGGAATATACGTAGGTGCAAGACGACGTGCCAGGATGTGTAACGATGCAGAGGTTGGTCATTTTGGACATTACTTCTAAAGGAAACAAGAAAAACGTTACGCGATTATGCCTACTGATCCAATTATTCTTATTTTTAATGTCCAGGTAACAACAAATCCGTTATCCTTTGATGACATTTCTGACAATCTCCGCAGTAAGCCCCTTAACCCTTTTACGAGTGAAAGTGGAAGTAAGATGGTACTTTTCTATCCAGTGATCCCTGATTTCCGAAAGAGCACTGCTTTTGGAAGGTCCCCAGCCTTCGCCCATTTGTCCTTCTGGTAAGAGTACCATGCACACAGGAGTACGGAGCATTGATGGAAGGATACAGACAGGGGACAACCGAAGTACGCGGATAAAGACATGTCCTTGTGCCACTCTGTCCACCACAATTCTCACATGGACTGACTTGGGACAGAACCCGGGCCTCGGCGGTGAGAGGGCCGGCGACTAACAACCTGCGCCATGGCACGGCCCCTTTTTAAGACTAAATTAACCTGAATTATACATAAAGATTCAGTTCGTACGGCAGAGTGAACACTCCGTCTCGGTTATACAAACCAGTAAGTTAATGCTGTATAGGGACATGATCACAGCTTGTTCTGAGAACCACACAAAAAAGAAAAAAAAAACACACTCTCTCTGTGAGAAGAACGTGCCATTTTTGTATGTTAAAACCTGGTGGTAAATAATGTAACCACTGGGCTTTAAAGGGTTAAAACATCAAGTTGTGAAACAGCCAGTATTAGAAACAACGGAGTTTCGCAAACAAACGCCCTTCTGGTCTAACTGCAATGCAAGTGCAAAGACCGAGGAGGCACAAAGCCATCCTTATTCTTTGGTAAATACAGCTAAATTGGTAGGCGAGGGCTGGTTCGGTAGCTTCATGATACAAACCCTCAATTAACTCGGACAAAAACCTTTTTTCCCGATGCATGAGTAAATATATGTGAAATAAATGCATGATTTTACCACGTTTGAGATGAAAAGGTTGCAGAATTCGCATGCAGTGGAAAAACATAAAATATTCCTTTTGAAACTCCGGAAGAGAAAATAAAATCTACAACCAAGTAATCCAGCTTACTAATGATGAAAATGATGAAAATATTTTAGTACAGTGTATCAATGTAACTGAAATATTAAAAGAGACAAGATTCAAAAAAATATTCAAATTCCCCAGCTTGATTTATAACACACGTCACAAAATAGCCGCTATATAAAAAATAACCTCTTTCTGAAATGCCACGCAAACACTTAATGACTTAAGTACATGGACTTCACCATTTATGACAAACTTATAAATTCTTACACACAGCCCATGTAATATCCATCACCCAATCTCATTCCAATCTACATTACATTTACGCCCACAACAGAAAGACAGCCGTTAAAGCCCAACGAATCTATCAAATCTTGGAAGCTCTCTTATTCTACGAGTTTCAATCCCCGTTCATTAGTTTCGCAGATAAAAGAAGCGGACGGACAGACATGACATCCACATATGCGTTCACTTTATAGGGTCTACACTTCGTGATGTAAACTGAGGCTTTCTTACATTTGCCACTGTACTTGTGACCATCGGACAGGGCATAATTATACGAGTATATGGCACCAATAATACATAACGCAAATTTTATTGTCTCTGGGCATGTCAGCTGTCACAGGAGTTTTAATGCACGGGTTTATCCTGCATCCACCGGGAACTTAGTCCGTATTTATAGGCCGATTAATCCCACAAAGTCTCCATATTTAGCTGCAGGTAACATTAGTGAGACTAGGCCGATGTCAGGTCGGGACAGTGCGCGATGTCGCGTGCGCGTGGATCAGTGTGTTTCTGCAATCAGAGCGGTGGAAGTGCCAGTATTCGTCTGCTTACGTAGCAGCTGCAGTCATGTGACTGAGGTACGATGGCCATAAGGTTTGTGAGTTTCGCGCTGAAAGTAGCCATGTAAAATGACTGGGACTTTGTAGATGTAACCATGCTATACCCTGCATTTCAAACTACGTTATTTCGTGGGAAAGTCTCGACGTGTTCTGCACTCCCGGCGGATGCACGATTCCCATGCAATAAAGCTCCCGTGCTCGGTGACATGATAAAATGGACACATGAAGTATTTACAAATAACCATGGAGTGTTTGCTTACGAAAGCAAATATTTTATCTTACTTCCGTTCTAAATGAACAATGGGATATCTCCTATTAAATAAATGAGTCAAGGCGTGACTTCAGCCGTATTTCATGTAAATAAGTTCACTGCAATCACAGTAACTGAACAAATTACAGCTGTTGGTTAATGAAGTGCTGGCAGGACACGTGTAATGTGCAGACAGTGTGAAAGCCGTCATAATGAATGCTCTGCTGTCCCAGGGGTAAAGCGGCCGTGGCGTGGCGTTGACCACCCACCCCCATATACCGCCGAGGTTAAAGAAAGAGTAGAGCTATACCTCTACTCCCCCTCTGAGCCTTCATGACCTGTTCCAGAGTGAAATTTACCTTTACCATATTACAGTACTTTATACGGTAAAAAAAGGTCAAGTTCACCCTTCTGCAACTCCCATCTGCATCTAGCTAATCTAAGTGGTCTCTTCCTTGCACGCACTTTTCACCTGCCCTCATGCGTGTACCTGTCCTGTCCGTCTCGTCCCCCAGCATGTTACATTAATAGTAGCCTATTTGTTGAGTGAAGAGGTAAAGCGACCGGGGCGTGGCGTTGACCACCCACCCCCATCTATCGCCGAGGTTAAATAGAGGAGAGCTATACCTCTACTCCCCCGCTGGGCCTTCATGGCCTGTTGTAGGGTGTTATTTTACACTATAATGTGTATCAACTAACTAACTAACTTTATGGAGCAGTCCTTCCTGAGAAGCTAATAGGTCCTCTGTCAATAAATTCCCAGCATTATATGTAACATGCAAGTTCATTACCGCATTCACAACAGCCCGCCACACGTCACTGTCCTGGGCCAGATCAATCCATTCCACGAACCCCCATCCCACTTCTTGAAGATCCGTTTTAATATTATCCTATACTGGACTTATTGTGATAAACAGTACTCGTATATTATTAACAGGGAATAGTGTGGAAAGAAACGATCCTCGAATATTTCAGGCAATGTCGTACCACAGCATGGACAAACTGAGGAACCCCACAATCAACGTTGGTCAGGGCTACCGGCGTTGGAACTGTGAATCGAAACCGAGAACCTCCGACATTCGGAGTGTTTATCACTAGTCAAGAATACAAGGTTTGCTGTTTCGGGATAAAATTGCACATCAGCGTTACAGCAGTAAGAGGCTTCAGTCGTTCACGCCTTCCTCTCATCACATCAGCCACCAAGAGAGAAGCACATCTGCCTGTCGTCACACTGGAGGCGGTCCCTGACAGACTCAACCAGATTCGGCACCCATTATTCTAAACTTCCTCCAAAACACACTCACAGAAGTGTACACAGTCACTCAGCCTACTGAGCGTACAGTGAGAGCTTGCAAAAATGAGGAACAATGAACTAAGCTACATTCCTGCAGTACATGCCAAATCTTGAAAACACAGCCAGCGACGTACAAGATCCTTCGATTTCATTGGCTTAAGAGGACAGTAACAGCCTATTTATAGAGGGAATAGCCGAAGAGTCCCTACCGGATGGACAATGCATATCGTATCGTACCAGACTGCGCTCACTACTAAGTACGCGCACCTTTAAAAAACATTGGCGGGAGTAGCACTGCGCATGCGTACTAGTGATGCTACGACGTCGCCCATGATTCAAGACATGATGTGCTAGGTGTGCTCACAAAGTACTTCCAGAACCAAAAATCTCTACCAGAAAAACAGCATAAATAACAAAGAATTAAACAGCAACTTTTACACCTATTCCATACTCTATCCCCATCTTTGCATAAAGTGCACAAGACAAGTGCGACTGGGCAATAAACTGTCCTCATTCACGTATGTACAATACAGACATCGGAAACCTTCACTCCTCAACCGGCAACGACAAAACTTCGTGCGAATCAAACCAGATATAGCGACAGCCATTCCATTTTTTAAACCCATAAACCGCAACACCAACTAGCATTTAGGCGGCTATGGGGCCGGGGGGAAGGTAGAGGACAAAAATGTTTAACCAGACACGCAATGAAAAAAAGCATTGTGAATTATTATCATTACAAGTATGATAAATAATGCGTGATTTCAGGCCTCCGCCGCGATGTAGATGAAATCTGCGCTCTTCTGGGATATGACGCAGCGTAGGGTGGTAGTACTGTACCGACGTTTCGGGAAAACCTATCGGTCCCATTTTCAAGGGTCAAAGATGGGACCGATAGGTTGTCCCGAAACGTCGGTACCAAATTACCAATCTACGCTGCGTAATATCCCAGAGGAACGCATATCTCACGTGACATAGATACAAATTAATAATAATAATAATAATAATGAAACTCAGTTTTTTCTTTACCTATCCGTTCCTCATCCTTCGCAGTCTCAGTCCATACTCTGTAACAACTAATCTACACATCTTCCTCTTCCTCTCCTATTCCTTCTTGTTAGTGGCTCGTTTATAGTTGTCCTATTTATACAGATCTTTCCTCCCACCGTGGGAAAGTCAAAATGTTCGTACGCACCGTCGGAAATGTCGCATTTTCATGACTTGGGAAACCCCCAGCACATTTGGCGTCCCGAACTGAATTGTGTCAGACACCGGGACAGAGCACTTTAACACATAAAACCAACACTGCCCCAGAAAACCCAGGGCGATAACAAGAACACGCGCCAACAATGGCGTGCCCATACTTGAGGCGATGCACTGATGAATTCTAAACAAAATGAGACGAAATCAGTGAAGATCACAACATTTGTCTCTCACAGAACAGGAAAACCATGAGCCAGACAAGGTAATTCAAATGGACGAGGTCCGTGTCTATTCTGTATTCATTACAGAAAGGTGCTGTCATCCAGGGACCAATGCCAGCAACTTTTGTTCACCAGCAGCAGTAAAAACATCTCGTGTTATGATCGCTTAAACAAGAATGTATATTTCCTTCTCTGTTGAGGTTAAGATATAAAAGTTTCGCGACTTGCATTTCCATCACGTTCCCATACTCAGCGTTGGAATATGCTCACTCAATCAAACTGTACATACACACAATTCCCTCTCTGCCTCCCACCCATGTTTCGCTTTTTATTATTTCCGTCTTCGTTCTTCGCGTTTCCTTCCGCGAATGGATACACCGCCACAACGGGACCAACACGGGGAAAGAAGGTTTATGTTATGTCCTCGCTATACGGAGTCAAGACGTGACCGAAATAATTTTACTGCTTTCGATTCTTCAGCTGAACTTCTTCTGTGCAGCCACAGTATGTTTCCAAATTGGACAATACTTTACTGGCACATCAGGCGTGATGACAGCCAACAGTTCCACTGAATATACAGTCGAAATCGGTTATAACGTCATGAAACGGACTGGATATTTTGTGTCGTTATAAACGAGTGTTGTCCTAACCGAGTAATATAATGTTGTGGTTAACAGGGAGGAATTGATTGGTACCACAGAGAATATGACGATATAAACGAGGTGACGTATAAGACAATGTCGTTATAACCAGGATCGACTGTATTCCATTTCCGCTGAACTCTGACAGTAATATACTGAACAAGTAAAAAACACGAGATTTGTGGTTCTCAGATCGGCGTTGCTGAAGATTCAAGTCTCCTGGGATGTTACGCCGTGTAGATTGGTAAGTGGTTACGAGCGTAACGCCTCCATCTACAAAACGCAAGCGGTTCAAGTTCTTAACTGACTTGCATCTCATGTCACACGAAGAACATAAACAACACTCCTTTCGTAGTTAGTACTGGTTGTTAAATGATGTTACAACTGATGGGATTAAAACAAAACGACAGCAGCTATACCTGGTGCAACGTTCAGATGAGACCACTTAGCTACATAGTAAGTGGTCACTGTAGGTGCCGTCCTGCAAACTTGGTTTACCCTAGATTTGGGGTTGCCACGGCGATGCTGATGCAGATTCCAGTCTTCAGGGATATGACTCCGTGTGGATCGGTTAGAATCAACCGATCTTTCGGAGAAACTTACTGATGTCCTTTGTTGCATCTCGAATGCCACATAAGAGCCAATGTACTTGCACGGACTGCAACAGTCTGGCGACTGCCCATTTAGAACACACGCTTCAATGCTAAGTAGATAGTCTCAACTGAAAGTTGGACTACAGAAATTCTGTAAAGGACACCAAACCATATAAAAGTTTACACGATATCTCTAAAATTGTAGCAGGCTTCATATTAAGTTTCAACAAAATGTATCAAATATCAAACAATTTGTCAGAAAATAAATTTAACATGTTTTGGAGTTCTGTATTTTCATCTCTAATAAGAACAGTTCACATTTAACTGTACCGCTATCCCATTACTTTTCCACAGAGTCCCCGCCACAAGTAAGGAATTATCATATCTTGGGACAACCTTTTCGATTCCCTGTTGACAGAGTCCGTGTCCTGTGTTCCACCTTGCGTTCATCTTTAAATTTGTGACCACCACGATTTTGCTTCGGCACTGCAAAAACGACCACCGTTCGGCGAAGAATTCCCCCGACATGATCACGATCTGCGTTATATTCTTATATTTCTACGTTCTGACCGACCCTCCTATAATACGCAGCGCCTACGGTGAAGTTTCACTGAGAGGGTGAATCTAAAGGACGAAACGCAACGGTCGTACTCATACAAACATAACACATTAAGTTCCATCAAAACCTGTCTAGCGATTGTGCAGATACACACAAATCCCACTGAAGCCCTTCAGTAACATAGCGCTCAAAATTATTAACCCTTATTGGTCCAATGTCGAGTTGAACTCGACAAGGCTTTCCGTCGTAACAGGTCCAATGTCGAGTTCAAATTACATGCTATTTTACAGTGTTACATGTTCGTTTTTCCTGCGCTCCTGTCATCTAATAGCCGCTTTTGAAATTCGAAGATAAGACACTTTTCTGGCAAAACAAATTGGACCAAACTGTTTGAATTCACGGAAATAATCTGGACTGCAATGGGTTAAACTACACCAACATTAAAACGGCTGGACAACAATGGGTGTACGTACTGTAAGTACACCATACCGAGTCTGCCAGAACGCGTACAGTTTGGGCCCTGTTAACCGCTGATGGTTGAACATGTAGAAAGAAACAGGTTTTCAATTTTTAAAACAAAATCACTTTATCGTTCGAGTTTTTTCACACAAAGGCGTTCAAAGAGACCAAGGGCACTGAGAGAGGAACAGAAGGGTAGCAGTAAAACTGTAATTGAGTTATCGAGGGCAGGAGTTGAGACAAGTAATGAGAATCCGCCCTAGTCAAACCACGCGGAATTACTTGTTATTTGGCACAGTTGATAGCCTGGCTTGTAGGCAAGCCAACCTACACGACAGCGTCTTTTAAATGTATCGTTAAAACCAACAGTTTCGAAATTCAATAACGTTTCGATGGTACTGTCAGGACTATAAGGCATTTAAACCCAAAAATCAACAGTTTCTCAGGGTCAGATTTCGAAGTTTTCGGAGCATTGTATCATTAGGCTGCATACAGGTTAAATCCTTTACGAAACACACACACTTAACCTGCACAGTTCGAGAAATGCCAGTCGAGGTTTGACACTGTCATTAAATCCCGCGTTTAAATCTCTAGGTCCATAACAACTCAAAACTATCAACAGAAGTAGTTCCGAACGGAACTAAGGTTGAGATCTGCGCTCTTCTGAGACATTACGCAGCGTTAAGTGGTAGTTCTGTACCGACGTTTCGGGACAACCTATCGGTCCCATCTTCAAGGGTCAATAAGTCCAAGAGCATGGGACCGACAGGTTGTCCCGAAACGTCGGTACAGAACTACCACTGAACGTTGCGTAATATCCCAGAAGAGCGTACATCTCGTCTACATCGCGGCGGAGGCCTGAACTCACGTATGGAACTACGGCTGGTCAGTTCCGAAATATTCTACTCCTCACACAGTTTTCTTTCCATGCCTGCTACGCATGCGCACTGGACTGCCTATGTGTGCCTAACGCAGCCAGTGCGATGACATCCGCTCACGAAGTCGAAAGCATCGTGTAGCTGACACGAGTTCAAATCCATGGTAACCGTGCAACGCAATCTAACACGCACGTAGTACGAAAAAGAACCTCCAAGCACAAAATCGATTCGTCACTGATTTATGAAAAACACGATGCGTTAAAACAACAACAAAAAATTAACCTGAAGAAAACGCACTTCTGACGAGAATGCTCAACGTACTAGGGGGGGGGGGGGGGGGGGGGGGGGGGAGGTGTGTGTGTGTGTACAGCATACAAAGAAAACTGTGGCTCATGAAAGCCTGCAACGTGCTACACTGAAAGACATAATCAGAAATGTCTGCATAGGCGACTTACTTGCCATACTTGCGAAATTCTACCGATATATGAAATCGAAGACAACGATCCTCCGAAATGGTTCAATATGCGAATATCGCGATAAAAAACTGATAAGAATCTGAGATAAGTACTTTTCAGAGCCAAAGCTTCCTTTCCCGTTTGCTTCAACGTTAATCGTCACATACGTTAAAACTGTGGAGCATTGACATTCTAATAGTACGTAACGCCCGGAAAATTGAACGTGTGGAGTGGATTTCTGCGACATTTTACAATCGTTTACTTTAGCTAAACTGTTGGCACTGTAAGCGGGGGGGGGGGGCACTAGACCCGCTCTCAAACAAACCGAGCTCCACCCAATTTCAGTCTAAGAGTTCGACCTGCTCTGAATGCCAAGTTTCATAATCGCGGAGTTAAAAGCAGTGGACTGATGTCCTGGCCTTCAGTTAAGTCCAGCTCTTACACCATCTCTATGTTTTTATGTCGGGATATGTTAAACGCATCATATACGTGGAGAAAGCGAAGAAAATCAGTTATTTACGTGACGACGGTGGACACACAATTTACTTGCGCGAATAATGTCGTGCGCGCATGCACGCACGTGGGCAAGGTCTGAACAGTACATTACAAACACCAACATCACACGTCTCAAAACAAGACAATTCACCTTGAAAACGAAGAAGGTCCTTTTTTCGACAACCACGGAGTTCAACTACAAGTACGTACGCCAAACGAATGCTGACTGAATGGGGCAAAACGTTCAAGACCTTACACATTCCGCTATCCGCAGCTCACGCGCGGACCTTTAATCTTAATAACACTTCAGCAGAATCAGGAAGCACAGCTTGATAAAATTAAGACTTGAAGAATCACGTGACGAGTGGAAAAACGTAAAAGACATACAGCACCCAATGTTACCACGTCATTAAAACGTATGGGAGAGTCGAGGTAGAGTTCTAAATTTTCTTAACCCGGCACTATATGGAGGTTGTTGGTCATTTGTGCGCGCAGACTGCTATGTGCCAGGAAAGCAGGCCGCCGCCGGTATCAATCGGACAGCAGGTTCCGGTGGCTTCCGTCTGGTTGCGGTGACGAAGAGCAAATTTTTCTCTCGACCAAAAATCGGAACCCCAAGTCGCCCGGCCCATGACCTAGTCCAGAGTTCCAAACCTACAGTTAGCAAACATTTCATGTGTATTCAGTGGAGGTTCCTATGGAATTTAGAGTAATCCCTCGGTAAGCAAGCAATGGCTTTACAAGTTTTCCCTTACGCTAGATGCACAAATGTCTTTTTCTCATTTTTCGAGCCACGTTTCGCTTATACAAGCTCCTTTACCCAGCAACCTGACGTTCCAAAAGCCTCTTCTTCGCTGTCATAGTTTCTGGATTCTTAGCGACTGCGCAGGACGTCACAACATCCCTTAGCGATCTGCGCAAAAGCAGCAGCATCCTAGATCTCTCTTTTCTTTTGTACATTTGTTATGACGTTCACTCTTCACGGTGTTAAAAATTTTGCATCGACAAGATCTTACAAAATTGTAGTGTTATGGTGCTTAGAGCAAGCAAGCGGCTTTTTTTTTTTTTTTTTTTTTTTTAATACAACTTTCATGACGTAACATTCACTTATACACAGGTTAACGGCTAAGAATGTAATTTAAACATGGTAACTAACCACTAGCTTCTTCTTTTACATTCAGGTACCGTTCTGTGTTGCATGAAGGACAACATATATGTCTTAAGGACAAACGTTTGACCTGCAGAAACAATTAAAATTTATAACCTTAGGATTAATGGAAAAATTAACTTTCCTTTCACAAATTTTCATTTTGCGAGCAGTTCTGGAGGTATACAGAAAATTTTGATGAAGGACGCAGGCTCGTAAACCGAATGATACTGTATTTGCGTGGACTGCATCTCACACGTTTTTCATTTTCAACTAACACTCTTTCAACTATGACGTTTCTTTACAAAGGTACTTCGTATTTCTAAAATTTCTTACGTACAAAAACTAAAAACTATTCTGGGAACAAAATGTGACATGTCCATCCTCCAACAGACAAAAAAGACCGTTAACTGTGTCTGAAAATGGCACCATAATATGCGCGAGACCGAGCGCAGTGCTGCACACGCCTTCTAGTAACACTGCTATTTGCAGATTTGCTCCATCACAAAAACAAACATTAAGAGAAGACTCTCCCACGTGTACAATGACACATGTGACCCTGAACATCCCACTGAAGTAAATGAAGCGTTTATTCAAAACTAAGAGATCGTATATGCACAAGGGATCGAATCCCGGCGGGGGCGAGATTATCCGCAGCCGTCCAAACCGGCACTGGGGCCCAACCAGCCTCCTATACAATGGGTACCGGGTTTCTTTCCCGGGGGTAAAGCGGCCGGGGCGTGGAGTTGACCACCCGCCCTCATAGCGCCAGGGTTAAAGAACGAGTAGAGCTATACCTCTACTCCCCCTCTGGGCCCTCATGGCAGGTTATAGGGAGACCTTTACCTTTACCTTTTATACACACACTAGTGTCAGTGTTCCACGACCTACAAACTTAAACTCTGAATATTATCATTTTGACATTTCAAAGTCCAGGGTGTAAGAGACATGGGCGGAATATGTGTTTACCGCTACATACACAGGATTTTATTCAGAACACCTTAACATAATTGCTATTTTAATTTAATGAGATACAAAAAAAAATCGCACGCTCGCCTGCGGATCGTATGGCCGTACTAAAGGCGTCGCGACGCATGTACGTAAGTGATAGTAATATTGCACGTCACTGAACCATACAGTGATACCGGATTCAAGATTAATTTCATTTATAAGTGATAACCACTGCCTCAAGACTCGGGTAAGGCTCTCACATAAACCACAGCGCCACACAGCGACGTCAGTAGGCGCCACAGATTGCGTTATTGTGTAAATACGAATAAAGCAACTGACAATTGTGCGAAATACAGACACCTATGCAGTAGGTAGTCAACGCTAATATATTCACTTGCCGAGTCAGAGAGAAGGGGTTTATACAACGGCGCTCCCAAGTGCTAACAGCCAACAGCGTCGGTCGTACATACATGAAATATGAGTATGGAGGAGCATTAGTGGAATGATACTGGCGGGGGAAAATCGAAATACTCGAAGGAAACAAGACAGGCCAATGTACGTATAAACGTAACATTGAGGCGCGTTCGCGTAACCATTGTTGCCGTGGAACAGCAATAAGTATTGCATATTCTGAGTGTGTGTTTGCAGCCTTAAGTTATCCAACACGCAAAGTGCATGCGCCGTATTATATTGTCATCTGTGGCCTGTCTGGCTCTACCATATTTTTCCGCATTATTTCATAAACGGCACGATTTTCGGGGAAACGTTATTGAACATAAAATGTATGTTTTGATTTTCTCTACATTTTTCTGAAACATTTCTCAGTCTAAGAAGAATTCAGCGAGATATCATCATTAATGTACATAGGTCAGTATCCGTTATTACTGTCACATTTTAATGAAACTTGAATTTTCTCAACAGATTTTCGAAAAATGTCCAAGTATCAAATTTCATGAAAATCCGTCCAGTGGGAGCCGAGTTGCTCCATGCGGAGCTAATAGCCGCAATTCTGCAAACGCGCCTAAAAACAATTGTTCCAGTACCACTCTGTCCTGAGATCGAACCCCGGAGTCCGCTTCGCGGGGCCAGCGACTAACCGCCTGAACAATGGCCCTGCCGCACAGCACGTCCTCGCTCTGCAGTCAGCATGACGGAAGACACGCATTAACTCCACATCAAGTCTGTGCGAAACATTTCGCACGCAGCCGCTTCTTGCTGGGCGTCGGTAACACAGTCGCCTACATTACCTCGTGCAAGCCAACACAAAGTAAACGGATACGTCTTCAACATATGCCTGAAGAATGCATTCAGCGGGATCAAATAAATATCACGCAGAAAAAAAACAAGCTATTAAAATGTGATGACGTCACATCCCCCCCTTAAACCCCGACCAGCCCAGCTATAAATATCAGCAGCAAGGCTTCTCACAATGGACCAACACTACTAGTAACCGTTCGGAAAACACTTCTCCTTACTGGACACTAACCGATGGATGCCATTTCTGCGACGGTCAATACAGCACCGGCGTCATTTAGCAGCGCAGTACTTTACACCCATGTTGCACGTTCCCAGCAGAGTGCAAACCTGTTCGTTTATTCCACGGTATGGACTGGAGAGTAGCTTGGCTGTGCACAGAGCCGCGCTCATCAAGTTACGAAGATAAAGTCCCACCCCCACAATCGAACTCCGGTAGCCTAGTCTGTTTACCCCCCGTTACTACGCCGACAATTGCTGCTTTCGAAACTACACACTTGAGCTTCTCGCGGCAATGGCTATGAAACAGGGTGTTTTACGGAAAAAACGGCTGGCACAAACCGTATTTCCCGCCTCACAAAGACGCTGCAAGTGATACGACGCACCGTACATTTAGCAAGGTACTTTTGCGGATTTAATAGCGTACTTGTGGGCCGGGATAACGTAGTCGGTTTAGCGACTCGCTACGGGCTGGACGGTCCGGGGATCGAATCCCGGTGGGGGCCAGATTTTTCGCATCCGTCCAGACCGGCCCACCCAGCCTCCTATACAATGGGTACCGGGTCATTCCCGGGGGTAAAGCGGCCGAGGCGTGGCGCTGACCACCCACCCCCAACTAGCGCCGAGGTTAAAGAAAGAGTAGAGCTATACCTCTACTCCCCCTCTGGGCCTTCATGGCCTGTTCTAGGGAAAACTTTGTCTTTTTTGAATAGCGTACTTACGTAAAAATTCATCACTGGATGTTACGAAGCAGGGTGAGGTTTGCGGACATTAGGTGGCGGGGGGGAAATGTGTCTTATAAGGCAGGAAATAACACTGTCAACAGTATAGACACGATGAATTACGCTCTCATAAGTGCAGGTCCGTGACGTCATACAGATTTATGAACAGGTGCATTTGTTGGTAATTGCCGTCGTTAGATGATGATGATGATGAAGCTGACGACAGTACAAACAACTGTAACACCAACTCCGGTCACCAGGCTTAAGTCCCGTATTTTCTTTCTATTGAGATACGTTAAAAAACAGAAGTACAAAAATCAGGGACGCCAGGTTGTCGCGCCAAAACGTTTTGTACAGTGGCGCCTCACTTCTGTGAATCCTCAGTGTGGAACTTGCTTCACGTAACCATCCTGACGCCTAGAAATTTACGGTATTTCCTAGGTATTTGACGAATTTGTGTACCCCTGTTTAAAATCAAGGGCGTGCGCTCCGCACTCTGCAGTTACCCGACCACCCCCTGCAGTGTCACAACACTCAGCAAGTCACTGTGATCCATCGCACCTGCTCTACCGATTTATAAATTAAACTAACAAATGCATTTGCTCCCAAGTCATTACGATGTCATAGGAATGCGTTTCATCGACCGGATCCTCTGACCACGTGGTATGGGGCTCAGCCATTTTGACAACTTACATCCTGTATGTATTGTCTGTGTGAATACTGCAAGAGTCAGGTGCGCCCTCCGGGTGGCGGAACCCATCAGCTTAGGGGGTGGTCCTAATGTGATGAATAAGGATTCTTGGACACTGTTCCTAGCAACCACAGTATTTCCCTACCGTGGTCGTAACTACTGATACTGACTGAGGAGTTCGCAGGTGACCCTGACAGTTGTTTACGGTGAGGAAAGCCGACCCTCCCTTACTTGTGACCAGTAACCGAAATATTCCTGTTAAAAATGCATTTGGCTGAAGTGCGGGCATGCCTTGTAAGTCAGATCATACAGTTATTTTCTGTAGTGCTCTATGTTCTATGTGGTTAGAACTGTGCATAGATTTGACCGTAGCCTTGTTACAAACAAAACACGTAACAAATGGCGGCCAGTGGAAAGAAGGTCATGCAGTGATAGAGACACATGTTTTTGACAGGATCTACATGTTTACCCCTGACCGTCGTCGCTTGTGTCAAAGGACTCTACCCACGCTGTGCAGGTCAACTGCATTCCCTCGAGTAAAAGACAGTAAACTGAACTCGAGTCTATAGTTAAACGTAAAACTGTCTCCGTCCACGCCATGAGCACCCATAGAGGGAGTAGAGGTATAGCTCCACTCATTCTAAACATCGACGCTAGACGGAGGTGACAACTTCACGCCCCGTCCGCTTTACCCCGGAAAAAACCCGGTACCCAATGAATAGAAAGCTAATTTCCAGTCTGGACAGTTTGAAGTTTGAAGACCATACAATATCTCTTGCCCTGCCGGGATTCGAACACCGGACGGTCCAGCCCTTAGCCTAGTCACTACACCAAGGTCATTCAATACAGTCAGTCCACAAAGGAGTGATACGAACGTTTGGTCTGATTGACAGCTCATAAAGACCATCAATCTTACAGCGACACAGTGCTCGGAGGACATTATCTTTGACAAAAATACTCCAAAGCAAGTTCAGAAATGACACAGGATCTAAACACATGTATAATACTACAGAAAAAAAATTAAATATCAAACGAATGGGTTCCACAACCTGGGAAAAAAGCGTGAAATTTCGTTAAAAGTGTCTGTCAGTACGTAAAGAAAGACAGAAGAGGTAAACCACATAGAAGACTGGAGGGCTAGTTCTGAATTGATCCTTGGAGTCGGGCCAGTCTGGCCATTGCAAATGATGATGACGATGATAATGATGATGATGATGAGGAGGAGGAGGAGGAGAGACAAAGTAATCAATAAAACTGACACACAGCAGTCTATACTGGACTTTGCCAACGTCCCGTTTCTTTTTCGTTTAAAACAGAACGTATCGAAAGCGGGTACTGCTGCCGTAACCAGGCAAAATAAATAAATAAATAAAAATTAAATACAAATAAAACTTCCCTGAAGCTTTCCTGTATTTCTACGCGTATGTCATCAATGACATACACCAAAACAGACGATACCCCACGCCCTTATTTTACGTCCTAGTCAAGTACCTGAAAAAGTAGGCGTAAATAAAAAATAATACTTCCATAAGACGTGACTGAATAGGTTGGGGTTTGCGTAATACAGCGCATCCAGCCAGAGGGCGTTAAACAGAAAATAATTGGGAGTAAATTAAGACGTGGTGTATTTTGGCAAGGGGCGTTATAACAAAAAGGACATAAAACAAATGGGGCGTAAAACATGGGTTACGGGCACTCCTTCCTCGTTTTCAAGTCTTATTCTGAATATTTTACATAATATCGGTACAATTTTCGCTGCGATCAACACGCAGAGTGGTTCCAACTACATGACATCACGCTCTGATACACACGTTTCTTTTCTCCTTCCTTTCCACTCTCCGCACCCCTCCGAGACTGATCCCAGGCATAATTATCGGCCGCTTCTAGGAACTACTGGCCGCTGTGGCAGTGGCCAAGCGGACGAACCTCGCGCGAGGCTAAGGCGTCAGGCAGTCTCTCGCAGCAGCCCGCGGGCAATGTAGTCAGTCGCATGCCTAAAATAGCCGTTTTACTGCGGTTACTTGCGATGCTAACCCGCGGCTCGACGTACATCTACCCCAGTCCGCGTCAATGGCAATGTTTTACACGCTGCTAAAGAAAAGGAACAGCGAGACAGTACACACGGTAAATCAGCTTCTGAAAACTTACGTGGGATTCAATTCTGGGGACGGAATACTATCAGAATATTACGCTCTTGTTTTTGTTTTCCTGGGCGAGTTGAACTCGAATAAAAACCAAACCAAGAACGTGGTATTCGTTCCTCCCGTGCAAAAGCTAAGGAGATAAACTGGCTCTTTCTTTAACCAGAAACACCAACTTTACTTCAAAACTACTTCCTTTACCATCACTTTAAACACGCGAATAAAAGATTTAACCTACCAACCCCGTCTGGAGCTATGCCTCCACATATGCCTTCACTGCGAACACAAGGACAACTTACTTTTACTTGTTGTATACAGTTCCACGTCCAGGATATGTGGAACTTTTCAATGACAAATTTCCCTGAAGCCTCCTCATTACCCCGCTACAAAACATATTTCGTTACGGGGCTAAGGGAAAACAGGAGTGTACACGACAAAACACATGTATTAGAGTCCAAGCCAGTTCATTTCTCTACTATGTTATGCAACTCCAGAGCAATCCCAGGCCAGCGACGTTCCTAGGATACGTGGAAAAGCATCAGAAGGGAAACCCTTATCACGATCGTGCAAAGCTCAGCGCTCGACTACAGCGGATGCGGGGCATACATCATTCAACGCAGATTTCTCTCTATGGACACGCCACAATATTTTAATACGCCAATAACAAGAAACATGACAAAGAACCACAAAATACGAAGTGCGATGTATACAGCACTACGAAAGAGTGAAGCTAACCAAGATACACAAAGCATGCTGGCTGCAACAGCAGGACAACCGGCGGCAGCAGGCGCAGACATATCAAAACGGGGTTGAGCACGGTCTGATGTTACCGCCATGGGTCATGACATGGCTTCACTTCAGTTGGTCGAACCTCTTCTACCGGGTTTACAAAGAGCTTTCCATCTCTCACGGTTTCGAGCTATAGCTCTTCCATTCAATTCCTCTTTTCTTCAAAATCCCGTTTCCCTAAAGTCTGTCGGGGTCTTCCTTTAGGTCTCTTCCCCTGTATTCTAGTTTGCCAGACCATTTTGGGACATCCCTCATCCCCTATTTTTACTTGCCCAAACCATCCGAAATGCGCTAATTCTCTCACTTCTTTCACGGTAATTATTCCCAATCCCATTCTTATTGTTTTTACTCCTCATCCTGTCTCTTTTAGTATTCCGCTCTGTCTCATTTCAGTGCCTTGCAGCTAACTGTCATGTTTGGAGGAAAAAGGACATGATTCACACCCATATGTTATTGCTGGGATATATGTCGTTTTATATACGGTTAGTTTGCGTGACGTGGCTGATGTGCACAAATGTATGACGACGGAGCTTGGCGCGCATGTGTAAACACATGCCATGACAGTAAAGCCTTTGTCAGAAACTTAAAATTTCTTGAGGTGAAAATAAATCGGACAGCTTCAAAAAACTGCCCTAAATTTCCGTTGCTAGATAAATAAATGAATAAATAAATAAGTAAATAAATAAATAAATATAAACGGCCGACCACGGTAACCGCTATCTTCTATCGTTCGTACACTGGGATCCGGCCTTCGAATCCCACTCTGAGCATAGACGCAAGTGTTTTCTTCTCCATTTGTTGCCTTGTGTAGATATAAAACTTGGGTCGGGCCGAAACCAAGGTCCAAAGATTCCTACTAATTGATCACAAAGAAAATCCTTAAGCCGTGAAAACGGAAGGTCCTGGGCCCGCTGACCTGTGGCACCATACAGATGTATACAACAACAAATACCACAGCACTGAATTCCATATCATTCCTAAACACTTGACGTTACTTCACATGAATATTCTGCAGTCCGGAGTTCATAAAGGCGTCACTGAGGTCAAACGCTGGGAGCATAGTCCGCCGAAAACCGGACGGATCCAGCAGTGCATCGCATCCATTCAGCTGTGCCCGGTCAGTTTCTGTATTCTTTCGTACTGCTAACGACTCCAGAAGTTAGGGCGTTCATGAAACATTTTTAAATGCCGGTATTACGGGGCCTTCTTTTATCAACGCACTGAGCTTAATAGCATCCCATGACAGCTGTGTAGCTCAGGACAGTGACAAAAGAAACGCACTATATTTTAATAAGTAGGCGAGTACATGAAGAATATTGAGTCCCGCAGTCTGTAGGTAAACTCTGCAGACTTGCGTTACAGTGGTCACATTTTCTCGTCCAAAACGTAGCGTGAATCTCTTTAAAAGTTGCCAATAATGTTTTACATTTCATTACCACAACGTCTACGGTACACACCGTCACTAACAACATACTTCCCGAAACACAGCATCTGAAGCAGAAGTGAAGGTAAAGGTGCTCCTGTGCAGAAACCAAAGGTGCACGGGGAATGGAGGTATAGCTCCACTCATTCTTAGCTTCAGTACTACTACGTAGATGGGGCGAGTGGGGTTAAAAACAGACAAAAAGTTGCCCTTTTTAGTTATCTACATTCTTTACGGTGCATTTGGAATATTACTCTTCCACGTATGAACTGATGTCATTCATTCTGTAGTCTGTCTTACGACAGGTCCGTAGCCTCTTCCAAAGAGAGTTCTCCACACAGTGCGATCTAGTACTTCCTCTTTCAATTTCCAGTATTCCAATATGTCATTACAGATTTTTTAAATTTTTATTGAAGTAAGCAATGTACACTATTTTCGTAACTTTAAGCTCTAAACTTGTTCTACGTCTCGTTTTGGATCAAGCTGACTTTCATTTACTGTAAAGGTTGTCCTGTTGTTGTGTTTACTTGTTGCTAGGGCACGCGTCAACTTAGAGTTATAGAAATATAACCGAATTTCACCTAGATCAGTTTATACGAAACAAAGTTATAGCATACTTCTAGATGGGCTCGAAATATGGCTCTTGTAACACCTTCCCTCGCAATGTAGCAAGACGTATACATGACCGGTGTTACATGAACCAAGCATCTGCGTCAGTTGCTACACCAACAGTCTGCAACTATTCCCATACTTCTGAATCATCCCATGCATATACACCAAAGAAATGGAATTAGATTCCAACATGACGTGTAGCCGAGTTTATTTCAGGCATTTATTGCAACTAGCCACATTGTTTAACACTATGCTATGTCCCTTAACCTTGTATTTCAACTCTTAAACAAGGCATTCGTAGAACTAAATTCCATACATGGCAATTCCACGAACAGCGTTGCTTTTAATGACCCGCGCAGGAATGTCCTTTCTTCTTGTTCAACAGCGCTCATTCCCACTGCTACCAACACGAGGAACTACAAGAACAGAATTCAGGGTCTAACACACAGTACCTGCACGTTCTCTGTAAGATGGTATATTGTCTGTCGAAACATATACTACTGTAAACCAGCTCACCATCAGGCGTAGTGTTCTTTTAAGTATTTTTCACTAATACTATTTTATTTTTCCCTCTTTATCACTTTTGGCCCATGTACTCATTTTAGTTAAACTGGTGATCGGAACAATTTTGTAACTTTTTCCTTGTATACTGTACATACTGTAAATTGTAATCTTCTATAAAAAATATTGTCTGTCACTACCGAAAGAAGGCTAAGCAGTTTACTTTCAAATGGATAACTACAGAGTGGTTACAATGTCCTCTTACCCTTGCAGAAATATAAGAGACGTCTAATTTCGTTTTCTTCTGCAGCTTAGGTGAACGGAACCATGAGTGATACGGGCATTTACACCACCGAACAGCGGAATGTTGTCGGTGTCTGGACACACGGACGTCCACAAACAGGAAGACAACAAACCAGGTACGTCACGAATTCCAGTAACGATTCGGCCAAGAAAGCCCCCCCCCCTTTCCGCAAACAGACACTTCAGCAATGCAGCATAAATTATTTGCAACGGGCAACATAACAGATAAAACAAGAACTGGAAGGCCATCAACCAGAGGGCTGCAGTGCGAGCTGGTCGAGGAATCTGTTTGCCGTCCATCACTAAGGTCGACCCGTAAACGACGGCACAGAATCATTCTCTTTCATGAGAATGATGGAACTCAAACAGATCCATTGGACATTTAAGGCTTGTGTCCTACGTTGTAAAATGTGTTAACGGGGTAAGAGTGACTGCAGCTGTAGGGCGGGGGGCAACACACAGCACCAATGTAAACATTTCTGCAGGGCGTAACAAGACTGTGGCTACCCTGTACGTGGATCAGTCCCTGAAACGATAACAGTCGCACAGCTGGTCACGAAATCCCGCGGCCTTTGCGGCACACAAAGGTTCATTGCCGGGTTTTGTGGTCCACATATAGAGGCAGCCTAATCCAGTCATATATAAGATCATTATTTTACTTGACAACTAACGATTGTCACTTCCTGCCATGGGCTCCTTTACTAAGAGTGACGTGCGTGGCAGAGTAGCGGCGGAAAGTGGCACACGATGCTTCTAACACAAAACACGCACTTGCCAACACTGCACCCCCATGTATGCTTAGTCTCCCACGTGGTCGTTTCTTCCATTTACGTTTTCAAACTAATATTTTTACGCGTTTTCCATAACCCCGGCGTATGCTACATGCCCTCACATTTCACCCCACCCCGACAACCAAAAGAACATTAATGAAGAAATTAACAGTAAATTAAATTCGGCGAACGCTTGCTAAGCAACTTGTTCAGAATCTTTTGTCTCCTATTTAAAAACGCAAAGACTGAAATAAATTATATAAAAAAAAAATTAATTTTATGCGCTTTCTTGTATGGGTGTGAGCTTGGTCTCTCACATCGACGGAAGGAATGCAGATTAACGGTACAAAGTACCAGGATGAAGGCAGATGGAACATGCATACAAGGAAGACACCACTTAGATTAGCTACATGCAGATGGGAGATACAGAACCTCCGAGTTCCTCGAGCGCGGAGAACTTCCATCACTTGTTGAGCGGCTCGGCTGCACAGTATAGTTGTTCATCTCTATCATCGATTAATATCTCAGACGAAACTTTTGAAATTCGCTCACATGACCACTTGGTGGCACGTAAAATCATCTTATACGCTGACTACTGGGTCTTTCTTACCATAACGTACGCAGACGTCGCAGTCACCCCTACTTTTGGTTTTTCTCACAATGAGAAAATGAACACAAGCACGTCGACAGTGCAGTGCACACTTTCTTTTAAGCAACACGATTACGCAGTTCCCAGCTTCTTGCACGTGTGTGTGACGTCACAAACGTGCATTTCGCCGATATTAGGAATCACGGGTCTGTGGGAAACATGGCTATTAAACACCGCCAAACATTAAAGGAACAGAACAAAACTAATATATACCTGATATTTACAGAAAATAAGACAATTTATTTCACGTAAATAGCAACGCGTTTTGTCCCTGTGCCCTGATAAGAAAATACACTGGATATAATTACAAAGTGACAGGCATACTTTATTCCTTTTTGTTTTAGCACAATGCGTTTACTACTATATTACTACTAGAGGCCTCTGCGACGGGCCGATCCCTCGTCCAGAGGAGTTCTACCGAGTGGTGTGTGTGAGTGTGATCGTGAAGCCTCGATAATGAGGAGGCCCTGGCCCATTACGGGCTGGCGCGCCATGGAAAAAAAACTATACTACTACTGTTAGTAGTAGTAGTAGCAGTAGAATTAGAAGTAGTAGATTAGCTAGGTAAATTATTAACTGCCTCCATCGGTCTCTCAAGTAAGGGCGGCACTACCACCAGCAGAACACTGTGCTGACATGCTGATACTTGAACACATCCTGTAACTTACACTTGATAAACCAAAAAAAGAAGTGGCCCGGGCCGTACCAACTCTCTAGTAGACCTACTCAGTATTACTCTGTAAGGTTCTTACCATCGTATATCAAAATACATTAATACTGTCGACTTTTCCCATCATCTAATGTATTCACTCTGTATGTAATAAATGCAACACGAACTTTCGGTGGGCTTGATGGCCCCCCCCCCCCCCGTCTTCAGGCTTGTTTGTAAAGCATAATATTATCCCATAATTACAAACATGGTTCTGTTACACAAACTACACACCAATCAGTGATTCGGACACGTTCAGAAGGCAGTCCATAAGCATTTAAAAGCCAGCACAGCTAAGACACTCGAAATCACTTGCACTTTTCCCCCCCCCTATGGCGCAACAGCCACTAGTAAACAGGGACCTCCTCATTATCGAGGTTTCGAGATCACACTCATACACACCACACCCGGTAGGACTACTCTGGACGAGTGATCAGCCCGACGCAGAGACCTCTACCTGACAACACACAACACTCACAAGAGACAGATGTCCATGTCCCCGGCGGGATTCGAACCCGCAACCACAGCAAGCGAGCGGCCGCAGACTTACGCCTTAGACTGCGCGGCCACCGGGATCGGCTTCTTTGGGCACTGCCCCAAACAAAACAGTTTAGTGAAAGAATATGGTTACAATAACCCGTCTTGAAGTTCAAGCATTAAATGGGCAATGAGTGTGTGTTGACAAAGGTTCTACACTGCCATGGGAATGTGTCTGTTTCACTGAATGGACTGCAGTTCGTGTTAATAAAACAGTGTTTATAATTATCTGATATTATGTTTTAGAAGCAAGCCTGAGGACGGGGGCCGATCGTGCCCCCAAAACGTAGTGTTGTGTTTATTACATTAATTTGAATACATCAGACGATGGGAAAAAAGTCCACACAGTTAATAAGTGTAAGTCTACTTAGGTCATCTTCAAGAAGTGGGATGGGGAGGAATGTACTGGGTTGCTTTGGCTCAGGATAGGGGCAGGTGGCGGGCTGTTGTGAATGTGGTAATGAACCTTCGAGTTCCATAAAATGCGGGTAATTTCTTGACTAGCTGAGGACCTGTTAGCTTCTCAAGAAGGACTCTGCACCATGGAGTTAGTTATGGAGTTTGGTCTACTTGGGTCACGCCGTCAACCACCATTCCACCGATGCTTCAACCATCTATAATCCCCATCAGACGACAGACCCAGCTTATGGCGCTGTAGCATTCAGATGCCATAGCTGTTGTCGTCGCTGTCTTTTCTCCTGTTGTTAGGGCATATAATCTACTAAGAGACGGGAAACAACGCTCAGCTTACATAATCTGTTACCAGGAGCCATAAAAAGATATAAGAAAGCCCCTGCAAATCTAGCTGCAATTACAAGGTACACACATTTCAAACGGAGGCAGTGCAATTTCCACATCACTGTTCCACCTAGATCACTTTCTCTGACTGCAGGCAACAAGCCTGTGTGTGACGTCACACGGATGCAGTCGTGGCGCTGCCTGTAATCGAACGCAGTCCCCTTGAAAACTGTCAACGCGGTGCGCGAGGCATGACAATGACATCGTCTAACTGCGGCAGGGAATATCACACAAACAGCTTGTGCTCCTTTGAATTTGAGCCTCTCTGAGGATGGCGCATCGGCGCCGAAACACGTAGAAAGTTTTTAAAACTTATGCACAGTTTGTAAACCTATTATGTGCATTTGTTGGTACATATGATTGACCGGAGAGAAACGTTCATGGAGACTCACCAAACTGATGAGTTTACAACGACCAACACCTATGAGTGGAGATTTACCCCCCCCCCCCCCCAATGCCTTCATGGCGTGTACAGGGACAACACCGATTACCTGACCAGGTGTTCATTACGAAGGTGACCGTCGACGTCAGTTGTAAAAAAATATATACCCAGCAGTACATCAATGTTAGTACATTTCAGTGCATCTGACATATACTTCAGAAATTCCACACTCAAGCAGAACGTAGAAATGAGTGTATACTTGAACGACACGTATGGAGATTGCGGTTAAATCAGTTTTCGACGTCACGACTGGTCACAGATGCAGTGCAAAGGCTACTACGTTACCAATCCTTTACACACTAACACTAACGTCAGTTACACTTGAAGAATCAGCCCGTACCGAGCAGTATACACCGTCTGTCTCGGTTATAAACGCAATCAGTTAATTCCGTAGAGGAAAATAAACGCTGTTTGTTCTGAGATACATACAAATCACAGACATACACTGCGTGGACAGAAAGCAGAATATTTTAATGTTAAACATTCCGGGCCATGAAGTATCCATGAGGTATTTTTTAAGGGTTCAGCGCCACTCTAACTCCTATGATCCTGCAGACAGGTACATAAACACATTTCTGTAAGTTACTTCCTAACAACGACGACGACGACGACGAAAATTTTCGAAAATAACTTACCGCTAAAAAAACGCAAAATATCATAGCATTACACACTAGAACTTTCCTTGTTAAACATTCCGTGCTTTGTAACAAGCCTCACACTCGTTCACATACCAAAGGAACTTATAATAAAGATGCATTAATGCGAATTTATAACAAAATCGTATTTTAAATAACCGAACGGTGTGAATGTTGTAAACATTTATTTTACAATGTAAATGAGACACGTGCGGCACATGTACATATACAAGGATGGGCCCATCACCTTAACAGAGACGAACGGCACTGTAAGACATAAAACTGCATAAAATACATTGAAGTATTCTCTGCAACATCAGTCCAATTTCTGCCTCTTATTTTTTAAGGCTGACCAAATTCTTAGATGTCCAAAAGCCTCACACCCACCCACCGAATAGAAACCCATGCTAAAGCCTACAGCAGAAAAACACGCTACAGCGCATACAGCAATGTGCCGTCATAAATTCTTGCTGTAGCAAACCCACGCTACAGCCTACACAACACAAGTTTCCCAGCAGAAATTAAGGCTACAGCCAACACAAGTTACTGCGCAGAAATACAGATATATTCAGATAACTTGATACCTAAGATCCGTAACACTGCACACAGCTGTAGTCGGCACGGTCCGGCCGCTGCTTGGCTCACGTCGGCATGGCCAGGCAATGTTTTGTCTGTTCCAGAAACGCTAGATTATCCTGCTTATAATGTCTCTCTCTTTGCTATGAATTACTTTGTTTGCAATTTTTAACACTCCAATTCCCTCGATTGCTTAAACGACACTGCTGAGTGCTGCGAGTTATCAGACAATTAATTTGACGTTGTGTTCACCGTGCATCTTAACATTAATCTTTAGTTTTTCAAATGGACAGAAAAAAGTTGGAGCTGAGTGCGCTGTGCTTCCCCCCCTGACCAGCTTGCGTCTTCATCCCCGCGCTAACAGGGATCAAGTTATCTGACGAGGACAGTACATGCTACAGACTGTGTTACTGGGCAGAAATTCATGCTATAGCCTAGAACTTCTAATTTTCCTTTCCCGTAATTCTTACTTCTTCTTGTTCTTTATTAAAGTAATCTACAGTTACTTTGTCGATGTTCAGGCCTAATTCTTTCATATTTATTACAAATATTCCCTTTCAGGTAGGTTCCAGGAAGCGAAATATGGATCAACATCCCTTTCCGCTTTCACGATAAAGTTTCTGCTTACTATATGCAATTCCGTATCGCTTATCTTTCCATATTCTCGGTATTGGAATCATTGTCCGATACACGCATCTTACTCTATATAAACTAATTAAGTACGTGAAAACATCTGTACCAGTCTCCTCCCGTCCTCCGCTATTCATTTCACTGAAGTCTAAACCACAATCGTTACGTTATCGTCACGTAAGACTGCGATTACAAGAATTCTTGATACAGGCCATACAAAGTTTCTGCAAACATACTCTTGCTGTTACGGTCCAGTGACAACAGTTGACTAACCATACCACAGTTACGTTTAGGTCAGAAACATATAAATACATTCCTTTCACTGATCTAAAACGCGAAAAGAAACAACCTACAAGAGAGATTTCTCGTGCGCAATATGGACGGGTTAAATTCCTTCATACGCTTTTTTTTACAACTTACTGTAGCCACGTGACGTCGGATGTCATTAAAGTTTCCAGCAGGCCTAAACCAGGACTGTTTGAAACTTTGCACATACACACAGTACAGTGTCACCGTTAAAACTTAAAAACAAAGTATTAACGTTTGAAAAAGAACAGCTCTTGTTTCTATACCACTGTTTCCAACCAGGGTTCCAAAGAACATCACTGGAGTGCTGCCACAAATCGTGAAATTCATAAAAATGTTTAAAATTTTAAAATACCGACACACATTCTAAATATCCTCCGAACGCCAGAACAATGTTTCAGTTTTTTCTTACAATGTGAGGTGACATATTACATACATATATACATTACATACATAGACCATACATTTTCTTGACAGGAATTTAGCAGCTACTGAACTGCGCTCACCGCCATCAACTTCTTCTGGCCTGTAAACGTTTCCGTAGGTAAGGGTTCCTCGGAATGTGAAAAATTATTGTAGGTGTTCATGGGAGGAAAAAAAAGTTTGGGAAACACTTCTAGACTATCGTACAAAAATAATCAGCAATAGTCAACCACACGTTAGGGTAATTAAGTTTACAGCATTTCACGTCGATAAGACGTCAAATAATGTGCTAAAAGGCGAGCAAATGGAACAATGCTTATTAAAAAAAAGGGCCGGAGCAGCTGAATGTCAAAAAATGTACTTTCTTCGACTGAACGACCGAGAAACACGACATCAAAGAAACCCCTCACCCATGCATATCAACCTGGTGCACAACTTTGGGACCGTGAATCAGCGCTGCGCTCAATGTCAACATTCCCCATAAGTCAAATGTTCTTGGCGCACTGACCCCACGACAACCACGGCCTACTACATAGGCCTGAAACCACGTCTTAAGCAACGGAAAAACTTTGGAAAACATCAGTCGAAGGGCGTGTAAAGCACACAACACTCCCAAACTCTCTGCCTAAACATTAACAAATTACATACCTACATTTCTCTAACTTTTTCGCAGCCGTTCAGACCGGCCCTGGGGCCCACCCAGCCTCCTATACAATGGCTACCGGGTCTCTTTCCCGGGGGTAAAGCGGCCGGGTCGTGGAGTTGACCACCCACCCCCATCTAGTGCCAAGGTCAAAGAAAGAGTAGAGCTATACCTCTACTTCCCCTCTGGGCCTTCAATTATGCCTTACATTTCTCTAACTTAACGCCGTACGCCTACGTTGGCAATCACGCTACTGCAATGAACTTCAGATCTACATATTACCTTGCGGGCTGAGAATCAGGTTACGTTTTCAGATTACCCCAATGCTTCTGCAACCCCACCACCAACAAATGTGCTGTTACGTCTCACACTGCAAGTATCCATGCTGTGAAATCCGCTGAGGAGCGCACATACGGAAGAACACCTGTAGACCGATTAAAAGTTTCCTGGTGTATCAAGAAGGCAGATGGACACTGGCGCGTAGAAAGGCGGTCAGGAATATCACGCTAATCATTATTTTAAATATGTCAGACACACATTAATGAGTTCAATTGTAAAACATATTTACTCGTAATTACCGACCCCACACACACACTCTAGCCTTGAGCTAGGGATGTGCCCGGTTCGTATCTCGGCCTGTACACCAGCTAACCTGACTGAGGTCAGTCGTGAACTTCCTCTGTTCCACCAGGAAACTGCCGGAATAAAGACTCTATTTGGCCACAGCCGCCCTTTCCGAATCCTTTCCAATACAGCCTATTATTTGACGCTAATATACATACATATTATTATATATGTATATATACAGTCTAAGATAACGACAGCATCGTAAACCAAACAAAAATTAACTCGAACAATTATGGCATAACGCACACCATGACTGGCCCCGCTGTAGCGGGATATCCATCCACGAGTACACGTACAGTTCCAGTTCGAACCCCCTATCGATGCCCGTAACTTCACAGTTTGTTGCGGTACTAGTGACAATCAAAGACAGTTTATGACACTGCCTACAATTACGTAACCGTTCAGCCTAACCATGTATTACAGACAAGCGTCAGGAGGGCTGAGGCAAAAGTCAATGGGTACGAAAATGCAACTCCACTAAGTAGCCCTGCCATTATTCTTTACCAGCACCGTACACTGACATATTTCTGCTGCTACTGTCACCGAGACCTTCGCAATGTAAGAATGCAATAAATTAAAGACTACCGAAGATGAGAACACACAGTTCATATCTTAGGACTTGCCAGCTTACAATAACAGGCAGTCGTTCAGGTTATGACACATAAACAGTCCCTTGTAACAGCCACGTTTAATTTACGTTCTAAATATACACATATATATATATATATATATATATATATAAACGTGGAAGTCAAACACTTACATAGGACTCGGACCTCCCCACAGTTGGAGACCAGACACTCACCTGAAAAAAGAAAACAACAACTGTAACAAAATTCAGACAGAGAAACAATATTTTCTGGTGTACACACTGCCACCAGTATGTATGTTTACGCATGCGTATAATGTAACACAAACTACAGGGTCATTCATAATTCCCTGACACATTTCATAAAATCGGTACACTTGAATGGCGGAAAGGATGGACGTATGGTTTCACCCGCAGAAGCTTGCGAAGTATTCGCCACAGGTTAGGCTGTGGGATACCCAGCTCTCAAATAGCTCTGTTGGTGGTCGCACGTTCAAGTCCTTTCCGCCTTTCCAGTGTACCGATTTTGTAAAATATGTCAGGGAATTATGAATAACCCTGTACTTCCAGAAGCACACGCGTCACTAGCATCTAGAATATGCGCACGTATATGTCTGCGCATATTCGTATGCGAAATTCCGGCTTGCCAGAGGTAAAGAGGATTTGGCTTAGCCGTTTTAGGCTGCGACACTGAAATGAAAAACACAAATCCAAACTTCACTTTCTACACAAATCCTGTTTCTCAGATATTAAAACCTTTCAAACAGCACGGCAGTTTGCACGTGTACCGTCAGGTTCAACGCTAAAGCTCCGTGTCTTGCCTGCACAATGTGTGTGTGTGTGTGTGTGTTCAATAGCATTCCTAACGCACACAGCGAATACTTCCTACACAAAACTCGCCGACTGGTCTTCCTAGTAGAAACAACTCTCTGTGAGGTACGACCGGAATCTCTATGTATACACTGGTCACCGGCCTGTCACCAAACACGCTCGGTCTCGATCCCCGGCCGGTATGTGAGATATTTGGTGGACAAAGTGGTAACGGGACACGTTTTTCTTCCGAGTTCTTTGGTTTTCCACCACCAGTATTATTCCACAGACGCCAAATATTCCTCATCTTAATACTACTATTATCAGAACGATAAGCGGGCGAAGCCTGGGAACCTTAAAACAAAGCAACGCTATTTCAGGTATCGGACAGCATTGCAAACAAACGTACTTTCACATTTAAACTTCAGGATGACAAATTTGGCAACAGTTCTGATATAACACTGCGACGTCGCATGTCATTCTTTCCAATACATCATAACCGACAATAAAGTAGTTCACGTGTACTTCATACTCGTACGAGTGCGTGCGTGCGCGTGTGCATCGTTAATAATAATTTCGGACTTCATTCGGGGGAAAATCTGCCTAAATGTGATCCAACACATTTTCTGGACTCGCAGCTCTAAATTTAATGACAATGTGTTCACAGGTTATAATCCTCCACGCAAAAGAATATGTATGGACTCGGCAAACAAGACTAAGTACCAGTTGCAATGATACGAATGAGCTGAAACAATTTACAACAAAAAGCATAAGTCCGTATCGCGTTAACAAAAACAGACAAATCAGTAAATAACAGACTATCAATGGGTAATGTTGGACACTTGTCGTGAGATACTAGACTTGAATCTCGAACGCGTTACCAGCTATCCTAATTGCAGGCTTCATGCTCTTCCTCAGTACCATCAGGGAAATGTTTGAACATTACCCTCCAACGCTTACCTACTTTCATTCGTACTCATAGCCGAAAAAAATCTGACGTCTGCAACCTCAGCAGTTGCATAAATGTCGTGCAATAACCGAGGTCGAAAATAAGATACAAGTAAAATACAATTATAGAGAATAATGGATTATATATGAACATACATTGTATTTACTTCAACTTTTTAACTTCGTGAAGGTTCGAGTCATATCGTGTACTTTCGTAGCGACCTTCTTTGTTCACGTGCCAATTCTTTCGATTTCTCGGAACTGCGAGCAGTTTGGTTTCCACTGACTGTACAAAACAAATTATACATTACATCGCTTTCCTTGCACATCGAACAAGAAATGAAGAGCAATTACCGAGGAGGCCTTGCTCTCACATCTTCTTTCCGTATAAAGTGATCTATACTGCCGGTAAGCAAAGCCACTCTGCTCAAAATGTCAGCATTCACGTTACAATAAGACAGAGAAGGCATCAGAATTCAACACACACATTTCAACCAGCAGCGATAGGATGCTACTTGAACTACGATGTATATACTGAAATACACATGCACGGGATCGGCTATTAACATTGTTTATATTCTTCTGGGATGTGATGCTGTGTAGTTGGTAGGCAGGCGCCATCGTTTCGGAGGAACCCACCATTACAACGCCGGACCGTAACACCCCTAATAAAAATGATAACTGTCACAACTCTACTGCAAGCAGTCGTTGGTGATCGCGGACCGCCTTCGCCAAACCTCTAGTGACATCCAGCAGTATACTATGGTATATATAATTTTACTCGCGTTTCTCCAGATGCGGCCCGTTACCACCTTAAAACATGCCTCAATCACTTCCATAACTCACAATAAACCTAAAATTCTATGTCATATCCTATATACACCGCAGGTTGAAGGTGCTGTCGTTTTTTTAAAACTGTCGTTTGTTACTTCCCGTCGCGACTCAGCCGAAAGTGTCGGCGGTCAGATGATTGAGCCCACGATCAACGAGGCGACTGAGGTGGCAACCAACAGTTGTCAGATAAAATAATTACCCTATACTTGATGATACTCTCCCTGTGCAACTGATACGATGTTGTTAAATGATTTACATGTAAATACAGTGTAAATGCTGTATTAAAATTCAAGAAAATACAGTCACCTTCCCTCAGACAGCGTGCGCTGTCGTGTTATCTCTTTATTACGGCCACTGAACAGTTATCCTTAGTACAACTTCTTCAGCAAAACCAGACGTTTAAATTAATTCCACCCACTGCTCTAGGTCACATGCAATTTTTGCTCACGTTAGTGCATAAAATAAGGCGATTTTACAGACAGCAGTACATACCCCACTTTCCTGCCCGCTGGCTGCAGCCCCGTTGTACGCCCAGTATCGCTGTTGTACCAGAAGATCGGTGTTTATGAATTCTGGAGCTAAATCCATCGTGATGCATCTGTTGAAGTTACGTACATTACTGCCATTGTTACGCATAGTTCCAGAGTTCATGTAACAACTGCCGGAAGAGCTGTTCGGGCCCAACATCGTGATTGTATTCATTTGTCTCTCACAACAGGGATTCATAAATTCGTTATCCGTTTCCAATAAACTGACACCAGCACCATCTGTTTTTAGTTTCCATTAACTGCTAGGGTTCCGTTGGCCATGCACAATACTTACACAACCACAGTAACGTGTCTTTACAATACGTAACACTTTCCTGTGCACACTGTGAATTATTCTTGGCAGCTGTTTAATTACTGATACATTTTTATTTCCAAATACTTCTATTACGCTTGCGCACTAGATTTGAAATCAAGCAACAGGTGGTTCACTGGACAAAGATGCAAATGCGTTAACATCTCTTTCTTTATGAGATACGCACGTCTCAGTTAACTGAATACCGCACACTGAATATCGAATTAACATTTCACAAAATACAACACAGAACTTTTCAGTACTATAATTATTTCACGAAAATTGAAAGTGCGGCATGAACACTCCTGCTCTGGTTAATCTGCAATGAACATGACACCACGTTGTATGCGAAAACGTAACGATGCATATGGCAGGCACTAAACCAAACACTTTCAAACGACAGTTCACTCCAGACACACAATAAATGTTTTCGTTTACAATTCACGCAACTCAAACTACTTCCGATACTTCAAGTATAGCAAATCAGCAATAAATAATACAATCCGACGCAAAAACGTCAACTAGGTCAAGATATCAACTTTTAAATTTACAGGATACAAACAAACAAGCAAACTGGCACGAAGGGTATCTTCTATGCTCCAACGAGTCCGACTATACATGGACCACTGCAGTGTTTAAATTTGGTGCACATCACGTGAATTATAACAACAGAGAAAAGAAATGAAAGCCACCAGAAGAAAGGCACACAATATCAACTGCAATCTAACATACTCCTAACTAAACAGACATACTAAAAATGTATTCGGGCGTCACACTACTAAGAAAACTGATAGCAAAAAAAAAAAACATGAAAGCAAACTTCGCAAGACAAAATGGCGTTACTTTTCATACAACGAATGGACCTGATATTTACTGTCACAAGAACCATAAAAATAAACCCGTAAAGAAACTCAAACTATCTGGTGGCTGGAAGCAAACACACAAACTCACAAAAACCCAGTAGGCACGACACAGGACACAGCAGTCACACACGACCCGCAAGAGCTTCTACATCCAGCGCTGTGCTGCGAGCGACGTGCAAAAGACGAAACAAGAAAAGGAAAACAAATCCGTTGCCAACCTTAGATATACTCACCACCAGCCCCCCTCCCCTTTCCAGAAACGCCAACTTCAGAACCTTCAATTTACGTACACAGCACACCAAGTAGAACCAACATGACACACACGGGGGGTCTGGCTACCACGCCAGCAAGTACCTAGTCGAACCAAGTTCCCTCCCCGGCAGCAAAAGACACGAATGGCGATAATAAGCAGGCATGTATGCGGATGCATTATTGGAATCACGAGTAAAAACAATGGGAAAACATGGACGGCATCTGATGGACTGAACCGGAAAGTTCGGCAAATTTTATACCACAGGTACCAGTATCATTTAACTTAAGCTTTAACATCCTTATATGAAGACAACAATTTAGTTAGATGTGAGGGAATTTACCTAAACCAAGCTGTACGGCAAGGTTTCACTAAATTTACTTTATACGGGTTTTTGAAATTATGACCCTGCGAACATGCTTGTACAAGTGAGACGGCAGAGAAGTTCCGGGTATACGCAGTTGGCATATGATAATCGCGCGCGCGCGCGCGTGTGCGTGTTTGAGTGTCTCCACAGATACACAGAGACGTGGAAGGGCGAGACAACGATGATGTAAATTAAATGCAAGTAAAGCTACGCCCGCAATATGGCTGAACATTAAACACCACTCACACACATTATCATTACTTCTGGTAAACGATTACACGATATTTTTTTGTGGTAAAGGCCTCGCAGCAGATGCTACGGACGCACCGCTGTCTTGAGGCTTATTGTACAACCCTGTGATGAAGATGATTAGTTTTTTTTCCCCTTTTCCTTGTAATGGAGCACCCGTGGAATGAAATTGACAGGGGAAAACCGAAGTACTCCGGGAAAACCCTGTCCCAGTGCCACTTTGTCCACCACAAATCCCACATGGACTAACCGCTTGAGACATGGCACGGCCTTACACGATAGTACAAGGAAGCGCAGACGAACTGCAGATGTCTCTGTGCCGATATAACACACTACGACTGGTCTTGAAATTTCTTTGTTTCTAGGCCTGTAATACAACTGCAATTTCTACATCTGCTCAATATACGCGTCTCCCGGTTGTTCTCCAAATTCATTACCTCAATGGTCTGTTCTAGACGCACCCACAAGCGATCTGGGGATCTTTGTATGTTGTGATTCCACGTCTTCCCATTCCCTTCTTTCTTGTGTCCAGGTTTCCGATTCAAACGCAAATGTCGGTATAGTTATGTTTTTTTCCGATTATTTCTTAACATGATTTTAACGCGGCTCCGTTTTACCCAAACTATAATTTTATTCTCCTGATTAAGTTTTCCACTGATACGCATGGTGTCCAATATATTCAACTGTTTCAGCCTGCTCAATTATACGAATATCCATTTACGATTGAGTTATTCCCTGTTTAGTTTCTCTCTTGGTAAGATAAAAATAAAGGTTAAGTTCACCCTATAACCTGCCGCGAAGGCCCAGAGGAGAAGCAGAGGTATAGCTCTATACTCTTTCTTTAACCTCGGCGCTAGATGAAGGTGGGTGGTCAACGCCACGCCACGGCTTCTTTACCCCCGGAAAAGAGACCCGGAACCCACCGTACAGAAGGCTGGGTGGGACCCAGGGCCGGTCTGGACGAGTGCGAAAAATCTCATTCCCACCGCGATTCGATTCCCGGACCGTCCTGCCCGTAGCGAGTCGCTACACCGACTATGCTATCCCGGCCCACAGTTTCTCTCTTGGTATGTCAAATATCTGTTAAACCCCATTCCCATACACATTTCTTATACCCAGATCTTCTACAAAATGCACCTTAAAATAAGTACTATTCTTAGATTTTTTAAAATTAAATCGTAGGTCACAGAGCGTCGAACGTGATAGAAAGGTGTTAATGAATTGTATGCGGGCAATACGGTCGCCTACCATTTCAAGTGACCATTCCGCCTGGTGAAACTGATGAAAATACGAAAAAGAAAAACGCAGATGGAATGGAAGACAGAAACAAAGCATGGAATTCGAAACGGGCACCTCCCAAGTACACCGTTAACACTGCACGAACCTGCGTGGTGAACAGACATGCGCAGTATGGCAGGTGGAATTCATGGCAAACATAAGCAGCAACACTCAAATCAGTGCAGGTGAGGCAATGCGGTAACACTACACGTTATGACAAACGGTCGCTGAATCACTGCTGTTTTGTTTAGTGTTCAGAACATGCACACACTGCAGGAATGGGCTTAGGAATTGGGAATGTCGATCATGCCGTTCAAGTCACTAAAAACTAATAAAATTAAGAGAATGTTAACATAGTTTCAAAAGTATTTTCGGGCTCAATGGCCTTGATATTACTGTATTAAACACCTCCTGTTTCAAAGCTAATGACACTATTGACATCGCACTGCAAAATCACAACACCGAATTCATAATTTACATGTAGTACGTGTTAATGACGCCTACTGGCCTATTACGAGCGTCTCGTACGACGGCCTCATAATACGGAAATGAACACTGTCTTACTGAACGCCATGCAAAGTACCCGTTATTGGTATTGATATAAAATTATTACAACCCACGGGCCGTGCCATGACTCATTCGGTTAGTAGCCGGCCTCTCACCGCGGAGGCCCGGGTTAGATCCCAGGTCGGTCCATGTAGGATTTGTGGTGGACAAAGTGACACTGGGACAGGTTTTTCCCCGAGTACTTAGGTTTTCCGCTGTCAATTTCATTCCTCCGGTGCTCCATTACAAGGAAAACTAACTTACTTCTTCACTTCTTCTTAAGCTTCACCAGCTTACTAGAACTTATCATTTGTTAATTAAATGTATGTACTGTTGCAGAACAGAACAGCGATTTCTCCTAAAGAACGAGAATGGGGAGGGAAGGCTTCACCGCCGCTGGATAAGAAGCCTGGGTGCGAGCCGTAAGAAGCATAACAGGAAGTGACTCGCGGTTGGCAGGCCTGGTTGCCAGCCCGGGCAACGATACGCATCTTTTTTGTCTTTGTAAATAGTCGGACTGAAGACGTGGACCCGTGCCGTGGCAATGAGCAACCGGGCCGTGACGAGTGGCGGGCACCACGCAGTCTGCCAGACAGTACAGTCACACTTAATAACGAGTAAGCTACTGTCTTAACCTGCAAAACAGTACAGTCACACTTAGTAACGATTAAGCTACTGTCTTAACCTGCCAGACAGTACAGTCACACTTAGTAACGAGTAAGCTACTGTCTTAACCTGCCAGACAGTACAGTCACACTTAATAACGAGTAAGCTACTGTCATAACCTGCCAGACAGTACAGTCACACTTAGTAACGAGTAAGCTACTGTCTTAACCCGCCAGACAGTACAGGCACCCTTAGTAACGAGTAAGCTACTGTCTTAACCTGCCAGACAGTACAGTCACACTTAGTAACGAGTAAGCTACTGGCTTAACCTGCCAGACAGTACAGTCACACTTAGTAACGAGAAGGCTACTGTCTTAATCTGTCAGAGAGTCAGACAGTCAACCGTAGTAACGAGTTCGCTATTGTCTTATTCTGCCTGACAGTAGTTACCCTTAGTAACCAGCAGGCTATTGTCTTCACTTGCCAGAAAATACAGTCACTCTCAGCAACTAGTACTCTCCTTGAATGTCTATCGACGAACTACAACCAAATTCCTTTCTGATTATGTAATCTCTCGACCTCGTCGAAATCATTTCAAACTCCACGGAAGAGGGTCCGTCTTCGGCATTTGATAGATTTAGCTTGTCAAGAAACACTTTTTCTCCATGAAACGCGTTCATTACCGTGTTAACAAACATACATAACTGAATCCAACCCTAAGCCAGTTTAATCCAGTTCACTTCACACATTACTTCTTCAATATACATTTCAACACCCTAAATCTCCGAAGTGGCCCCCTTGAAGGAGTTTCAACAATTCTGCTCTTACGTCTCACCTCCCCATAAAGGAAAAGTTTTCCACGTACACGCCATGCAGACATACGTGGGAGCAGAGGCATAGCTCCACTCATTCTGAACATCGGCGCTAGATGGAGATGAGCGGTCAGCTTCACGTCCCGGTCGTTCTACCCCCGAGTAAAAAGCCCCGGTATCCACTGAATAGGGGGCTGGGTGGGCAGCAAAGGCGCTGCGGACGTTTCCGAAAAGTATTATACCGCTTACGACTACCGGGAATCAAACACACGATTCTCGTGTCCTTCACCTCGCAGCCAAGTCATACGCCAACGATAACGCCATCCCGGCTCCTTGTTATACCCCGCATGCGTACCGCATACCCCGCCCACCCAACCGCCTTAATTTAATCTCCATACATAATAAAAGCCGCAACAAACATCCAGTCAGTCCGTCGTTCTCTGTATTGCGAGTATGAGCTAATGGCCATTGGACACAGCTCTATCCAGCTACCAGCTTTACGTTCTGGAGCGGTCTCCATCCATGGGAATTCTTTATCAAAACCGTACGCGTCTTTCGTGTTTCCCGCAAATGCAGCCAGTCTATCTCGATCAATCATACTATGACTACCGGTGAAGAACACAAACCATAAAGCTCTTCGTCAAGTAATTTTCACACAGCTGTCCTACCGTATTGTTACAGACCCGGATATTCTCCTAAGAACTGTGTTTAAACACCCTGCAATCTTCGGTCTTGCTTTTAGAAGCGTTCGCAACCCTGAAGACAGCCTGTTCGAACAGCTCTGTCGGTCCGTTCGCACGTAACTGGAGAACCGACGAGCGGGTGGTCATGAGAACTGATACTAGGGAGTTTCCCCCTCGGTAGTCCGGATTCCCGGGTAATCCGGACTACCCCTCCCCCAATAGTCCGGATGACAGAGGTACTACTGTATTACTAAATACAGGCCTGTGTATTTGTTAAAAGTTGCCACTTCCAAGTCCTGTAATACGTGTCAGTGTCTTCCTCATAAAGACTCGAGCAGAAATACGTGTATTTAGAGCGCCATGAAGGAAGCCAACGTCCGTGACACTGAAAATCACTGGTTATGGCCGTCACAATGATATGTACTCACTGCTCTCTGCACAGGAAGGATTCCGGTCCGCTAATACAAAACACGCGTTACAAACTCTTGAGCAATACCGCACGACGACATTTTGGGTAACACGCATTTCTACATATTTAATGACAACTAACGAAGTGTAACAACAGCGGTATCTTGTACAGCCCTGGTCTGTCATCTCATAGGACAGTACAGCTGTCGCTTAGTTTAAACAAGACTGTTGTTGGTTCCCTATTTGTCCATAGGCAATTTCATTGCATTTGTTACAAACTGCCGTTTTCCCAAAACAATTTTAATCTCGGTAATGTTGCACATCCCGTGTGTTTATTATCTAACCAACATAATACACTGTGCTGGTTAGATGATAAATATTTCACTTTTAATAATCTGGTTATCATTCCCGCAGTTCACTTGCCTTCTCCAAGGATAACACGAAATCGTTTCATTTTAAGATTCAGTCCCTCAGATTCTCTTGACACACAGGCTGCTTACGAGATTTACACTTAGAAGCTACCAAGTGCCAGCTTCAGTACTCCATTCTCATTCACACGCCACCAACGCTATATAATATTAGCAACTAACAGCGTCGTTAAATAAAGCATTTCAAAGCAACAACTTTATCTATCAACTGCCGTAATCAACAACTGTACATTTAGCACATACACTTTATTTTGGCATCTGTATAATTCGCTCAATAAACAGCGATCACTTCCGCAAACAGAGGGTCTTTATGTTTTCTGTGACGTACAAAACTAATTTTAGGCGCGTTCGAATAAATATCAAAAAGCCCCTTTGAGCTTCGTCATGTCTGTACGCCTGTCTGTCTGTCGACATGCATCAACGCGGTTCCCACCGGACGGATTTTCGTAAAATTTGATACTGGGGACTTGTACGAAGATCTATAGAGAAACTCCAAAAGTGGTTAAAATCGGACAAAAACATATCGGCCACTTTACATGAAGACCTATGCAAGCTTGTATTGCTGACAGCAGTACGAAATATACTGAGCTCACTCAACAAGAATGAAACGGGAGTCCATTGTTGCGTTTCCACGGTAACACTGAACGGTTTTATACTGTTGACGGCCACAAACAATTCAACAAGACAAAGGGAACACACTGTTGCGTTTCCATAGTAACAATGGTTATGCGAACGCGTCACAATCTTACGTTATACGTAAATTGCCTAACATGTTTTATACGAATATCTGCTATATGGGACTCGTGCTTCAGAGAGGTTATGGAAACACCGCAAGCCCCAGCAGGCTGTTTCTAAACGTTTCTTGTCAATCATGAGTCTGAAGGCAAAAGACGTAGAAGTCCTCCGACAAACCAGATGACTGCTATTGGGTGGTAAATACATACATCCATAAAAAAGCGCGTTTGTTTATTAAATGAACAGCCATCACGGTAGGTGACTCACATCTGACGAGAATTAGTATGCTGACGTCATGCACAGAAACGCGGGTCGTTTCCGCCGAACTCTCCACTACCTGCACTGGAAAACACTGTGGCAAAGACCGAGCTTCTTGTGCGGACAAACGAGCAAGACCGACGCCCATAATCCGCAATTAAATAATAAGGTACTAAGAATTCCGCCGTGCAGCATTTATCTAGAGGCCCTAAAAGATAGAAGCGCGTTCACTAAATTTCAAGTCCTTGAGGAACCAGAAGGTTTTCCACAAAGTGCTCAGAAATACCAACTTTGCGGCCACATCTTGACCAACGGGACCCAGCACCCACCTTTACACCCCATTTCTGTAACAATCATATTGGTAATATCGTCCGTCATTGCATTAATCTGAATCACCCAGCAAGCCTTTTCCTTTGAGTCTTCCTGACTAAAACGCCCGTTCTATTTCTCGTTTCCTTCATACTTGAAAGTCCTCTCATTTAATCAGCAACAGTATTATAGACAGACTATACCGTACATAAAAACTATGAAGCTCCTAATTATTTTCCTGCATAGTTTTAATATACTAAGGCAAAATCAATTCCATAAATATTACGTAAGAAAGATCGGTTTCGTAACAGACAATAAACACGCCTGTTAAAGGCGGAATGGTGGCCAGTCTTACTTGACAGACTGTACCTTCAGGCTGTTATTGCTAAGGTCAGCTAACCCTTGGGGGCACAAAGTGTTGAGGGGGGGGGGGGGGGAAGCAAGACGGCTGGCTGTTACAGAGCCTGGGGTATTATCTTAGCCCTGACAGAACACAAGCTCGGGTCTGGAGTTTGAATCTCCATGGTCATGTTTGTTACTTGGTTCCTTCAAATGCAGGACACAATTTGCAAAGCAGTCAACTGACAGCGAACTTGAAATTTCACGGACAAGGTAGCAATAGAACAGTTACTCTTCTGCACGCCATGAAGCCACATGGGGATGCAGAGGTACAGCTCCACTCATTCTTATCTTAGTAGCTGCGATACACACTATTAATCTCGTCATGTCTTCCCGTCCGTCTGCATGGAACACACAGCGTCTCCCACCAGACGGACTTTCTTGAAATCTCGTACTGGGATTAAACTGTTCATTCATGACACCACCAAATACACCCCTGATATATACATATAAATACAATCTTATATCGCTCCTTGTTTATACATATCTTTATCCATTATAACGATGGTTTCCCCTTTATCTGCTTTTATTAAAGCAATGTTATTCCGTGTTATTTTGTAAAGTCTTTATTTTGTGGTGTTGTCTTTTATGTAATATGTTGATTGTATTCGAATTCAGAATGTTTTATTTTCTCTTTTTGCGAGGTATCTAAAAGTATTCTGAATTTTCACACTATTTGTACGTATCAAAGGTGCATTTGCTGGTGTCATAAACGAACAATTTAATTCAATCAAAATTCATGGAATAAATATACAAAATTCATACTGGGATTTTTACAACAATCGATCGACACACTCCGTATTTGGTTCAAATCGGAGAAAAATAAAAACAGCACTTCACATGAAGACACACGTACATTTACGATACATCGTCCCGACTGATCTTTGTAACTGACATAGGCAGTGCTCTCTGCGGAGTGTAAGCCGAGCCAGAAGAAAAAGTTCGCCACCCAAACACAACAATAGGGATATGTACAAGAAATATGATATCTCGCAGTTTACGAGGTATCGATTATGATCGACTGTAAGTCTGATGCTAAGATACGGAGAACATTTTACGGTGCGTGTTGTGTAAACCGTGGAAAGGCGCGCGTCAAACACTCGCATCGCAAGTGTTGTTCTTCAAAACAGTCCCGCCTGTACAAAGGACAATTAACAGAGCGAACGTGCCAGAAGTGTTACGCCCTGACGATATTTCCTAACTTGTTTTTCACTTAGCAATGGGTTTATAGTTCGTATTACTGTTCGTGTTTTCTCATACTGGGCTTAAGTGTTGTGGCAGAACAAACAGGCCCGACACGCAAGTTCATGGCTGACACAGCCAGTCAAGCACAGAACACAACGTCTGTCTCTCGCAATCATTAACCATATTCAACCAAAGCACCAGGTACACGTGAAGTATTTGGAGTGGCGGAGTCCTGATTCCTACACGCCATAAAATAACAGCATGTTGTCTTATTCTTAACGCCCTATGCTGCACGTCTGTAATGATAAGAGCTTAAAAGCATACAGCAGTGCATCCACTGTTCAAATGTACTTCATCTTCCATCGTACGTAAACAAAAACACATCACGCCGAAATGCTTGTACTAAAATTTGTACAATTTAGTCGGACCATGTGTTGTACCTAATGTACCATCTTCGTACCATAAATGAGTTTTATTAATCAAATATTTTGAGCTACTGCAAGACGGGTTAGATTATATCTAACTCATACAACACCAGAGCAGAATTCCGCTGGGAACGCCCTTTTGTTGCTGGCCTAAATACCAAACATGACGTCGAGTGGGTCTGGAGGTGCAAGGCGGTATAACTCCACGCGATCCATAGATATACACTAGACGGATATGGACGATCAGCTTCACGTTCCCACTTTATTCCGGTACCCGGTAACCCAAGTCGGCATTGCATTCCGTGGTCAGTCACTTCACCCACTGGGCTTGAGGTGGCGCTGTTGACAGGCGATGAGGGAACGACCCAACTGCTTTATTTATTCAAAAAGTTCACTGTGTAATGCATACTGAGTTGGAAACCCGCAGTGTTACTTTTTTTGTAACAGCAGTTAACACCAAACATGGGGAATGTTTTTGTGATGAACAGTACAAACACTGAGATCATCGCTACAACAAAAAGCTGCAGTGCCATGGCGTGATTTTATTTATGTATCCAGAGTGTATTCTGCTGCTCGCTCCACATTTCGTGGAACGCGATAATACGCCTTAAGCTGCTGAATGGAACAGCGTTCCAAGTACAGCCGTAGAGCACCCCTGCCTGCGTCTCGAAACAAACACGCACACAGCGTAACTCAGCCCTCATCTCCTGTTGTTACCCCGCACCCAATCACACAACAGTTACCAAACCACGTGGTTACAGTTTGTTTCGTAATGTTTCAAACAAGACTTGCAGCTTCAATTCTACTGCGTTCTTACCATGCTACATTATGCCACACTTCGAACTGCTAGTCTCATTGACGCATCCACCGTCTCGTAACAAAATAAATAACACGACGTTTCGAGAATTATCTTCCCCTCTTCAAGTAGAAAGGGGAAGGGCACCTACTGAGCTGAGCATAGACAGCGTAGTAGCTGACTAGGCAAAGAGTGGACATTCCACGGTTCAATTCCCGGGGTAGAAGGACGAGATTTTCTTACTCTAAAAAATGAAAAAACACCCAGCCTCCTAATAAATGGGTACCGAAACGGTTGGGGGCTCTTTCCCGGGTGTAAAATGGTCGGTGCATGAGGCTGACAACGCATCTTCACCTACTTCCGAGATTTCCCGCAACCATCCAGACGGGGCCCTGGGTCCCACCAAGCCTCCTACACAATGGGTGCAGAGTCATTCCCGGGGGTAAAGCGGCCGGGGCGTGGCGTTGACCACCCACCCCCACCTGACCCCGAGGTTAAAGAAAGAGTACAGCTATACCTCCACTCCTGTGGGCCTTCATGGCCCGTTCTAGGGCGAACTTTACCTTTTCAACCCCCTCTACTACATCATGGTGTGCACAGGAACAAATACACTTTCCATACGCAAGTACAATCAGTCTCTCTAAATAGACAAAGGCCTAAACCTAAGAAAATTATGTTTTTGCCCACAATTTTTATTATCTCCCTCTGATAAAAACCTAGATTATACGTGCACACATAAGAGCTATTAACTGACAACTGTCCAGTGATTGCGATTATCTCTTCCCGTCACACCGAACTCAACACGTGCCTCCCCACTCTTTCATCTGAGAACGTAATTGATCCCGTTCCCGAAACGTCGTACTCATTTCTGAAAACCAGACACTGCAATTACTCCAGCAACCCTGTAGACCTTAATGCCACCTATAACTTACGCCACATACCAATCATTCGCACGCGAACAATTATTCCACCCAAATATGTTCTCCACACTACGCAGCAAATATATTAGCCTCTGCGAACCACAATTAAATTCGACAGAAAGCTCTTATGCAGACCCCCCGCAACACTAAAACGTAAAGAAAAGTTGTCCCTGCGCACGCCAAAGGTATATGAATGAGGATGGAAGTACAGATCCACTCATTCTAGCCCTTGGCACTGGTCAGCTTCACGCACTGGTCACTTTACCTCCAGGTAAAGAGCATCCGGCGAACAGGAGGCTGGATGTGCCCCAAACCCGGTACGGATCCTTTGAAAAACATCCCTCGCCCCCTGCCTGAAATTGACCCACGATTCCTGGGTATTCCAGCCTGTAACCCAGTTACTAAACCGGCTCCTTCGTAATATCAACCTAAATTGATGCCACCAGCGAGTGGGCAATTAATGCCTGTACCGGCATTAAGCTGTTCCTCTCACAATCTCCTTGTGTATAACTGAAGAAAGAATGCCGAGATGGAGAAAGCATGTCGAGCAGGGGCGTCCAAACATTTTTTGGCAAATTGCTATAACTGTTATTGCAGACTGGTTCACGGCCCGCATGTGTAAAAATCACAATACGCGGTATATCTAACCACCTAAATCATTCTGTAATTTTTATGGTGTATATATACAAAATTTACAAATGTAGCTGCGGGCAGCAACACAACCAGGCGGGCCGTTGGTTGGACACCCATGATGTACAGGGCCAAGCAAGAACATTACAGCATACATTCATCTTAACTGGAAAGATACGTGACAGTAACGAACAGGTAGAAGATTTGAAAACCGGATCTCACGGAAATAAATTGGTAAGACGTTAACTTCCTGGGCAAAATGACGAAAAGGCCACGTGACGTAGTTGTGTGGTGACGGCTGCGATACTTCAGCTTCCACACCGCCAATTTTGGAACTGTAATCAAGTCTTCTGAGATATGACGCCGTCTTAATTGGCAGTCAATTTGTAACTACTTGCCAATCACACAAGACCTGAATCTTCATCAACAACCCTGTGAGATTCATTGGCAGTCAATTAGTAACTACTTGCCAATCACACAAGATCTGAATCTTCATCAACAACCCTGTGAGATTCATTGGCAGTCAATTAGTAACTACTTGCCAATCACGCAAGATCTGAATCTTCATCAACCCTGTGGGATTCATTGGCAGTCAATTAGTAACTACTTGCCAATCACACAAGATCTGAATCTTCATCAACAACCCTGTGAGATTCATTGGCAGTCAATTAGTAACTACTTGCCAATCACACAAGATCTGAATCTTCATCAACAACCCTGTGAGATTCATTGGCAGTCAATTAGTAACTACTTGCCAATCACACAAGATCTGAATCTTCATCAACAACCCTGTGAGATTCATTGGCAGTCAATTAGTAACTACTTGCCAATCACACAAGATCTGAATCTTCATCAACAACCCTGTGAGATTCATTGGCAGTCAATTAGTAACTACTTGCCAATCACGCAAGATCTGAATCTTCATCAACAACCCTGTGAGATTCATTGGCAGTCAATTAGTAACTACTTGCCAATCACGCAAGATCTGAATCTTCATCAACCCTGTGGGATTCATTGGCAGTCAATTAGTAACTACTTGCCAATCACAGAAGACCTGAATCTTCATCAACAACCCTGTGACATTCATTGGCAGTCAACTACTAACTCATCGTTCCTGCGGCAAAGCAGAACCCTCGCAATGGCGCACACAACGCGCTCTGTGACTACAAAATAAAACCACAACCAAATGCTATGGCTAGGCTACATACTGTAGCGACAGAATACCTGGATGTATCGCGTAAAACGTACGAAAACTGAACACCAATCCTCAGTATCCATACGCACAGTGACAAAGGTAGACCTTGCGGCCCCGGGAGTGAGTAATCACAATGGCAGCCCCTAACAGTAATTATGAACTTCAAAAACACAAACATTTACTGTATTTCCTTTGATTTCGTTCAATAATTTCTTAAGCACAGAAAATCAATGTTTTTCATTCAAAATATTCACTTAGCCGTCACTCACAATCCCGCCGCCCAGAGCGGTCGCACTACTCCCCCCCCCCCCCCCCCCCCAAGCTACGTCACTGCACATAACGCATAACTATCTACCATGTTGGACTGCTTAAGTCGAATTCTCCCTGTGCCAATAATAACAAGGGAAATAAATGACATCATAATAACACAAGCAATTACATGGAAACTTTTTTACGGACATCGAAAACTAGCGATGAATCAGTTAAGAAATTGTATCAAACAGCACAGGAACTTCCATACGAATATACAGCAATAAATATAACAGATACCTAGTAGAAGAATTTTTGCGTTCGAAAGACCTAACCTAGTATCCCTGTACTGAACACAGAAGCACTGATATCAATAGTTTCTGCAAATCAATCGTCTTCCTATGCCTTACCATTGCACAACGCGAACGCACATAAACCGCCTTTGCCCTTACAAGCCATGACGTCACGCAGCTCTCTTGTTTCGCTGAAAGGAATCTACTGGAATCCGATGAGCTGTCAAGTTCTCTCGCCAGGTGGCCCACTTGTTTGTCCGTCTCACACACTAGTCAGGGTCAGGGATAAGGAAGGAGTCGTCAATGTGTACGCAATAGGATTCATCCCTTTTCGTTACCAATATCCTTGCAGTAATGCATTTATCTAAAAGTGTAAAAGTAACGGTGCCCTTGTACACGCCATGAGGGGAAGTGGAGGTATAGCTCCACTCATTCTTAACTTCGGTACTAGACAGAGATGGGTGACCAACCTCACGCCTCAGCCACTTTACACTGGGGAAACAACCCATGGTACACACCGAACAGGAGGCTGAGTGGGCCCCTGTGCCGTTCCGGACGTTTTGGAGACGATAAAATCACTTTCACCTGCCGGAACTCGAATCCCGGAATGGCCAACCCGTAGCCTAATCGCTATACTGACTGTAATGTAGAAGTAAAGTTTCAAAACCAGTCCTCTGAATTATTTACTATAAAATTAAGGAACTCACATCAAATTGTAGACTTAAAACTTCAAAGAGAAAATGCCATTTCGAATACAAAGTCTTCAGCAGGAGGATGATACTGAAACGTATTTAAGAGAAACAGGGAGTTATGGAGGCATTATAGTGAACTGGCGAGGACAGGGTCTAACAACGGATGTGAACGAATATTCGGGTACTGTAAATAAGAGACTTCGATAGTTGCCGCTATTCAGGGAACGTTCAGCGCCATGCAACTGGCGATAAATAAAATTAGAAGCAGAAGAAGCTGAATGTGGTGACTCACCTGTGGGCTACTTAGAGACGTCGTAGCAGCTTCGCAAACTATACACAGCGTCCAACGACGGTGCCCAGGTAGAGAACAAGGCGATCGTCGCTTATGGCAACTGAGTATTTCGGAGTTCGTCAGGAGCACCTCTGTCGGTAACTCGCCTGTTATTCGAAGCCAGCACATCCGAACAGAGCGAAAACGCGCTGTGCTGCTTGTTAATAAACTTAAACACGGGAACTGATAAGTCACGCTAACAAAAAAGGAATGGCGAATGGATTCGATAAATGAAGTATAGCCACACGTCGACTTACCCTATGCAAGCTCGAGTTATAGCTATACTCTTTCTTTAACCTTGGTACTAGATGGTAGTGGGTGGTAAACGCCACGCTTCGGCCGCTTTACCCCCGGGAATGACCCGGTACCCATTGTACAGGAGGTTGGGTAGGCCCCAGGGCCGGTCTGGACGGGTGCTGAAAATCTCGCCCCCACCGGGATTCGATCCCCGGACCGTCCAGCTCGTAGCTAGTCGCTATACCGACGACGGTATCGCGGCCCACATAATAATTACGATACTTAATTCCGACGCAAAATTTGACTTGTGCCGCACCTCCGGAACGTAACTACTGCGAGAGTCGCGGAGTGTCTGTGTTGAGAAAATTTTCCTTCTAGACAGATGACCTGACAAGAAAAGGAGAACCACTTAACAAAGGGCTTTCATCGCATTTACAATTTATTTAACCCTTTAGAGCCTAGTGGTTTACTTTATGTACCACCAGGTTTGGCGTTCGAAAATAGTATGCTCTGCCCACGCATTGTGTGTGTGTGTGTGTTTTGCATGAGTGTCAGATCAAACAGCATTTCTCTAAACCGAGACGGAGAGTGTTTACTACTCGGTCCGATCTGAACGTTTAAGTATAATTCAGGTTACTCTCAGTCTTTTATGGGTTAATGACAGTCAGGAAATGACGACTGTACACCGTCGACTGCTATGATGATAAGAAAGGATTAGAAAGGGTGTGGAACGAAGTGACCACGGAATATTTTAAGGTGCAATTCCAGCAAACGCCCGGCGGGAATGACGAAACCCGACAGCCTCAGTCCGTTTAGTCGGTGTCCAGACCGCGGTTCGAAATATGAACCGCCCGAATACAAGTCAAAAGACGTTACCGCTTGATGCAGCTTGCTCGGTACGCAGGTTCGTGTTCTTCACTCCCAACTCAGCGTTTCCCAGCCGACATGCCATCACGTTTGTCGACTTAGTGCATCTATAAACATTAATGACAACATCTAAGATGATGATGGACAGCTGGGACTCCTGAGGAACTAGGAATTTTATAAGCCACTCTTCTCGTACTACTCTTGCAATGCAAGATATACATATTAACCCTTTCAAGCCTAGAGGTTACTTAGTGTACCACCAGGTTTAACATTACAAAATTCTACGTTCTGCCCACACAGTGCATTTGTGCGTTCTGTATCGTTCAACGAACAGCGATTATTTCTCTAAACAGCATTAACTGACTGGCATTTACAACCCAAAGCGTGTTTACTGCGCGGTACGAACTGAATCTTAAAATATAAATTACGGTATTCTTACGTCAGCCCATGTGAGATTTGTGGTCGACAAAGTGGCACTGGGATAGGTTTTTCTCCTAGTACTTCGGTTTCCCCTGTCAGTTGTCATCCCACCAATGCCCCACACTCATCTTCATCTACATGCTGCTCTCACCCGGACAAACGGGCGAAGCCCAGGAACCTTCCAAACAGCAATGGTCTTTCGGTAATAGGGAAGCACTGGATAGAAAAGTACTTGCATTTGTCTTTAATGACTTAATAAATGGCCAAACGTATATAACAGACGAGGCGAACAAGAACAAAAATCACGTCTGGCGTGAATATTCTATTAAACTACGAATTTAAGGCTTTCACGGCGGTGCAACTGAAGTCTTCTTTCTACTGGTATATGGGGCCGCGTCACTGGATGCCTGGTGGCCATTTCGAGGTAGCGTTGTGGTCTCGAAACGTCGGGCAAGTCTCCCACTGACGAGGCGCTCTGGGAAGAACGAACACTTGTGGAGGAATTCGATTTCAGAGACGGAGACGAGGCAATATTAAACGGTATTAAATTCATCATAGTACCGTCAGAGCGTGGTGGGCCCAATGTTAGGGGTTTTAGTGGTTCTGATACCAGACTGATGAAACGAAAACGAAGATATAGGGCGGTCATAAGTAAGCGTCTAGAAAATGCTGCAACATTACATTTTCGCGAAGTGCGCATTAATTATTGTAACATAAAATAATTTGTTCTTAACTGCCAGTGTCATTGAAATGCGTCTTATGGTACACTGGCGCTGGACATTGGCCATCAAGGCTCCTCAGGTCACCGACGGGTCACAACTTTGAAAAGATCCGACGAGATAATGAGTCCAGGTGTCCAGTGAAAAAAAATCATACAACTTCTATGAAACATTTCACATGAAAATGCACACTAAATGCCATAACTAAGGGCCAAAAGCACTGTCGGCGGCTGTATCAATCCGCTTGCCCAACTTCACTTCTTAGTAACAAAGTCGCAGTAGTGAAATAAACTGCAGGTTTACCTGTGACAGTTCACTAGTGATCACTGTGATTGGGAGTGACTTAATCACTGTCAACACAGCAATGCTAATACAGGCGACACGTGTCCACGACAGCGCACACTTGCCATGTGGAACCAGCAGATTTGCTGCCGTGTTCACAACAGCCTGCCACTCGTTACCTAACCCACGCCAGATGAACCCAGTCCATGCTCTCCCATACTGTTTCTTTAGAATCCATTTTAATATTATCCTCCCGTCTACACGTGGGTCTTCATGTGGTTTCCCCACCAAAACACCGTCTTTCCGACATGCCACATGTCCCGCCCATCCTATCCCCCTTGATTTTGATCACCCTAACAATATCACGCGAGGTGTATAAATCATGAAGCTACTCATCACGAATTTGCTCAATTATGATGTTACTTCTTCGGCCCTCTAGACAGATTTATCTTGTTTTCTGACTTCTGAGTCGCATCTGCTGGCAACTGTAAAAAATCAGGAAAGAAAGGTAAGATAAAGGTAAACTTTACACTACAACATGCCATGAAGGCCCAGATGGGGAGTAGAGGTACAGCTCTACTCTTTCTTTAACCTTGGCGCTAGATGGGGGAGGAGAGAAAGAAAGAAAAATAACAGAATAACAAGCAGCAATTCCCCTCTCCCGAACGAAACACAGAATAGTGTAGCGGGTAGCCGGAACAAGGTCGCGCTGGGCGTTGTATCCTGTAGTCGACAGACACACGTCCCAATAGTTCTACATTCCGCCAGCAGATGACACGACGTACCACATCCCTCAGAGACATCTATGATAGAGATGTGAACACATATACTCAATGTGATAATACCCTTATCAAAAACATGCCACTGACGTTAGGAACAAAGAATTGGTGCCATTAGCATCACGTGTGTATTCTTCGGGCACAGAAAAAAGCATTGCTCAATCTCACTACAAGAATTCTGCAATTCATGTAATCTTGAAAACCGGCTACATTCCATAAATATTCTGGAAGCAGGTGGAAACCAAACAGTACGTCTGTCATTGACCACAACGCCCAGTTGGTTTTCAAAATTTTACTGTTACACAGTGATACACACAGAGTGCAGTTACGTCACTCTGGTTTACGTATTACTTTACAGTAAGATAATCAAAGGAAAACTTTATGATATTTCTGTAAAGATATTATTACTTCTATTCCTGTTACCATGATTCATCTAGCGACGTAGTCACAGCGTCATTAGGAGGTGAATGAAAATGAGCATAGTGCATAGGTGGAACGATATACACAGGCTAAAACCATAGTACTCGGAGAAAAACCTGTTCCAGTGCCACTTTGTCCACCACAGGTCTACATGGATTTACCTTGGGATCAAACACAGGCCTCCAAAATGAGAGGCTGTTTATGTTAAATTTGTCGCATATAACCTCAATGGTAATCACAAACAGTTAAGACATGTCGAGATGGTTACACATCGTACCTTGCGATGTTAATTTTATAAAAATCGGTCAGTTATTATACGCTTCGCCTAGTCTGTTGTAGACGAATTCATGGGAGAAATGGACACCCGCAACTCGCTAATAAAGTTCTCAAAAAGAAACCAAACTGTAACTCAAAGAAGACTTAAAAAGCAGTTTCAGAAAATTAAATAATTAATTTCAAAATCACAAAACTGACATTAATATCATAATTACGTAACAAACAACACTTTCCATGGTTGATGGTAAATACGTTACATAATGCCCACACAAAAAACACACAGGAACTTAAGCTGTTGGCACAGAAGGCGACTTCGCCCACAAACCATACATTCCCAAACATTATGCCCAAATCATAAAAATCCCAAAGGCACAGATCAAAAACACGAAAGTTAAGACACGCGTGTGTACAAACGAATAAAACAAAATTATTCCTAACAAATGTTTGTATTTGCGGAGTCCGTAGTTCTGGAATGTGGCGCTGGGCCATACCAGAGTAATTGGTCCGTAACGACTACAGCAAGAATGGGCAAATTAAAACGAGACAAAATTAACAAGTAATGTAAAGAACGATAGGAAGAAACATAAATACATGTGATAAAAAACTCACATAAACAAGAAAGACAAGGGAACAGTATCGACAGATGGGAGGTAAAGGTCAAAGCTTCCCCTGTGTTTAATTAAACTTTACGGGCACGAAGGCGTATAGGGAATGCCACTACAGATCCGCACATTCTTAGCCTCAGCGGTGCATGGAGGTCAGTCATCGGCCTCAAGTTCCGACCCCTATACCTCCCTGAAAATAGCCCCCACTCACCACGGGAGACGAACAATACCTATAAAGGGAAAAGACCAGCTGGGAGATATGGGAATCGAAGGCAGAAATGCAAGAAATAAACTAAGAATGAAAATAACAAAACAGGTAGAAAGCAGAAAAATAATGAATACGGTAGACATTAGAACGTTAATTAGCACTGTATTGAGACACGAATTTCAATTGGGGTAAAATGTCATACAAAGAATGCTGGGTTACGTTACGTGAAATTCGGATCCCTTGGCCATACATAAGAGTTCTGCTCACTGATCCTTTACGATCCTGTTTCAATTTCAGTCCAAGGATCTGTACAGCGTGACGTGAGATGTTAAGCTTCGGAACAAAATCCGAACAATTTTTCTACAAACAGAAAAATAAAACAGTTCTGAACGTGAATTTGACTTACGAAATTTAAGGTAAAATGCTCGACAGTTTATCCTCATTTAAGGCGTACAACTGCAAATCCCAATCAGAATACCTGCTTATAGGACAGTTCATCTGGCTTGTATGAGACGGGATAGCACAGCCAGTATTGTGACTGGCTATATGCTGGACAGAAATTCAATTCCCGGTTCTCGAACGAAAACAAAACACAGAAAACTATTATGAATTCAGTAACCGAGGGATATGGCCTAGCGAGGGACGGCAGAGAGCAGCACCTATGCAGCGCATCTTGTCCAAAGACAGCGGCAGCGATAACACAGGAAGCTGCAAGTCCTACAGCCTGCGCTCAGCGGTCTGCGCAGCAGCAACAGCATCGCGACATCTCTTACTGTTCCGGTAGTATTGTGATGACGTTCATTCTTATCGGTGTTAATAACGTTGCCTCCATTAAGTGTTTCGTGTATCATACTTTATACCACGGGAGATACCCAACTTGTACGCATTTTCCATACAAATCTACTAATGTTTATGCACAGGTAACTGGCTAAACGATGTCAAACATTGCAATTCAACGTTAGTACTATTTTTCATATTTAGGTACTGTTCTGCATATACTACGGTGAACACCGTATGTTTGAGGAAAATTTTTGACCTCTGGAACCAATTAAAATTCATGATTTGGGGAGTAATGGATTAGTAATTTTCGTTTTAAGAGTTCTTGTCTCAGGAGCAGTTTTCGGGGCGGGGCGGGGAGCCAATTAAGCTCGTAAGCCGACGGATTTCTGTACATGAAATTCTCAACACATCCATACATTCTACATATACAGCCCATCTCGCAATTCATTGATTAAAAGATCCGGCATCATCACGCGACGAGTAAACATTATAACGCATGTCGATCTAGCGGCAGTGGATGATTATCATAACCAGGAACCACCCTGTGATGGCATCGCAATTCAATTGTACAGATGGTGGCTCTGCGGCCGACCGGCCTGTTGGGACTGCATAGCATAAATATTCAGTACTGCGGTAGCTAACGTTTGCAGCACACCTTCTACACCCGTGCTGCAGTATAACAGGCAGTCTATAAATCTTGACAAATTGTCTTTGTGGATGGAGGGAGCGATGTTCCTGTTATTAAATTTTTTAATGGGGAAGCCCTTCCGACCCTTCATATAAACCCTCCCGCAATATGGATTGATGGCTCCGTGTTTCATCCGTTAGAGGGTGCGCACTTCTCTGTTACCCGGCGGTAAACAAAACAGTAAATTCCACAATCACAAACTCTTAACTGGCCGCTGCCAGTTGCCATGACGACACTTAATGTTTCAGTTCGAATTAGTGGCTAACACGTCATAAGCACTCACAGGAATACATCGACTTCTTAAGACGCGCAACCCATTTTTCCGCAAACGCCTCTAATAATGCGGAAACGTGTTACTGACTTGCGGCGTCATGGCTTTGGGATCGTCTGGGATGTTGTTAGCAGTTGGTTACCAACGTTTCGGGACAACATATCGGTCCCATCTTCGACGGTCAAGGAATCCAAGAACATAGGACTGATACGCTATCCCGAAACGTCGGTAACCAACTGCCAACCCACGCCGCGCTACATCCCAGAAGAGCGACGGCCTCAACTAACCGCGGCGGAAGCCTAAAATCTCGCACTGTGACGTCACGTTTTCAAAACAGTAATTTCAAACCGTTTCCGATTCACGAATCCATAAAACAGCAGTTGGTTTTCCAGAGCGACCGGTGCCGAAATCTGTTCTATTGGATTCAAGTGGCTCAAGACATGGTCCAGAGACGGGATCTTGTGAACACAGTACGCAGTCTCTTAACTAGCTGGGCCACTACTAACTTCTCTCTTAAGACATGTCAGAATAAACAATATAAAAATTCTAAAAATATATCAGAATGTTCATGTTAAGAAACGTCTGGGTAAAATAAACGGATACTTCCAATGAATTTGTTTTTCTGGGTAACAAGGCTATGAGCCTACAGACCATTTCATATGATTGTAACAATCCAAGAGACTTCTTTATTACCAGTGTCCGTTTTACGAGAGCCACGGACGGAAAACTGGTACTTCTAATAACGTGTTTATATGATGTGTGTGTGTGTGTCAGGCATACAACGGGTTGCCATAATATTCACGCGCTACTCCACGGCCTCCTTCATCGGTCACTTCTTCGCGTTTTTGAGCAAAGCGTCAATTTCATCTATCGGACAGCTGACGTCTGATTGCGCTACGTTGTGCTGTATGCTCGAAGCTCAATTGTTTCTTCATCCTCAACTCGTCTCACGTAGAACACTGGCCGCCTTAACTCCCCCCCCCCCCCCCCCCCCCAAAGGAGATATCACGATACTTATTTCTGTTAGAGGCTGAGGCGACCCCAGGGCCACAGTGCGGCCGGAAGGATTAAGTCAATGAAAAATTCCAATGACGCAATCCGCGTCCTTCCGGCTTATAGTGCAGTGCCCCAACCAACTGCGCCACTGCGTGAGAGGGCAATATACTCACAGTTATCGCAGGACGAAGACGATACGTGAATTTCAGAGAGGTATATGGAGAATACACTGCGCTGACAGATCTGCTAAGTAAATTTATCGCCATATGCTCAACGACTGAAGGCGGCAAGCCACTCTACAGACGACGAGAGAAATTATTTCGCAAGATCTGTTGCACTAGCTTATAGGAGGCCAGTGGATTTCTTAACTCGGCTCCACTAATTGAAGGCAGCAAGCAGGACTGTAACTTTCGCCGTCCAACTTGCAGGCGATCAGTGAATTTTTAAGACACAATGCGGAGAAACGTTCTGCCAGAATATTTGCCTCTGTACTGCTAATTGCGACGTAGATTACAGTATGTCCAAACCGGAATTGCAAGGAAAACCCCTTTCTAGTGTCATTTTGTGCACAATTACCACAAACTGCCCTGGGACCGACCCCGATACTCTACAGTGAGAAGCCGGGGACAAACGGTTGGAGATGTGCTCACATCCGTTTATCGAACTCAAGTCCAAATCTGGGTAATGTCCCTTCCTCCACGTGAGAGATCAAGTTTATAAGACCCACATAAATTACAAATTTAAGCAATTCGAAGAAATCCATGCACTATTCAAATTTTGTATGCTATCCTTTGCGGGACACGGCAGACGATTCCTTCGGTCACTAGTCATTCCACGAGGCACCAAACCTCATCGAAGTACTACACTCTCATTTGACTCGCTTACCGCCATCAGTCACTCGAGGCCACACAAATCCTGCGGCTGATTACCGGCACCAGTTTTCAGACGCGTTCGCAAAATTGCCAAGAGCGACTATCAGCTTCGTCATGACTGACTGACCGCCTGTCCGCATGGAACAACTCGGCTCCCACTGGATGGGTTTCCATGAGGCTTGAGTGCTTTCCAAAAATATATCGAGAAAATGCAAGTTTCATTAAAATCCGACAAGAATAACGGGTACTTTACATGATGACCTACGTACATTTATGGTACCTCGCTGAATTCTTCTTAGAATGACTAAACGTTGTACAGAAAATCAAAACAGACATTTTATGTTCAATAACTTCCAAAAATCGTGGGGTTTATGAGATAATGTGGAAAAATATGGTACACCCAGAGAGGCCACAGATATGAATATAATAAGGCGCATGCACATTGCATGCTGGATAACTAAGGCTACAGACACTCAGAATATGCAGTGCTTTTACACGGCAACAAGGGCTACAAGAACGTGCCTCAATGTTATGTTTGTACGTACATTGCCCGTCTTGTCAAATTCTATTTCCGTGACAGACCGACAAATGTACTCTACTAGCGAATGTTTTGTGAACTGCCAGTACAACCCACCCCTATACCTCCAATTCGTTCTAGTGCGCGGGACGCCCTTTACGGTCGTAGTAAATATTTAATTCCCAGAACATCCCAGGAGAAACAGCAATTCCCTCGAGAGTCTTCCCTCCGCTGAACCAATCCTCTAAAAAGGAGAGATGAACCAGGTACGGCAACTCTACTGACAAATAATTCCGTTTCGCGCAACAAAATCACACACAGCGTCTTTAGAAAGGCACACACGTCACACAATTATTTAATTCCCTTAACCTGTTTATGGTTTCACTGCCAAGGAAAAAAAAAAACTAACAAGTCACTTCCATTGAACAACTTGCAAAATCCCTGAAGAAACCCCAGTAAGGCCTAAAAGTTTTATGCAAGATAACCAACAAAATCCTTTCATTACGTAAATTATTACTGAACTAAAACAGGCTATCCGGATTACGGATAAACACAAGCAGCGCCCAGCAGATCTCAGTGCCTACTTTGCTGTTCGCGCATTTTCAGTCTTGCGTCTCCAACAGCACTAGGCGTATTACTCTTGTTGTACCTTAATTCTTGCGCAGAACTCGGGTCAGTTATGTCAGTACAGATTTCACATGAGCTCAAGTAAACTAACCTCAAAAGGTTCACACTGTCGCCATTTTATTTAACTGTTAACATACAAACAATATTTCAGGCACAACCTGTGCATATACACGTGACGTATTTCCGTACCAAATTTCACATGCATAGCTCCAGTTGTCCATTAGTTACAGTCTTCAGACCGAAAGCTACAGAAAATGTTTGCATGGCAACCATGCTGTTATGTTCCACTCTACAGAGATACTGCCTTCAAAAATTCTGCAAATCTTACCATGATGTATTATCGTACATTATTTCATTACCCCAGAGTACGTTCCGCTCCCACCTTGCGATTTTACGTGTCGGCTATGTTGTTATTACCGAAAATATAAAACTGAAAAATACGTTGTCAGAATGGCCTCCAATGGCATATCGATTATAAAAAGTTTCGTGAAAACCGGTCCACTGTTCCGGAAGCTGAAATGAAAACATAAAAAACAGGCCCGACGAAAAGCTATGACTGCATGGTGCAAAGATTGAACAAAGACTAGAGGCGAGCCGACGAAGCACTTACAGATTTTGAATTTGGGTATTAAGATTAAGTTAACAGGCCAGACCCACGCTCTGGCCAACTTACCGCAAGAGAAAACACAATCCCCACTCGATAAGAGGATGAGCAACCTCAAACAATGTAGTAAGCCTACAGCAGTTGGGTCTCCTAGATCAGTGTTGTTCAACAGGGGGTCGGCGAATTCAGTCACACCTCTCCTAATCTTGAGTTGAGATAGCGTACTAGGCATCGCGACTCGCTACTGAATAGACGGTCTGGGATTCGAATCCCGACAGAGGCAAAAAAATTTTCTATTCTCCAAAATCATCTATACCAGCACTGGGCCCCACCCAGCCTCCTATTTAATGAGTACCAGGGTTCTTTCCCGGGGGTTCAGCGGCCGGAGAAAGATTATGACCACTCACCTCCATCAGTGCCGAGGTTAAAAATGAGTGGCGCTATACCCTCCGCCTATATGCTTTCATGGCGTCAACAGGGACAACTTTCCCTTTATCTTTCTTAATCTTAGCTTCACTATCATTGCTAGGAAGATTACTGTTTTTGTATGAAAATTTTATACTGGCTTAATAAAAGTTCTCACCATTTAAGTACGTTTCTTAACTGTAAATATTCCGACTTCAAAACGTACCGCGACATGACACACTTTGGGGAGAGATCCGCCAAATCACTGTTAACTTCGTAGGAGGTCCGCGGAACCAGAAAGGATGAAAAACATCATACTTAGGCTACTTGTTGCATGAAAACTATAGTTATGCTTTCGTTAAACATGAAACTGGTCTTCAATTATATTTCTTTTACAGCAACTGAAATACAATTACTCACGTATACCAGCGCTTCCCCAAACAACACTCACCTGAAACAAAACAAAAACAATCATTAACACTAACATTTCATAAAGCTTACATAATGCTGACATTACATTGGACATGGTACTGAGACGGCATTATGTAAACACACAAAAGAATACACGCTACAGCCTGCAAACCAGAAACAATCACAACGGCAGGTGGCAATGCTGTGTGCACACATCCATGCATCTTTACACACCACAACTGCTTATTCTATGAAGCTGTCTTTCAAAAGCTTTGAAAGATCATGGCGTGCATATTCAGTGAATCTGTGTTCATTACGAAGCAGTCATTCTTGGTGGTTACGGATGTGGTCAAGAAGAAGGTATGCCCCCCATGCGGCATTCACTAACGAAAACATTTCACCACTTGATGGCCTGCATATGCAGTGAAATCATGAGTTAATATACAGGGTGATTTGTAAGTTTCTTACAACAGCTGCCATCCCAAGGATTCCTCAGACGATGTGTGAAAATGCCCTGAGAACCACATGCACGCGATTCCGCACACGCCTTGACGTGAAAAGCACACACGCTGGTAATAGCAGTCAGTAGATGCTGCATGTAGCACATCTGTACCAAACTTCAACTTGTCCGAAGAGTGATCAGAAATTTCTGTATCATCCTGTAGATCAATGCATCTAAGTGCCGTTGCCCACTTGCGATTTTCTGTCGCGCGATTATTTAGTCGCACAAATAGAACACACTGTTTTCAGTAGGAATCGCTGCTTTTATTTAGTCGCATGTGCGCGCATTCCTACTGAAAACAGTGTGTTCTATTTGTGCGACTAAATAATCGCGCGACAGAAAATCGCAAGTGTGCGCCTAGCCTAAGGAATGAGTAGTCTGAGACGGCAAGTGTTCATTTCGAATGGTTGCTACACTGCTACAGGATGTATCAGGAAAATAAGCTATACGGTATTTTTCCGCATATTTGTTGCATTTCACCAACACCTTGCCAAGGAGTGACTGCAAGACATTTTATCACTGGCGTTTAGCATAGACTGGGGTTAATTGTTTCTGACGGCCTATTTTTAAACACTATCCCGTTGCAACTTCAACGGGCGTTACGCTTGTCAATAACGGAAAGACAGAACTGTCTCTTTGCTACGAACAGCAACACTGCACATATGAAGACTGAGACAAGAGCAGCCTTAACTTTGTCACCAGTCATGGGCGAGTGGTCAGAACATCATGCTCCGATCGCTTTACCCCCAGGGACATTATCCCATGTATTCTTTCAAAGAAAACTGGGTAGGCCCGGAGTCGGCGTGCAGCCAGGAAAGACGAGAAATAACAAGACAGGCAATGTACGTATAAACGTAACATTGCGGCGCGTTCGCGTAACCATTGTTACCATGGACGCGTTCGCGTTAAATATTATGACTGTGTGTCTGTATCCTTGCCTTAGTTATCCGGCATAAAAATCGCATTCTTTCTGCGCCGCCGTATTATACTGTCATCTGCAGCCTGGCAGGCCTTACATTATTTTGCCGCATTATCTCATAAACGGCGCGATTTTCATTAAAAAATTACTGAACATAAAACGTGTGTTTTGATTTTTTCTAAAATTACTCATTCTAAGAAGAATTCAGCGACATACTAGCACAAACGTACATAGGTCTTCACGTAAAGTATACATTATTCTTGTCAGACTTCCAAACTTGAAATTTTCTACACATATTTTGGTAAAATCCTCAAGTATTCAGGAAAATCGTCCAGTGGGAGACGAGATGTTCCATGCGGACAGACAGGCGGATGCACAGACTGACGTAAATAACATTCGCTTTTCGCAATTTTGCGAACACGCCTAAACTTACTACATCTTACCGATAACAGGCCTTATCAAACACCTGCTGTCCATTCCATAACGAGTCGCTTTAATGAATTATCCTAGTTTTACTCGTATCTTGGTAATACGCGAATACTAGCACTGTCACAGAGACCACATCTCCATTTCCGTGCAGTGCAACTACAGGAACTCTGGAATCAAGATCTAATTCCGGAAGTTTCACCATATCGCACAGTTCATGAGATGTGACGTCAGACAACGGCTGCATATTAGCGATTACACACAGTGATTGAGTATTACTACCACTGATAAGGCGGACACAGGGGTAGGCAAGAATCCGTACCGCTTGCCTCCATGCCGGAACAACCTACCATCAAGGCACAAAGGGGGAGTAAAGGTATACCTCTACTCCTTCTTTAACCACGGCGCCAGATGGGGTGGGTGGTTAACGCCATGCCCCAACTGCCTTACCCTCGAGAATGATCCGGTACCCATTATATAGGAGGCTGGGTGGGCCCCAGGGCCGGTCTGGAACAGTGCGCAAAATATCACCCCCACCGGGACTGGATCCCCGGACCGTCCAGCCCGTAGCGAGTCGCTATACCGACTACGCTAACCCGGCCCACCATGCAAATTTGTACTCAAAAAAACTTGTGGTGGTCTGGGTCCACAGAAACGTACTAATCTATTTTATATTGTTTGAAAGCCAAAAATAATCACCAACAACAGCACACGTATATTTCACCGGCTTTAAAAACACCGAAGGGGTTATGACTAGAAAAACTGTGGTGTGCTTCGAAACGAAATTTATAGTGCACAAAGTAGTAAGGCAATCGTTAACTGGAAATGTCAGCTACACAGTATGATTTGCATATGGGCTTAACCTCAAATGCTGCCATTATGAAACGCTGCGAAGTTGCAAGACCTGTACAAGCGCCACAGCCCTTCGCGGTCGTGTTCTCACGCGGTTTAGGAGTCAGAACGTAACGCCTCCTATTTTTGTTTCATGATGTTTACAAGTCAGACTTGTGAACATTTCACAAAACTTCAACACAACATTGCTGAAGTTATGCTTATTTTTTAGTGTAGTCTCCATGTCTGTCAACATTCAGCTTCCACCTTATGAACAAGTGCGCGTTTCTCTCCTCCTCTGCAGCCACAGGCGCGCTGCGTTCGCCGTAATGGTGTCCTCGCAGGTTCTCTTTCCAAGCACCAAGCAGATGAAAATCTGACGGTGTGAGGTCAAGGCTGCAGCTGGGTTGATTCGGCAACACCAGCCGCCCGAATTACGTGATGGCCTCAGTAATGTGCACACTTGTTTGTCGCCTGGAATTATGTAGTAGCAACACTTGTTGATATTTTAATTTCGGACAGCAGGCAAAAAAATTCACAGTTCTCATTTCAAAAGTCTCTAGCCATGGGTTTACCATGCTGAAGGCGAGGTCTTCAGTTTCTTCTTTCTTGCGGTTGTCGTGTGGCACCAATCCGTCCACTGCAGCTTCGATTCGGGATCAAAATGATGCACCCCGGTTTTGGCCACCGTGCCAATTAGCAACAGAAAGCCCTCTCCTCCTGTATCGTATTAGTGGTCCCTGCTTCCCCGGCCTTTTCGTGTGCATCTGTCATTCGTGGCACGAAACGAGCACATATCTCGGAACGGACAAGCTCTACAGTATCTGCCATTACACAGCCCTTACCGATAAACAGCGAGGAACATAATTCACCTGTTATTCGATGGTTGCTACATATGAATTCATCAACCCGGCGGAAGTTGTCAGGGACTACTGCGGTGCAAGGGTGACCTCTGCGCGATTTGTAACGAAGTTCTGATCCTACTGTTTCAGATTATTTAATCCACCTTACCCACCGCTGAATGGCACTGACGTCCACGGTTGTTCCACCACACACTCTGAGAAAACGTTCGTGAAAAAAAAATCAGCTTCTTACCTTCGACAACCAACAATTCGATTACAGCTCTTGTTTTAACGCAAGTCAGTCTCTTCCACTTTAGAATCAACTGTGGTGCTGCCATCTCAGAAGTTAAAACAGCTGCGAGTAGTAGAAAATGACAATGTTCAAGGAGTTCACTGTAGTGGTAATGCATAAAAATGGTAAGCAGATGATAAACAGGAGGCATTTATAATACTGCTGCGTGTATTAAACATTCTGTATGATCCGGTGGCCTGAGACCAGGCTTAGGACCACGGCTACATAAACAGTGGATCTGTAACATCGGCAGGAGACACCATCTCTTGGAGATGTTAAACCGGCTGTATTCCCTCAAAACGACGTCCTTTTAAATAAACTCAAAATTCATGAAATTAAACCACTGTGAGGGAAAGGGGTGGCGGAGGACGGTAAACGAATTTCGGAAACAATTACGGGATAAATTCCAGGAACTCGTGGTCATGAGATGTTAATCCAATCACTAACTTCATTACAATGTGGGAGGACAGAATAGCAGTTCAAACCACGAGGCTGACCGCACTGCCTACACCACTCCCATTACAATGACAGAGTAGTTTCATAGATTTGTCTTTTGCCTGCTTCCAAAACCTGCGTTAAAAAAATACAACCCCGAATTCCAATATTTTTTTTTGTATGGCTCGACAGTCTTATATGGGCCTGGGCCTCATCGTTTCGTCGAGGTTTCTTGGTCACACACATTTGAGACACACCACAGTCGGTAGGACTCCTCTGGACGAGGGACCAGCTCGTCGCAGAGACCTCTACCTGACAACACACAACACTCACAAGAGACAGACATACATGCCCCCGGTGGGATTTTTTTTGTACTAATTCCTGGGTTTTTCCATTTGATCCATTTGTACTGTTGAAGTCCTTTTTGTGCTGCATGTCACCTTATGTTTCATGCTATCGTCCATACATCTAACACAACACAAACATCCATGCCCCCGGTGGGATTTTTTTTTTTTTTTCCTGTCCCGTTTTCTCCTTTGATCCATTTTGTACTTTTAAATCCTTCTGTCCTTCATGTTCCATACTACTGTCCTTATACCACAACACAACACAGACATCCATGCCCCCGGTGGGATTCGAACCCACGATCCCAGTAAGCGAGCGGCCGTAGACCTACGCCTTAGACCGCACGGCCACTGGGATCGGCCGAATTCCAATATATGTCCGGTAAGAAACCTCCAGACTAACACGTTCTCAGTTAATTAAGAGACCCCCTCGTTTTTCAGAACCCTGAGATCAATGCCTTATTCACAGACTATGTATGACCTTCCAAACTAAGGAAAACAGTTTGATATAAAGGTTTTCTCGCAAATGTCTTACTTTTACACGCTTCTGGAATATACTGGAATAACCTCGCTTATACGTGTTCAGATAAAGAGGGTCACGGAATTGCAACAGCCGAGCAAAAATCACAACTCTACAGGAAGTCGCGCTCATTTGGTCACGGCTCAAATACTTGCACAGGCATCCGACGCGCTTATCGCGTGTTCTGTACACATGTGACGTAACAAAATGAGGGTCTATCAATTATTCGTCGTAATAAGGCCAGTATTAAATGTCACTATCATCGATAAGAAAGATATAGGGGTGTCCAGCAACTGGTTGCCCAAGCAATCGTGATGCAGAAGCACGGAGTGTGTCATGTCCTCATTTAAGTAACCAACATGCCTCAATACCTACCCACATAGTGTCCAAACAAAATACTGCTTACAAATTATTAACCCTTTAAAGACGAAACTTAATCTGTTTTATATAAAGACCCACTACGTACCGCGAAGTAAGCAGTTTCCAAAGACATAAGTCGCTGTTTGTTCCGAGATCCATACCAAACACATAAATACACTCTGTGGACAGAATGTAAAAGCAATCCCATTACAGACCTGGACACGCCCTTAGGGTTCCAGGAGGTTGAGGCTCCCAGATTTCTAGAAAATCGGCACATTAAGGTGATAAGGTTGTCAGCCCTACGCACCGGCCGCCTTATTCCTGGTACTCATTTCTGTTAAGCCGGGATTAGACGGCGCGCTGCTCGTCGAGTGACGTGACGTCATTTGCTCGGCCAACAGATCGGAACAGAAAAGACAATCTGGCTACACAACGCGGCGCAGCTCGGCAAATGGCGGACCAGCGGCCTTGCTCGGGTAGGTTCGGCTCGGCTTGTGGAATAAGTCGTGTTGTTCTATGAACTTAAAAATGTCCTCGTTTGACCACTCCATTCTAGCCAAAACCAACTGTGGGACAGAAAATTTCACTCTTCGCGCACCCCGACAGCAGAAAACAAAGACCAGACCTAAGTGTATAGAGATTTGGACGAGACTGGCTTGGCGCGTAGACTGCAAGCCCCGTGTAGCCACAACAGCTGCCCGCGCCGAGTCCCTTTGAGGATCGTGAAAAAAACCGCTTCTGCGGCGATCCAACGAGCCTCGCTCCCCCATTCACAAGCCGCACCGCGCCAGGCCGGATACACGGCGCGTTTGAATTCGATTCTTTGTCAATGACGTCAGTTATGACGTAAAACGAGCCGAGCCACGCGCCGTCTAATCCCGGCTTTAGAGGCTGAGTCGACCCCAGGACCATAGTACGGCTGGAAGGATTATGTCAATGAAAAATTCCAATGACACCATTGGGAATCGAACCCGCGACCTTCCGGCTTGTAGAGCAGTGACTCAACCAACTGCGCCACCGCGTGCCCGTAGGCAGAATTTAGAATTTGTTAATGTTAAACATGATGACACACAAACTTGGATTTCAAAGGTTCGTTCAACACGCATGGGGGGAACAACAAATCCGTACAAAATGGCTGCCGAAACACTTCTCTAACTTACGAGAAATGGGTGTCGACGCTTGGACTGAATTCATTCAGCCAAGTGTAAGACGCAACGGAGGCCTTTCTGACAACAATAATGAGCACGGTGTTTCAATAACGGCATGGAACTTACAGACCTGATGAGCATCAACTTTTCAAGCACCTTACACCAAGAAGTTACTTTACACAGCATCGAGAAGTAACATACAAAGTAAACAATCTTTCTTGTGGAAGCAGGCTGATCTGTCAGTACTATGCATGACATGTCTCGTTTACAAGCACTGATCCTTATATACGTCTTTCTCGAGTTGCGGCAGATCGGCAAGAGACGTATCCTGCCACAATACAACGTTACTCCTACCTCTCCAGTTGCTGCAGATCGGCAAGAGACGTATCCTGCCACAATACAACGTTACTCCTGCCTCTCCAGTTGCGGCAGATCGGCAAGAGACGTATCCTGCCACAATACAACGTTACTCCTGCCTCTCCAGTTGCGGCAGATCGGCAAGAGACGTATCCTGCCACAATACAACGTTACTCCTGCCTCTCCAGTTGCGGCAGATCGGCAAGAGACGTATCCTGCCACAATACAACGTTACTCCTGCCTCTCCAGTTGCGGCAGATCGGCAAGAGACGTATCCTGCCACAATACAACGTTACTCCTGCCTCTCCAGTTGCGGCAGATCGGCAAGAGACGTATCCTGCCACAATACAACGTTACTCCTGCCTCTCCAGTTGCGGCAGATCGGCAAGAGACGTATCCTGCCACAATACAACGTTACTCCTGCCTCTCCAGTTGCGGCAGATCGGCAAGAGACGTATCCTGCCACAATACAACGTTACTCCTGCCTCTCCAGCAAAAGAACGTTACAAGGTTTTAAACCATGGGCTCTCCAACCTGTGACATTATGCGCCGTCCGTGGCCACATTTGTAAATTTGTACTGTATATACCACAAAGGGGGCACGCGGTGCCGCTGTTGGTTGAGGCACTGCGCTACAAGCCGGAAGGTGTGGGATTGATTCTAGGTAGTGTCACTGGATTTTTTATTGACGTAATCCTTCCAGCCGCACTATGGCCCTGAGATCGACTCAGCCTCTAACAAAAATGAGTACCAGGGAATATTTCCTGGGGGTAAAGGCGGCCGGTGCGTAAGGCTCCTGGAACCCTCAGGGCCTGAACAGGGATTGCTTAATATACCATAAAAATTAGACTAATTTAGGCGGTTAGCCATACAACTTATTGTTACATTTCCAAGCGCAGCCCGCGAGCCAGCCCACAATAACAGGTGTGGCCCTTTACCATAAAAACGCTGGACGCCCACATTTTGAAGAAAAAAAAAATCATTTTAAGTACGGTGGTACGTATATAAACCGCCAGATTGAACACAAAAACAAGAACCCCGCATTCTCCGCACACAGCATATTATTCTTCAAATAACCAACTATTATTTCTCTATATAAAAGTGTCCTAATGGTTGTTTCTAATGAAAACACACATTGTTGCGATCTGCGCTCTTCTGGGGTATTTTTTGTTCCTTGGACTTCTTGACCCTTGAAGATGGGACCGACACGTTGTCCCGAAACGTCGGTAAAGGATCACCATTCGACGCTGCGTAATATCCCATAAAAGCGCAGATCTCATCAAAATCGCGGCGGAAGCCTGAAACCACGGATAAAACACATTGTGTTATCTGTGAGGTATGAGATGAATACATTTGTATATTCACTTTTTAACACGAGGCCAGACCTCGTGAGATTTGAGGCGGAGAAAGTGGATCAGAGACAGGATTTTCTCCGGGTACTTTGGTTTTTCCCCGTACTATTTCACCAATTCTCCATACTCAATCTTCATCTCTCCTCTTGCCAGAAGGACGAGCGGGCGAAGACTGGAAACCTTTACACAAACAATGCTGTTTCGGATACCGAGGAAGCACTGCAGAGAAAATTATTTCAACGTTGTTTTATTTTCACAAGGACAAACGGGCGAAGCCTAGGGACCTTCCAATAGAAGTGATGCTCTTTCGGCAATGGGCAGCATCAAGAAATAAAAGTGTTTTCACTGTTAAACTTCAAAGGGTAAAATAACGAAGAAATGATCCGCGCAGAATGGACCGAACACCTTCGAGCCGCAACTCGCTACATGTCGCTACTTCCCTGCCATCAGTTTACGTGAAAACAAATCCAACATTTGTAAAAGTTTTGCGAGTGCACATGACGGCGTGATGATCCGGCGGAAGGGGGGTCGGAATCGATACTCACAATCCGGAGAAGTTAAATAATAAAAAATAACAACACAGCGTGGAACTGACTGCGAGCCTCAGGCACGTGGGCTGCAATTAATGTTTCATCTACTGGCCACTCCTGTTAAAACACTGTGCGGCGATTCGACTGCGGACTCTGGCTTTCACAGAACAACAAAATGTTTTGTTGCAAAGAAGCCAAATTCAAATAAACTGTACAGATTAAAATTATCCATCTTCCGTGCAGTAAGATAAGCCACCATACACACACACACACACGCGCGCGATCAAACCCGGTTATAACGACATCGGTTTATACGACTTCTCGTCTATAGCGTCAGATATTCTGTGGTACCAATTAATTCCTCGCCCTTAACTATAACATTATTCTGCTCGGTTATAACAACACTCGTTTAAAAAGACACAAAATATTCAGCCCCTTTCCTGACGTTATAACCGAGTCCGACTGCATATATATATATACCAACAATTGTACTATAATTAGATACAATGACTCACAACGTGTGGTAAAGCTCCTACATGTTTCGGCCTTTTTCGGACATCTTCGGTGAGTTATTCAAGAAAGAAAAATACATTAATGGTTAGTTTCAATAATACAGATGTGCACTAATATAGTTAAAATGCAGAATATTAAAATTATTAAAAAATTTAAAAAGTACAGTAAAGAATGTATATCGAAACTATACAGGTTGCTAAAAACATACGCTTTTTTGTCTACAGTGCATAAAGCACACACGAAGGTCATGTCCATCAGTCTGACGCCGGTTTAATATGCGAAAATACTCAACGAATTTCGACGAAATTTGGTACTGTGTGTGCATATACCAAACCGTCCTGAGAATACAAATTCGATCCGCATGAGTACAGTATAACTCCTACATCAGGCTTCCATGAAGGTCAGTTTTATGGGAAAAAAGTGTCCAAAAAAGGTAAAGTTCACCCTATAAAAGGCCATGAAGGCCCGGACAGGGGGTAGAGGTACAGCTGTACTCTTTCTCTAACCTCGACGCCAGATAGGGGTGGGTGGTCAACGCCACGCCCCGGCCGCTTTACCCCCCGGGAATGAGACCCGGTACCCATCGCAAAATGTAAACGATGCATATTAAAAATCCGTACTCTAGTACAGCACACACCTTCCTCCTACTGAACGAGTAATGGAAGACCTATCCTGCGGGTAAAAGCGCTGTGGCGTGAAGATCACCACTCACCTCCATCTCGTGCCTCACTCCCACATACGCCTTCGTGGCATGCATAGCAACAGCTCTGCCCTTTTAGTGGCGCACATTCTCGATCTGCTGACGAAAGACGCTGTTACGAGCCAGTACACGTCACACCAACCAACCCTCAATGTCACATGCGCGGGACACGCCTCTTTGTCGTGGAATCGGCAGCACCAACCAGCACAATACACAGAACTGTCCCAGGAGCAGCCGGACACTCTTCCCCGGAACATGTATACTCTGATGTACAACACATATACAGTCTTACTGTTTCAGGAGCCAGAATACTGCAGTCCCATGAGGAACTATGCTACGGGCTGGGCAGTTCATGCAACGTGGATGGAATCCTCGCAGTGAAAAAGAAATATTTTCTCTTCCCCAAAGTGCCCATACCGGCTCGGAGCCACCCCAGACTCCAACCAATGGGTGCTGGGTGCTGTTTCCTCCACAGGCGTGAAGGTGATCGACCACTCACATCCATCTAGTTTTTTTTTTTTTTTTTTTTTTTTTTTTCTATGGCTCAACAGCCCCTTTTCGTGTGCCTAGGCCTCCTCATTTCGAGGCTTCACGATCACACTCAGACACACCACACTCGGTAGGACTCCTCTGGACGAGTGATCAGCCCGACCCAGAGACCTCTACCTGACAACACACAATACTCACAAGAGACAGACATCCATGCCCTAGGCGGGATTCGAACCCACAATCCCAGTAAGCGAGCGGCCGCAGACTCACGCCTTAGACCGTGCGGCCACTGGGATCGGCACATCCATCTAGTATCGAGGTTAAAAAGTGAATATACCTCCACTCCCTCCATACGTCCTCATGGAATTTACAGGAGCAAATTATGTATTTGATTTAACACTGTTTCTCCAACAACGTGGTTTTACAAGATTTATTAATGAATTAAAAGTTATTCTGTTACCCGGCACAATTCCAGCATTAAATCGAGGGACCGAAACACGCACTACGAAGGATATTAGTCAATATGCCCGCCTCCGAGCCGAGGATCGGCCTCGTATTTCACGATAACAAGTGCCGTCACACCACGACGTTCGCGAGTGGAGGGCAACCTTCTGTTACCAAAGCCACAAACAATACAAACAGACGGTGAAGACTGCGAATTCTTCCACTCCGCTCTACTTTGCAATAGGTTTCTTTAAAATTCTGATACATTTGAAGTTATCCAGCATCATATCCATGTCGACGCCAATCTTCACAGCCACCGTGGTGATAACGTCAAATGTCACACACATGCGCAGCTTCTGATCTGCAACCCCTTACCTTGTCGTGATGGGTGTAATACTGTTCAATACTGATCACACAACGCAGAAGAAAAGGGGCATAAGCAAGGAGACGCAGAATGCAAGGCGTGGTTTTGTATTCCCTTCTTGGTTAAGCAGCAGACTGGTGCAGCCTAACTGCATTCGAAAGGCAGCCGGCAGGTATGAATGCCAGCTGACTCAGCGCCTATCCTGCGGACACCTCCTAGGAAATACCGGCAAGACTTTTAAATCGCCAACACCAGCCTAATTCTTTACCTTCTCTCCACTCAGTACTGGGCGCCATATAACCTTTAAAATTTGACAGTACACACTACGAAATATTAACATAAAATAAAAATGGCGTAGAGTCGACTGCGCCATGTGCTGTAATATAGGGCAAAGTTCGGTAATGTGACACACATTATTTCGAAGGTTGGGAGCGCGAGATACCAATTGAAAGTTTTTATTTACAAGCTGCAATATGTGGCAATGCCTCAAGGCAGTTAGGGCCACTTTCGCTTCATTCTCCAGCTACAATCAAGGTACATAAAAATTGTGTCAGTTCACTGTAATTATCGTTCACGCTTAACGGCAATATTTCATAAAATGATTCGACTTTATATACTGACAATCATACGCTTACATTTCGATTATTATATTACTACTACTACTACTACTACTACTACTTACTACTACTACTACTTGAGCAGCCTGGAGAGCAGCGGTGTTCCCATAGCACTGTGAAATGTGTGTGGACAATGAAATCTACTGGGCCAGAATTCGCACTGCCCTGGGACGATAGATATTGGGAAGTGGTGAGACGAAAGGAGTGGTCTTTGGGAACAGTGTTGATGGAGTTGCTGGTTGTGGGAGGAGTGGAGATAAATCCGGGCCCACCAGCGGCGTAGGACAAAGCTGACCAACTACTGAAACAAGTGAAAATCCAGGAGGGGGGGGGGGGGTGGGGTGTTGGGGTAAATTGATTCAGAAATTATGCGACACCCATAACCGAGAGATTGATAAAGAAATGAATTAAGAATTTGAAGTTGGAGAAACGGGGGGCATTAAGAGTGATTTCGGATTTTAAGCACATGCAGCAAATCGTGAAAATGTGTGAAGAGAAACAGCAAGTGATGCTTAGTAAAATAGAATTGAAAAAGAAAAGAAAAACAATAATATTGTGATTTTTGGACTGAAGGAAAGAGAAATAAACGATAAATTGATAGGCCTACACTGGAAATGGTGAAAAAGTTTCTGAAAGAGACAATGGGACGAGAGACCTTGGTTAGTAATATTGATCACGTAACGCGACGTGGGGAAAAAAGTCAGCCATCTATTCTTGTAAAATTCACTTTGTTTGTAATAAAGTTAAAGAAGCTGAAAAAAAGAAAATCAGCCGGCTCAGAGATCAGAGTGGAAAAAGATTTTTTCTGGCAGTACGGAATTCAAGGAGCAGATGAATACCATACTTAAAGAAATCCAACAGAAGGGCACACAGGGCTTTTTGAAGAGAAGTTGATGATAAATTGAAGAATTTACGAATACGACTGGTTGTTGAAGAATGTAAGGTTGAACGAGGACAAAGATGTGGTCACTCCTGCAAGGCAAGGTTAGAATATGTTCAGGACATAGGTCGTCAAATTCGGAATGTGAAACAAGCAGTAATCCTGAAAAGCGAAGCAGAGGAAATAAGTTAAGCGGGCTGGAGAGGACTTTGGAACTTGGTGGTCAACGGCGCAGAAGGTAGAAGGCAGATGGAACTTCGACGCTACGTCACGGAAAGAGCAGAAACACACGTCACTACAAAACGAGGTCAAAGTTGAGACGATGTTAGGGCTTAAGACGAACCAGATCACTTCATCAGCTGCTTTGGCAGGAGTGCCTGCTCAGAAGAACATTCAATGCAGTAGGCCTTACAAAGACTAGAGAACCGAGTGACAAAAGAGGAAAGGAGGGACGGGAGAAAGGAGGGCAAAGCCGAGGTGGAGAAATCCGTCGTCTAGGAAATCCTGGTAGGTTATGAAAGTATTCGAAAAAGTAGAAGATCAATGAAATGCAGAAATCATGCAGCTCCAGTAGGACTGGTTAAAGAGATTTAGCACAGCGTGAAGACTCCAGCTGGTATGGAAGAAAACAAGATGGGAGTGGATAAAGGGGAAAATCACTTCCCAGTCAACATGTCGATAATTTTGGATAAAACTGTGCCACAGTGCCGGCAGCAGAAACTTAAATTTTATGGTGTGCTAGGTGAAGACGTGGAAGGGTTACGTGATTATTTTAGGCGCGTTCGTAAAACTGCGAAAAGAGAATATCAGCTTCGTCATGTCTGTCCGTCTGTCCGCATGGAACAACTCGGCTCTCGCTGGACGGATTTTCATGAAATTTTGTATTTGAGTATTTTTCAAACATATGTCGAGAAAATTCAAGTTTCATTAAAATCTGACAAGAATAATGGGTACTTTACATGAAGACCTACGTACATTTATGATAATATCTCGCTTAGTTCTGCTTAGAATGAGAAATATTTCAGATAAAAGTTGTAGAGGAAATAAAAAGACATTTTATGTCCAATAACTTTTCCTGAAAATCGTACAGTTTATGAGATAAAGTGCAAAAATATGGTAGTGCCAGAGAAGCCACAGATATCAATATAATATGGTGCATGCGCATTGCATGCTGGATAACTAAGGCTACGGACAACACTAAAAACATGTAATACTTATTGCCTTTCCACGGCAACAACGGTTACACGAACACTCGAACGCGCCTCGATGTTACGTTATACGTACACTGCCCGTCTTAGCCAATGTATTAATGTGGTTCTATGATAAGACAGTATTATTACACTGTCTTACACAAACTTAAGATTGCAGAACACATGCAACTGCAGAAATAAATAGAGAAATAAGATTAAATGTTCATAGATTTACACAGGCATGACGGAAGTGTCAAATAACTGATTAAAGTTTGGAAAGGAAACAACCGATTTACGTAATGAATCAGCGAATGGGAATCTTTCTTCGAGAGGATTAATAGAACATAATTTAAGAAACAAAACAATATTTAAAAGTTTCAGAAAACAAAAAACGAGATATCATAATATTTAAAACAATATTTGGTTAAGGCTTGGAGGGAGTTCCTTTTTTACTACTGAAAATGCAAGTGACAGATTGAGGCAAAAGACGAATAAAAATATCGTTTGTAAGTCTAGACATAAAAGCTGCGAACTATGAAAATCCCAGTGTCAAGCAGACAGCCTTCTGCACAATCTGACTAAACTAATGAACATCTGATATGATACTGCATTTGAGACGAGGGAGATGCGTTCATGATGACAATAAACAGACAGCGATGAGTGGTTAATTTTCAGCAGATTTCAACGTGATTTACAAACGGCCGCTAAGAAATGACCATGAAGGACAAGAACGGGGTTTAAACGTGACGTCTGCCTCGCGAAACAGAGCTAAAACCTCTAAAAGCTGTGCCCCTTTTGTAGGGCATAAACATTGTTTGGATCAGGGCAGGGAGAAATACGAGAATAGAAGGAAGAAGTGGGAGAAGATAGTAAGAAGATGGAGGAATAACAGCAAAAGGATAGCGACAGGAAAGAAGGGGGAGACGTCTTCACTGTCACTAATAATTCTATGTAATGAAGCAACTGACGAGAAAAACGATACAAAGGGAACGAAAAAGGACATAGCTACAAATATGGGCTCGTGCTTACGCATTCCTAGTAGCTAAGGGACTGTTACAGACAGCAGCAGTGTAGCAGTAAGTACAAGCACGTGATGCGGGTCCAATGAAAGTTTGATGAGGTGCTCCAACTGTTTAGAAAGACAAGACGTGAAGAACGAGAAAGGAACGAAACCCATAAATAGAAGAAGCAGAGAAGGAGATACAGGCAGACATCAACAAAGACAATGAAATGAAAAGCTAATAAATTGACATATACACGGAAATAAGAGAAACAAGAGCCAAAGAAACTCCAGGCCCACGATGTGTTACATACGCATATTTACTGCAAGTCACTGAACGACGTGAACGCTTAACGGAACCGACGTTTCGGCAATCAGTGACACTGTTGCTTTTCGGGTTGAAGGGGTTTGTCCCAGAGCTAGTAACTGCTTATGCATTATTTGATAAAATGAATGCAATGTTCGATGAATCACCCATCGTTAAACAACTCCTACATTACGGTTCACGAACCGTTCAAACCCCAGTGGAATAATGCGAACCATTATGTAATATTTATAAAACTGCCTGAAGTCCACACTATATACTGCCGCATCTCGCGTCATCCTCTCTATAAGCACCGATTACGTATCTAAATAGCGTTAACAGTGTGGCCTGTGTACTACAGACAGCGTGCCCTCTGTGAGGTAGGAACATATTTTGATGTATGTATAATTTAGACCAGTGGTATTCAACCTTTTTTGTTCGCGTACCCCCACATATAATTTATCTTCAACTTTGTACCCCGAAAGTTGTTGGTGCATAATTCCAGTTGTACATAGTCTATAATCTACATCTAAAATAAGTTAAATAAATTACGTCCAAAGTAATGTATTAAATAATAAGTTTTAAATGAAAAAAAGCAGAATCAAGCTATTAAATAACAAATATATCATTGCCTATCATATAAAAATTAATAAAGGAACAAAGGTATTTTAGCAAAGCAAAATTATATGCACTATGTGGAATAAAATGAAACTAGCCGCCCAGATAAGAATCGCATAAAGGAGGGAGAGAGAGAGAGAAATGGCGCTCCCAAATCGCATGTCCTTTCATCCGGGTCTCTCGTGCCTAACCCTAAATCTGGCCCTGATTATTCAGTGTTTATCATGAAATAATATATTTTTTTTAATTTTACGTACCCCCTAAGATGTCCTCGCGTACCCCGGGGGTACGCGTACCCCAGGTTGAATACCACTGATTTAGACAAACTGCAGTGTTCAAAATGGCCGTGCCATGGCTCGGGCGGTTAGTCGCCTTCCTCTCCCAGCGGAGGTTCGGGTGCCTTTCCGCGCAGTCCATGTTCAGTTTTGTAGAGAAGAAAGCGACAGTCGTACACAATCTATCTCCAAAGTTTTCCCCCGATCAGTATCACTCCACTTGCTTCATGTCACCCCTCTGGAGCCTAGAACTTTTGACGTGGATCACGGATTTTTTGAAAACTTGTGCGCAACCCTAATCTAAGGCAAACGCTATTTTAGTGAAGTTCGCATCGACATTTACCAATACAACTCATCTCACAAACACCTATGGCACATCAACATCGACATTTACCAATACAACTCATCTCACAAACACCTATCGCACATTAACATCGACATTTACCAATAAAACTCATCTCACAAACACCTATCGCACATCAACATCGACATTTACCAATACAACTCATCTCACAAACACCTATCGCACATCAACATCGACATTTACCAATACAACTCATCTCACAAACACCTATCGCACATCAACATCGACATTTACCAATACAACTCATCTCACAAACACCTATCGCACATCAACATCGACATTTACCAATAAAACTCATCTCACAAACACCTATCGCACAACAACATCGACATTTACCAATACAACTCATCTCACAAACACCTATCGCACATCAACATCGACATTTACCAATACAACTCATCTCACAAACACCTATCGCACATCAACAAACCGTATTAGGCTCTAAACTTTTGCTTAAGACATCTATATGGTGAAACATTTAACAAAATTAACACAAAGTAATGTGACTACACGCGGTATATCTGCGGCATTATTAAACAGCTGTAACGACACGTTTGTGCATGTGATAAGCGACAAAGGCAAACAGCAAAGATCGCATTTTGAAAACACACGTACGCCTACTTTACTGAAGTACACAACTCTAAAGCTGTGTATAATGTAATGACAAAGGCTGGGCTCAAACCTGGCACTATTTGAATACTAATTAGCGTTAACCGGTACGCAACTTGCATGGGGGGGGGGGGGGGGGGATGTCAGGCAGCTCCTGAAACGTCAAGCATATTAGATAAACCTCAGACAGCCACAGAGCTGCGGTATGCCATCACCTTTCAAAAAGAACACGAAGTGACATTCTGAGGCTCAAATTCCCTCCCAACGTGCACGAAAACTTTACAGAATTACTCGCTGGCAGACACACAAGCGCCACAAGCCTCACGTATCTGATTGCATAAACAGAAAACGAAAGCAGCCAATGTTTCAAAGCAAGCCGACATGAAGAACAAGGGAACAATATTAACACAACAAAGGGAAACACAGAACCTGGTGAGCACAGCGCAGCATATAACAATAACCTCAGTAATATATACTGCACTGTCACTGGCCGAAAGAAACAGCAGTGACGATATGACACCACAAGGCCATAAAGAAGGCAAGGAATTAATGCGCGTATACTGGCAAACAACGCGGGATACATAATACAGTGGCGCGTTCGCGTAATGTTCGTGCCTCCTCGACCATCCTAATAGCCTGATACCATTTCAATGTAAAACAACGCTTTTATGGCGATTTGATGTCACCAGCAACAATAAAATGTACTTACACGTCGTCATGTAAAGTTTCCGATTGTAACCAAATTTGTACTTTCTCGACACATTTTAATGAAACTCACCAGTATCACATTTCACGAAAATCCGTCCAGTGGGGAGTCGAGCTGATACATGCGGAAGGGCAGAGACAGACGGGCGCGCTGACATGACGAAGCTAACAGGCGCTTATCGCGAGTATACGAACACGCCTAAAAGCGGCCAATACCATGTGTGAAAATAATACACTTCTCCGTCTAGAGGCGGCAACTTCTCTAACAGGTTAGCGTGACGGGTCACAGAGCTTACAGGAGACACGTCCAGCGTGATATCTCTCTGCTACAGCTGTTTTTAAATTCGGTGACGATCGAAAACATTTACAGCGTTCTAATAACATAGAGGCGGAATCTTGTACAGTGCTAGTTGTTACATTGAATTACTAAACAGTACGATACTACAGGCAGGACAACACCGCACTGTTGAGCTAGCGGCAGGATACTACTTCAGTCAGGACAACACAGCACTGCTGAGCTAGCAGTACGCTATTACAGACAGGACAACACCGCACTGTTGAGCTAGCGGTAGGATACTTCAGGCAGGACAACACAGCACTGCTGAGCTAGCGGTAGGATACTTCAGACAGGACAACACAGCACTCTTGAGCTAGCGGTAGGATACTTCAGACAGGACAACACAGCACTGCTGAGCTAGCGGTAGGATACTTCAGACAGGACAACACAGCACTGTTGAGCTAGCGGTAGGATACTTCAGACAGGACAACACAGCACTGCTGAGCTAGCGGTAGGATACTTCAGACAGGACAACACAGCACTGTTGAGCTAGCGGTAGGATACTTCAGACAGGACAACACAGCACTGCTGAGCTAGCGGTAGGATACTTCAGACAGGACAACACAGCACTCTTGAGCTAGCGGTAGGATACTTCAGACAGAACAACACAGCACTGCTGAGCTAGCAGTACGCTATTACAGACAGGACAACACCGCACTGTTGAGCTAGCGGTAGGATACTTCAGGCAGGACAACACAGCACTGTTGAGCTAGCGGTAGGATACTTCAGGCAGGACAACACAGCACTGTTGAGCTAGCGGTAGGATACTTCAGACAGGACAACACAGCACTGCTGAGCTAGCGGTAGGATACTTCAGACAGGACAACACAGCACTGCTGAGCTAGCGGTAGGATACTTCAGACAGGACAACACAGCACTGTTGAGCTAGCAGTACGCTATTACAGACAGGACAACACCGCACTGTTGAGCTAGCGGTAGGATACTTCAGGCAGGACAACACAGCACTGCTGAGCTAGTAGTACGCTATTACAGTCAGGACAACACAGCACTGCTGAGCTAGCAGTACGCTATTACAGACAGGACAACACTGCATTCCTTCAGTAATGTTTCAGTGGCCCTCTTTTTCTTATTAGTGACATTCTGATGTGCCGCGGCAACTCTCACCGATTTCAGAGACATCTATAGCAGCAGTAATGGAAGCATAAAGATGCACACGATCACCAAATCCTATCGGTTTAGTTGAATTTTTTCGTTTATGATTAACTGAATATTTAAAGTAATGAGACACACAAATAATCAGTAATTACCTACAAAACTTAAATACAACTGCCGAAGTTTCTAGTACCTTCTCAGACAACTTAACCACGACACTTACGAGAAATGTAGACCTAATTAAACATTAACATATACAAGACTTCAACCTGACGTGCTCAGCGTGGCCGTGACACAGATTAAGAACAAAGTGTTGAGGAGAAAATGTGCATATCAGAAAATAATAAGTGGCTGGAAAGAACTGGGTAACATGAAACTTCATAATATGTACACTTCTCGAAATGCTGTTAGGGTGGTCAGATGAACGATAATGAAGTACACGAACTTCTGCGAACGTACGGAAAGAGAGAAATATTTTATTGGAAAAGACGTATGAAGGGAACACACCAACTGGGACACACAGGCACAGAGGGTAGGATAATATTAAAATGAATATGTGATGAATGACGTGTTATGAAGATAGATGTATTAAACTGGCTTATGACAAAATCCACAGACGAGCGTTCGTGAACATGGTGATGATACTTCTGGACGACAAACGTACTGACTGTAAATTTAGTAACTTGCCGATCTAACGTAAGGTCCCGCGGGCAGTTACTTACTGAATACCGAATTAACACCATTCATGGATTACTTATCACGTAAGCGACACACTTTTCACGTACAAGTTTTGTTTAGTTGCTGTACCTTGAATGAACCATACACATTTAGACCAAAAAAGGCGCTCTTTCTCGAACTAGCGATGCTCAGAGGCGCGGGATTCGGAAGGCATGACCCTCAATGGTGATGCGGATTCAATTCCCTGTACTCTAATTGCAGTGTCAGTCAAACGGATAGCCCCAGTCCATTATGTACAGTCTGCCACAATATTCGGTACCCCCACGACACACATATGGCTGCACGCTGGTAAACCGTGCGACCTCTCAACAGACAGACAATGTAAGACCAGAAAATGCACTTTATTCAACCCTTTAAAACTGGTCTAAATAAGCTATTACAATTTTTTACCTTGGACATCCCGTTGTGTGGTATATATTGCAGGGTATTTACCAATCACCATCACCATCAACACAACACTATGTTTTATCAGGTGAGTTACACGGTTACATGTTTCGACCACCAGGTGGGTATCTTCAGGCCATTAACTAACTAACTAACTAAGTAACTAACTCCATGGAGCAGAGTCCTTCTTGAGAAGCTAACAGGTCATCAGCTAGTCAAGAAATTCCCCGCGTTTTATGAAACCCGAAGGTTCATTATCGCACTCACAACAGCCCGCCACCTGTCCCTATCCTGAGCCATATCAATCCAGTCCATGCCCCCCCCCCATCCCACTTCTTGAAGATCCATTTTAATATTATTCTCCCATCTACGCCTGGGTCTTCCAAGTGGTCTCCTTCCCTCAGGTCTCCCCACCAAAACCCTGTATGCACCTCTCCCCTCCCCATACGTGCTACATGCCCCGTCCACCTCATTCTTCTCGATTTGATCACCCGAATAATATTTGGTGATGAGTACAGATCATTAAGTTCCTCGTTATGTAGTCTTCTCCACTCCCCTGTTACCCCGTCCCTCTTAGGCCCAAATATCCTCCTCAGCAACCTATTCTCGAACACCCTCAGCCTATGTTCCTCCCTCAGTGTAAGAGACCAAGTCTCACACCCATACAAAAATCTTCAGGCCATTAAAATACATAAAAGTAAAATTACAATTGCGACTTCCATTTTGTATGGTTGTGGTGATTGTTAAATATCTAGGTCTGAATAAGGTTTTAAATGCTCAATTCCTACCTCATACAGAACACACTGCATCTCCATTACAAAGAACAATCGGTTAAAGCTGCTTAAAGAAATAATCGCTGTTTATTCGTAGAATCATACCAGGGACATACCCTGTGGGTAATTTGATTCGATTATGTCAGTACGCGTTCTGTTTCAGAATTTCCCCACAAACATCACACTCATTCACACATACACTGACCGTGACCCCACGGTCCTTGACCGATTATTCAACTGAGGACAGGCCGTGGAGTCAGCAGTGATTTCCTGTGACGTCTCCTCCTACGGCAGTGTCCTATCAAAACAGTTTTAACGCTCTGCTGTAGCTGAGTACTGTCACTACAGTTGCGTATCACAAGCGCAAACACTGTACACAGTTCACTAGTCACACGACCACACAAGCAAAACGATTCAGGTAAATTAAATGATCGTAGCGTAAGTGTGTTTACGTCAGGCAGGGCTGACAACACGGGCAGCATGCGACCCTCGGTCACCTGAACAGTCTCAGTAATACAATTTAAAAAGCACAATATAATATGTCTACAGAACATAATATGGCAACTTTATTAACAGATAAAATATTTAGAAACTATTTAGCTCATCACTTTTAAGACAGCTCACGGTAAACCAGTCTTTCTTCTCGATATATGTATACACAAGTGCAGCCCTCGCGCGAGTCCTTACGAATTATGCGGTCCTCCTGTGGGCTGAAGTTGGCCAGCCCTGATGCAAGGCATAACTTATATTGTTAGCTTCCCCGGATCTGAATGTGACTTACTTTGGCAGACACCATTTTCAGCAGCTGTTGTAATACCAAACAAAGTTTTCGTAGCGGTGTACCGGAGGGTTCCATTCTTTTGGGATGCAGCGTCAATGGGTATACAGATCCTGATGTTTCGATGCAACGTAGTACCGTCTTCTTCAAGAAGATTTCGACCCCCTGAAGTTGCGGCCAATACGTTGCCTCGAAACGTCAGGATCCAAGAACAGACACTCCCCGAGTTAACGTAATTCCAAGGAGCGTAAATTCAGACTTACGCAATTTTAAAGTAAACAATTTAAAGAGGTAATCATATTTTTGAAAAAAAAACGCCAAATTTTACCTTGCAGGCTGAAGGCGCAATGAGACAAAGATGTAGGAAGAATACTGCTGGGCGATAACAGAGGCGGCCGGGCGGACTTCTGCGATCCACCGGGTTTCAATATGTCGGAGAGCATTTCAACTGAACGCCCTTGTACGAATATCACAGCTGACAATATGTATACTAAGTTCCGACTTGCGCCGTACCTTCCGGAAGCAAATCGTAAGTCGGGGAATGTCCATGCCCACTGACAAGTCGTATCCCACAAGAACGGAATCCATGGTGGTTTAGAAAACATTTTTCGAGCATGTACGTGCGCCAGTGTGTCACCGACGATAAGTCGGCCAACGGCCGTGTTCCCGCTGTATGAATTGCCGGTAATAGTGCAGGGACCAAAGGACTGAACCGTTCTGCACATTTTTCATGCCCACTTGTGTCGCACTTCGTGGACATTGTAAAACCTTGCAGGCTGAGTACTCGTTGTCTAGAAACAAATCGGACAACAAGAACAGCAAATTGACTAATCTGTCAATCTACGGCGCTCAGACCAGAAGTGGCACAAAAGACATCACGTCTGCAACAAAAGCGACGACCATTAATTCCCGTAACATTTAAACGGACTGTTGTCAGGGCAACTTCCAAAACGACTAGTGCGACTCTAGAAATGTATCAACGTTTAGCTCGGTGTCACTTTTGTCACGCTCAGCAGTTGTCCCTGTCTATGACATGAAGGTATATAAGGGGGAGAAGAGTTACAGCTCCACTTAATCCTAACCTCGGGGCTAGATGGAGGATAGTGGTCAACTTCACGCCCCGGGCCGCTTTACCCCCGAGACAGAACCCTGGTACCCACTGTCTAGGAGGCTAGATGGACTCCGGAGCAGATCTGGAAGTTTTGGAGAAAAGAATAATCTCTTGTTCCTGCCGGGATTCGAACCTCGGGTCGTACAACCAGTAGTCTAACTTACTGAAAAATAATTTTAGTTCTGTCCCGCGTACTTCTAGTATGATCATGCAGTAACAAATACGGGTGCAGTTTACTGGCAGCATTAATTTATGACACTAGTATTCACTCCCGAATAATTTACTGCCACTCCCTGTAAATTTTACAGACCAAAAAACTGGAACATACACATATCAATAAACATTCCATAAGTAAAAGTACTCAAAATGCAATTTAGAACGGTTAGAACACTGATACAGTAAATTACAAGGTGTGTAAAACAGGAAAAATGACAGATCATGGCAACTTCGCTCTCTGCCAGCAACACGGAACTGTAAAACACTTTATGATGGATTTTATTTGTAAAAAAAAAAAATATACACGAATACATGTGCACGCAGTGGAACAGTAGCCTATACTTAAATGCCCTCTTTACTATTCTTCATGCCCCATTCCTCTTGTTGTTCATTTATTACAGACTTCAATATACTGTTGCCTATCAGACAGGCTAGCAAGAAGTTACAGTATTCACGAGTAACCCGGTTTGAGCAGCAGCAAATGAATGCATTTATATCGACGGTTTGTATGTTTACGACAACTTTATCTTCCTGAAATAAAAACAATACACTGTGTATCTATAAGTAGCCCAATACATTTTCTGCCATTTCCAGTCCACCCATTACGTTCTCTCGTTGGCTGCATGCGAAACACCTTGAATTCTGAAACGGCTATCAGTTCGACCCTGCAGAAATGAATATACGATTTTTACGATCCACACAACAGAATACCCAAAAATTAAAAGTTCAGAGGCCGAAAAATCTGACAGCAGAGTAGGAAAGTGGGGGTAGGCGACAAAGTGAGTAAACACATCTACACAATAACGAAACAAAAACGAGATAAGAGGAAGAGATATCACGAACAAATGATCGCTATGACCCACCATCACTTCATTGCCAGTATGTTCGGAAAATGTCACGACAACAGTTTCACAAATCGTACCACATCAAAATGATTAATTAGCTATCAATACCACACGAACATATTTCTGGCCTCTACTTTCCTACAGCAACGTCTTTAACATTTAGATGTGCATTCTACGGATTTATAAAGACACGACTCTCCATTGAAAAGGGCAACAATATACTTCTCACCTCACAATTTCTCACGGTCGACATGCTGAGCACAGCATTACTGATAACAAAACGCCACAAGTACGGAGATGAAGCCGTCTTCAATGGCAACGAATTCCAAGAAAATCTGTTAACAATAGTGCCTATAAGCTGACGCCCGCAGCTGAAGCAGTAAAACACTCGCAACTCACTAATGGAGTTATAAATACCGCGATGACGAAAATGAAACTAAACAAAGACAGTAATAAAAGGATAAAGATTGGAGGATGAAAGGAAATAGTAAATATAATGGCAGATCTGAAGTTAAATAAAAAAAAAATTCAAACAGAAACAAGACGGAAGGAATGACAAAGGAAAAATATAAACAGACCGAAAAGTAAGAAGCAATCAAAGAAGGCTAAAAGATAAAAAAAAAAGTATAAAAACACAATGGGATAGAAATCAAAAATAGAAACAGTTGCATGTGCAGAACAATACGAAAACAAAATAAGCACAAAAAAGCAAAGACAAGTTCTAGTTAACAGAATTTTCGGTCTAACTACAGCACCGTGTCGGCCACACAACAGTCCGACACACACAACACCCCAGACGCCGCCTCACTATACGTGCATCACTTAGGCCGCTGTTGCACCGCTTCCTCACAGACTATTAGAACGAATTCGCTTATTTCACTTTATTTTCCCTGCTTCGGTTTCCTCCCTCCTATTTGTTCTGATGCCTTTGGGGAATCCAAACATGGAAATTGAACGAGGAGGAGGGAGGTCAGGGTATCACCATACCGTCAGACGAACACACAAACCGAAACACAAACGCCTGTGCCAAGTTGACGACGGCTCAGGTCCCGGTTACCGGACGCCTCGTACCGTCACAACGTCGTGTCAGGCCCCCCTCATGTACCACTTGCCTTTCCACTGGTGCACTGACAAAGGAGATTTCCGTACGTTTAAATATTAACCACATCCACACAGCCCCCTATGTAATGGGTACCGGGATAAAGCGGCCGCGGGGTGAAGCTAACCACTCAGCACAATCTAGTTACGAGGTTACGAATGAGTGGAACTATACCTCCACTCTCCCAATATGACTTCACAGCGTACACAGAGACAACTTCAACTTCACCCTACAAAATCTTTCCTGATCAACTCATTAAGAAATTCGCTGCGTTCACAGAAACTGAAGGTTCATCAACGTGTTCACAAAACCCCAACACGGAATCATATTCTAAGTCAGACAAAAGACAATCCGCGACTATGCACCCTATTCTTCAGGATTCGCTTTAATATTATACTCTAATCCACTTCTGTGTCACACTTTCAGAAATTCAATTTTTTTAAATTTACGCGTCTCCGTAACAAGAATGCAGGAAGCCAGTGACTAAGTAACTCCATGATTTCAGGCTTCCGCCGCGATGTTGATGAGATCTGCGCTCTTCTGGGTTATTACGCGGGGTCAAGTGGTAATCCTTTACCGACGTTTCGGGACAACGTGTGGGTCCCATCTTCAACGGGGCTTCTTGACCCTTGAAGATGGGACCTATACGTTGTCCCGAAACGTCGGTAAAGGATTATCATTCCACGATGCGTAATATCCCAGAAGAGCGCAGATCTGACTATGTACATGCGTTGGTACTAACTGTGAATTATTGTGTCATGCTGTACACGATTCAACTGACCGATTTTTGACTTACCAATCTTGATCAGGATTCGAAGTGGGTACATCCCGAACAAAAGACTGGAAAGTCGCAGTTACGCAAACCTGCTAGTTTCTTATTGTTCTTACCATTTTGGGGGAGCAAGGATAGCTCAGTCAGTGCAATGACCAAACTACGGGACGGACTGTCAAGGCATCGTGGTTCGGTTCTCAGCATGGCAAAGATATTACCTCGACTCCAAAACGTCCACACCGGCTCTGGGGCCCACCAAACCTCCTATTCGATGGCTACTGGGTGCTCTTTCTCCGGCATAAAAGTTGCCGTGGTGTGAAGAGGACCATACACATGCATCTAATGCCGGAGTTAAAACAAGTGGAGCTATACCTCCACTGGCCGATCCCAGTGGCCGTGCGGTCTAAGGCGTGGGTTTACGGCCGCTCGCTTACTTGGATTGTGGGTTCGAATCCCACCTGGGGCATGGATGCCTGTGCCTTGTGAGTGTTGTGTGTTGTCAGGTCTCTGTGACGGGCTGGTCACTCGTCCAGAGGAGTCCTACCGAGTGTGGTGTCTGAGTGTGATCGTGAAACCTCAACAAATGAGGAGGCCTAGGCCCCCTAGGGGCTGTCGAGCCATAGGACAAAAAATACCTCCACTACCCCCATATGCCTTCATGGTCTGCACAGGACCACTTTACCTTTACTGGCACTACTGAAAAGGGGAACGGGGTGTTTTATTTAACGGTACTGTCAACTGCGACATTATACAGCGTCAGTGGCAACGCACTGAAACGTGAGCACTGAGCAGTGGTCTAATGATACTGACACGGAAAAACCAAAGTACTGAGAGGAAAACCTGTCCCACTGCCATTTTATACATCAGAGATCCCACATCGTCTGGCCTTGAATCAAACCCGGTCATCAATAGTGAAGAGGCCGGTGAGTAAGCGCCTCAACCATAAAATGTGTCCCTGCCAACACCGTGAAGGCACATGGGGGGCAGCAGAAGTATACGTCCACTCACTCTTAACCACGGCACTAGATGGAGGTGAGAGGTCACCTTCACGCCCCGACCGCTTTATCCCCGGCACTCAATGAATAGGATGCTGGGTGGGCACCAGAGTCGGTCTGGATGTTTTGGAGAAAAGAAAAATCTCTTTTCTCCGCCGGGATTCGAACCCCAGATCGCCTAGCCACTACACTGACAAAGCGACTCCGGCCCTTTCCGCCTCAGCCATGGAAATGCACAGCCATACTGGAATTAACATGCAGTACAATGTAAGAACCTCACGTGGACTTGCAAAAAAAAAAAACCGTGGGAATGCAGGAGTTACAATTTCAGACATGCCACTTGAGTGCAGCCAGACAAAGACAGGGAGAGACTATTGAATACTAATCAGGCGCGGGAGGCACATGGCGCGCACCAAAGTTTCGACGCCCATCATCATATAAACCTCATTTGAGCCTTAAAGTTTCTGGCGATGGAAACGCACCACACCAGACCATATCTGAAATCCGTGCCCAATCTTCGGGCGAACTGTTTCGACACGGTGAAAATTTAGCATGTCTATAAAATTAAGCCTGATATGCAAGTGGCGCAAGTACAGGCTACTCAAGAAAATCCGTAAATTAAGCATATAAAAAGCAGGGGGAAATCCACGTATTTAGCATCTTGGTGACAGGGCGATCCATGAGGGTTCAGATCCCGGCACAGACAAGATTAGTTTTCTCTCTTTCCAAAATGTCCAGAATTATTTGGTAGGGCCTTTACTTTTTATTGTCTGTGTAAACAGACATATGGAAAGTTGAATTTAGCACATCTCCGAAATTAAATCTTTGTTAGTATGCATTTCATTTACTGCAGACACGACTCAATTATCGCAAGTGTAAATACGCTACACATATCACGCTGCACGCTGTTACATTACAAAATACAGTCGAACTCTGTTATAACGTCACGAAAGGGACCGAATATATTGTGTCGTTATGAAAGCGTGTCGTTGTAACCGAGGAGAATAACGTTATGGTTCACAGTGGGGAATTAATTGGTACCAGAGGATATCTGACGCTATTGATGAGGTGTCGCACAAACCATGTCGTTATAACCGGGTTCGACTGTACTTCCCTTTCCAAGATATACAGGCAGAGAGGTGCAGTCATCCACTACCAGCAACCATTATCTTCAATCTTGTATTAATATCACGTAAAATAACCTTTATTTGCAACCACCCTATAATACCAAAACGTCACTCAGCACAAAAGACTGATCGTTAGTACTGATACCCACAGATCCAGCAAAATAAACAGATAAGAACTGCCCTAACACCTAACATTATTACTGCATATACTAGGGCCCGCAACAGCCATGCATTAATGAAACGAAACATGAGACCTCCGCTCTTCTGGGATGTTACGTAGCGTTGATTGCTAGTCAGCGAAGTTCTGGGACAACCTATCAGCCCCACCTTCAAGGATCAAGCAGTCCAAGCATTGCTTGACCGCATAACATCCCAGAAGAACGAAAATCTCATTTACACAGCGGCGGAAACCTGAAATTACGCAAACTGAAATATCTTTTCCTTATTTTATGGCGTATTTCTGTGCATCCAACTGCAATAAGTTACTTTCAGTTTGTTATTATTGTCCTTTCTTTACAACATCTTTTCAAACGCCTTTCACGGTCAGCCTCGTGTGCACGTAAACCTTTTTTTTTTCTGCAGGAAACTTATGAGAGCCGCGCCAGTGAAGTCTGAGAGTCGAGATGTGGCCACACCTGGCAGACAAACACCCAACATACCGTATATGCACAGGTATGAGATAGTTTAATGTGAGTGCCAGTATTACAATAAACACTCCAGACAGAACTTTTCACAGCATACTCGGTGCTACCTCAACATAAAGAATCTCTTCTTCTTCTTATTCTTATTTTAGATAGGCTTTCAGCCTGTTCCTAACCAGTTTCCAAGGATTGGCGCCATCTTTTCTACGGTCTTCCAGTGTTTCTCTTGTTGTTTGGAGCTTTATCACGTGCTATTTTTACTACTCTTGTGCTTGCCATTCTGGATATATGGTCATTCCATTCCATCCATCTTCCAAGCATCCGTTCATTTATGGTGAGGTGTTGCACAGTTGTCTGATGTGTTCATTCCGCACTCTGTCGTTCGATCTGTTTCTTACGATTCTCCCTAACGTTGCCACGGAACTATAAATTAATTTATAACCTAGCGAGTTCTGACGTTTTCACAGCCGTCCAGCTGAAGGTCCCGTTCGTCTAGGATATGACGCTATGTCTATGGGCTAATCGGATTCCGACGTTTTGAGACAACGTACAGTCCTCAACGTCTATGGTCGAAACGTCATAACCTGAACCAATGGAATCCCGATATGTTACCATCTACATGGTATAACACACAGACGTGCAGGTTTTGGGGCGACGGCTGGTATTCAAAAGTGACGATGTTTCGGTTTTGATCCTTCGTGGTGTCAGAACCCAGAAACATACGTCTAATACAAAAACATAGTATAAATTCAGGAAATGTATATAAAGCAATACCATTACAGGCCTGGACAGGTCCATAGGGTTCCAGGAGGTTGAGGCTCCCAGATTTCTAGACAATCGGCACATGAAGGTGGTGAGGTTGTCAGCCCTACGCACCGGCCGCCTTTACCTCCCAGGAAATATTCCTGGTTCTCATTTCTGTTAGAGGCTGAGTCGACCCCAGGGCCATAGTGCGACCGAAAGGATTATGTCAATGAAAAATTCCAAAGACACCATCGGGAATCGAGACCGCGACCTTCCGGCTTGTAGCGCAGTGCCTCAACCAACTACGCCACAGCGAACCCCCCCCCCCCCCCCAGGAAATGTATATAAGAATTATAAATTACTCTACTAAATTTCCATCTTTTACTTTTGTTTCCACGGCACAGCAGTCCCTAGTGGACCAGCGCCTCCTCATTATCGAGGCTTCACAATCCCACTCGGACACACCACACGCGGTAGGACTCTTCTGGACGAGAGATCAGCCCATCGCAGAGACGTCTACCTGACAACACACAACATTCACAAGAGACAGACATCCATGCCCCCGGCGGGATTCGAACCCGCAATCCCAGCAAGCGAACGGTCGCAGATCCACGCCTTAGACCGTGCGGCCATTCAGATCGGCCCCTCTCTTACGTACTAACCTTTATATACACTACTTCTAGTTCACTGTCATAATTACATCTGTTAAGTTTCATAGCTAAGGCGGTTAGTCGTCGGCCTCTCGCCACGGAGGCCCGGGTTCGATCCCGGGCCAGTCCATGTGGGATTTGTGATGGACAAAGTGGAACTGGGACAGCCCCCCTCCCCCAGTACTTCAGCTTTCCCCTTGTCAGTTTCATTCCACCGGTGCTCCATTACTTGGAAAAATGAAAAAAAAAACTAATCATCTGTCTCTTCATCTTCATCATAGGGTTGCACAATAAGCCTTAATGCTGCGGTGCGTCCGTAGCATCTGCTGCGGGGCCCTTCTCCAAAAAAAAATATAAATATATTTCACGAAGATGAACGTTTGACTCTAAACATGTCACTAATTATTTAAAAGCTAGATTTTGCAGTAAACAAATTATGGTGACGTCCACAGGCTGCTTTTAATACAATACAGACCGTTACCGGGACAGTACATAAAAGAAACACTAGCTTGCCCAGTTTTAGTGCAGTAGACGACTTGATACAAAGTTTCACCCCACGACATTTCAAGTCATGTAATGTGGCAAAATAACACATAAAATCGGAGACATAACGAAAACGACAATATCCGCGTCACAGCAGCACAATATTCTCATACAACCGGTAAGGATCAGGTCCGAATCCCCGGCAACTCCGCCTGGCTTCTTTATGACCCCAACCAAAGAATTCGACAAATACTGCCCCAGGCGGGGTTCGAACACACGCCAAATTGCCGACAGCAAGACTGTAACGGACCGCGATGTTCTCTGATTGGCTGGTATAGCAAGCACCTGGTGTTCCTCTTGCCAGCTGGCCAGTCCCAATGTTGCCACGTCTCGTGTTTTGTTTTTGTGCCGAGAAAAGGTCAGTAACTTGTCCGACATTTTGACGCCGAAACACCCGCTTGCACGCAACATTGGCACATGTCGCTTCAACGGTCCTTCTGTATGAAGACTGAGCCATACGAGCACCACGCTAAACTATATACAGTTCTACTGGCAAATCGACAAGGCAAAAAAGATGCACTTGTGCGTGAAATGACACCGCGATGGCGCATAGGTGGTTCCTGTAACACTACAGGCACTTCCGAACTCCGATCTAAATAGACGTATAGATAAGTGGTCGACTTCACATTACGGCCACTTTAACGCCGGGGAAGAGATCTTGGTAGCCTGAATAGGCCCCAGGGCCGGTACAAAGTTGATGCTCAAGAAAAGACCCTGCCGGATACCGAATCCTACCTACCGTCTAGCCCACACCTCAGTGGCTTTACTGAACATGATCGTCTGCTGGGATCTAACGCCGTTTATCATTACAGAAATTACCTACGTTTCGAGGAAAGTTACTGTCTAGCCCAAAGCCCAGCCATATTAATGAAAATGGCCGTCTTCTAGAATCTAACGCCGTCTAGCCTGATGAAGTTACCGCCGCTTCGGAGAAAGTCTCCATTCTCCATTATCAGAATATATAAGACAACGAAAGATAATGGCAGCGGAGGAATCGACAAGGTTCCGCGAGCGAGCCTATGGGACATTAAGACCAGGACAGTGAGATATCAAGACTTTCAGCGTACACTAACAAAATAAAAGGTCCGGTACTTTTCCAGCAGTTTATTGGTCCGTGAGGAAAATTCTGTGAGCTTGTACGGTATTCTGAATACAAGTAAACACTCTTAAGTTGGGACTGTGAAGGTAAGCCACAAATGCTGAGTTGTACCTCGGCAGTCGTGACAACGCGTGCTCTGTTAACTACCGCGTCAGAAGCGTGACGATTTTCAATTAGAAAATACATGGAACTAAACAGCTGTGGCCTACTTTAAGGCGCTGCCCCCAACATCTGCATGGAGCGACTGAGAAAACGTCAAAAAAAACTTCAGGACCCGAACCAATACTCGAACACACGACCTTCAGGATTCATTTCATTCTGTAGCCTGTCTTAATTTTTTTTACTACAGTAAAAAATGGATATGTCAACCTGACAAACTTCTGCCAAGTTGGTTATGAAGCAAAACCGACTGCAGTCAAGTGGGTCAACAGGTGACACAACTCCTTGATTATGATCTATGTACCACCTATGTGCCTTTCAGTAGCCAGTGGCGCTAGTCTTCCGGGGACGATGAGAAAAAAAATGACAATTTTTGGAAATAGCAATATACACATTAAAAACTCGGGTTTTATGAGCTCAGTTCGGAACGTCTCCTTTGTTAAATGTATCCTTTCGAAAGGCGGATGTGAATCATACTTGGGAGTACAATACACTGAGGTAAACTGTGCGTATCCGTTTTATCTCCTACCATGCAATTAATTTTTACACAAACTGTGTCTGAATAAATGTAAAGGCGTATCTGTTATTCAAAAACAGTTTCGCTCGCTCCGTGCCTAAAAATGTTCTAGATCCTTAGGCCCATAAACGCCAGCATACTGACAAGACAGACCTTCCTTCATTTGCTGCCAGTCTAAGAGCTTTCTTATAAAGTGCACGCCACTGAAAACTTAAAAGAATTACGCAATCAAACAGAGAAAGTTTACAAAGTTGGCAGAAATTAACAGTTAGCTTCTAAAGCAGCGATACGATGGCTATTAATAAGCCTGCAAACAAAACACAGTCGCTGTTTCCATAACAACAGTAATAATTCGGTATTTTGGACACGTAACACGCTATCGGGATATGCATTACCAATGACCCGTGATCCTAAAAAAACTATCATCTACCAGTACCAACATACCATATATTTAGTACACAGCTCCGAGCACACAAACGAGGGATACTCAACGGTTACTGAAAAGAGATTCGGGCTCCAACAGACCACCAAATAGGTGATATCTGAACTTACTGCCCGGACAACAAACAGTACGTCTGACAATCGCACACGTACTTTATTCACTGTCTACAAAGAGGAAAGTAGACCCCTGCGACAAATGTAAAAGCTACGTCACAATCAGACAGCTGAAAAAAAAAAAAAATTAGTTGTGAAATTCCAAAGAACATTTATCGCACGCAACCCCCAATTTTTTTTTAGTACCATGAACACCCCTGAATCACCCACACGCTGCTCTCATCTACTCTGTAACAGTTCACTACACGGAAAATTACCAGCAGCTATTCTACATGTGCAATTAGACCAAACATTACTGTTTTATGCAACGACTGACGTGCTCCCTGAAGATGGACCAACGACGTCCGAAACATGTAGGAGTACAGTGTGGTTTTGAATATATTACTGTGAATTTGTGACAATTTAAATGCATTTGTTTGATGATATTGAAAAATCGAACTATAATTGCGCGGAATGGAAAATATAAAAGACATTAAAATACTTCAGCGCCACCGTACGTACGATGCTGTATGGCTACACAGATGTCCGGCTGCCAGTACAGTTTCTAACATATCCAGACACCGTGTAAACCGTGCTTATGGAAACTTCTGGGCCTAACAGAAGCCAACGTTGTATCGCTATCTATCCGGCATACCTTCTGAAAACTGTATTCAGAATGCAGATATCTTCTATGGATCATGCGTGTTCACTTCTAATGCGAAGAAAGGGTAAAATTTCGAAGCGTCATGACAACCGTCCGGTATCAACATATGAATTAAACAGTTTGAAATACAACTGCTTCATAGCATTGATTTCAGGCTTCCGCCGCGATGCTGAGATCTGCCATCTTCTGGGATATTACGCGGCGTCGTGTGGTAATTGTTTACCGACGTTTCGGGACAGCTACCTATACTGGGCAGTGACCCTTTCACTTCTAAAGGCGGAATACTGTACCTCGCTAAGCACCACTACTGGTTTCAGATTTGAATTGATGCCTTCTGTATGGTTGGGTAATTTAACACATTTGGTCCAATGTCAAAACTTGTAATTGCCCGTCAGAAATTTACGCTAAACAGTTTCGTTTCTTACTTTCAACAACAAAAATCGCGACATGCCTTGGAAATAATGAAGACTTACAAACTTACAACAAATAGCCTAAGCGGTGTAACATCACAGAAAAGCGAGGACTTCAACTACACCGCGGCGGAAACCTCGAAGTGTCGCAAAACATGAATAGTCCGTTTGGCTATATTTTTGAATGATTTCCTGTTTCATCAGGAGAACATAAAAGCTACAAACCTTTCTTCCGAAGAACGTGGAACTGTTCCTACCGAATTTCTGGGTTTTTAATGCGAGCTACAGTCGAATAACGACATCGGTTTAAGTGACACCTCGCATATAACGTCACAGGTTCTGTGGTACCAATTAATTCCTATTAACCATAACATTATACTCCTCGGTTATAACAACACTCGTTTATAACGACACAAAATATTCAGTTCCTTTCATGACGTTATAACCGAGTTCGATTGTATATACATACACGGACGAAAACCCGGCGCTTATAACAGATACTAATGCCATGAGTCAGGAATAAAAAAATTTAGAAACTAATCATGATGCATTCTTTCTTTCTTCTAATAAGATATTCACGGTACTTGTCTTCACAGGCAATCTCAATAACTTTGAAACTGTTCACTGCAAATTCTGTGGCTCCATGCATGAAACCCATAACCCTCAAATTTGAAAAAATTGAGATAATGCTCCATGTGTGTTGGCTGACCCAAGTATATATCACCTCTCTAAGCAGGAACATATTAGATAGTGCCTAGTGAAGTACAGGTGGCAACACCCTGCAGTAATTCTTTCCAGAGTAGCGCTTTCCGTGCATGAAACCTCGATTTTCTCGGAACGGGTTAAGTGTGGGTTATGGGTTTCATGCACGGAGCCACAGAATTCAAATCACACTACAGTGCATTGTTTTCTTTCATTCGTTATAATACTGACCATACTAAATAACGATTCGATTAACCATGGTTAAGGAGGACAGTCGATGGCCTCTGACCGCGGAAGACCAGGTTCAATCCTAGGTCAGTCCAAGTCGGATCTGTGGTGGGAAAAGTAACGCTGGCACTGGTTTTTCTCCGAGTAATCCCGTTTTCCCCTGTTAGTATCATTCCACCAACACTTCACACTCACAGCTCATTCCTCGAACATCCACGTTACATAATCTTAACAACATACAGCGTCGTTATGTAGAGAACTTCTCTCTCTCTTTCTCTTTTCAAACAAAAATTAGACACCTACAGGTCTATTTCTTATCTTTCAGGCCTACACTTTTGAGTAATAAGTTCAGAAATTTCGTAACTTCGAATTAAGTTCCGTGACACGATACTAACCAACATAAAATTCTCCGAACAATTTTATTGTGGGCACCCTGTACTAAATTCAATTTAAGTAAGATGACACAGTCCGAGATGCAGACTGACGAAACGACGGACAAAAAGTTAACATTAAACTGACATTTTAAGTACTTCGTGTGAAAAACTCGTCACTACCGATATACTAATATATATCTGTTCCACCAGAGCACCTGCACAGGCAACAGATTTTTCTCTTCTCCGAAACGTCCAGACCGGCTGTGGGGACCAACTATCCCCCTATCCAATGGGTTCCTTCACCGGGGATAAAGCGGCCAGAGCGTGAATTTCACCACTCACCTCCACTTAGTGCGGAGGTTAAGAATGAGTGGAGTTATACTTCTTCTCCCCTACACGACTTCATGCTGTGGACAAAGACTACTTTACCTTGTACCACCATCGTTAGTCTCATAATGCTCACCCAAGCCTTTACCTGACCAGCCTAGCTCTGGTAATAAGGTAACTGCTAAGAAGAAGAAGAAGAAGGAGACGATGATGATGATGATGATGATGATGATGATGACGACGACAACGATGACGACATAATGTTCGCGCAGACCAACTGAGCACACAGCATGTCGGTGCTAGCACAAACCAGACACAGAGTCGACGAAACGGACGCTTCGCCGAGCCAGCAGCAAGCAGAACACAATAGATTTGTAAACAAGAGTTCCGGGTTCGTACCTCTGTGAATTGAGTAGGCCCAATGTAGCAGCCAGTGTTGCACACAAATGCGCCTTGTGAAACAGAGCAGCTGCGGACAGTTTTGGGGAGGGGAAATAGAGATATCACGGGGGGTTGGTGCAATGGTTTATTATAATGCGTGGCAGTAGAGGGGTTGCATACATTATTGTGTTGCATAATGGCGTGCCACACCCACAGAGACCTGCACGTCAGATCTTTAAGCTAACCAATGTTCGCTACTAATGGGCTATAAAGGACCCGCTTTGATTTTAACCTTCGCTATTATGTATTGCCCGGATCACTCTAATTGCAGTGCTCTATTCTCCTCAGTGCTACTGGAAGTGCAGGGACGGTGCGTGTTTCCGAACAGTAAATATTATACCGTGCCTCGGACTTCAATTTCTTTTACTCATTTTTTCAACATTTTATGACACACAGACCGGTGAACAGTGGATTTTCACAGCACCGATACACCTCACATTGTGTAGCACAAACAGTCCAAAAGTACAACTCCATCAGCATGTCTGAACATACGCGGGTCAGTCACGATGTATCCCAACTGTATTGTTTCACAACACAATATTATTTGACTCCGAACAGTAGTATCATATTTCCATATAATCACCCTTATTTTCAACGCCCTTAGTCCACCGGGACACAGGTTTCTGTACGCCCTTACAGTAGCACAGCCAACAAAAAGAAGTTAAATAAATAATCATTCCGGATACATTCTGGCTCATCCATGTATTAATTACAATATAAAACATACTCCTTTATTGAGAACTAATGGTTTCTGGACTTCGTCCATCGTCCGGAAATCTAAAATAACTAGTTATTTTAGATTTCCGGACGATGGACAAAATCCAGAAACCCGTTAATTTTCAATTTTACATACCATCATCACAAAATTTTAGAATTTATACTCCTTTATGTTGCATCAAACAATTTTCGGTTCAGATATAGCCGTCTTCGAAGATTCTGTGATCTGTAACACAGCTCTCGCACGGACTGGCATCAAAGCTCGGCCTTTCATTGCCATTCAAATACGAGATGATGAGCGAAGCGCAAAAACCTGCTAATCAGTCGTACATGTAACATACTACCGTCAGATCCCTTCAGAACTGACTTCATTTCAAAACATAACTTCCAGAGATGAAGCTTCTTTCACAAGACAAGGAAATGTGAATTGCAACTGTCGGAATTCTCAAAGGCAGTAAGAGTTGATACATCATTCAATAAAAAACACGTGCACTTAAAGCATTAGTTTCCTACAAATGTCTGGTGTCGTACTTACTTTACTTCATTCTAAACTCATTTAATGAGACCAACGCGGGTTACAGACGCGGGTTATATACTTACCGTATAAGCCCGCTCAGGATAGGGACAGGTGGCGGGCTCTTGTGAATGCGGTAATGAACCTTCGGGTTCCATAAAACGCGGGGAATTTCTTGACTGAGGACCTGCTAGCTTTTCAAGAAGGACTCTGCTCCATCGAGTTAGTTATAAGCCCGCATAATAGGCGACTCCCTCTTTCCCACTGGGCTATTCAGAGAAAGAAAATGTCAGACAATTTGAAAATGTAATAGAAACGTTAATAAAGTTTCAGAGAGATTTTTTTTTTTCCCCAATGGCTCGAGAGCCCCTTGGGGGCCTAGGCCTCGTCATTTTCGACGCTTCACGATCACACACTTTAGACACACCACACCCGGTAGGACTCCTCTGGACGAGTGACCAGCTCGTCGCAGAGACCTCTACCTGACAACACACAACACTCACAACAGACAGACATCCATGTCCCCGGTGGGATTCGAACCCACAATCCCAGCAAGCGAGCGGCCGCAGACCCACGCCTTAGACCGCACGGCCACTGGGATCGGCTTCAGAGAGATATACAAGAAAAATAATACATATACTTGACCTTCTGTAACGTACGAACGTAACTCAACACATCATTTACCAAGAAATTACGCGTCCCCAACGTGTTACTGGGAAGTGACGTTACAGCCTCAAGTATAAGGCGGCCCCTACGCATCAGTGCGAATATTTACAAAAAAAAATCGCTTTATATACTGTCTTATACGTTATTTGATAACGAGATACCCACCGTCTTTGAGGACGCACCTCTCCCGACCAGGATGGAACAGCTTCACATTTTAGCAACGCTGTAACAGTTCATTAACATTACAATTATCGGAATCGCTGGTTACGCCATCACAGTACGGCATTTGGTCACATCGCGAACCAAACCTTATTACTTTCGGTTTCGATCTGTGAGAAACACCAAGCTTCATCGTGTGCGGCGTGGAGTAGCCGAAATGACGGACATGACATAAACACTGCGAGTGGACCTATACCTCTACTCCTCCTATACGCCTGCATGACGTCAACAGGGACTACTTTACCTTTACCTTTCATCGGAATAATTTACATTGTGTGCATACAGATCAATTAAAACACTGTAAACTTTGTAAGTCTTCCTTTAACGCACTTTAAAAAAATACAAACATGGTGACGATGCGAAATTTTGATGTTACGTCACAGAACTTCCTGACAGTGAAGATAAATGACTATTACCTTATAATAGATGTGGTGGGCCGGGATAGCGCAGTCGGTATAGCGACTCGCTACGGGTTGGACGGTCCGGGGATCGAATCCCGGTGGGGGCGAGATTTTCCGCAGCCGTCCAGACCTGCCCTGGGGCCCACCAAGCCTCCTATACAATGGGTACCGGGTCTCTTTCCCGGGGGTAAAGCGGCCGGGGCGTGGAGTTGACCACCCACCCACATCTAGTGTCAGGGTTAAAGAAAGAGCAGAGCTATATCTCTACTCCCCCTCTGGGCCTTCATGGCCAATTCCAGGGAGAACTTTACTTTTTACCTATAATAGATGTGATGCAAAGAAACCGATCAACGAATTTCATAACGTATTCTGTGTATTAGAAGACGCAGCTGTTCATATTTTACAATACCTGCTGATTCTTCCAAATTCCTTCTGTTTTACGTGCAGAAAACGCTTCATGCTCCGCCAGTACCACTGTGGTTTAGCGGACTGTACATCGGCCCATGTAAACACACGCCAGTGGCTTAATAACTTAGCGGGGCTGCTATTAGTTCCATTATTCGAATTTATCGAGTTTATTGCAAACACTGAGCCGCCAACTACCTGCCGATAATGCGCGGCTGTTCGAGCACGATAAAAGTCTCGATCACCAGCACTGGTGATTATTTATCACTGACCCCAGGTGACATACAATATCGGTGTTCATATCTTTATTCCCAAGACCGCGGGTTCAAAACTCACTGTGGACTCACCACAGAAAGTGTTACCAACTTAGCACTTTGTACGATTGCACTCTTATAGTTCTGACCTGCTAGAAACGAGCGCAATAACTGTGCAAGTTCCCGAGTACTAACATAGCTGACACTGCCCGCCTGACAAACGGAACGTTCTTCGATTCGAACCACGTAACGCAGACTGTCTCTTTTATCGTGTCCCTGAGCACGGCTGCTTTATCGCGTAGAAAACCTGCATTCGCTGGGACATCCTTTGGCAGCTATGCAGTCCTGTTACATCAATTACAAGTCACGACAACCTGCTTCCTTTTTTATTTAATCAGCAGACAGGCGATGCAACCGTGCTTTATAGAAGTCAGTATTTTACCAAGCAACCCGGATAAAACAATCATTAAAGTGGCTGACTACGGCTCGATAGGTGCGGTGTGATTCCCAACACAGGAAACGATTCTTCTCTCTGCCAGTCTCTGCCTCGACCCTGCCGCCTGTCCACAGACGCAGGCGGCTCTTTCCTGGAGTGGAGGAGGAGTCAAAGCGGCGGAAGCTTGAATCTCCATGATCATCTCCAATTAGTACGGAGATTAATAATACGTGTGTCTTTATCTGTACGCCCTTTATACGCCCGTACGATACCAGTGGCTGCACGGTCTAAGGCGTGGGTTTGCGGCCGCTCGCATGCGGGGATTGCGGGTTCGAATCCCGCCGGGGGAATGGATATCTGTCTCTTGTGAGTGTTGTGTGTTGTCAGGTAGACGTCTCTGCGTCGGGGTGATCACTCGTCCAGAGGAGTCCTACCGAGTGTGGTGTCTCTCGAGTGTGATCGTGAAGCCTCGACAAGGAGGAGGCCTAAGCCCACTAAGACTGTCGAGTCATGAAAAAAATAGCACGGCACTTAAATGCAGAAGCAGCTCACACTGTCTGCATGCACACTTACAACCGCATCTCGTTAACCACATTTCACACAACTGTTAATTTTATAATTATCAGCCAATCACAAATCACCATACTTAATTACCTGCACAACAGTGTGTAAGATCACGAAGTAATGTCTGTCGCACTTTTTTTCCTTGCTTACATGCAGGGCGCGGCTGCATACCCAGCAGTCCCATGACAAAAGATTACGAAGTCTAGAGCCAACTCTTCCGTCTGGGGAATAGCAGAGGTGCATATATGGTTCTGGTGGGGAAAACTGAGGGAAATAGAGACCAACTGGAAGATCTACAAGAAGACTGGAAGAAAACATTAAAATTGATCTTCAAGGGAACGGGAGGGGGGGGGGGGGGGGGGGGTTGGACTGCAATGACATGTTTCAGGATAGGGATGAGTGGCGGACTGTTGTGAACATGGCCATAACCCTCTGGGTTGCATAAAAACCTCGGAATTCTTGACTAGCAGAGGAATTATCAGCTTCTCAGCTCCAAAAAGTTAGTTGCAGCTGTGATTTGCTACATGACGCACTGATTGCTCATTTAGCGAAGCCACGAAAACAAACTACCGTACACTGTCCAGCAACTAAAGCAGAACATTCTTGGCGCCGTTTCTCTCATAAAAAAAACAGTTTTGTGGCATAACTACATGTCAAGACAGTCTATCTATATGCTTGAACCTTACATTGTCTAGACGCTAACAGAAACTTGAAGAAGAAAACTTATTTACATTTAAAAAACTTCAATTTCGTACGAAAGAAAAATACATTCATGACATCAGGATGGCGCGTTTTAAGAAGCTGACCGATTTTCACGAATTTTAATATCAACGTTCTACCAACAAGACTGACACAAACTTCGTACTTTCTAATGTCTTACAGTCAGTATTAAGAACAGAGCGGCCACACGTGCTCCGTACAGCGTGCATCAATAGCAACATTTACTACTGCGTCCTGAAATGATGCATGGCTATAGCAATATATCTTCCGAGAATCATGCAACATTTTGTAGCCTGCAACACATCGTAATGGCTACATGATATCTACATTTACCTTCTGGACAGGTGGTGGCGATAGGTAAAGGATGTTTGGAGCTATGGAGTTGGCACACTGGATCTCTAAAACCCCGGAAACATACGAACTATGAATCGAGATTCCGCTTCTAAATCTACTTTTGGGTAGAACCTTTACCCCTCTTACAAGCCCTCCACCTCTATCTGCTTTACCTTGCCTGTTAATGTTGAAAGCACGCCCGCCTGACATAATTGTGAGCACGGTCAGGCATTATTGCCACTTCCTCTTAAAGTAAAGGGTTGCGGAGAGATTCGTACGTTGCGAACACGAACGCAGCACCCCGACTCCTTCCGCGGCTGCTCGCTGTTCGCTGTTCCTAATTTAGCAACGTAAAATGCGGTACGGAGACAGACCTCAAATGTACTTACACGAATTTAGAACTAAATAAACACAAACACAGGGACGGTGCGAAATTCTGACGTAATATCCGACATAAAGTATTATGAGAGGTTTTACGTCCACATTGTGCAACACTCTGGATTCGCGAAATGCCATATCCTGCAAGCGTGCTTTGCAGTATTAAAAAAAAACTGGCGAATGGCCCGCCAGTAATCGTATACGCCCTCTACACAAGACCGAGTGGTAGTTCTTGTTAAATTTCCTGTAGATTTTAAGGTTCGTGTTTCCAGCATGATCACAAACACCAATGGCGACAGTATAGTGCTTTTGGTCGGTCGCTCGGTTCGTCTAGACAAGCGGTGAGCAGTCAATTTGTTCGCGAGCCGGACGGCCTTGTACGTGTAAAGCACATATGGCAGTCAAAGAATACTGCTGAATACGAAGCAAACACGCGGTCCAGTATTGAATTTCAGTCACTGGGCGACTATAGCCATATCAAGGACCCTTTTCCATGTAATATGTACTACTGTACAGAGCAATACATCAAACATTTGCAATGACTAAATATACTGTTCATTTTCACACATTACGCCGAAACATATTATCGGACATGACAGCCTAAACGTCGGTCTGTGTCCTGAAGGAGCTAAATTAAACTAACACAGAGGGAGTTCCAGTCGACCGTCACACACCGAGTGCACACAACAGGCTATCACAACAACAAATATGTGCACCAGAAACCAGCAACTTCCACTTCTTGTATCTTGATCTTTCAATGTTTCACTCTTACAATTACAATACTCTTTAATTCAAAGCAGGGAATGTAAAGATCGATAGTAAAGCGCCTTATTACTAACCTATTTACGTGGTCAATACAGTGACCAAGCTACGGGCTGAACCGACAAAAATGTGTTTCAAATTCTGGAGGAGGCAAGAGGTCTTCTCCACAGCGTCCAGACCGACTCTGAGGCCCACACAGCCTACAACTCAATGGGTACCGCAGGCACTTTCCCAGAGGGGAAAGCGGCCACGGCGTTAAACTGACCACTAAACTCCATCTAGTAAAAGGTAAAAAAGGTAACGCAATCCCATTACAGGCCTGGACAGGCCCGTAGGGTTCCAGGAGGTTGAGGCTCCCAGGATTTATAGACAATTGGCACATGAAGGTGGTAAGGTTGTCAGCCCTACATACCGGCCGCCTTTACCCCCCCAGGAAAAATTCCAATGACGCCATCGGGAAACGAACCCGCGACCAACCGGCCTGTAGGTTAAGAATAAGCGCAGTCACACCTCCACTCCCCAACTGGACATGGACCTTACGTTTACAACTTTTACATCGAAACGGGACGATGTCGATGAATTCGCGGTCCGTGAGGTGCCCGCCTCTGGTGTATACACACAACTCAGTTTTGACGGATAAGCATGCACCAACCCAGGTCTCTGTAATGCTTCACTTACCAAATTTAATTTTCGACCTCATACGTTTGACAACTGCTATAAATGACAGCGAAACCTAACATAATTCCCCTCTCTGTGTAAAGATATCTGCGGGCTCTGTTATTACAAACATCAGACACAGTATTGGTAACTGCCGATGTCATGTGTAACTCAGTTTGCAAATTCGCCGAAGACGAGTCCCTCTTGAGAAGCTGATTGTTCCAGCGTTTTATGCGACTCGAAGGTCGATTAACGCGTTCACGACATTCCGCCACTGGTTCCTAACCCGAGCCAGATAAAACCAATCCACGGCCACCCCATTTTTTTTCTCGCAAACTGTAATTCAATTACATCGCCAAAATTCTTCTGTGGATTTACACCAACAGACGACTATATAATCATGGAGGTGATCATCCTCCCGTGTCTCGTTAACAAGCAATCCTCTGCGTATCGCCTAAACACCGTAACTGATCATTAATAAGATAATTGCAACTACGAAAGATGTATGTCAATTATCGGCAATTCACATCAATGAAGCCACTGTTGCATGCACATGTACAGAACAACCCTTCTGTCTAGATCAAACCCCATAACCACAAGGAAACCAGCAGCAGAAGAAATTCCACTCACCCCAATCATTCAACCCTCTTGTATATTTTTTCACACCCCTTCACCTACTATCCTCCAGCATCCCCCATGAAACTAGTAGAACACCATCTGCCGTCTGATGCTACCACCGGATGCCCCCAAAAGAGCTCCAACACTTGCCTCTGAAGCAGACATGATGGCATACTTCAGTAATCAGTTTTAAAGAGACCAATGGCTGCCTGTTTTGGAAATCATACAAATACAAAAATCTAGTCTGTGGGCAAAACGCTGAGCCGTTCTGTCTTAAATCGGCTGGTACATATGGTAACAACTGTAACTTTAAACGGTTAACTAAGCCACTATGGCTTCCTTCCGTGTGCTTTCCAATCCATCGTTCACAAAGCAACCTACTGTTCCACGCTGCAAAACACACGCGGTTTAAAAAAAAAAGCGTCGTTAAACGTAGTATAACAAAAAAAATTAATAAACAATTTTGCAGACAAACAGTAACACTGCAAAATCCAAATAATTCGATTCAATGATGTTAATAATCAGTAGCGACAATATATAAGAAACGAATCGTAGAGGAAGACTACTGTTATTCTGGACCAGCATGAAAGTACACGAAGTTTGTCACCTACCCTGGCGTTTGTGTCTCCACCTCCGAACAACACGGCAGCACATACTCAAATGTCTACAGAACCACGTACCACTGCACTGTCCAATAATTTACCAATGTCTAAAGCTTCTCTGGTGCAACTCTGAAACCGTCTACTATGTGCATAAGGCAGTGAATTTTCAGAATTGAGTGACTAAGATCCTCACTGACTGACTGAGTGACTGACTGACCGAGTGGCTGAATAATAACATGAGGGCATAACCCAACGGTTCAAACTGCTAATAACAAAACACGCCATTGGAAAGTGTCAGTTCTACCCCACTTCGGGCTTTACAACAATAAACTTCCCTCAGAACGATTTTAATATTATCCCATCTCCTTCGAGTTCTTCCAAGTAAACGCCTTTCAAAACTTTGAACTACGAACATTTGATACGCATGATTCCCCTTCCCCATTCCAACCACATTTCCCAACCACCCTAGCCTCATAAATTTTAATATCGTATTGCAATCTAACTGACGTCTAAATGTAGAATTTTGTTGTGGTTGAAGATTAAAGTCTTCTGGAATTTCCACAGAATGTCCCAGTCAACTAGCGACCGCGAAGAGCAGACAGACAGTGACGAATGTTGTTGCTGGTGCCCGAAACGACGACGATACCGGTTGACGGTCAATAGACAACATACATGCTGTCCAATGCTGGATGAAAATACGCCAAATTTGTTTCAGTTAAAGCGCAAGACTGTTCTGCGCAAGCCGAACTGCCATTGAACTGAACAGAGCAAGAAATGGCTCTCTAAAAGTTTATACTTTGCACTCAATGTTGCACTAATTTATTACTGAACTGTACCGAATGAATACACACATCTCAAGCGATGGTCTTTTAGCTTACATCGTGCAGAATAAACTTATCCTCCACAGTGCAAGGACCCAAAAGACCGTGATTTGAGCAACATCTGCCGTGAAAACCTGAAAACTTAACTTGCTTGATTCATAAAAGAAAGGCCGAAGAAAAAACGAGGAAGGACGAGCAAGATAAAAACTAAAAAGAAAAAAATTAAGCGGACGACAACAACAAAGGGCAGACTATAAGAAGATTATGACGAATACTATGTTACATTACGAACATGGAACACTTGACGATGTAAATACGGAATACCCGACGTTACAACTTCGTGACATGTTATGTCTGGACAAGAAACGGCTTAAAGTAGTTACAACGCAAAAAAACAAACTTCATTGAAATTCATCACACACTTTCAGTCTTCAAAGACGATGCACTTTAGAAATCCAAATTTCATTAGCGATTACACAATGACAGACTACGGAACATTAGACAGAAGTATTCTGTGGCATAAGAAAATGAAATGCTTGTTCATAGCCTACTAGCATATGTTTTGTTACCTTGGAAAACATTACACAAAACTCTGACATCAATTGAAATACGTATATAACAGCGCACATATATAAATATGAAAATACATAATATCGTGACGAAACCTTCAGCCCCCCTCCCCTTAAGGCGAAAGAACGAAAGTTGCAAGTAAAAAAAAAAAAATTGCTCAAAACGAAAGACAGTAACAGAACTCTCAGGTGCAAAACACGAGTTACAAAGTTATCAACTAATGTCAGACGCGGTGCTACAACACAGCGCAGCTGCCAACGTAGCTACACGAAACAGTGAAAAAAGTTGTGTGCCACCCTGTAGAAGGTGCGGAGGGTGCGCAGCTCCAACAGGTCTCCTGTTGCTACCGCTGCAGCCTGTAGGGACCCCAGCCACCTACACCAGCCTCGTGACACGATTCTGTTTCTACTGCACCAGTGGCTTCTAACGTGTTGTCATGGAAAACTGCAGAACGTGGCATTAACAGTTTACTTTTGAGTATTCTCTGCTTACGTCTGCGCGCAATGCTGAGCCAACCCCACCCCATTCAGCCTATACACCAACAATCCCATCTGCATTTTACAGTGCTCCGGTACACGTGTTTGTTCCAACTCCCTAAAAGTATCAGTTCAAAGAAAGGAGACAGTCTAATTACTAGATAAACGCGCAACGGACCCGTCGAATCCCTCGTATTACGGGGTTAGCACAACATTCAATAAGCCTCAATTGTCAATCACGTATGAGAAGAAATTTAAAACGTTACCTTAGGTTTATTTGAGATGTCTCAATTGTGCCTTCCTTTCCAAAAGACTTGCATCTTATCATTTAAATACAGCTTAATTACATCATGAAAAAGAATTCGGAAAAATTCGAATGAAATGTTTGGTCGACAGAGAACTGGCGATATATATATGACCGCCTTAAATATATCGATAACAATATCGTTATAACCTAAGCATCAACTATTGATTACATATTAGAAGGAATTTAAAATGTTACCTCAGGTTTATCTAAGATGTCACACTTGTGACTTCCTTTCCAAAAGACTTGCATCTTATCATTTAAATATTTAAATACACCTTAATTACTCAATACAGTAAAAAATAACAAGGAAAAATTCGAATAAAATGTATGGTCCATACAGAACAGGCGATATATATGGCTGCCTTAAATACATCGATAACAATATCGTTACAACCTAACACGGGTGACTTCACTCACAAACCAAGCGTTTTATATACTAGGATGTGAGGGCGATACTACAACGATTAGTTTTTTGAGTTCTGTTCTACAGCGGGGCTTTCTATTTCCCGTCATCTATATAAAATTTACTTCACCCAGTACTGAAGACACGCCTACGAGTAAAAAGTACGCCACTCACCCTTCAAACCTGACGCTACGACACACGATATAAATAATGATGACGCATTTTAATGGTCTGTTTCTATGCACAATTTCCGTCATAACAAATTGCGAAATTCCTACTACACTGAGCTGATGATTTCAAAGTTTCGCATCGTCAAAACACAAAAATGTTTTATGCAAATCTGTACCTTTAAGCCACACCTTGCATCTGTGGCTCGCTACTCATCGCTACATCCGCACATTCTACAATAAATGTCCTTCTAAAATGTTACACATTTTCCAACCCCAACTACAGCATATCACGGGCCTACACCGTGTGTCGCTAGTGTCACTCCCACCTCAGTAGTTTACACGATCGTCATTTTTGTTTTATTGATGGTACAAAAGCAGTATGGTCTCATCTGTTTAATATTCCTACCGATACAAAATCTCACACAAATCTAGCGTGTAGTTCAAAACTTACCAGTGTGTCAAACACAGACACAAAACCGTCTGCAAAACCAGCCAAAGAATGCTAAAAAGAAATGTCCTAATAATTATTAATTCGAACTGCCTAATAAAAATGCGCGGTAGATAAAACAAGGGACACTGTCCACAAGTACTGCGTGTTACTTGACAGGATACTGCCTCGTGGTTGTGGGCGATTATGACCAGGACTTGTACACATTGTGATCACGTGTCATTAATACACACTACGTGATAAGGTTAGGAATAAGGCGCGAGAGAGCCACTCTGGGTTCTTACTGTGAAATACACAAGGGAACTGCAACTGAAATTATCTCACGATTGAACTCCACGTATCAAAAAGTGTAATGGTGTACTCCAGGTACACGTGTGTTTGACAGTTCCCAGTCCTCGGCCCCATGTCTATACATGACATACATAACACTGCATGGGAGACAACACTTTACCTCATTTTCTTAAGTATTCACTACATCGGAAAACATTTTAAATACGAGCTGTAACTCTCAACGTTTGAACTTCAGGCAAATTCGAAATTACACTTATATAATCGAATTCCGGCAGGGTTAAGATATTCTCTTTGGCAAAACTGTCCGCACCGGCTCTGGGACCCACAGAGCGTCCTATTCAATGGGTACCGGCGTTCTTGTCCGGGGGCTAAAGCGGTCGGGGCGTGAAGTTGACCACTCACCTCCATCTAGTGTCTAGGTTAAACATGAGCGGAGCTACACCTCTGCCCCCCCCCCATATGCCTTCATGGCGCAAACAGGGGCAACTTTACCCTTTTTTACATTACCACTAGGAACCACATTAAATTCGCCAAGTGATAACACAAAATTCCGGTGCGAAATTTAATCACAATAAGACCAATTATTTCACACAAAACATGCGGGAGGCCATCCCTTTATCGGATCTATAATCGTGTTACGCGCTCTGTGCAAAGAGCCCGTAACCGTAAGAGCCACGTCAACAAAAAATATCATTCTCTGAGCGCTTAGCAAAAAGACGCGACAGGGGTCAAAGGGCGTGACAGGGGGCAAAGGGCGTGTTTTTCGTGTCGAAATGTTTCAACAACTCCTGGAAGAGCTGCCAAAGCCACTGCTGCCACTTGCTTCAGTAAAATTGGCGTCTTCTTTCACGTTATGTTTATTTTGAGACAAAACAAACTTTCATCTAATCATAACAAAGGACATACCGTTGTATTTCGTAAATTCAGCAACACGAGTAAAGCATTCAACACAACCATTTATTAAAACAACATGTTTAATGTATTAATATACTCATTCATTATGCAGTCTGTCTTACGACAGGTCCATAGCCTCTTCCAAAGCGAGTTCTCCATAGAGTGCGATCTAGTGCTTCCTCTTTCAATTTCCAGTATCCTCTCGTTTCCTTAAGGTCATCCAGTAGCTGCGTACTTCTTCTTCCAGGTCTTCCCGTCACTTCTATCCGCCCCTCTATTTTTCCTTCAATAAAGATTTTAAGAAGGCAGTTCCTAAGCAAGCTGTGACCAATCCAGTTAGCCTTTTTCCTTTTTTACTGTATATAGGATACTCCCCTCCTCCTTGACTCTATGTAATACTTCTTCATTTCTCACACTATCGGTCCAACTGATCTTCTCCATCCTTCTCCAGCACCACATTTCAAAACTTTCCAGATTAATATATATCAATAATATATTTATATAGTGTTCTTATAATAAACAGTTGTGTTGACTGTTTTGTTTTTGGTACTTAAACCTTCACCTAAAGTTTATACAGCCTAGGTGGCTCCAGAAGGAGGGATGCTCAGCACAGGGCAGGAAAATGACAGCTGGTTGGTCCGTCACGGGTCGAGGGTTGGCGGCGACGAATCAAATTGCTGTTTCGCAACGAGTGGTCCAGATATCCCCTGGTCTCTGCGTAGGCATTACAGAACTGCGGCGATGCAGGCTATTTTTAACCTGGGCGAGGTAACTTCACCTTCACCCACCGGACACATTCCCCCCCCCCCCCCCAACACACACACACACAGGGGAAGAGCCACGGAAACGCTGCTTGACGAAACTTGACACGATTTTGAAACGATGGTGGTTAAGACAGGATTCCTGCCCGCAGCCGGGCGGTCTCCAGAACCAAAATTACATGTGTGTGTGTTGCAACCTTTTTGGTGTTCTCAAAACGGACAACAATTGGGTTGGCGACATAAATTAAACAACCAAAATAAATAAAGTTTAGATTGCAATGACACGCAATGATATGGCTGGCCGGGGCTCAATTCCAGGCACCGATGAGCAGCATCTGTAGCTTCACTATTAAACCCGGAACGTCCTATTTCCTACCTAGCAGGTCCCGGATGCCCAACTACCACCCAGAATGAATGTAAAGGTCTCCTATACGCATTCACGTCAAATGAACAGGCGTACGTTCATGATCAAAGTCGTGCCCCTGCCGAGAACTTTCTCTGAGTAACAACGTCGACCACATAAGAGAAATAAATGGCTTGCTTACTACGTCCTGCGCCTAGTTCTGTAAATGACGACGAACGGACTCTTCTGACAGCACGAATGGCTCACTGAGGGAAAACTATGTACTAGATGCAACTTAAAATCAAGGCAACATACGGACGACAATACAAAACGAATATGACAGAAATCCTTCGAGAATTTATGAACTTAAGTGACAATATCAGCAGCAGTCGAGTCGTGTTAAATACACATCTTCCATCACACACTGCAGAACGGATCTGCATCAGACGAATATTGCAGTAAACATTTTATTGATCTGGATCCACTGTGTAAGGCACATCACTCAGTTACTTCTCTCTCTCTCTCTCTCTCGTGTGCATGTGACAGTGAGAGAGAAAGAGAAAGCGTAGTCATATTCATAAAATATGACCCAAATTATACGAAACAAACTGGCAAGAATAAACCCGGGACAATACCGTGACTGCAATTATCAAACCGGCGAATAACAAGATTACGGACTTCCGGAATGTAACGCCGTACAGTCTGGCAGCTGGCCACCAACTTTTCGGAGACATCTTCTCCCTCCACCTTCAGGGTAGATCTTGAGCCGAGAGAATACTACATACCTTTATGTACTGGAACACATTCACAGCAGATCAAACTGTTAACAGATTTTCATCTCCAATAATCGATATAAAATCCACCAGATATTCAAAATATCTGTGAAAGTATTTGGAAAACATGAGCAGATACATTCAAATTAAGTTTCATTATGCGTCGTGCGTTCCTTTACGCAGGCGTGAAGCTGGGAATTCTCACTGAAAATATGACGTATCAGTATCGCAAAAACCTAAGTACAGCTGACCGTGAAAATCAGCTTCCTGTGATCAGTCGAAACGATCTGTACAAGCTGAACTGGCTCAGAAGTGTATATAAAAAACTATCTTTGACGATAAGCTTCAAAGAACCAGTGGACACCTGCAACCCTGACCTGAAGAAAACCACGAGCGAAGTGGCAACGTCGCTGTTTGTGGGGGTGAGCGACTTCCGGTGCGTTCCATACCAGTTCACTGGACAGACAGCTGTGCGCCCGCGCCAGCCTTCTTATATTACAACAGGGACAGACAATATTCCAGTGAAATCAAGAGGTGGCTCCCCTGGGCTTCCAAGGCCTCGCAGGCAAGTCCTTACTTAATTTGTCCGGGAACGGGCAAACTGACTAGTCTGGCCATCAGTTTGAAAAGAACTTCTTATTCTAATTTCAATTTACAGCATTTGCTGTGGGGACAACTTAGTATGATACATTAGACAGCGGAATATTTCGTAATTATGTACTACTTATCGGAAAGTATTTCGATCTACAAGGACTATTCTAACCAGTTACGAAGCTGGAAACTCTCGTCCGGACAAGGGTGGTCAGGCACAAGTTCCTCAGGCTATCGTCAAGTTGTGACAAGGTCGCAGCCTCCGTAAACCCATACGTTAACTGAATTTTAAATAACAACACAGGCAATCTACGTATAACTTAACATTTGGGCGTATTCGCGTAACCACTGTTGCCATGCAAATGCTATAATTAGGTACTGAACTACAAAATATTTCACCCTACTTACACACGCTCGGCTATCCTATTAGCTTCATACCGTCTGGCTCGAAGATATGGACTAAACAACGATCTTATGTCTCTGTCAAGCAATATAAACGTCCTTCGGTCTTCATGTAAAGTGCCCGATACTTTTGTCCGATTTTAACCGAATATGGATTTCTTGGCAGATTTTAATAAAGGTATCCAACATCAAATTTCAGGGGAGTCCAGGTGGAGCCGAGTTAAGCCCAGCGGACACACGACTGAACATGACGAAGCTAAAAGGTGCTTTTCGCGACTGTTCGAACGCCCCTAAAAACGACGTAAAAGGCACAGCAAGAGGGCTCATGTTTACATGTGAAGCACCGGCAACCACGCTACGAGTATACTGCTTTCATGTACGAGTAAAACTCAAGACAGAAACCTCAGGATGGTTGGTGAGATCTGAGGTTCCGAAATCCGTAACTATGAAGATTGATGTCACCTAGGATTAGGCTGTGCAGTCTGGTATTCACGTACAGACATTAGGGAGGAACGGGCGGCTTCCATCTTAAGGGAAGGACGAAGATAGCAGGTTGCACCAAAACGTCGGTAATTACAAAACGACAACGCAGCAATGTTTTCAGGGCAGTCGGATTATAACCAAATAGCGAACAAACAAAGATCTCACAAGTCGACTGAATTCTTATAATCTCTTATTCATGGGTGTCCAAATCCCTCGTCGCCCGGGTGACTGACTTTTGTACAGTGTCGCATAATATTTGTGGGTCCTCAGTATGGAACTTGCTTCACACCACCCTGCTGGCGCCTAAAATTTTGAGGTGGCACCCATATTTTTGGAAACTTTGTGCATCCCTGCACCGCATTAATCTACAAAGAATGGCCTGACCTCAATATTATCACCGACATGAGCATAATTCATGAAACGGGCCCAATATAAGAAGGCTATAGCCGATGCAAGCATAACTCGTGGGGCGGACAGTACCTTATCCTACAAAGAAAAACAGTACGAGAATACGCTCTTGTTCTACGGCCACATCCACAAATAACTTGAGGCTGATCAAACTCTGTTGGCAGGTCGCTTGTTTACACCAGGTACGAGCAGTAACCTACTTACAGACAGGTAAGGCCTGCTTCTTAAGATGGGGAGTTCCTTCGGAAAAAAGACCTGCAGAGAGGTAAGTCAGTGAAGTTAACAGATGGCTACCGTCCGGATTATCGGCACAGGTATATCTTCCTCAGCACGTTCTGACGAGTTCTGGGGTCCATGCAGCCTCCTGTCCATGTGAAAGTAGGGCGGTCAATCTGAATATGACACTCGCCTCCATAAAACCTTGAAATCTGTTCAGAATAAAACTTTACCTCCAAGCATACGCTCATGGAGTGGTGCTAATTAGGCACAAACTCTCACCTCTTACAAGTAACAATGTTCTGTAGGAAGTGTCACAGGTTGCAAACAAAACAAATTATCTCAAACCCAACAGGCACCACACCAAGAATGAGAAAGAATGGAAAGTGTGGTGCCGCGTTACCATGCGACCCACCAGGCTGTGTCACGTGGCCCGTGGCCACATTTGTAAATTACGCGTGTACTGCAAAAAAAATTACACAATAATTTACGCGGTTCGATATACCACTTAGTGTGACATTTTACATGTGCAGCCGGCAAACCAGCCCACAATAGCGGTTGTGGCCCTTTGCCCCCCCCCCCCCAAAAAGACGCCCCCTGATGCAAACAGCACATACACATCGCTGCGTGTTAACCAGCTATTCAGGTCGGTTAGAAACCTGCAGGCATTTACAAGGTGTAGGAAGTCCAAACGCGTGCAGCAGTGTTAAACTATTCAGAACGGCGGGAACAGGGATAGCGTAGATCAGTGGTTCCCAAACTTTTTCGGTCCACCGCCCCCCTTGGATCCATACACACACCCACAGTGCCCCCCCCCCTACCTTTTTTAAAAAACATAAATGCGCTTTTGTCTCCTTTTATTTTATATTTAAAAAATCGTTTAAATAAAATTATAAGAGTTAAACTTAATGTGTTATGTGTTAATTAATAAATTAAAATTTATTATATTTTTTATGATTAACAATAATTCATGTAGCAATAGTTTATTAAAAAATATGTGCTTGAATAAGATTCATAAATTTAAATACTAAGAAATTTAGTTCATTTTTTATTTTTAACACAAAAATTACTTTATTTGAATTTTATTATAGAAATAAATGCACTACTTGTCTACTTGCGTCCCCCTGTGATCATAATAGCGCTCCCTTCCACCTCTCGTACCTATTAGCGCCTACCTCGGTAATCCCACCGCCCCCCAGGGGGCGGTACCGCCCACTTTGGGAACCACTGGCGTAGACCGTACAGTGACCAGGCCACGGGCTGGACGACAACGAATCGAATTCTTCTCTTCTCCAAAACCTCCAAACCGACTCAGGGGCCTACCCAGGTCTTACTCAGTGGGTAAATGGCCACATCACCCCTGGGGTAAAGCGGCCGGGGCGTGAAGCTGAACTCACCTCCAGCTAATGCCGACGTTGAGCACGGGTGGACAAACTTTACAACAATCTAGGAGCCACCTCAAAATTCTGAGCGCCAGAAGGGTGACACGAAGCAAGTTCCATACTAAGGACCCGCAAACATTAGGCGCCACCTCACAAAATTTAATCTCCCGGGCTACCTGGCGCCCGGGATTTGTCCACGCCTCGTTAAGTGTACGTACAGCCATGTCTCCACTCGCCCCATATGCCTTAGGGGCGTGCAGAGAAACATTAGCTGTCTTTAGAAAAGGTAGTGGACAAAATACAATCCATGAGCCGGTATAAACGACCAGATAAATTAAACGAAACAGGAAACGATATTTCGATATTAGTTACAACATCGAAAGTCGTCGTCTTCATCAGCTTAATCCGTACAAACTTCTGAAACAATTCCGATCTTAGTATCCGAAGTCAGAATTACTGGAGGAGAACCGACTGGTCGCAAATGGTTGATATCCGCGTTATGCAAAGAGAGAAGACGAACTTTCACATATCTAACCGTCGTCCTTCCCACCAGGCTTTTGTTCCGCTGTAGACTTCAACGCGCGAATAAGGAACGACAAAGCAGAGATTTCAATGCGGGGTTATGATCGGTCGGGTTCGTGGCTTCAAGCGGCATTTGGAGACACCGCATAAACTGGAGCAATGGCGTGGTGTCAAAACAACGTGAATTCGTAATTTGACATCAGACAAATCCGTAACTCGGCAACAGGTACATTTCGGTCAAGTCACCATTCGACCAGTTCTGACCCATACGATGCAATAAAACCTACTACATGTTTAAACTGCTTAGGGCTTTTTCAAACATCCGCCTTGTACAAAAGACAATGTGCATATATTAAAAATTCAAAGCATTTGCAAAGCCGTTCCTATGCGTGATTTCAGGCTTCAGCAGTGGCGTAAATAAGATCTTCGCCCTTCTTGAATGTTGCGCAGCGTGGAGTGGTAATTACGGACGTTTCGGGACAACCTATCGGTCCATCTTCAAGGGTAACGCGACCGATGGATTATCCCCAAACGTCGGTAACTAACTACCAATCTATGCTGAGTAACATCCCAGAAGGGCGAAGATCTCGCCTTTTCCTGTGCTTTAGTTTATACTGTTAAATTCTATGTAGCTTGCAAGTAAAAAAACGACTTCCGATATGACGAGCCCTTCTTCAACTCTTGGGGGGGGGGGGGGGGGGTTCAATATATCTATTCGGAAAAATAGACAGGTATGATCACTGATGCCTCCACACAAATAAAGCATAAAATCCAGCGCTGCGACGAGTCTGTACTATTACGAATCTCAGAATGCGTTCGGATAAACTAGTCTAACGCTTAATGTATTCAATTTATTGTACTAACTAAATGTTCATAATAAATAAATAATGCGCATTTAGTTAGCACAATAAATTGAATACACTGATCTAAAAAATGCACGGAATGGACAAATTTAAACTGGTCTAACGCTGGACATGCCGACCTTCGTTTGCAGAAACCTACAACTAATCCAGGGGTGGGGGTAGAGGGTAATTAAGCACACGGGTATGAGTTCATGATAAGGCGCTTAATCAAGCAGTGGGCAATTTCTTCCCTTACCTTGCTTCGATTAATACACTTCTATGACATCGAATAATTTGTACCGTTGAAAAATTACGAACAGTTTCGACCGCTGACAGATGTCGGGGTACAGACGACAATAACCAGTACTTTCAAACAAGATATCTCGTGCCTGACACCAGTAAGGGTGAAAGGCGTTTCTACAACTGGACGTTTCCATTACAACTGAATTTCCACCTTATGTTTAAGCTGTATAAAATAACCACACACTGACTGTACAAGCTCGTTTCCCCTCACAGTTGCACGAGGTCCACTCAACAGGTAGCAGATATTTTCCCAGCCTGTGGACCAGTTCTCACACGATGCTGCTGTCTCCCATTCACAAGGTGGTGCCCTCACCTTGACCCACGCCTGGTTCCCACGGCTCCGCAAGACGCCAACCCCTGCATACCACAATGCTTGACACATCGACAATAATTCCTAATTAATTTTACAATGGATGATTCTTTCCTGCATTTAATAACGCCGAATGTTCATTACACGCTTCGTATGTATTTCCGCAGGTCTATTTATTGTCAGAGGGAGCAACATCACTAAACACATACTAAAACGCTACTTCCCTATTCAATGCCATCACTACTCTTAATGTTACTTTATTGCAGACACAAATCTGTGACTACGAAGCTAATCACAGAAAAATTTATAATGCTATCACCGTGCATTTTCACTAATTCAATTTATTTTACGCGAACTAATGCACACGTAAAACCACTTTTTGTAGTTTCTATTGTAAAATGTCACCCCTACACGTGTTTCGATCCTAGGATCATCATCAGGTTTTTAAAAAAAAAAAAAACACTGATGATGATCCTAGGTGACATTTTACAATAAAAACTACAAAAAGTGGTTTTACGTGTGCATTAGTTGGCGTAAAATAAATTTAATCACAGAAATATTGCCACCCAGCACATACAGAAGTGGTTTCACTGTGCTTCAAAATTATTTACCACAACTAAAACCGTTTCAAATAAAGGTAACACGTATTATTGTGGTTATATATTTTACCTTAATACAATCACAGAGTTTATTATCTAGGCAATTTTCGTGATTATGCAAACGCGCCTAAAATGATGTTCGTAGCAGATGCGAGGGTCGCTCATAAAGTAACTATATAATGCACATAATTCGAGCTCCTTATTTTCAGTTCTTAACAGCAACATGTTCGTATTTAATCATACTTCTATCCCACTGCTTTTCCACACAGTCCACGCCACAAGTTAGTCACGTATCACATCGTGTGACGAGCATGTCTATTTCCTGTTGATATCAGCACGTGCCCTGCGTTATCAGCCATCGTGTCACAACTGTTTCCAACTCGTGATCATTCGTAAATCTGTGGCCCTTATATAATTACAAGCGCACGTACTTTGGTTACGAAATTACACGCCATGTACACTTATTATCTGAACGGCCGTCGTATGTATTTCGCTGCCTGCAACAAAAATAAACCGGTACTTACGCAAATAACAAGTCTGTCTTCATACATTTGATGCAGCCTACAGATTCTTTACGCTCACCCCAATGTAAATGTAAACGTACATGTAAAGCTGTAAAGTTCTTCCCACAGATAAGGACTACATGAAGGACGGTACGAGAACTGGAGGTAAATCCACATTCTGAACCAAGGCAATGGATAGATGTAATCGCAAGCTGCGGCCGCTTTACCCATGGGGAAGAGGCCCCACATCGCACTGCCCAGAAGGCCGAGTGATCGTCAAAACTGGTCTGAACAGAATGGCGAAATATCGTGTGAAACGGGTCGAGCAGCCTATATACAGTCACTTAGGACGGATTCACACATCACGGAGTCACGTACCAGTCAAGAGTGTCAAATATTCTTCTCTCTGTTGAAAAAGAAGTGCCCACACTAACCACTGCGTTCAACGCACGGCGCCATCAACACTTTCCCAGACCGTGAGCGTGCCCATAGTGTGAATCGGGTCTTACTGTCGCAGATACTCAGCATAAATAGACACTAAGGTGCGATCTGATGGGAGGATGTCACAATTTGCTGCAGGTACGTCAGTGGAAGGCGACAGCAAGGAAGGCAGTAGGTTGGAGCAAGGAGATCGGGGAGGCCATGGCCCTAAAACGGGCCAAAGCGCCGAATATACTAACACTAATACTAATTTTTTTTCCTATGGCTCGACAGCCCCTTGGGGGCCTAGGCCGCCTCATTTTTCGAGGCTTCACGATCACACACTTTAGACACACCACACTCGGTAAGACTCCTCTGGATGAGTGACCAGCCCGTCGCAGAGACCTCTACCTGACAACACACAACACTCACAACAGACAGACATCCATGCCCCCGATGGGATTCGAACCTACAATCCTAGTAAGCGAGCGGCCGCAGACACACGCACGGCCACTGGGATCGGCACTAATACTATTAATAACCATGGCTCAACAGCCCTATATGGGCCCGGGCCTCCTCTTGCCTCCTCTTTTCGAGGTGACTAAGTCGTGCGCATTCGTGGCAGTTGGTGACTGGTCAACTGGCCGCGCTACTATTCTATCGATCCTGATGTGTCCGCCAGAGGAGACTGTCAGGATTTTTATCACCTTTAAAAATCCATCGACCTCGGTCGGGATCGAACCCGCGAACCTTGGGTCCAGTGGCGAGCACGCTAACCACTAGTCCACCGAGGTCGACACTAATACTATTACTAATAATAATAATAATAATAATAATAATAATAATAATAATGTGTGATGTTCACACATGACAGTCTTCCCGGACATCTCATCATGTACAATAGCAACTAGTCAGAGACATTTCGGCAGGGCATGCTGCCCCCACTATCAAGGCAGTAAAATACACTTCCTGGGCTACCCTGAAGTTGAAGGCGGCAAGCTCCTCCGGACCTCGATAATTACCAATGTACACGATGTCATATCCCAGAACACTGTAACCTTCAAAGTGTATAAGTACTGTTCCACGGGCTGTGGCATAAAGAGGGAAGACAGAGAAGAGCTGGGTCAGGGTACTGAACTTGCCAGGAGCCTGCTGCTGCTGAGACAGTTGAAGGTCAACAGGAGGATGTGGAGGGATGGAGGTGGCACGCGACCAACTGCGAGCAACAACGGCACAACTCTACTCGCAATCCACACAAGAACAAACACGAGAAGTCTCCTGCGTTCTTTGTTTCCTTTGACCCCATGCCATTACAGCTACATTTTTTCATAGCCTTGGTTTAAACTACGCCCTACGCTGTGAATATTGTAACAATGTACGAAAACGCATACAAACATTTTCCATACTATAGTTACTCCTTAACCCTTTAAAGACTACGACTAAGCAGAATATTTAGACAATTAGTCCGTACCGCTCGGTAAACACACTCCGTCTCGGTTACAGAAACCAATCATATAATGTTGTATAGGGAAATAATTGCTGTTTGTTCTGACTTACATACAAAACAAATAAATCCGTTCTGTGGGCAGAATGCAGAACTTTTGAACAATAAACCTGGTGGTATATAATGTAACCACTAGACTTTAAAGAGTTAAAACATTCAACTGCAAACGGATAACACGTCATATCAGAAGCAAAATTATCAAAACCGGATACTAAAATTAAATGCAGCACGGCATACAGTGGAAGAATTATAGGAAGAACTTGTACCAACTACAACACCCGTTCCAAACTCAGTTCCGCCCAGCACGGTTGAAAGTAACTGAGGAGAAGGGGGGGGGGGGGGGGACTGCTAAAACGCTGAAAAGTTTAAATACACGCGGACAAACGCGGGCAGTTACTCACTCACCCGTCGCGGAAGCTCACAGCATCCGCTACCCAAGTATTGTATAAATTTTTCATGTCCAGAAAGGTATGTATTTTAAGAACTGTGGAGATGAGTTCCATAACCGTCCGCGTTCACGTAACCCTAATTTTCCCGTAAGAAGTTCGCGCAACGCGGTTTTGTCCAACACGCCGTGATCACTCCCCGTAACCCCCGCGTTATACGAGGTATCACTGTACCATTCTTCGAACTCGTCGATCAATATAGCGCAGCTTGAAGTAGAATGTAAAAACACTTCATCATATACTGATCGTATTCTCCGCAGACCAGGAAACAATCCTGGTACTCAATTCCGTTAGAGGCTGATTCGACCCCCAGGCCAAAGTGCGACCGAAAGGATTATGTCAATGACACCATCGGGAATCGAACCCGCGACCTTCCGGCTTGCAGCGAAGTGCCTCAAGCAACTGCGCCACCGCGTGCCCCCGACACATTATTCTTTTCACATTATAAAAATATAGGACATTCGAAAATATCTGTGAATTTACCCTTGTATTTCACGGGCAAGCGTTTGATCTGGATGACATATACACCATTTGAAAAAAAAATTACGCTGACTTACAAACACAGTTTTAGACAGTGAACCAGGCCACAATCTTTAACTGGAAAGGATCAGACAGAGACAGCGCATAAAGTAAGTCCAACCCTCCACCCCACATTCTTCAACATTTCCATATTATCTACGCCCACACATCCCTTGCGATATCCATGATCCTTTTATTGGTACTTATTTAACAGCATAAACAGCACTAACCAACGCACCAACCACCCTGCACTTAAGAATGTCACCACGCAAAACTCATGTCAGCAAGCTAAATGAATGCTGCACACGAACTCCTACTTGGCATGCAACCAGCACTATAATTTCAACCACTTGTTGCAGCTATCGATATAACTCGATAAGGATTTAAAGCAGCTGATGGACTAATGGGTGAAGAAGCTACTGCGAGATACAAGTACAGTGTAGCTGTCATGACTACATGGCTAGACAGCCCTACAGACTATCAAGACAAATGCTCCTACGGAGACACATTCATACACTAAAACTTAAAAAAATTTAGACAGATTCTTCATTACCGTTTGATAAAAAGAAAATGGTATTCAGGTACTCTTACTGTTCCGAGCTGTCTGTGATACTGACTCTTTACTGTTTACAACAGTTAGGGAGAAACTGTCAGTAAGTCAATGAGAAAGTAAAAGTATGTATGAAGATATTCGATCTCAAGAAGTTATATAACGGAATAGGGTTAAACTCTCAAACAGGTTAGCAATTTTGGAGAACCTGGAAGTTAATACATGTTATTACGGGCTCAATCCGCACAAACCGTGTTTTGACAAAAACAAAAATTACTAGATCAAAGGACACAAACTAGACTGCCATTACCACAATATCCAAGACATAACGACAGAGAAAAATAATGATGTTAGACGCAAACCTAAGAAGGACGTACACAAAGTTCCAAGCAGAACTAATGAAGGCTACTTTCTTCATGCACAAATTTCAGCTTCAAGAGATCTAGTACATCGTCGTCATTGTAGTAGCGAAGAAGTTATTAGACATGCAGAGATTCTATATACGTTAATATGTCACAACCTCAAAAGCTTCGCGTCACCATGTTTGCAACTGGTGACCTACCGTCAATATTCATAAATAATACGCAGACATGTTTATATCCACCTACGTACCAAACCTCACACGATCATCTGTAACTGCTATCAGACATAAAGCTACAACTATAAATAACGCACTGCGTAGTGACGAATTACGAGTAAACGTGTTAAGCCCTGATGATGACATATTCGGGCCGAAACATGCAGCTGAGGGTATAATAAATATATAATAATATAATAATATAATAAAATATAATAAAATCCGGTCTTCGTACGCTTTCATGGGTCACTGGAGTTTTGTGGGGGGGGGGGATCTTTTATTAACCGTGTCACCCAAATTATGCTGGTGGGTCACGTTCTGAACCGCGGATCAGAGGCTGCCGACCACTGACCTTGCTATGTGCAGCTCTCTAACAGTTACGTGAAGATCGAACAGTTCAATCCGCTCTGATGTCGCTCTCTCTTCGAAAGTTCGCGCGTCACCCATGCTGTTGTTATTTACAGCAGGAAATTAATAAGTTGCTGGTCCTTCGGCGATGTCTGTGGAGATGTAACAACCACGGGCGCGACAAAAGACAACTCCAGCTAACAATTAGCCGACACTGGTAACAAACAACTTGCACCATTATAAACGACATTAACCACACCCCTAAAGCCACCCCCAAAAAAATTCCTGACAACTTATCACTGTGTACCGTGTTATTTTGCTGCTTTGCTTACTGCCCTGTGATTCTGCTGTTAAGTAACAGACACAATGCCTGAATTTATCTTAACGTAACTCGTCTTATCTCGTCCAACGAGCAGAGCATGTGGCAGGTATGGGGGAAAGGAGAGGTACATACAAGGTTTTGGTTGGGAAACCACTGGGAAGGATACTGCTTGAAAGACCTGGGCGTAGATGGGAGGATAATACTAAAACGGATCTTCAAGAAGTAGAATGGGGGCATGTACTGGATTGATGTGGCTCGGGATAGGGACAAGTGGCGGGCTCTTGTGAATGCCGCAATGAAACTTCGGGTTCCATAAAATGCGGGGAATTTCTTAACTAGCTGAGACATGTTAGCTTCTAAGGAAGGACTATGTTCCATGGACTTAGTTACTTGGTCGTATTTAAACTTGACTATCACCATGAACAAAGCAAAGCGTTCAACGCCCCGGGACAAGAGTTTATGGATACATCACAAACAATACGTCCTTAACAAAGCAACATATTTTGTAGTCCTGTGCGTGGCATTCGTTGAAACGTCACGATATATATTAAGACACGGATAAAACTGGAGAAACAAACAACTGCGGTAGAAACAAAGATAAATGCCAATGAGCCAACCTCAGGTAGCTTGCGACCCAAAATCTGGACGGCAGAAGTTCGTTTTGTGGCAGACGCACGAAACCTTGCCTTCGCCACCGCGTTTCTGGGGTCCCGATGAGTCCTGGAAAATCTTTTCCTGGGGGTAAAGCAAGCAGAAATTTAACCGGGTCACTCATCTCCATCCAAAGCAGGGGTGCACAACCTCGTTTAACCGCTCGCCACTAAGACACGAATGATATAGTGAAGTGCCACAAAAGAACATACTGAAATATCGAATTGTATTCATTTTATTCATATTTGTATCAGATTACGATAAGATCTATACGTTCCATTAAGAAGTAATACTGATTATTTTATGTCTATTCCCGATAGAATTTACATGGGGCTGATCCTCATTAGAATATCAAGGAACTAAATGCCCCACGGACCGCTCACGAAAGGATCGAAGGCTACAGGATGCGCACCACTGACGTAAGACTTATGGTCTGCCCTGCGATGAGCTTTCAATCACTCCCATGCATAGACACGACTGCAACTTCTACCTTTACCCCTAACGAACCACGGATCCTTGATCCTAAACGAAACCAGTTCCGAGGTGGATAGAAGGCTGGCTGCATGTGGCTACTGTGTGTATTAACGACGTTCGTTTTCTCAGCTTGTAACACGTGGACACATCGAACTGCTGCGGTGGTAAAAATCGGCGCATGGCTTAGCCACTGAGACTGGCCTCATCAATTATCTGATTACAGAGCCACTTGTTGCGCCGTACGGCACTTGCCCATGGTGGATCCATCGTGATCCAGCAACCACGACAAGACCGCAACATGAAGATTATCAAATGACTCCGAAAGTTGGTAACCGCCTACAATTGCTCCAAGAAAATGTTCCACAACCTAGATACCGAGATAAGGCCTGAACAGAATTTAGATCCTAACATAAAAACGTACTGCGTCCAGAAATCTTCTATGTTTATGAAACGGATAGGAAAAAATGTTGTGTATTCCAACTTTACACCGTCGTTGACAAGACTAATGCAAATACCCCTCCTTTTTTGTCGGGAAAGGATACAACTGCGAACATCACGCACACGCCACATATGTGCCCCATTTTTTAAAACATACTTTCAGTATGTCGAATCCCGGTAGGGGCAAGAGATTTTCCCCCTTCTCCAGAAACGTCAGGGCCGGCTCTCGGGCCCATCAAGCCTCCAATGGGCACCGGGGTTCTTTCCCGGGTGTAAAGTTAATCACTCACCTCTATCTAGCCCCGAGGTTAAGAATGAGTGGACCTAAACCGCTACTCTCCCCTGTATGCCTTCATGGCGTGGACAGGAACAACTTTACCTTTTGTACCTTCAACTTTCATATGAGATTTTTAGACGTATATTAAAACGCACAAGTGAATTAGAGTGTTTACTTAACACAGTGAACTCAAGTAGCATGATTTATTCACGTAGCCTAGCACTGCAAGGAAAATCACTTCCAAACCCTGTGTGACCCACGTCAGAATACCGCACGGTTCTAACAACGGCCCCTGACCAATTTCTGGTGACAGTAATACAATTCAACAATAAGACACACCAGAAGGCCACAAATTTTCCAAAAACCTAACAGCCACTTCAAAATTCCAGGCGCAAGGAGGATGACAAAAAAAAATTCCACACTGAGGACCCATAAATATTAGGAACCACCGTACAAAATTCAGTCGCCAGGGATTTATGCACTCCAGCGACAGACATGCCCCTACCCCAAATTTCCAACCACGTATTTTAAAATAATGACAAAATGTTTTCCGTTACAAGCAGGTTCCGTTTCATACAGGTACTTGAAGTTTGGATCCTCGGGACTGTAAAAAAAAAGGTTTCGCAAAATACGGGTTTCCGTTATGCCCAGATTCCTTTTGAGGCAGGTTTCAGTGTATTTGGCGAATTGACTCAAGATCCGATGTGCAGGAAGTATCAATAACACTCGTATTTACGAACAATAACACACTTCCTATACAGCTGATATGCTGTGTACTTCACGTACACACGTACACACCTACGCAGCGGCGCCAACATTCAGTCCTATTTCTAACAGTGTGTTAGCTGTGGGCTACCAGCTTGTAAAAGGATACTGCAACATGCATTTTCTTACACAGGCGTTCCTCTGCACACGATTGGTATGCGTTACAAATGTCTGTTCGTACCCAGCAACAAATTTACCCATTAGACAATGTAATAAGAGGCCTACGTGGGTTAGGTTCCTTGTCTTACAAACAAAAACCCCCGTAAAAGATGTCTTTAAAATAACAAACAACATATTTTATAAGTTACAAATAATATTAAATCACCGCACACCTCCTATTTAAAATAGACGAAACTGAATACTATAAATAAAAAACCGACATACTGTCAGTATATCATACATCTCTTCAACCAACCAATACACACTTATTCCTTGTTATACAATACAATTTACCATAAAACTAGTCCGACATGTTTCGAATCCCTATTTTGGGATCATCATCAGGGACTTGGATTGTGAATTACACAAATTACAAATCAACAATACTGTCCTAGCCTTCTACACGTAGACACACAACTTCTGATGCACAGTGGATCCAGAAAACAACTGAGCTACCCTACATTTTAACTTCTGTACTTTTTAAAATGTACCATTATTGTTGATTTGTAATTTGTGCAATTCACAATCCAAGTCCCTGATGATAATACCAAAATAGGGATAAACATGTCGGACTAGTTTTATGGTAAACTGTATTGTATAATAAAGAATAATAAGTGTGCATTGGTCGGTTAAAGAGATGTGTGACAGACTAAAAATGAACGGTATGAATAATATAAAGTTTATACTGTCAGTAATTGTAACTTGCAACCGCACAATGCAATGAAATATGCTGGACACTTCCGAAGTCACACGAATATAAAATGTTAATAACAGAAGATATGAATCACACTACATACTTTACCAACAGCCATACCAAAGTTCCATCGGAATACGTACCTGTAAAGAAAAGAAACAAGATTACAGAACGAGTTGGCGAACATAACAAAAAAAAAATAAAAAATAAGGAAGGTGAATCAGCGAATTAAAACACAATTACACAGGCTGTCTGCAAATGACTCTCTCACGATATTATTCTTGTATTACGCGGTGAAGGCACAGTTAATAAATACGGACCATTTAAAAGCACGACGCAACAAGTCAAAAAATGTCTGCACGGCGTAACACCTCTGGCGGGTTCAATCTGTTACAATCCCTAGCTTTTAATCCAAGAAGTATTTCCACAGAACACAGAAAACGCCAGCATTTGTTGGCACTACACAATCGAGATCTCGTAACAATTTCCACAGAACACTGTAAACACCAGCATTTGTTGGCATTACACAATCGAGATCTCGTAACAATTTCCACAGAACACTGTAAACACCAGCATTTGTTGGCATTACACAATCGAGATCTCGTAACAATTTCCACAGAACACTGTAAACACCAGCATTTGTTGGCACTACACAATCGAGATCTCGTAACAATTTCCACAGAACACTGTAAACACCAGCATTTGTTGGCATTACACAATCGAGATCTCGTAACAATTTCCACAGAACACTGTAAACACCAGCATTCGTTGGCACTACACAATCGAGATCTCGTAACAATTTCCACAGAACACTGTAAACGCCAGCATTTGTTGGCACTACACAATCGAGATCTCGTAACAATTTCCACAGAACACTGTAAACGCCAGCATTTGTTGGCACTACACAATCGAGATCTCGTAACAATTTCCACAGAACACTGTAAACGCGAGCATTTGTTGGCACTACACAATCGAGATCTCGTAACAATTTCCACAGAACACTGTAAACGCCAGCATTTGTTGGCACTACACAATCGAGATCTCGTAACAATTCCCACAGAACACTGTAAACACCAGAATTTGTTGGCACTACACAATCGAGATCTCGTAAACGCACACATCGCAAACGAGGAGACTTCAAGCCATCATGCTCGACCGCTATGTTGCGACCGTACTGTTTCTTTGGTCTCAGCTTGTATCTCACAAAGAACATCGTCCGCCAGGATTACAAAAACCAGTAATGACGAGATACCAGGTTCGATTCCGGACCGGTCAATGTAAGATCTGTGGTGAACAAAGTGGCACTGTGACAGGTACTTCTCCGAGTACTTCGCTTTTCTTCTGTCATTATCGTTCCACCAACACTCCATACTCATCTTCATCTTAATACTACTGCAACTATCAGGGCACAGGGGCGAAATCGGGGAACCTTCCAGCAAATAAATTTTATTTTTAGAATGTTGGAGAGCACTGCATAGAAAAGCAGTTCACATTGTTTTATATTAAAATATACGTGGGTCTTATTGTCTGGTGTCTGTTATTTTTTCCGGCTTTAAGAAAAATCAGAATGTGTAGGAGTAGCATTGACATGTGGACGGACGGACATGAGGGACTAATAGTCGCTTTCCGCAGTTCCCGACATTCAAAGGATCAAGGTGCTTCTCACTTCTGGGTGAAGCGATCTTCTTGGACTGCCTGACCCTAAAGATGATGGCACCAAGATCTTTCAAAACGTACAGCAACTATTCATCTAACGACAGAGCGTAGCATCACAGAAGACTTCTCGTACCGTCATAACTTAAACTAAATACAAATACAGTCGAACTCGGTTATAACGTCATGAAAGGGACTGAATATTTTGTGTCGTTATAAACGTGTTTTATAACCGAGGAGTATAATATTATGGTTAACAGTGAGGAATTAATTGGTACCACAGAACATATGACGCATTACGCAAGATGTCGCGTAAACCGATGACGTTATAACAGGGTTCCACTGTAAATTCCGTAAATTTACGCTCTCAATCGGCTGAAAAATAGGACGAAACTCGCGCCGTAATATGGCATGCAGACAAGAAAGGGTACAGGTATAGTTCTGCTCTTTCTTTAACCTCGACGATAGATGGGGGTGGGTTGTCAACGCCACGCCCCGACCGCTTTATCTCCGGAAAAGAGCCCCGGTACCCACTGTACTAATGAGGCTGGGTGGGTCCCAGGGCCGTTCTGGAAAGGTACGGAGAAGAGAAAATTTCATGCCCCCAAAGGGATTCGAAACCCGAACAGTCCAGACCGTAGCAAGTAGGTATACCGACTACACTATACCGGCCCCTATGACAATTATAGGTACATCGGCCTATTGATAACAGTAACTGCAGCAGTGTGGGCCGATATAGCGTAGTCGGTATAGCGACTCGCTACGAGCTGGACGGTCCGGGGATCGAATCCCGTCGAGGGTGAGATTTCAGCACCCGTCCAGACCGGCCCTGGGGCCTACCCAGCCTCCTGTACAATGGGTACCGGGTTATTCCCGGGGTAAAGCGGCCGGGGCGTGGCGTTGACCACCCACCCCCATCTAGCGCAGAGGTTAAAGAAAGAGTAGAGCTATACCTCTACTCCCCCTCTGGGCCTTCTTGGCCTGTTGTAGGGTGAACTTTACCTTACTTTACCGTCAGCTGCAGCAGTACCTGACTACGTGTGTTATGACATAGCGAACGGCAGTTTAGTCTCAGAAACAATTACAAACAAGGCAATACAACTTTCCTTATAGATATGATCCAAACTCAGATGGGTAGGAACTTGGAAGGACAACGCAACACGCACATGCACACCTGTCATGACGTCACAGTGACGTCAGCCTACTGCCCGCAGGATATCACATTACAGCAGTAACAACAAACACGCCAAAGCGCTTACAAAAATGGCATAGCGGATAAATATAAACTGCATTTCTGAAAGAACATATACGTTAAAACAAAAGCTGAAAACAATCACACTTTCTAGCTGTCACTGCGTATCATTCCAAACGTTTCCGGAATTAACGGTTGTCCGTGAACTTCGTATGGGCATGGAACAAAATTTTTAAGTCTATTATAAATTGATAACTTTGTTGCTCGAAGGGATCTTGAACTCCGAGAACTGCCTGCTAGCTTAGAACTTTAGGAGAGCTTAAAAGTGCCGTAAAACAACCATAAAGGAACAAATCAAACTCGTGAATCTTTCTAGCAATTTGTACTTGCTCCTAAGACTGACACCGCGTAGTGCGGCAGATGGTAACCAATGTCTGGAGTCCCTGCAGCTTCCATCTTCTGCGAACTACCATCAATGAAGGCACCTACCACACTGCACAGTGCCTTAACCCAGACGACCGCAAGCCACATTTTCACTGCCATCAACACTTCACACCTTGTGATACCAGTACAGCCATCCATTTTGTAGCTTTCAAACCGAATGTCGGGTGTTTATTGAACGTGGAATCGGCACTGTGTAAATGGAGGCTTCCAAACACTTGTGTCTTTAATGCCCTGCCACTGACACAAGGACTAGGCTGTAGCAACCTTACGAAGTTTTAACGATGATTTTTTTTTTCCTGTGGCGCAACAGCCCAACAAAGGCCCAGCCCACCACATTGTTGGGGTTCCTAAATCAAATACAATTAGACACACACACACACACACACACACCCGGCAGAACTCCTCTGAACGAGTAATCAGCTCATCGCAGAAGCCGCTAGCTACACAACGCACAACAGACACTACAGGCGAACATCCATGCCCTGGGCGGGATTCTAACCCGCTATCCCAGCAATCGAGAAGCGGCAAACCTACGCCTTAGCCCGCACGGGCACCGAGATCTGCTAAGTATGACATTTAGCGACATCTAATAACGTAAACCTTACGAATGCTGCGAAGTAAAATCTCTATGCTTAATTATGCATCAAGCTATGTAGACGTGCGAGGGAGTGGAGGTATGGTCCACGTATTCTTAACCCTGGTATTATATGGATAAGAGCATAAAAGCAGCTTCACGTCTTGGCCACTTCATTCCCGGGTAAACAGCCCTTTAATCCATTAAACAGAATGGGAAGGCCTACGAACAGGTCCGCGCTGTGAACTACAGGCCCATAGCCTACTGACCGAGTTATCGCTGCCTGTCCAAAATACTGACTGCCGGAGTTCTTTAGAGACATAATTCCAAACCCAGATTGTTCTTTACACCAAGCACCAGCACTTTACACGTCAGCGCCTGGTCGCCAAGTCGCCCGGGCGACTAAATGTTGTACGGTGGCGCATAATATTTTCAGCATAATTACTGCAGTTTTTTAAAATTCACATACAAAAATGCGTATAAATTCACATGTAGTGAAGAGAAAGCACTGATGACGCAAGGTTCATCGGTCCCGCCAGAACTGTAGGTGCACAGTCGTAATGAAGTTGCCTTATATCACCATTCTGGCCCCTTGAATTTGGAGCAAGCTCCTTCATTTCTGGAATATTTGTGGACTCCTGTTTTAAGTTATTTATCTTTAAAACAATAATGATACATAATCCTCCACCAACTTATTTTGCTAATCAACAGTAAGTATTTACCACTCATTATGACAAGAAAACTAAACGCGTTTATCACAAGAATACAAGAAGCTGCCGACCTTCATTTCGGGCTTCCGCCGCGATGTTGATGACATCTGCGCTCTTCTGGGATATTACGCGGCGTCGTGTGGTAATTGTTTAAAGACGTTTCGGGACAACGTACTTGGACTCTTGACCCGTGAAGATAGGACCGATACGTTGTCCCGAAAAGTCGTAATATCCCAGAAGAGCGAATAACTCAAGAAGCTGCTGAGCTGGACGCAGATGAGTGGTCACGAGAAAAGTTACTGCAGTGGGCGCATACGACATCGTGCAACAGTCGTAAGCACACTGAAATGCTGGCGCAGAGTTCTGGACTCAGCTCAGTGTCTCCGGAAGGAACTTCAAACCACACCTCAGTTAAAAACGCTAGCAACAGAAAGACATTTACTCACCGCGGAAGTGTTATGCGACCATTGTGCTCGCACGTCGCACCTTGTAAACAAATGTTTTCAAACAGTAGGCCTATAGCGCACGGCGTGTTCCTTCCGCGTATCCTCCCAAACACTTCCCCCACATTTCCCCAGGGCAGTATTTCCCAACCTTTATTCCATGAACAAACCCCTAAAATAATTTTCCCTATACCGAGGAACCCCCGCCTATAAAAACGTTTACAGGTCAGAAGACAAAGAGACAGGTGGAGGCGCAGGGAGATTGCTCCAGCACTGCCAATTGCCGGACAAAAATTCCCGCAACATTACGACGGATATTTGGAATTTTTCGCGACATTTATATTTTTCATGTATTTATTCTAAGATTTCTCGCTGCACCCCTACTGTTCCGCGAAAGCCTGTTTGGGAAACACAGCCCCCCGTGTCTAAGGCAGCAAAGCCGACTCCCGAACTGTAGCAATGACTACGTCCGACGCTTCGTGCAGTCACCGCCGGGTTTTACTGCACTAACGGAACCGTATCGTATCGAATGCACAAACGCTGTCACAGGGATATCGATATGCTGTGGCCTATTTTAAAAGCCGGTGACAACAGAATCACCAAGCAGGAACTCCGTGTTCATTATGAATTTCATATAGTACCACACCTTCAAACAGCCCTGTACTGTGCTGCCGCCATGTGAGTGAACGTTAGAATGACACGTGACCCCGTGCGCCAAACAAACAACATTTTGGTGTACTTCAAGCGTTAAAACACACAGAGCTGTGCGACACTGTGGGTTTATGGCACGTCTGACGATACAATGCAAGTTTCCGTTCCGCATATACCTACCAAATAATCCAACAGAAATTACATTCCTGCGTGTTCAATGAAGTTGTAATGTCTGGTACATAGCTACCACCAAAAATATAATTTATTAAAACCGATCACATTTCTTCTGTAACGGCGATCAGGCCGGTTAAGTGATGTCAGTCTTTTAAACTAACAAGATACACAGTATGTGGAGGCGTGGAGGTCACAGCCGCGTCAGCATCTAAGGCCATATGCGCCTATCTAAAGCCATTAAGATATCAAAACTCCAGTGAGAATGGAGCCAACAAACCAACGTCAGAACTACAACCGCTGCGTTGGCTGCATAGAGACTGTCACCACAGACCAAATTACAGCACCAAAACGCACATATTTCTGTTACGTGGAATTTTAAATGTGGAAAAGGATTGAAGGTAAAATGTAAAAAAAAAAGGTAGGCAATGTACGTGTAACGTCAGGCTGAGGCGCGTTCGCGTAACCATTGTTGCCGTGTAAAAAACAGTAAGTATTACATATTCTGAATGTGTGTCTGTAGTCTTAGTTATCCATCATGCAAAGCGCATGCGCCGTATTATATAGTCATCTGTGGCCTGTCCGGCTGTACCACATTTTCCACATTACCTCATAAACGGCACGATTTTCGGAGTTTCTGGCTGTCCGTTACAGCACACAAAGTTTAATATGGTGTAAGCTATTCCGAGAGAATACGTAATCAATTTGTTTGCGAGTGGAAGCAGAGAAAACTTTGCTGTCGGGGAAATTTTTCTCGCGAAAACTCCCTTCACGCGGCACGGAACCTCGGAGTTCCGCGGAACATAGTTTGGGAAACGCTGAGCTCAAGGGTTTTTAAACGAATTATGATTATTCTAACCTTGATTTCAGGCTTCCGCCGCGATGTTGATGGAATCTGCGGTCCTCTGGGGTATTACGCGGCGGCGTGCGGTAATTGTTTACCGACGTTTCGGGACAACGTATCTATTCGGACTCTAGACCCGTGAAGATGGGACCGATACATTGCCCCGAAACGTCGGTAAACAATTACCACACGACGACGCGTAATATCCCAGAAAAGCCCAGATTTTATGATTATTCTCCTCGGTACAGGCACATCGAAACGCCGTGTGCTATTCTGGGGGCTTATTCAACCATTCTGATGCTGCTAACAAAGTGTTTCTCTTATAAACAAACGCCTTGCTCCGAACGTCTTTAATGTTTTAAATTGTCCGAAGCGGAACCTCTTCTGGCACACCTTACTGCCACGGTTACGGAAAGACAAAAACAGAGGAAGGCATTTTAATTACCATAAAGGAAAAGAGCATGTAAATAGTCACAGTGTAGTTGCAATGAGTCTGCAGAATGTTATTCATACCGAATACGGCAAGGCAGGTATTGTGTGATCGTGATGAACAAAGAAATAGACCTCATTACAACAGAACACGGTAATGATGCGCACATGTGGGTCAACAAATCCTGTTGCCTACATCTTGCTGTAACACATCACTCGCAGTTCCATTCATAGTCTGCCTGTCCACGGCAAAGGACACAGCCAAAACTGGGCTCCATACATTTACACTGAACCCCTCACTGTTCTGCACCTTGCTTCCCTGTTTTGCTCGCTCTGACCACGCGATAACCCCACATATCTGTCAAATATTAATCTACCAGAATCAGAAATTGAATTTCACGTTACTTGAAAAAAAACTACCACCGTGCAGGAGAATCCTCCAAAAGCTAATACACCCTGAGCTAGTCAAGAACATTCCTTATTTTATGGAATCTGAAGGTTCATTGCCATTCTCACAAAAGCTCTCCATTTGTCTATATCCTCACGGGAGCCTGACATTCCAAGTGCCAAATCTCATGTCCATTTTCCGATGCATAGGTCCTTCTATAAAGCATGTCCAAGTACGAGGTTCTGTGTAGTATTTGGTTCTTTGCGGTGAAGCGTTCTTAGTCCCTCGTCCATCCCCCAAGCTGTTCGTCCACCGCTTATCGGCTCTCCACGACTGCTTCTTGGGGCGTTCGCATAGTCGCGAAAAGCGTACGTCCCGTCTGTCGGCTCGGTTCCCACTGGACGGATTTCCGTGAAATTTGATATTGGGGATTTTCACGAAAATCTGTCCAGAAAATCCAATTTTGGTTAAAATCGGGCAAATATATCGGGCACTTTATAACCAGTCCTAAGTAAATTTTGTTGTTGCTAGCGACATTACATCGCCATACAAGCTCTCTCTTCGACTGAAATGGTGTCAGACTTAGGATAGCCGAGGAATTATAAGTATTATGCGAACGCACCACAGTGTTAAGATATACGTACAGTGCCTATCTTGTTACAACATACTCGCAGTTTCCCTTCAATGTGGAACCATCTCCTCAATCCAAAACCTGAGGATGAGCCATGCCGTGATCACAAGGACCGACTTATCATATCACTTGACGCTGCATAATTTTCCTATGGGAGTGGGAGGACAATAATGAATATCGTCAAAACATCGTCAGCAGATAACGGATTTAATGGCTCTTATCTTGTGTATGATTGCCACATATAATTCTAATTCCGGTACAGACAACAAACAGCGTTGCCTTTCACATCAACCCAAATTCATCAGTCACAATCACCCTTTCATTTTAGGCTAAATACTTCACACAGTATAAAACATAGTGAGAAGTTCCCTTTGCTACGGTTCCCTTGGTTATTAACGTTACCAATGACTTTCTGGTTACCATAGTAACCTTGGCTGCTATGGTTATGCGAACGCGCCATAATTGTTTCGCTTCCAGGATCAGATATTCATTCATAGAATTATCCAGCCCCCTATTCCTTGAGTGGGTTTCGTATCAGGATTCAGTACCCGGAGCGTAAAGCTGAAAACACGCCTCTATCTAGCGCCGAGGTTAAAGAATACGTGGAGTCACACCTCCACTCTCTTCATGCTGTGGTGCTTCGGTACGAGGATCAATGGAAAATAAAGCTGTCACTGAACTGCCCAGCCGGTGACTGGATAAAATGATTGATGCAACTAATTGGCTTCGATAATAAATCTCGCATTGACACGAACGGAACTCAATCGGCTCCCACGACCTACATAACTGCTGACGGCAGTCTGACTCCGTCCTAATGACAAACTTGCAACAACGTCCGTGAGAAAATGCTGACCGCAATCGCCGAACTAGGGACCGCAAGGAGACTAGATTAACGGAAACACCTTCTGCGCTTTCACACCCACAATGCCCAACTGTGCGGATTAATGATACAAAAATGAACAACGATTTACTTGTTACCAAAGTCAAACAGAAAATATAAAATTCGTTCAGGCGCCACCGTGTAGTTTCCCATTCTTCTAAAATACCGCATAAACGAAAATTTCAAATTTGTGGAAAAGCTACTACTACTACTACTACTACTACTACTACCACCACCACTACTACTACTACAGCATATCAACCCAACTTCGGGCCCTAGCCTCCTTGCCAAAGGTTTTTCGATGTAATTCCAATTTCCGCCACTGTGCGGGGAAAAGCTATTACCTTATACAGCTCCAGTATAAGTTTTGAACGAAGCTGTATACAGGGTGTAACTGAACAGTTTTTACAAACTATCAGAGGGTTGAAGTGGTCAAGGCGAGGAAATATGAGACAGCCGACATGTGGTCAGAAACGTCTCCTTCATACCGACATCGACGTCGGTACTTCTTCCTTTGGGGTCACCTCGAGTCTCATTTACGTGTGACACCTGTGGAAACAGGGGAGGATCTGGTAGCTAGAACTTAGCAGCGTGTGAAACTATTCAGAACACGTCAGAAGCCTTTGAGAGGATGAGCCAGACCATGGTGCATCGCTGTAATGAAGGAGGTGGCCGCCACTTGGAACGGCTCGTGAATTAATGGAAAATAATACCATTAAAAATAATAAACTGTGTAAACAATAAGCATTTATGAAGCAGAAAGGAAATATTAAAAAAAAGTGATGATCTCAGAAGTCTGCGCTCTCGGGCTGCCTACTCCGCAGCCGCTGTATCGACACCGATTTCGATATGAAGACGTCTCCGACCACATGTTCAATGTCTCAAATTGCCCACCTCCTTTAAACCCACAAAGTCCCCAAAACTCTGTAAAAACTATACAGTTACACCGTGTATGCATTCACCACCTCCAAGTGCATGACATTCAACCTTTCATCTGACCTTCTAAAACATAAAATAAAACCACACTGAAGGGCCAGAGCTTCTAAACAAGACGTGCCGTGCGAAGCCCGCACTGAAAGGTTACAGAGCCCTGTCATGCGTCTTGGTCATGGCCTACAAACAGACACACGTTTTCCTTCCAGGGATCAGTTAGTTGGCGCCATTTAATAGCGCTCGCGCGCACTTATTATCGAAGTGCAACATGTGAACTGCCTCGTGAGTTTCTGCCGAGAAATGACTTGACTCCTCTTTCCGAAAAAGGAAATGATCCCCAAACACCGAATCCCATATAAAGGCATGAAAATATTAACATTAAAGAACGGGGAAAAGATACTGGCAAGTAGTCCTGTATCACGTCACGTCAGCTTTCACACAGACACCACGTTACACATGCTTCAAACCCGGAACTTCATTCCACTAAGTACAATCTGAGTACAACCATAACAAGATTCCGATCACACTGAACGAGAAACGCAACACACTACGCGCTACGCAAAGGATGGCCAACTATGTGGCATCATAACGTAACTCACACACTACGCGCTACGCAAAGGATGGCCAACTATGTGGCATCATAACGTAACTCACACACTACGCGCTACGCAAAGGATGGCCAACTATGTGGCATCATAACGTAACTCACACACTACGCGCTACGCAAAGGATGGCCAACTATGTGGCATCATAACGTAACTCACACACTACGCGCTACGCAAAGGATGGCCAACTATGTGGCATCATAACGTAACTCACACACTACGCGCTACGCAAAGGATGGCCAACTATGTGGCATCATAACGTAACTCACACACTACGCGCTACGCTAAGGATGGCCAACTATGTGGCATCATAACGTAACTCACACATTACGCGCTACGCAAAGGATGGCCAACTATGAGGAATCATAACGTAACTCACACATTACGCGCCACGCTGAAGATGTCCAACTATGTGGCCTCACAACGTAACTCACACACTACGCGCTACGCTAAGGATGGCCAACTATGTGGCATCATAACATAACTCACACACTACGCGCTACGCCAAGGATGGCCAACTATGTGGCATCATAACGTAACTCACACACCACGCGCTACGCCAAGGATGGCCAACTATGTTGCATCATAACGTAACTCACACATTACGCGCCACGCTGAGGATGTCCAACTATGTGGCCTCATAACGTAACTCACACACTACGCGCTACGCAAAGGATGGCTTACTATGTGGCATCACAACGTAACTCACACATTACGCCCTACTCAAATGATGGCCAACTTTGTGCCCTCAAACGTGACTCGCACATTACGCGCCACGCAGAGGATCGCCAAATTTGAAGTCTCACAACGTAATTCAGATGTTACCACCGACATATACCAACAGAAGAAAGAGTTATGAGTTCCGCGTACAAAAAGGAACACAACAATTAACGTCTCAGTGATACCGTGTGTCTGTCCGTCTGACCACACTCCTAAGCGATTTTGATCAAATTTAGTCGTGGGACTTCCGGTGCCTGAAGGCCTTATGAAATAATGTTCTTACTTCGTTTGAAACAGTTTTCGGGGTAAGTGCGGACACGGGATTGGGGGTTCAGTCGTACACGTGGACATTATTCCCACCATCCTCCCCATTTTTTTATAAACATGGGTAAAGGTACTGGTAAGGTTCAACCTAGAACAGACCATGAAGGCCCAGAGGGGGAGTAGAGGTATAGCTCTACTCTTTCTTTAACCTCGGCGTTAGATGGAGGTGGGTGGTCAACTCCACGCCCCGGCCGCTTTACACCCGGGAATGACTCGGTACCCATTGTTCAGGAGGCTGGGTGGGCTCCAGGGCCGGTCTGGACGGGTGCGGAAAATCTCGGCCCCATCGGGATTCGATCCCCGGATCGTCCAGCTCGTAGCGAGTCGCTATAACCGACTGAGCTATCCCGGTCCGATAAACATGAGTACACTATAAAACATTTTGTAAAAATATATACCACAACCGTGGAACCCATAAAACATTCACTTAGCTAATTTCGCTTGTCCTAATCTCAACACGTGGACAAGTCCAACAAATTTACATCGTTAAATGACGAGCGACTGGCATCCGTAGCCAACAGGTGGCAATAGCTTAGAGACTACGCACACGGCGGCACGCTGCCAACAGGAAGACAGAATGTGGAGCAGATCTGTGCACGAGGCGCAAAACATGTGGAAAAGTGAAAATCACAGCCGCTCTCATTCCGAAGCAGATGTGACAGCCTTACGCGGCAACGTGCCTAATCAAGCCTGTAGCCAAAACTGGTACAATTCCCACAAATGTTAAACGACTTCATCAAAGCCATAAATACGTGCACAATAAAAAAAAAGGCTGTACGTCGGAATCCTTCATCCTCAAACGTAACGAACGAGTTCCGATTAATTTAGTGTAGTCAGTATAGTGACTGAGCTACGGGCTTGACGGTCCGGGGCTCGAATCCCAGTAAAGGCAAGAGATTTTTCTCTTCCCCAAAACCTCCAGACCGGCTCTGGAACCCCACCAAGCCTCTTATTCAATAGGTGAGAAATTACTTCCAAGGGTAAAGCGGCCGAGACGTGAATTTGACCACTCACCTCCATCTAGTGCCGAGATTAAGACTGAGTGGAGCTACAACCCTCTTCCCCTCTATGCCTTCATGGCGGGGACACGGACAACCTTTACCTTTTACTGGCGGTTGCACAGTAAATGCTGTCTACTTGGTTCAGCCTTCGTTATTTTTACTTTCCTTTGTTCCGACTCGACAGTGTAAGCCCTAATTTATACATAAAACTACAATCGAATTTTATCGACGTCCTGAAGAAGGGGCTGTGTCTCGTAACATGAAATACACCGCACCTCCTGCTGTAAACAATGGGTTAATTTCCTCAAAACCATCTCTGAAAAATCGCAGCGTGTCTTATACATCGACGATTAAGAGAAATCTTACTTTATCCTTCCTGAACCATCAGCCTATGCTATTCTACACCGAGAAATACGGTAGATGTCATTCAGATCGATTGAGCAAATTTATGGTATGAACATTTGTGGAAGTGCAAGGTAAAATAACTTCTGCGAAGAGACATCGCAGTGCCATTGCCGTCACATGAGCCATAAATGTATATCAGGGCCAACAAGTCATAGGAAATTGCAACAAAGGCATCTGAAAAAATGTGTGTAGGCTACAATGACGTACATGCATCTTCGTATGCTATTTCTAAAGTAAATATCTTAGAGTGACGGAGTAAGGACGCGACGTATTTCAAAGTTCTAAATTCCATGGCAGTAAAAAAATTTCATTACATAGCTTTCCTCTTCGTCATGTTTCGGTGCTACACTGCTGATCCCATGATAAAGAAGGGGTCATGATATATGTAGCCGGATTAACGTCGCTACATTTAAACGAGCCATACATTTGCTATTCATTGTAATGAGGTGGGAATAATACGACAGTTACACTAAACGAGATGTGAAACGGTACACTGTCTTTAAACATGTAAATCAGATTTTTTCCAGACGAAACTGCGGGAGTCAGAAACGAGATCTGGAAGAATGTCGTTTCATATGTAATACAATTCGAGGGGGGAAAAAATGCTGATGTGGTAAATGCACAACTGATATAATACTTAAAAAGTTGTGATCGCATAATTAAGAAAACACCGAACAAGATCTGACGACACATTTCAAAGACTATAGAACAGGATGTGACGGCACAATTAAGAGAAAATCGAACAAGTTTTGACCGCATAGTTCAGAGAACACTGGACAAGCTGACGGCATAATTAAGACAATATACCATATATAGGATAAGCATTTAAGTCGCATAATCGACAATGTAAAGGGACAGTCCTTCTACACGCAACACACTCGCAGGCTTCCAGCAGCCAGACAAGTGCAACCTCCCCCCCCCCCCCCACATGACTCAAAATCAACGGCATTGTTCGCTTTAAATATTTTTGCACCGGATTAATTCCAATGTTCTAACTACGGAGGCGTGTCAAAATGGGCCACTACCGACGTATTTGGCGCCCGCCGTGCAAACAGTCCTACAAACACTCTGACACTCAGTCCCATGGTCCGCCACGATTTTTCGTGTCGGTTCTGTGAGCTAGGCCCCTAGCTGCCATATTCATGCTCTAACGCAGTTCGGCTCTACGTTGCTACCTTTGTTATTTCAGGCAATATCTGTAGGACAAGTAGTGTGGAGAAAGGAAAACCAATGTAGCCTGTGAGACAATTACAGCGTGGGGAAGAGACGGGATTAGTGACAGGCTGCGTTCCTTCCTGGTCAAACAATGGCCACTGTTTAGTGTAACGTGTATCAAATTCTGCTCGTACTAAAGTCGCCATCAAGTAAAAAGTGCAAAGTGTAGGAACAGCGCCGTGTGTTTGGGAACAAGTGTCACTGTATGTGGTACCGGTAGCGTTTGTAAAGGTACATCAGGCGCCATTAAACAAGTGCCACTGTATGTGGTACCGGTAGCGTTTGTAAAGGTACATCAGGCGCCATTAAACAAGTGCCACTGTATGTGGTACCGGTAGCGTTTGTAAAGGTACATCAGGCGCCATTAAACAAGTGTCACTGTATGTGGTACCGGTAGCGTTTGTAAAGGTACATCAGGCGCCATTAAACAAGTGTCACTGTATGTGGTACCGGTAGCGTTTGTAAAGGTACATCAGGCGCCATTAAACAAGTGTCACTGTATGTGGTATCGGTAGCGTTTGTAAAGGTACATCAGGCGCCATTAAACAAGTGTCACTGTATGTGGTACCGGTAGCGTTTGTAAAGGTACATCAGGCGCCATTAAACAAGTGGCACTGTATGTGGTACCGGTAGCGTTTGTAAAGGTACATCAGGCGCCATTAAACAAGTGTCACTGTATGTGGTACCGGTAGCGTTTGTAAAGGTACATCAGGCGCCATTAAACAAGTGTCACTGTATGTGGTATCGGTAGCGTTTGTAAAGGTACATCAGGCGCCATTAAACAAGTGTCACTGTATGTGGTACCGGTAGCGTTTGTAAAGGTACATCAGGCGCCATTAAACAAGTGTCACTGTATGTGGTATCGGTAGCGTTTGTAAAGGTACATCAGGCGCCATTAAACAAGTGTGACTGTATGTGGTACCGGTAGCGTTTGTAAAGGTACATCAGGCGCCATTAAACAAGTGTCACTGTATGTGGTACCGGTAGCGTTTGTAAAGGTACATCAGGCGCCATTAAACAAGTGTCACTGTATGTGGTACCGGTAGCGTTTGTAAAGGTACATCAGGCGCCATTAAACAAGTGTCACTGTATGTGGTACCGGTAGCGTTTGTAAAGGTACATCAGGCGTCATTAAAACAAGTGTCATTGTATGTGGTATCGGTAGCGTTTGTAAAGGTACATCAGGCGCCATTAAAACAAGTGTGACTGTATGTGGTACCGGTGGCGTTTGTAAAGGTACATCAGGCGCCATTAAAACAAGTGTGACTGTATGTGGTGCCGGTAGCGTTTGTAAAGGTACATCAGGCGCCATTAAACAAGTGTGACTGTATGTGGTACCGGTAGCGTTTGTAAAGGTACATCAGGCGCCATTAAACAAGTGTGGCTGTATGTGGTATCGGTAGCGTTTGTAAAGGTACATCAGGCGCCATTAAACAAGTGTGGCTGTATGTGGTACCGGTAGCGTTTGTAAAGGTACATCAGGCGCCATTAAACAAGTGTGGCTGTATGTGGTACCGGTAGCGTTTGTAAAGGTACATCAGGCGCCATTAAACAAGTGTGACTGTATGTGGTATCGGTAGCGTTTGTAAAGGTACATCAGGCGCCATTAAACAAGTGTGGCTGTATGTGGTATCGGTAGCGTTTGTAAAGGTACATCAGGCGCCATTAAACAAGTGTCACTGTATGTGGTATCGGTAGCGTTTGTAAAGGTACATCAGGCGCCATTAAACAAGTGTGACTGTATGTGGTACCGGTAGCGTTTGTAAAGGTACATCAGGCGCCATTAAACAAGTGTGACTGTATGTGGTATCGGTAGCGTTTGTAAAGGTACATCAGGCGCCATTAAACAAGTGTGGCTGTATGTGGTACCGGTAGCGTTTGTAAAGGTACATCAGGCGCCATTAAACAAGTGTGGCTGTATGTGGTACCGGTAGCGTTTGTAAAGGTACATCAGGCGCCATTAAACAAGTGTGGCTGTATGTGGTACCGGTAGCGTTTGTAAAGGTACATCAGGCGCCATTAAACAAGTGTGGCTGTATGTGGTACCGGTAGCGTTTGTAAAGGTACATCAGGCGCCATTAAACAAGTGTGGCTGTATGTGGTACCGGTAGCGTTTGTAAAGGTACATCAGGCGCCATTACAAAGCTCGAGTAAAGGAATAAAAGGCCGATCCCAATGGCCGCGTGGTCTAAGGCGTGGGTCTGCGACCGCTTGCTTGCTGGAGTTGCGGATTCGAATCCCGCCTGGGGGCATGGATGTCCGTCTCTTGTGGGTGTTGCGTGTTGTCAGGTAGAGGTGACTGCGACGGGCCGATCACTCGTCCAGAGGATTCCTATCGCCTACCGAGTGTGATCTCGAAACCTCGACAAGAGGGAGGCCTAGGCCCACTAGGGCTGTCGAGCTATGGGGGGGGGGGGGGGGGGGGGGACATAAATGACGTGTTTGAAAGGCGGGGACTCCGGGGGGAGGGGGGCAGAAAAAACAAATGTGCGAATTGAAATATGTTGTTGAAACAAACGGATGTTGCATTGAAAACAAGTGATGCACTGCCTAATTTAATTACATCATACTTTAAAACCTCCATAGAAGACAAATGTATTCAAAAGTGTTTAACTGAAAACGCCTATGATCATGTTCACTAATAAAGGGAAGCATTACCAATATCAGTCTCATCAGAAACACGCTGACTGAACGCGTCAACGAACTCCCCAATTCTGGTGACATGGTTCTCCTGCAATGCCTGGTTACGGTGGTGTTATGAGGAAGCTGTATACAACACCTGGTGATAAAACGCACTATATTCATTGCATAATTCACCAGAAAGTATTGTGCTGTAAAATATGAAAAGTAAACCGCCTGAAATTAAACCGGCAGCAGTTGATGAGATCTGCGCTCTTCTGGGATACCACGCGGCGTCGTGAGGTAATTATTTACCGACGTTTCGGGTAACGTATCGGTCTCATCTTCACGGGTCAAGAGTTCTTACTTTCCTACTCGGACCCTTGACCCGTGAAGATGGGACCGACACGTTGCCCCGAAACGTCGGTAAACAATTACAACACGACGCCGCGTAATATCCCAGAAGAGCGCAGATCTCATCAACATCGCGGCGGAAGCCTGAAATCGGGAGCAGTTGGTTTCTGTCCTTCCTGATCTGGAAAATGAATACCAGGACTACATTCCGTATCACATATATGATTACTGGCTGTCTTGTCATAAGGCAGAGAGGGCTTTCATTGTCCAGGACATGGAATCACATCTATGGAAGAAAAGTACAAACGTCCGACAGGGAATGGGCTTTCAGTTAATATCACCAAGCACCTGCACAAGCGGAAAATACATTTATAAAAAGTACTTAGTCTATGTATGACAGTACAACCATCTTTAAAAAAACTGCCGCTCTAATAAACAGGGATATCTTCGTGAATTCTGAAACTTACACATTCAAAAGTCTGAGTGCGTAACATCAAACGGTCAACCGCTAGGCACAAAAGTATTGATTTAAAATTCGTTAATTTGATGTCAGGCTTCAAGATTTCATGCTGAATTCGTTAATTCTTTCAGCGTTTCCGCCAAAAAAGATGACGAACAACAACAAACGGAACTCGACATGAAATGTGACTCGATTTAAAACAACAACTTAGTGACGCAGCGGTGCCAAACTTTTATTCTTATGTATCTGCGGGCAGATGCCTAAAGATCGTTCAATCCGCATGCCTAGCATGTGCGATGTTTGGCATGCACTTGCGCGCGTGACAAATGTTTTCATCACACAGGACTCCGGGGGGAGAGCAAGATTAGCGGAAACGCGCTCGCCTCCAGTGACGATACGTTGTACTGACAACACAGGAATGGAAACCCAACACATGTAAGCCGACTGAGCGCACAAGTCTCCGAAAAAAGAAAACTGCTCAGTGACAATAAATTAAGTGATTACAATTTTGCATGTTTCAGGCAGTACTGACATCAAACAACGTCTATTGTATTTACTCATCCTCGGTTCATCTGACCATGCTTTCATGTGATAAAATTATATAGCACCGAACGGTAGAGTATCAGAAACGAACTGGAAACCATGGGAAACGGAGCCGTGTAACCCACTGAAGTTTCCAAAATTAAAGTAACAAAAAAAAAAAAACACTGTAATGTCGACAACTTTACTCAGACTTCGATGCCAACTTAACACAAGGGTACTAGGTGGTACACATCAGACCTCCACGTAATCACCGTTGCCATTTAAGCATTTGCCTCACCATGGCGCCAACGGTTGTATCGCGGCGTAGAAGAAATTGGTGTCTAGCGTCTGTAACCAGGAGGTGACAGCTTGCTTCACATCAGCATCTGGTACAAATCGCTCGCCAGCCGGGTGCTCTCTAAGGGGTCCGAAGATACGGAGATCACTGTGCCACGTACCGCCAACTGGACTTCTGACTGGTTACTGCGCCACGGTCAGAGGTTATGGACTACATTCCCAACGTCCCGATCTCCTTGGACCCCCTCAGAAGCACCTGGCCGGCATGTAATTTGAAACAGACGCCGACGTTAAGCAAGCCGTCACCTCCTAGCTACAGACACTTGATACCGATTTCTTCCACGCCGGGATACAGAGTTTAGTGCCACCGTGTAAGAAATGCTTATGTCAGTGATGACTACGTGGAAGTCTGATGTCTACCATCTGCAACCTATGCGCAATGTACACCTCGAAGTAAGAATACAGTTCGTGAAATCAGAGTGTTACCTTACTTTATGAAGCTCGTTTGGTACACGCCTACAAAGATTCCGGAAACCCGCGAAAGCATCAGGAAAGATTGTACACGACTCTGGGCCGAGAATCAGCATCAACAGAGCACATATGGTTTGCCAGAGTAGGAAGTGACTCGGCACGGAAGAACTGGATGAGTCACGTTGGTATGGACAACTTGTTCTGCGCATCAGCGATTTTCAAACATCCCTTGGTGAAGAATACCGTATTCTCCGTAATTCCAATGGTTCTGCTCCTCCTCAACACTATCCATAATACATCTTAAACGCTGAAACCATGACTATGTTCACTAAAAAATGCACAGTTTCTTCATTCATTCATTCTGTAGTCTGGGTTAATCAGCATTTACACAAAAGCCCGCATTGGATCTTACATTAGGTCGGCCTGCATTTTGTAAAAACTGGAAACATAGAATACTATTTTTAGTGACGGCCGAGTCCCCAAGTAGTAGTAATAGTAGTAGTAGTAGTAGTAGTAGTAGTAGTAGTAGAACCCATTGTCAGCTGTCCAATAATGATTATTCACAACACGCAGCTACCGTGCTCATGTAAACCGCTCAACTGAGGACGTGCCAAGGCGTACAGCAGTAAACATAAAATACAGTAACTGAACTTCGATAAGTCCTGCTACCAGACTTCGTCTTCATATGCGTCTGTAGACCAAGAACAGGCACCATACAGACAATCATCTCCGAAATTAAAGAACGGATTTCGAAAACCTTGGCATCAGTCTATCCACACTAAAAGCTGTTATCATTTGTATGCAAACGTTAACCGCCGGTGCAAAATGGAAAACACGTTCAGAAGCCTCGGTATTCCGTTACAAGCAGGTTTGATATAGACTGCAATACCTTGTGTGCAAGCCTGTGAATACGGCAGACGTTGAAAGGCAGTGAGTCTGTCGGAAAGAGCTCAGAGTTCAGCTGCCCGCACGCAAGACTGGCACACGTCGCAGGGTGCGCCATCTATACGACTCGCCGACCACTTACCCATACGTAACTCCCGTATTCCTCACAGATCCGGTGGCTCATTGCAGGAAAACACGACATCATCGCTCTCTCAAATTCTCAAACGCAAATTAATTTTCACTCGAAATTAATTCTCCCCGATACTCTCCAAGAACGGTAAGTGGACTGCTCACAATACAAGCAAGCCATGACCTTAAACCTCGAACGACAAGGCACCATTCTGCGCATGCGTGCGCCTGGTATTCTACACGCAAAATTGTCTCTTCTCTCTTCACTCTCTGCAGTTTACGTTTCTTTGTTAAGTGTGCGTTATTTAACGACGCGTTCACTTGCTACAAATACAGCGTCTTTAACAGATAATTGAATGAGTACAGAGCGTGGGTGGAACGTTGCTGACGGCAGAAAACAGAGTAGCCTACTCGTAGAAAACCCTGTCCCAGTGCCACTTTGTCAAGCTTCTTTGGCTGTTCGTACAGCACTTCCGTCCTTAATTAAAACTGTTCAGTCTTAACCTCGACAGTGTAACGTAACAAGATTGGGTTCGCATGTTGAAAGGTTCCCGTTGCGCACACCACACCGCGCATTCTAAGGATCGCGCCAATCTGTGGCGTTTTTTTTTATGTTCGCTGAAAAACAAACATTCATGTCGATCTAAAGGGCCAGTAACCGGAAAAGTCCGAATTAAACAGGAACAAAGTACGCCTATAATTGTGGTTCTGAACCGGTGTGCCGCGACACCTTGTGGCACATGCACCACGAGGCTTTGAATCTTACAATGACTATATAGACCATAATTAAATATGAACATTCAAATTTTAAAAACGACAAAATCATAAAGGCATTCCTTATACACACGCGCACATACAAATTAAGAATGCGGGTGAGGGTTTTGATAAAGTTTTACCAAGCTGAGGGAGGCACCATTATATAAAATTTGGAAACCACTGTAGCCTATTTATTCCTTCTTCTTCTTCTATGGCGCTTCGGCCCGTTTTCAGGCCATGGCCTACCCTTTGCCGGGGGTTCGAGACAACCGAGTTTTTTATGAGGAAAGAATGTCAACCCCAAGCCCAACCCCCAACCTGGAGGGTCACTGTCTCTTTCTTTGTCCTGCACTGCACCTCTTTCAAAAGCTCTCAGGCATGGATAGCCATACCTGCACCTAAGCTGCCGCCGGAATAGCGTTCGCGTTCACTGGTGCATGCAAGCTCCCTCATCCGGCGAAATACTCCTTCCACAATGCGCAGGTACCATCGAGGAAGACTTAAGTTTTTCAAATTCACATGTGTACCAACGCTTCATCATCTCTCTTTTTTAAAATACATTCACTGTTTCATATCATCAATGACAACAGTAAATTAAGAAATTTGGGTATTGAAATTTTTAATTCTCTAATTTTAACGCGCCGCAAGAACCGGCCGCCTACCAGAACTTGTGCATTGGTTACGTTGCCACGTGACGTAGCTCTAGCGTCGCAGCGTTGACGACTGTTCGGACAGAGCAGCGGCAACACTCCCCCTACATTTCCCCAGCTGTTACGGCCGCAAAGCTGAGTCACGAACTGTATAATATCCGGTGTTATAAACCACGTTAGAAGTTCGTAAACAAGACATTTCTTAACACCTCCACAATACATTTCCCCAGGTACTAGGGACCGCACAGCTTAGTCCCGAAATATACACATAACAGCCAGTGTTACAAACCACCTTAGAGGCTCCTAACAAGACAATTCTTTACCATTACAATATAACTGCACTTTCCAGGTCCCATTTCCCGGCTCGTCTACTAAGCCTGTTGGGAGACGAAAACTGGATTGAACTGGCCCAGTATCCAGTAACCATCGCCATCAATACGCCACGTAGCTTGTTACACTTTCATGTCGTGTCTCCAGTCGCTCTCCTGAACTGCAGTTGCCCTATCCTTAAAAGTACACGCTAATGCATTATGTAGAAGCTGGGAATATTTACTACCACTGTTACATTCAACGTATTTGGGAGTCCGGGCTACATTCCAGTCTCGGAGAACAAAGATTCTGGCTGAGTATTTCGTCGATCTCCTACCAAGTCTCTCGAAACCTGTGGTTCTTAAATTTTTTCATCCGCGACCCAAGCATGAACATTAACGATATACTACATAAAACTACGCAGATAAACCATCATAACAAAGAAAACACCCGTTCACTCGGCATGCGCACTGATGCCTTCACCACTACCTTGCCCAGTGCCACATTTCTTCATATGCCCATTTCCAGTAACTAGTAGAAACAACATTTTAATTACTAACTAATTAACGAAAGAAATAAATTATTCCCTGGAACACATCCCATATAAAGCTAACAGTTCCTCAGCTGTCAAGAAATTCCCCTTTTTATGAAACCCGAATGTTCATAACCGTGTTCAAAAAATCCCGCAACGTACCCCTATCCTGCGCCACATCAATCCAGTACACGCCCCCCCACCCCAAATCCTATTTCTTGAGGATCCATTTTAATGTTATCCTCCCATCTATGCGTGGGTCTCCTTCCCTCAGGATTCCCTACCAAAACCCTACATGCACCTCTCCTCTCCATACGAAATTTCGACTCATATGTATTAACATTTTACTAAGGCCCGCGGTGACCCACTGAAATCAGCAAGGCGACAAAATTCTGGTTCACCACCCACAACTAAAAAACCACCGCTCTCAGAAAATGCTTTGGTTTAAGCCAGGACATATACCTTCCACACCATTTCTAATTCAAAATCACCCCCTACGAACCATAACGTATTCGCAAAATAAAAAGCATAATTTACAACTCACATTTAATAAAGTTGTCACTATGCTTAATTATCATGTCATAAAGGCAAATGGAGGTGGAGGTATAGCTCCATGCATTCTTACCCTCTACCTTTCTCCTAAATAGAAAAGTTAATAATTTTTCCGGGGCTGTGACTCCAAGAGCAACATAGTTTGCACTTCGCAGTTTTTTTTACGGCGCTGTATACTTTGAGTCTTGTCCAATACCAGATGGATAGTTTTGCGCTCTCCGTTTTATAATAGTAAAACTATCAGCAAATACATTTGTAAATCTACTGGTTTCGAAGTGAAGTGAATTAAGTTCTTGGGGATAAAAGTATCATGTACTTTGGTCTGACTTTATACTGAGAATACTCTAACGTATTGAGATTATTTAATGTGTGGGTGTTTTTGTAATGTGCGTGTTTTTTTTTTTGTATTGTGTGTGAGTGTTTTTGTAAGGTGTGGATGTTTTTGTAAGGTGTGGATGTTTTTGTAATGTGTATACGGTGTTCTAATGTGTGTACTTGTATTTACTGTATGTATTTTGTTTTGTAATTGTGTATAGTTTGTTTTGTATTGTTACTTTTATGTATATTTATATGTCCATTTGTATTGTGTGTACTAGTGTAAGGACTACTGCCACCGGGTGAAAACATTTGTATTGTGTGTACTAGTGTAAGGACTACTGCCACCGGGTGAAAACATTTGTATTGTGTGTACTAGTGTAAGGACTACTGCCACCGGGTGAAAACATTTGTATTGTGTGTACTAGTGTAAGGACTACTGCCACCAGGTGAAAACATTTGTATTGTGTGTACTAGTGTAAGGACTACTGCCACCGGGTGAAAACATTTGTATTGTGTGTACTAGTGTAAGGACTACTGCCACCGGGTGAAAACATTTGTATTGTGTGTACTAGTGTAAGGACTACTGCCACCGGGTGAAAACATTTGTATTGTGTGTACTAGTGTAAGGACTACTGCCACCGGGTGAAAACATTTGTATTGTGTGTACTAGTGTAAGGACTACTGCCACCGGGTGAAAACATTTGTATTGTGTGTACTAGTGTAAGGACTACTGCCACCGGGTGAAAACATTTGTATTGTGTGTACTAGTGTAAGGACTACTGCCACCGGGTGAAAACCCAATTGCAGTAAATAATAATAATAATAATAATAATAATAATAATAATAATAATCATTATTATTATTATTATTATTATCATAAAAAATAATGTACTGTGTTAAGGCTGCATTCCCGTGGGATGTGACACTGTGTAGCCTGGCACGTATGCAACGCTTGTGAAGACCTGATGGCCCCAAATACAAATCTTGACACGTCTGTGACCCCACAGCGTAGCTCCCATCAGCTAGTTAGGATTGTATTTAACACGGGTTGCAGCATATGAAATGCGATACTGCAATGCATCTCGTGTTACAACTGTATGCTGGTACACTAGATCTTTAATGTGGCTGCGCAGTTACAATGTACGGGGATGTGGGTGGCCAATTCTATCGACCACCACAACCGATACATCAACTAAGGAGAAGTTATCGATACACATTTTCACAGACGTGCCAGAATACGAGTATGTACTGAGGCTAAGGGTGGTCATTTTGACAACTCCGCAGATAAACCCGAACAATTCAGCAGATCATTTTGAACAATTCAACAGATCATTTTGAACAGTTTAGCAGATCATTTTGAACAATTCAACAGATCATTTTGAACAGTTTAGCAGATCATTTTGAACAATTCAACAGATCATTTTGAACAATTCAAAAGATCATTTTTAACAATTCAGCAACTCGTTCTGAACAATTCCATACACCATTTTGAACATTTCAGGACATCATTTTCAACAATTCAGAAATAAACACTATGTACGTACTTGCATGCTTACTAGTCATGTTTAACCCTGAAGCATAACAAATCTAGAAACCTTGCGAATCGCACTTGATGTTTATATGGCGCATTTCATCGGGAATGACTTCAGAAATAGGATCGTAAGTCTATAATTATCGTAACTGTCTACACGCTGTATACATAATACATGCCTCAACATTAGTTACAATGAAAAATATGGCAAATCCGGTAACAACGTATTAGAAACTGAAGTGTTTCTTTCAAATGACAAGTTGGGCAACATGACTGTTTAATACTCGCAAATGCACAAAAAGTCTTATTTGTGTTTAATCACTTCCAAAACCTTAAACACATACGGAAAGACGCGTTGTCATAAAACGTATGCTTTATATTTTCTACAGCAGGGGTGCACAAATCCCGGGCGCCAGGTCGCCGTGGCTACTAAATTTTGTACGGTGTCGCCTAAAATTTGTAGATCCTACGAATAGAACTTGCTCCATGTCACCACTCTTCTGGCGCCTAAAATTTTTAGATGGCTCCTAGAATTTTAGAAAATTTGTGCACACCTGCTTTACAGCGTTTTAAAAGTACTTTTCGCTTCGATAAAAATATGTAACGAGTTACGCTCGAGACGCCTGCAGAAACGCGTTAACATCTCCATGGCAAATGGTCGTTAAAACTGACCACCTAAACATAATTTCAACTGGCTTGACATTTATCATAAAATTCTGCAGGGTCTTATTTCATGAAAATCCGTTGAAGGTTTCTCGAGTTGTTTTTATGTGCAAAGACGGAAAGATACGTGACTTAATACGCGCCCCGTACGTATCTGAACGCGCCTAATAAGGCATAAAAGATTCAGGACCAAATCGGACACTGTACCACGAAGTGAACGTCTCTGCCAGTGCTGCACCATATATCGCTCTACAGCGAACACATAAGCACCTATCTGCCCTTCTACATATTAGAGGCGGGTTGCATGGGGAAGGGGGGACACGGGCATTAAAAGGAGCAGAATATGGAGGGACGATTTTTTTTCCTGCGGAGAAACGGAAATGCCAGCAGACGGACAACATACCGGTTGTGACGTATACACGACGCCATATCTCACAAGACGGGATAAGGCTTGTTTACCAGCGCACTGTCAGCTACAGACTTGCTGCTCCCGAATTCTTCATTACGAATCAGACCATTATCAATTACCAATTTATCCTTGAAACGTTAATAAAGCATCAGCGCGATTGTGGAAATCTTAACATGCCAGCACGTTCACAGAACACAAGCACGCGCACATGGAATCCAGTCTACGGCCTCACATTCCACTTCTCTAAAATCCACTTAATACCACCTCCCATCCCCGTTCTAGGCCTCACATATCGCGTATTTCCTTAAGAGTTCCTGGGGAAAAAATAATATACGTTCTCATATTCTTATGCGTGCTGCAATGGCCAGTCGTGGGCCGGGATAGCGCAGTCGGAATAGCGACTCCCAACAGGCCGGACGGTTCCGGGATGGAGTCCCGGTGGGGGCGAGATTTTCCGCACCCGTCCAGACCGACCCAGGGGCCTATCCAGCCTCCTGTACCATGGGTATCGGGTCATTCCCGGGGTAACGCGGGCGGGGCGTGGCGTTGACCACCCACCCTATCTAGCGCCGACGTTAAAGAAAGAGTAGAGTTATACCTCTACTCCCCCTCTGGGTCTTCATGGCCTGTTAAAGGGTAAACTTTACCTTTTACAGTGGCCAGTCAATCTTAATGGTCCTAGCCGTATTCGGCAAGGAGCACAAATTAGACAGTTTACTATGCAAGGTATACATTCATTCCAGCGCCCTATCAGGTCTACATACTGTACAGGGCAATCACTTCACAAACAACTTAAACCGATGTCCCTTTCAGATTACAGCCCAGCTTCATAATCGTACAAAACAACGCGCTGAAAGATTTTATTAGTTACTTCCAAACCTGCTGTCATATTAAGGAAACGGTCTTATGGGTTGTTGCACCGTGTGGTTGGGTAATTGATTCCCGATCTTTCGAAGGAACATACCGTTATCATCTTCAGGGCTAATGAGTCCGTGAATTGACCCATAACCCTAAGAATGTAGGCCGTATGTTTCTTCGAAAACTCGAGAACAAATTACCCAGTCACAAGGTGCATACAGCCCAGAAGACATGCTTCGTCAACAATTACGCGTGCATACTTCAAACCACCGTTTCGTACTGTTAAAAATATATTTCTTTCTTACTATTTTATCTTTCTCATTCACTGTGTTTTATTGGAGCATGACTGGTTTTCTAAGAAAAATGGAACAATAAAAGTTTTCATAATATTTGGACGCCAATAACCACGAATATATCACAATACTTTTTTTTTTAAATAAAGGGACATGGAAATGTTGTTCAGTATGAAGTGTTGGTACTTGGTTCTATGAATACGACTATTTTCACCGCAGGATGTTATTGAAAAATTTACGTCAAAAAAGAGCGGAATTTATTTCAAATGACCAAAATATATCAGGTACGAATTTTACATTTGATTTCTCTTCTCTGCAGATAATTCTTGTGTGACCACATTTACGTTTATAATAATAATAATTGTTATTATTATTGTTATTATTATTATTATTTACCACCTTTATGAAGTGCATTTACAATTATATACCTGAAACAAACCATGTTTTTAGGGTACATAGTTCGGCAGCTATTCTGTATTTACAATTTATGCTACGTGTAACGCTATGCCCCATGTTAAACGTTTTGTACTTTAAATCAGTACTTTCCGCTGTACGTGTGCAGTGCCCTATGTGGCTGTTTTCTGTAGTTCCTTGATGTCGTGCTTTAACGGTACGTTGCTCAGGTATTTTCTGAATGATTTTGAGATAGTTCCAATTGCCCCTATTATTACTTGTATCACTTTTGATTTTACATTCCACGTGCGCTGTATTTCTATTTTAGGATCTTCTCAGCTTGTTCCTTGATGTCCGGTTGATTGTTTGGAATGGTTCTTTTGGTTGGCACTTGCTGCTCCATAATATGGTTATCTTACCTTCAGGACTTGTTTCTATATTATTATTATATATTTATTATTACCTTGGACAATGCTGGATTATTAAATCTTCATTTCTTGGAGGAAAGAGAGGGGTAAAAGAAGGCATTCCGTACCCTTCCGCTACATGTAACCACCGGATCACGATGCGCCACTGAGTGACATGTCATGTGTAGCCCGGCTAGTTCGTATGTCGGTCCGTACAGTCAACTGGCTACGAGTTCGATGACCGGCAGTCGATTCCCGGTAGAAGGGGAGAACCTGCTCTTCGCCACCTAGTTCACACGGCTGGACCCACCCGACGACCTATGACGACAGAGGCGTAAATCTGACTACTCACCCCCCCCCCTCACGCACCGAGATCAGTGGAGATACAAGCTCTACCCCCCATACCTCTTCATGTGACGGTGTTCGTTTACAAACAGGCGGTAACATTCCATTTCATTTCACAGCCTCCTGTTGCTCACCAGTAGCGCTAATTTTGAAAGGAACGATGCTGTGAAATATCCTAGGTTCTGCTTCTAGAAACAAACGTATACAAACGATGACAGTGTGGGTTATTACACCGTGTTGGATAATAAAATTGTTCCGACGTTTCAAGGAACGCACTGCCTCCACTTTCAGGTTAATTCCTTATCGCTCATGTGGCTGATGCAGTGACCGAGAGAAGGCAAAAGTGTCGACTTATCGCAAGATCGCAAGCTTTGTGGCCAGCTACTGACAACGCTAGATCTCTTACCGATCTCCGTATTTCCTCTCTTCTCCTTCACGTGTGATGACGTCATTCAGCGGCACCAACTACTGAGAGACAAGTTCCCGTAGCGCACCGCAAAACGTGACGTCATCATGTGACGTTCCAGTGCCCGTTTCCAAGGTCGCGCCAACCGCGACCCATCCATTCAAGACGAAGGTAACAGTATCAATAATGATAATGATGAAGAGAAATTCGTCCCTGTGCTAAGGACCACGCCACGAGAGCGGACGTAGGCGTGCAGGTACAGCTCCACACACGTTTAAGTTCAGCGCTAGATAAAGTGATTCACACGCTCCAGCCGCTTCATCCCTGCTTGCCTATGCATAGGAAGCTCGGTGGATCCCACAGTCGGTCTGAATGCTCTGCAGAGAAGAAGCGTGTCGATATTTCCATTCGCAGTACTGCATTTAGCCTTTATTTCGATGTAGTAGTGTGTTGCTGTTTTGATAACGTGGATCGTGGATTTATTATATATTATCTGAAATTTAATAAATTCCAATTAACGATGGCTTCCAGACAAAATGACAGCGCTAACAGGGCAGTTGTGTACAGTATTACGTGTATGCACTAGTGTTATACAGTACTCCATTACTGTTTTGGCGACTTTGAGGCTACTATATACATATATATAATTCGGAAGTACCGGACTATCGGCATTATCGGACCACCCACTCCCCCTATTCGTCCGTTCATTCGAGGTTTTACAGTATAACAAACCACTTCTGTATCTGCAGGAAGGCTGAGGTTCTAAGCTTTTCCGCGAACTTTCATATCGATATTACAACAACATTACAGATATCTTATATTATCGACGTAATAGATACCGGTCTAGGATTAATTTTTCCTTCATCCACCAAGCCCTTCGCACAGATTTCCCTGCATGCGGTTGTGTAGTGGAGGACGTAGTGAATCGCCCTGTGCCGTGATTGGTATGCTGAGACGGCAATAATTAAAAGAGCCTACAGTGCACAAGTCGTTGCCAGGGTGATCGCATGCCACCACTTGTGTGTTTACTGCACAGATAGCAGCACCGTCCACTTTGTTCAAAGAGATTCAGACAGTATCAGTGCCCTTCCGTGACTCCGGAAATACCAGCATACTTGTACGGTGTAATTCCACTTCAGATAAAGGGGCATAGCACTGAGCACTTCTACATAACTGCAAGGTACGCGGTACTCTCTGACGTTAATCGTTTTTCACCTGGTCAAGAATCTTCTTGCTTCTGCGGAACCCCCTCCCCCCCAACACTCACAATCGCGTTCCACCAATGGCACCTATCCTAACCAGATCAAAGGCTGAAAACTTATTTTTCTACTGCATTTAAAATACTCCTCTGTGGCGCTACAGCCTAACTCGGGCCTAGACCGCCTCACTGTTACGGTTTCTAGATCACACACAATTAAGACACACACACCCGGTAGGACTCCTCTGAACGAGTGATCAGCTCGTCGGAGAGGCCGCTATTTATTATTGTTAACAGCAATACGAAATAATTTGTAGCTCTACAGCAGTGCACAGGGAACCCATTGTTGGCCTTCCTTGGCAACAATGGTTACGAGAATGTGCCACAATTTAACGTAGTACTTACACTGTCTATCTTGTTATAACTGAAATGGGGTATGTTTACTACGCGGTACGAACTGACTATAATTCAGGTTAATCTGGTCTTTAGAAGGTTAATCACTTCGACGCTACGCAAAAGATATCTCGATTAGACTTCGTCCTTCCAGAATAACGTAGTGCTGAAGATGGTCAGTAGATAAAAACGTGTCCAGTGCCCTCTATACTTTCTCGTGGCATTGCAAGGCAGAGACTACGCTGTCATGAACACATACCAACAAATGAATAAACGAAACACTCGTGGCTTGCAGCAGAACCTTGGTGAAGGTAGCGCAGTGGCTGTCAGTTCCCGAAATACTCCATTTAATAAGCAATGACTCATAACCAATACAATATTGGCCTTGGTCTCTTGCCGCTATATTCTGTGCCATAAACTAGCTTTGTAAGTTTCCCTTTGCTAACTTCATTCTGTTTATTGACCTACTGTTTAGCCAGACTGCGGTGACTGACGATGTGGCAGTTATCAATTATTCTGCGACTGGACAATTCACTTTGATCTGAATGACTCCTCAGTCGCCACGTGCTATGAATGACGAGCTGGGCACCTGTAGTGCTTTCCAGATAAGCACTCTGTAATTTTGCACATTCTTCTAATCCTTTCTCTCGTACGTCCTACTGTTTTCAATAACAATATGAACGTTCAAATCTTAAGCTCAGGGCGCATGCGTGATAACGTCCACGGTAAAACTGTACTGGTATATTGGTTCATAATTATTTAAAAAACGAAATCTGAAATGTGAAGGTTGTTAACTATGGCACCGAAATGTGACGCTGGTCAAAGACACTAGGTACGGGGGGATCTGGAAGGAGCCAATAGTACTACTCCGGTATTAACTACCAGAAACAGAGGCACAAAAAGGAGTGTCAGACTTTATAATTCGTCCATACAGTTTAGTCATCATCATTATCATTCAACCACGTAGTTAAGGTTTGCCCGTTTCAGTTTCAGCCGTCACGCCGTCCAGCTGTCTTTTTACAACTGTCCAAACGATGGTCTTTCTTTCGAGTAAAACGTAAAGTGAGAGTATATCTCTACTAACCTCAGTACTAGATGGAGAGGAGGAGTGAATCTTAACTTCACGCTTCGGCCGCTTTACCACTGAGGAAAGAGCACCCGGTACTTATTCAGCAGGAGGTCGGGTGGGACCCACAGCCGGTCTTGAATATATAGAGAAAAAGGAAATCTCTCACCCCAGACGGATTTTTTTTTGTATTAATTCCTGGGTTTTCCCTTGATCCATTTGTACTGTGAAATCCTTTTTGTCCTGCATGTCACCTTATGTTCATGCTATCGTCCATACATCTAACACAACACAAACATCCATGCCCCGGTGGATTCGAACCACGATCCTAGTAAGCGAGCGGCCGAAGACCCACGCCTTAGACCGCGCGGCCACTGGGATCGGCTTCGAACCCGGACCGTCCAGCCCGCAGCCCAGTCCGTACACCAATACGCTAACCCGGTTTCCTTTCAGTGGAGTGGTATTTTCATATCTGCTTCAGAAGCCTGTGGTCTTCCCTTAGGTAGGTGTGTTTTCTCTGCGTACTGAAAGGCCGATGGATCTAAAACCCAGAAAACTGGTAAACTAGGAAAGCAGTTGCCGCTACCATCCCTGATTTATGAAGAATCTCTTCCTCCTCTCCTAAGCTCCTCTTCCCTCTCTTCAAATGGCCCTCATCAAAAACTTTACAATGTTGTCGAATGATACGTTGGACATAATAATTCAGCTGGGCACTACTAGCATCCACCTAGCGCTGAGGTTAAGGATGAGTGAAGGTACACATCCACTCACCCATAGGCCTTCATGGTGTGCACAGGGACTTCACCTTTCACAGTAAAGCACATCTATGCAACAGACAAGATGTCGTTAACCAAGTTTAATTCAGTTTCACAAAAAGCAACGCATGACCAACTACCTCCATGAAGCAAAGTCCTTACTAAGACGCTTAAGTTCCTCAGTTAATCAAGAAATTCTCCACATTTTATCGAATCCGAAGGTTCATGACCGTGCTCACAACAACCTGCCCTTCTGACTGACATACAATGAGCATATTCTAAAGACAACAGTACTGTTCCTCAATGCGACATCTCGTTCTTGGAAATATACAAAACCTGCAACAAACGATGACGATTATCAATCCCTGAACTCACCTGGTGACTGGTGGTGTAGGGGCGTTGCTGTACGCCGGCAGAAAGCCTTCCTCTTCAGCCAGCGACATAGCAGCCTCCACCAACCCCGGCAACTTGTATGAGGTTAGCTGCTGTTGATCATTGTTGTTCAATTTGATATCACTCTGAGAGTTATCGATACTGTCGCTAAGACGCACATAGATCATGGGCTCCGAGTCGACCGCTCGATCCACCACAGTCGACTGGTGTAAAGATGGCGGGTGTCGGTGCATGTTGTCCGTACATACAAACTGACACGTACTCGAAACGTGTCAAAAACAGATATAAATCGCAATAACTATCCGCTTTCAGCTGTTAAATATATTATGCCCCTAAAACCAATCAACAAACTGACGTGTATAAAAATTAGCTACGGATGATAATTAAATTAACATCACATCCGTTCACAACATATCTGTTCAACCCCCCCGTATAAAAATACATACTTCACCATATCCTACACCGGGCTGTTCAACGCACGTCTCCACCAACAACACACATTCCGAAGACAATTACAACACTTTCTTCTTCTGTAACAACGTTATTAATGATTGTTCTCTTTTCATGCACAAAAACCAAAAGGAGCGTCACAACTCGACATACCGGCAAAGTTATTATGAATACAAAATATGCATTTACTGTACACAATACAAAAACATTCTAAGAAATCTGCTTCAAACATTCAGGTGACACTGTCCTAATGTATATGCCTACACGTATAAACAGTAAAAACCGCTGTAACAGAAATGTATACATCCTTCAAGACGAGAGATAAAAAACTTGATTGATCACGAACATCTGTATCTATGACATGTTTTCATTCTGGATATACGTGAGGAAATTAATTTATAAACTTGTAGATAATTTTAGTGTCGAGTTTATACGACTGAAGCGGAGGAAAGTACAAAACTTGCGTATGATTCAATTTTAATTTATACGTATATAATGGAAGCACTTCACAATTCCTATTTATAGATCCAGTTAGTTGTTTATTTGCACAGTCTAAATAAGAAACGCCATAGGACTTTAACGCACAAAACAAAGTTTATAGACATACGCGTGAAAATATAAAAGTATAATTGCAGCTAAAGTTCCATTTGTGCAGATAGATATAAAATGTTTAATGCTGTTTACAGGAGCATTTAAAACGACCACTATTTATTGTCTTTAGATGTATACCGTTGGAAATGAGCTGCAAACTATGCAGAGTTTAGAAAACGTATTTCATTTCACTGATGCAGAGAAGAAATTACTTGGAAACTTTCGCACAACCAGTCTATCATATGCCATTATACATCATAATAAAAGAATCATCTCGTTTTAACCGGCTGTTACAGCTACACACACACACACATTTCTCTTAATTACTTGTTTCCACTAACACCCGTAACAAAACTCGCACTCTGCATTGCTTTAAACACTTAAACACTGCTAATGAAACCTTCTAATCCACGTGGAAAACACAAGATAGTGGAAATTCGGCTGCAACACACGTGAAAACAAAGGAAACTCGAGCAGCGGAGGTTACATGCACGCTGCACTCCTGCCAACTGACAAATGTTGGCTGCATACACACACACACACACCAGTTTTTTTAGCATCACGATTTTCCACTACGCGGACTTCGAAGGAGGTGGAGGAGAAGGACCTCAAAGTTTCGCCACGCACTATCCGTAATGAAAACATCGATACCAACCAAATGCAGCATGGACCGTGCGCAACACAGGGTACCTGGTACGGTCTAACAAAAATGCACCTTCGGATTTTAAAGTTCCTCGTTTTAATTACGACATACAATATACGGGCCACTGGCTAGAAGGATTACAAACTGCTCCTTTATACACAGTGTTTACTAACTACTGCGGATTTTTAACTAGTCACAAAATTCCCCGAGTTTTATGTAACCCGAAGGTTCATTACCGTGTCCACAACAGTCCGTCACTCGTCCGTATCTGGAGTCAATACACTCCCACCCTATTTAAGATGCATTTTAATATTATCCTGCGATCTATGATCAGGCCTTCAAAACAGTCTCTTCCCTTCAGGATATGCGTCTATCTCCTATGCGTTCCACACGCCACGCCGATCTCATCATCCTTACTGTGTTCACTGTGGCATATGATTAAAACTACCAATCATGTATTCTTTAAGACATTCATCCAGCCTCATGTCACTTCCTCCCTTTTAGGTCCAAACATTCTCCTCGGCACCCTGTTTTCGAACATCCTCAATCTATGTTCTTCCTTCGCCGAGAGAGACCAACTTTCGCATTCATACAAAAATCGTAAGCACATACAGGTGAAAGGTAACGTTTTCCACGTCCACATCATGAAGGTATATATAACGGGAGAAGAGGTATAACTCTACACAGTCTTAACCTCAGCACTGGATGGGGATGAGTGGTTAACCTCACGCCCCGGCCACTTTACCCCCGGGAAAGAACACCGGTACCCATTGAATAGGAGGCTGCGCGGACCCAAAGCCGGTGTGGCCGTGTCGGAGAAGAGGATCTCTTGCCCCTACCAGGATTCGAACCCCGGACCGTCCAGCCCGTAGCCTAGCAACTACGTCACTCCAGCTCGCATATTTTAATCGCATTCTTAACCAATATCGCTGCACATATCATGTAAAAATACTTCAAAAGAAACGCAATTTCACTACAGCTTTGTTGAACCGTACGTCACAAAAATGGATAAACGTCACTCAGCCGTCACACTGAGCAAACTAAATACTGTCCACTGACTGCATCAGCATACGATTATATACAGCATGTCCACAAGAAAACTTCACAAATTAACTATCTTACAACACTTTAAATGATAAGACACACGAAGCGTTCGGTTTTTAGGCACGTTCAAAGCACCGAAGAGGAAAGCGACTATTAACATCGCCACGTTTGTCCGTCCGTCTCTCCGCTGACCTCATGAAACAATGCGACTCCCACCTAACGGACTTTCATGAAATTTTACATTAGGGATCTTTACTCAAACCTGTCGACACCGGACACAAATAAAGACACTTTACATGAAGACCTACTTAAATTTATGTGACTGGTCTTTATAACGGAGACATTGTTTTCTGTGACGTACGAGCATAGGCCGATGAAACACAACGATCTAAACACGAAATCGAGCGTAAGCGACTCCAAAGCCGTTGCTAAGACACGAAAACTTAAAAGGGACAATAACAGAACAACGCGAAAGAATTGTTACAACCTACATGCAATTTAAAAATGAAACTCAATTAAACACTGGGCCTCAATTTAAAAAAAATGGATTCATGTCTATAAGCATTTCAGTGTGTTATACGACTAGAGTTGTAAAGGTTTCTTGTGGACGTTTTAGATGTGGATGTGGTATGTGCCACGAAAGGCACACGTGTCGACTTGCACAAAGCCTAATCAGACGCTTTGTTAGTTACACTTAAACATCCTACAATGGGTACCGGGTCTCTTTCCCGGGGTAAAGCGGCCGGAGCGTCGAGTTGACCACCCACCCCATCTAGTGCCAGGGTTAAAGAAATAGTAGAGCTATACCTCTACTCCCCCTCTAGGCCTTCGTGGCCTCTTCTAGGGAGAAATTTATCTTTTATTTACATTTGTCTTACAGTTGTACTAGTAAACCTCATTCATAAAAGCCAAATTAAAGAAGTAATTTTCTTCTCTGTAGATTTGTGAAACTACCACAACTACAGTAGATATTCAATAAAAAATGTTATAATGGAAATACGAGAATACGATCCAGCAGAGGAACGTTTTAAAACAAAACGGCGCTTGCAAATCATTAATTAACGAAATTTTGCACACATTTTAACGGATTACAAGCGAATACCAACTACTCTCTGTGCAAAGGTCAATCACGAAAGCAGCTGCACTTCCCTCTGTACTGCTGAATCACATTCTTCTTCTACACCGATCATATTCAAACGTATAGCGGATTTCATCACTGCAACACAGAACAAACTGCTCAGAAAATCATTTACGAATCTCGCATCGGTCGGACGCATACACAAAGGCCGATCAAGTTTCGATTTCGACCCATGAAGATGAGGCCACTAGACTGAATCGAAACGTCGGGAACCGATTACGCAACGACGCGGCGTCAAATCTACATCTTGCAACATAAATCCTACCTGTCGCGTAACTGCAGTATTTTACAAAGGCGTACAAATCGGCTTCGTTTACTTCCAGCCTCACCAATAACGTCTTTACCTGTATTAACTAAACACACCAAATTCAAATCCTCAGCCACAAAACACGATCACCGGCTTCGGCAATCTTCAAACACGTCTTAAAGGAAGATCTTATTAGTCGTTATTTCCACACATTCAATCAATTTAATGTGACTTCCCTACACAGAAGATCTTCTTTTAAGACGCTTCTGCGTCTGTGCACCGCTGTGTTTTGTTTCCAGTGTCGAAGTAACGCTGATCGTTTCACAGCCTGTTCAAGGCCTTTTCCCCCACACAACACAAACAACGAGGCTGTTCACATGTATTTTTAATTTGACCACTGAACGCTGTTCTTAGTCCTAATTTTGGCTTCCTCTTGACAAACACTATACTCTTTTCTACAATCATCTCCAGTGTAAGTTGCTTAGTCGCACGGCTCACTCGATTTTCATCTCTTCTCAGACAAACATCCAATAAATGTCCACATCTATCCAGGACATTGCAGATAGTAGTTGAGCTGATCACAGCAAAACTCTTTGAACTTACGACAGAATATAGCAACAACATCGGAGCTGAACTGATTTCCTGAAGAATAATGGAGGCTCAAAATTCCAACACACGCCCAACGTTTTAGCTTCGATAGGCAGCACAGGTTTCGACTACTGTCTTTTGATTTCTTCATGTTCTTTTCATTCTCCTAACATATTTGTGACCAAAAATTGTCACAACGCTAAATAAGAAACGCGGAAACAGACGTGTACTGAGAGACGTTACCGAAAATTCAGCAACGTTTTGAAATAGCACATCTATTCGGAAAGAAATTATTCTCATCTTCGTGGATGCAATCTCGAACACGATAGTAGTAGAAGAAATTGGGTGTGGCAGGATGTATATTCAGTTAGAGAGTAAGAACAACACTCCAGTATTGCATATATTATTAGTTTGACAATTTCTTGGTGCATCGACGAGGAAAACCGATTTACAATGAAGACTGCGTTGTGTGCCAGCTGTATCCTGCGCGCAGCTTCCGTTAAGGGCGAAATAAAACTAACGGTATTACTCTCAATCAGCCTGGCCACGTCTGGAAGGTACGGAAAGAAAATGTGGAGTATACACCTCCATGCATTCTTGATATCGGTAATACTTCGACGTAAGTATCGCTAGACCGTGGTGAGCCGAAGACACGCACATGGTGCCAAAGACAAAACTGCAAATCATACCGCAGTCATCCAGACTACAAAGGGTAAAGTTCACCCTATAACAGGCCATGAAAACCCAGAGGGGAGTAGAGTTATAGGTCTACTATTTCTTTAACCTCGGCACTAGATGGGGGTGGGTGGTCAACGCCATGCCCTGGCCGCTTTACCCCCGGGAAAGAGACACGGTACCCATTGTACAGGAGGCTGCATGGGCCTCAGGGTCGGCCAGAACGGGTGCGGAAAATCTGGACCCCCCGGGATTCGATTCCCCGAACCACGCAACTCGTAGCGAGTCGCTATACCGACTACGCTATCCAGACTACAATAATTTTACTTACTTATCAACAGAATTCAGAAATGGGAAACTTCTAAACAGAATACCAAAGCGGCACGGCGGCGCAGTTGGTTGAGGCACTGCGCTACAAGCTGGAAGGTCGCGGGTTCGATTCCCGATGGTGTCATTGGAATTTTTCATTGACATAATCCTTCCGGTCGCACTATGGTCCTGGGGTCGACTCAGCCTCTAACAGAAATGAGTACCAGGAATATAATAAAGGCGGCCGGTGCGTAGGGATGACAACCTGACCACCTTCATGTGCCGATTGTCTAGAAATCTGGGAGCCTCAACTTCCTGGAACGCTAAGGGCCTGTCCAGGCCTGTAATGGGATTGCTTTATACCAAAGCATATATAGATAACGCTTAATAAAACCTCTTCTGGGTTCCACAGAGACTTTCATCCACAGTTTCAAAAGGGTACACTCGTGTAATTCCAGTTGGACGGATTGCAGCCATGTCAAACCATTCGGTTACAGATGTTGGAACCCTGCGATGCGCTAATGACGCGCTAACAAATATACGTTCAGAAATCAACATCTGCGATGCGGTGGAACCCGGCAAGTGGACCGTGTCTGCGGCGCACAGATCAGTGTCACACAGCTGACTGTCAAATTGGTTGCTAGGTTAATTAACAGCGTCTATTTAACTGTAAAGATTACACAGCGATGAATAAAATAAGGTTGTTGGCAAGTTAAAAATATTACATCAGACGGCCACGATCTATTTAAAAATACCACAAAAATTTTCAGTGTGATAACCGGGTGACATACAGAATGGTAAGGTAAAGGTACAGTTCACCCTAGAACAGGCCATGAAGGCCCAGAGGGGGAGTAGAGGTATAGCTCTACTCTTTATTTAACCTCGGCGCTAGATGGGGGTGGGTGGTCAACTCCACGCCCCTGCCGCTTTACCCCCGGGAAAGAGACCCGGTACCCAAAGTACAGGAGGCTGGGCGGGCCCCAGGGCCGGTCTGGACGGCTGCGAAAAATCTCGCCCCCACCGGGAATTTTTTTCCCCCCCCCTTTGATACATTTTTGTACTGTTAAATCCTTTTCGTCCTTCATGTCGCTTTACGTTCCATGCTACCGTCCTTATACAACAAACACAACACAAACATCCATGCCCCCCCGTGGGATTCGAACCCACAATCCCAGTAAGCGAGCGGCCGCAGACCCACGCCTTAGACCACACGGCCACTGGGATCGGCTAGGGATTCGATCCCCGGACCGTCCAGCCCGTAGCGAGTCGCCATACCGACTGCGCTATCCCGGCCCCCATACACAATGGAGCATCCTGAATATGAATGTGTTCCAACCGCTCAACCGTCAAGTTCCGAAAGTGCGTATATTGTTAGTTTATGGCACTATTCTATGCAGAATTTCCTTTCCTGCAGAATAATGCGTTCAACGTTTTACGTATTTCCGTTACTTCAAGGTCGTCCTTATCAAACACCAGTGGTCCCGTACAACTACACAAGTAGACTGCAGTGACAAGTCTATCGTGCCTACAACAGCACACATCAACTTGTACGATTTATCTCACGCATAACCAACAATAGGCCAATGACTCTAGACTGCAGATTAAACTCAGATATTCAGTTCGTCAGCTTGACGTCACAAACATGCCGTTATCACGTGTGGGATATTTAAACCCGTGACTACAATTCGGCACTTGCTGCTGCATACCTTCAAAACTGTTCTGGAAATTTACAATCAGAGGAGTACGGCACAGCCGACAGACCAACGTAACTGAGTCATATAACGACGTAAAGTTGGTCCGTCATGCAAAGCGAAGTTCACAAGACGGTGAGTGTCTGAAACAAAATGCCACAGAAATGAAGCCTATTTGGACAAAAGACAGAGTAAGTAAATGCAAAATATAACGAACCGCATAATTCTGCACTGTTCTAACATTTACAGTGAATAAATCGATGAAAAGAGGGGAGATGCACACAGGGTTTTGATGGGGGGACAAAGAGACCGCTTGGAAAACCTAGGCGTAGACGGGAGGATACTATTAAAATGGATCTTCAAGATGTGGGATGGGGGCATGGACTGGATTGATCTGGCTCAGGATTGGGGTAGGTAACGGGCTCTTGTGAATGCGGTAATGAACCTTCGGGTTCCATAAAATGCGGGGCATTTCTTGACTAGCTGAGGACCCGTCATCTTCTCAGGAAGGACTCTGCTCCATGTAGTTAGTTAAACGGTAAAGTTCTCCCTAGAGTAGGCCATGAAGGCCCAGGGGGGAAGCAAAGGTATAGCTCTACTCTTTCTTTAACCCTGGCACTAGATGGGGGTGGGTGGTCAACTCCACGCCCCGGCCGCTTTACCCCCGGGAAAGAGACCCGGTACCCATTGTATGGGAGGCTGGGTGGGCCCCACGGCCTGTCTGGACGGCTGCGAAAAATCTCGCCCTCACCGGGATTCGATCCCCGGACCGTCCAGCCCGTAGCGAGTCGCTATACCGACTGAGCTATCCCGGCCCACGTAGTTAGTTAAATTGAAGAAAAATGCATACAACGATTTTATTAGTGGGAAAAAAAGGGAAAGCGGAGGCCACTGTAGGGAATTACGCGTAAATAGAAATGCAGTAAAAATGGATACTAAGAGAAAGAGAGTGAGAAGAAGTTCATTGCATTCGAATGCCACATAACAGGACCCAACAGACGACTTTTGTGACAACGGTAATGAAGCTTCGAATTATATACAGAATGTTCAACTTAAAACCGGCCCGCTTGCACGGCGAAATCAAGAAAGGATATTTGATAATACGCACAAAAATGTATTGATTCACAAGGACCTCATTTCCAACATCTTCTGTAAGTGTGTGCATTTAGTCTACACAAAACGAAACAAAATCCTTCCTTTATTCCATCTTACGATCGGGCTGGTTTTAAATCGAACATTCTGTATAAGAAAATAAACTACAAGCTTTTCAAGAAAGACCCTGCATCATTGAGATAATCAGGCTTAATAAGGCGATTTAGACGACAGTTGAATAGAATGGGAGAAAACAAGTAACAGTCCGATAAAACATGGTTATACTTGAATATTCAAGCATTATGGGATGTTGCCCCGGGTCGACTGGTAAATAGTTACCGACGCACTCTAAAACTACCTGGCCTGCGACCCTTCGAAATGTGGGTTAAGTATCTACCAGTCGACACGGTGGCACATACCATTAAGACCCGAATCTTCAGCAACACCGCTGTGGAAACCTCAAAATCTCACGAGGTTGTCTCTGTAACACGTCAAGACACCACTCATCCACATGGTGACATCCTCACGTGCTGTTTCAACAGAAGGATCGTCAGAAATGCGATTTGTCGACAGGGTTACATTTCTTACCTGGCAACGAACGTTGATGAGTTCTCCCAACTATGCGAGCCGAATTACTTAACAAGGTTAGTATAAAGCATAGCAGCATAAAGAAGCGGAAGAGGGGGAGGGTTACATAGTAACGGTGGAGTGGGGGAGGGTTATGGAGGGGTGGACCAGAACACGCGGTCCTATAGTATACCCATACTACAAAGCAAAGAAAGATCTTAAGAGAGCAACTGAGGATCTAGTTGCAACAGGACCTCATGAATTATTAATTTGATGCTTAAAAACTGCATTCTGTTGTCAGGGAGAAGAGCGACGACAACACTGTAGATTCTTTTCAACTGAAATCTACACTCAGCCACACACAGACTCAGAAGAAGCTATGACCACACGGTCAATGCAGAATGCTGCAGGATATTCCTAAAAAGAAAAAGTATCCTGGTTTTGGAGAACCCGACCGCAATGGAACATCAATCAGACTCACTGAATGCGACCCATTTTTAACCGTTATCGGTCCATTGTCGAGTTAAACTCGACTGCGCTTTCCGTTGTACCAGGTCCAACGTCGATCTCAAATCGACACGTTATTTTACAGTGTCTTATGTTGGAGGTTTTCCCTAAGCTTCTGGTGTCAAGTGGCTCCTCTTGAACTGTAAAGATTAGAGATTTTCAGGAAAATTAATTTGGACCAGACTGTTATAATTCACAAGAATAATTTGGACTCCAAACGAATAACACTTTCCTCCCATCTCCCCTCTACATTTCCTATCAAACTTCTGTGTTTCCGATCTCCCGACGCGTCGTGTGTTACAATAACCAGTGCATGTTCCGGGATAGAGGTTGTTCAGTAACGTGATTGGTCGCGGCCTGAACAAATTAAATAGGAACATTAAGCCTTCCGTCATGGTACGCCGTATCGACTGGTAATTAGTTGCGAGACTATTAAATAGTCACGGACCTGTCGAAGGTTCGTAATGCCTTCGTCTTTAGGATTAAGCTGTCCAAGTCACTTCTCTCGAACTACTTAACCCTAAAGATGAAGGCCTTATTTACCAATCCACCTGCGTAATATCCCAGAGTGCCTTTTCTCTTCAGCAACACCGCTGTGAGCACCCCAAATCTCGCCACAGGGCTCTGATTTCCGGAACCCAAAACGTTACGTTTTTTCCACCAAGTCCAGAGCAGTTCTAAAGCCCCATCATTCTCTTATCCAATGGGCACTAGGGACATTCCTCCTAGAACGTAAAGCGGTCGGTCCATGAAGAACCTTACTCATCTCCAACTAGAACAGAGATTAATAACGTGTGGAGTCTTCCTTCCACTCTTCCATACGCTGTCATCGCGTAGTGGATGATACTTAAGCACAACACTGAACTTGAAAGAAAAAGACACGTGGAGCTCTTCGGCGTAATTGCAGGCTTCCGCCGCGATGTAGATGTAATCTGCGCTCTTCTGGGATATTACGCAGCGTTGAGTGGTAGTTCTGTACCGACGTTTCGGACACCCTATCGGTCCCATCTTCAAGGGTCAAAAAGTCTTCGGGACAACCTGTCGGACCCTGACCATTGAAGATAGGACCGATAGGTTGTCTCGAAACTCAACGCTGCGTAATATCCCAGAAGAGCGCAGATCTCATGTGGAGCTTCTCATTACGTGATGTTCTCTGATCCCCCGCTCAACAGATAATCTGTCCTTGCAATGCAACTGAAACAGGTACTACACGTCAGGCCCCAGACAGGGAGGGACCAGTGGCCAGCCGAATCTATAATGGTAGGTAAAAGGTAAAGATCTCCCAAGAACGGGCCATGAAGGCCTAGAGGGGGGGGGGGGGGTATAGGTACAGCTCTACTCTTTCTTTACCCCTGGCACTAGATGAGGGTGGGTGGTCAACTCCACGCCCCGACCGCTTTACCCCGGGAAAGAGACCCGGTACCCATTGTATAGGAAGCTGGGTGGGCCCTAGGGCCGGTCTGGGCGGCTGAGAAAAATCTCGCCCCCACCGGGATTCGATCCCCGGACCGTCTAGCCCTAGCGAGTCGCTATACCGACCACGCTATCCCGGCCCACTTGTAATGGTAGGGGACCTTTCCTTTTAACACAATATCCTGACCCATCCTGCCCACTCCCGAACACGCATTCTCGGCTCCTCCAGAGGTAAGGCGGCCAGAGGACTTCTCTAGTTCGTCTGCCGCTCCGTGGAGAATGGACGAGGGCTGTCCACAAAGGATTGTATCACTTAAGAAGAAGACGAAGAAGTTTCAGAAGGAAGCCTGAACACGGCGGCCGATCCTGCCCCCGAAACGTAGATTTGTATTTATTACATAATCTCAATACATCAGACGACGGAAAAAGTCCATAAAATGAATGAATGCAGTGATAACTTTACGTTCTATTACCGCAGGCCCGCTCAACCTCTCATGTGGTGCGAGAAAATTCGGCAAAATTTCGTTTGCATGCGGGCAACGTGAAATTGAATACACAGAATGAAGAATACGTATAACTTTGCTGTGTATTTTTTATACACGTGTAATAAAAATATACTGATAATATTAATAGGAAAAATTGATTTTAAGAATGTAATTCACTACTCAGGCTACTATGTCGCTATTATTAGCACATTTCTACAAAACGAACTGGCGATGTAATGTTTGTCTTCACAAATAAACAGCTCATAAAAAAGTTCACCTTAGAACAGGCCATGAAGGTTCTAGACGGGGGTGGGTGGTTAACACCACGCCCCGGCCGACTTACCCCCGGAAAAGGGACCCGGTACCCATCGCGGGTGGGCCCCAGGTCCGGCGTGGACGGGTGCGGAAAATCTCGCCCCACACCGGGATTCGATCCCCGGGCCGTTCAGTCCGTAGCGAGTCGCTATACCGACCACGCTATCCCGGCCCACATAAACAGCTCGTAAATTTTCAAAATTCCTTCGGAGTTCTATCTCGCCTTTGCCGGTGGGAATGTTGCAAGACGTTGTCTCATTTCAGATGTCTCCGCGGGCAATATAACGCTGTGTCGCGGCAAGGCTGAGCGGACCTGATCTACTGTATCCCTCTACCTGTGCGACTTCATGCCCACGGACAGCTGTTACGAGCAATCGTGTCTAGTTTAAAGTCCGCAGAGATACGAAGGTACGTCACGTAGGCCCGGATTGAAGGTGAGATTTGACACGGTCAATCAATCAATGTGGGGGCAACAGCTCGGCGCCACGCGCACCTGTCCCTGATAGCGACCTTGGTACTGAGAAGCGCACCTGGACCCCAAGTCCTCGCGCGTTCCGGTAATACCACGATCGCTCGTGAGAAATATTGCCCGATTACGTAATTCCTCGTGGATTCGATGATAATGATATACAATCTGATAGTTTAATGTCAGATTAGACTACTACTAAAGCGTTCATCGCGCCTCCTTTGCACCTAGTGCATAAAGGTTGGCATACGTATAAGGCAGGACTACCCGCGGTGTGTCGTCACCTTGTGTTTAAGATCGGACCAACATCGCCAGTGGCCGTCCCACACCCCTGAGACTCAGAATCATCTCAGGGTAGCCCATGTGGGATTTGTGGCGACCACAGTGAACCGAGACAAGTTTATCCCACGGCACTTCGTTTTCCCAGTAAATTGTCAGTCCACCAACACCCCACACTCAACTGGCATCAGTGCTGGTACAACAGACTCATGAGACCACATACTCAAAAAATTAAGTCTCAGTCTACCTCTAAAACCTACAGAAAGTCGGACAAGAAACTCCCTGCCTTTTCTGCAACCAGAATATCCTTACTGTGTTCGTAAGAGCCAGCCACTGATTCCTCCCTGTCTTGGGTTAGGTAAAATCAGTCCAAGCATTCACAGCCTGTTTCTTTGAGATCCACTTTAATATTATCTTCATCTGCGGAATTGCGAGGCGGATTTCGATAAAATTAATACTTGAGAGTCTATACCATAAAGCATACAGGACAATTCGATTACAATTCGTAGTAAGGTCAATGCAACAACAAAGGTTTGGCCCCATAAAAAGGAGGAAACTCCTTGACCACCTGCGCGACTATCATCTTTTCAAAACAGATCTAAGTACACCTATATACTACACATCTGACATCATAATCTAACTGGAAATAAATTTTGTAGGTTCCATTTAAAAAAAAAAGTTTAAATTTTAGTCTGGAACATTTTTCATATGGTTAATATTTATCAAAATGTAAATGAAAACTGTGCTGCTGTCCCTTACACGAGATATTCGGCTGTTTGTTTGTTTCATGGTGGTGAGTTGCCTACCCACTAGATGACTGGTTTGGTAATAGGTTAACTACTGAAAGTCTCCAGACAGCACTTATACACTTTCCAGAATGTTGCCGAAACGGTTACACCTTACTGCTATGACTGTTACCGCAGCGAGGATTAGAACCGACGGAAAAGACTCTGTTGAGGCTAATAATCCAACTGGTTCAGGAAAAAGCAAAACAAATTCTGGCTTAAAACAGAGTAGGCTTATCTGCGGTGTGATAACGCTCTACAACACTACATAGCTGCACGCGTGCACGAAACAAATTTCAAAGAGAACCAATCGCTCTTCTGGGATGGTTGCTAGCTGGCTACCGACGATTCGGGACTACCTAACAGTCCCATCTTCGAGCGTCCAGCAGTCCCGAAAAATCGGTAACTATCAACCTACGCTGCGTAACATACAGAAGAGCGAAGGCCTCAACTACACAGCGGCGGAAGCCTGCAATCTTTCAAACTTCAAACTCACTGACGTATGCAAAATCACACGCACAGAATCGACGAGGTTCAGTCAGAAAATAAGCTTACACCGCGTGTAATGTCGTCACTAAAGAACCTACACTGACTGTGACTACGTCAGGGGAATACGTCACCACGCGAATGTCACCCGTTGCCAGCGCTGACGCAAACTCTTGGCGACCAGAAATTTAAAGGTGGTAGCAATATGGAAACAGTTATGACACGATGACTGACAGGACACGGACTGATATCAACAGGGCATAATAAAGTCTGTCCCACGACATGACGACCGAACTATGGCGCGGTCTGTGTTGAAAACTTGTCGGGTAGCAGGGCCATTAAATCCTAACTATTCTTACTGGAGTTAAAAAAACAAAGACCCGAAATACGCGTATTGTAACCTTATTTTAAAACTAATCCTCGTACTTTTCAAACTATCTGGTAGCCCAGTTCAGATCTCCAGACATACTGTGTTTCGGAAACTACAGAGATGTTCATTTCGGACAACTCGGACATGAGCTGTAGCGATCTCTTTCCAGTGAAACGAGTTATCATTTCAACATCCTTAACCTAAATGCAAGGGACGCAGTTCCATTTTTAAACAGGCCAACCACATTCAATACCCATTATTTTATGCTACAAGTTATTTTCACTTCAAAGCAGATGTGACCTGCATACTTTACTGCTAGTGACATCATCACGGCACCACTTCAGCGCTCTTATTTCAGAGGCCTTTCCATTCTGTCAGATAAGTTGCTGAAAATTTACTGTTGCAAGCTTAAACTGCGCGCGCGCACACACACATATACGCGCACATATACTTCAAATAATTACTCAGGTCCAGAAACTCAAAATGCCTTGAAATTTGCACAAAATCAGTCCAGGCACAAGCACTGACTTTGCGTACTGTACACGCATGCTGCCCCGAACACAGTAAAGGTCTCGTATGGTGACAAAGATAAAGGTAAAGCAATCCCATTACAGGCCTGGACAGGCCCTTACGGTTCCAGGAGGTTGAGGCTCCCAGATTTCTAGACAATCGGCACGTGAAGGTGGTAAGGATGTCAGCCCTACGCACCGGCCGCCTTTACCCCCCAAGAAATATTCCTGGTACTCATTTCTGTTAGAGGCTGAATGACAAATACAGGGCGTATTCGGTCTGCGTCTTTTCTTAGGCTATACAAGCGGTTTTCATTTACTCGGAACACTCCTATATATATGCGTAAGGGTCCCCATTTATGCTGTTCGGTTGTGTCCTCTAGCGTCATCTGCTTCTCTGTGACTATGTGGGACGAGACTTTGGTCGATGACCACAGTGTACCATCCTCGTACACCTGGACTGTACAGGCCTAAACTCCTTAATATCAGGCAATTTCACGCCCTTGTGAAGCATTTTGATAAGTTGTAATATTACGGGACATCACTACAGTACGTAAGTGGCATTCTTTCATTCATACATACATGACATGACATTCACCGTAAATATCCTCACACCACACACACACAACACCACACACACACAGAAGGGGGTGCACAAACTTGCCAAAATTCAAGGAGCGACCTCAAAATTCAAGGAACCAGAAGAGTGACATGATGCTAACCCCCTACTTTTTTTATGATGTGACCAAAAATTTTATTCATTACTAAAACCAAACACACAAAACTTACTACACATAATAAAAAATATCAAGAACATACATTTCTAACTTCAAACTCTGAAAAAAAAATCACCTTATATCCCATACTGTACAGAGGTGCTTTTCCTCTTCTCACTTACTTCTGCACGATAGTTCTTGTGTTAGGTAGGAAGATGTTTAAGGCGAGACAAATCGAAAAACAATGTACTCCTCTACTGAACACTATTTCACCTACTGATGATCCCCAAATACTAGCGCCACCGTACAAAATTTAGTCGCCCGGGATCTGTGCATCCCTGTATACATATTTTACTGCCCGTGTCACTGCAATGTCATTTCACAATGAAATATCGAAACACGACTACGGTCAGTAGGTTTTGCAGTGAAGAATTTCAGCTCAGAGAGTAGCCCCTGCTGTTAGACCTCCATCGGAACTCAGTTCACTAGACGTATGCGTCCGTCTCGTGATTCGAATACCAATATAAAAACCGGCATTATAACTGACCGATTTTCGTGAAAAAGTTTTTAACGTTTTGCATGGAGATACAGGTTTTGAATTTGGAGTCTAATAGTTCAGTGTAGGCCTACTACACTTCTAAGTTAAATCTGGTGAATAAGAGTGGATAAACCGTGAATGTGATAACAGACCTGTTCATTTAGTTTTAACAAACAGTACTGCGGGTTCATTAAAATTTATGACACTGAGACACGTACGTAAAGATTCACTTAGAAGTGGAATTTACACAAAATCGTCTTCATGTAAGAGAAGTGGCGTAAGTCCTATACCAGGTTTGATCTAAATCTATCACAGAACCCACAAAAATATACACGTTTGTAAAAGCTTAAACTCGTAATTAAAGGTTCAACAAACACAGAAACCGAGGTCGTCAAACTCGGTCTGGCAGCCACTGCTTGTGAAACTCGGTGGCGACAAAACCAATACGCGTTTACAAAGGAACGCACAAGACTATTTCACAGAGGGTATAAAAATCACGGATATCCCTCTGAGGAGGAAGGACCACACATTAAATTATTATGAAAGGCAGAGGCAGCTTACAATACGTCGAAACAACCAGTATCGTAGCTAGGGTGCTTGGCGACCGGGGCGAGTAATCACAATAGCCGCCTCTAACAGTAACTGTGAACTTTTAAAAAATCACGATTATTTATTGAATTTACTTACATCTTGTTCAACAATTTAAAATTTGTTGAGCGCAGAAAATACAATTTTTTTCATTTAAAATATCCACTTTGCCGCCCGAGGTGGCGGTACTACTCGCCCCCCAGCTACGCCCCTAAACATAACTGGGGAACAGTGAAAACTGCATAAGATTCTATGTTATAACCATTATTGTGGGGTTGGGGGGGGGGGGCGCTGGTTTCGAAGGCTGCATGCGCGTATCTAAAAAATCATCGAAAGGTAAAAAAACTAGTCGGATTAGAATAAATGTAAGGCAAAACTGACATGTAGCTTAACAGTACACGAAGCCATGTACAACTGACAATAACAGATGACAGGCTGTATAATGAGCTGTCGTCACAGACCAAATAACCGTACACATATTACAGCAATGAAACACATATACTACTCACAGCGATTATTGTTTGTATGATAAATATAGGCGGCTTACACAACGGCACACACGTAGACTACCATACGTACACAACGGCACACACGTAGACTACCATACGTACACAACGGCACACACGTAGACTACCATACGTACACAACGGCACACACGTAGACTACCATACGTACACAACGGCACACACGTAGACTACCATACGTACACAACGGCACACACGTAGACTACCATACGTACACAACGGCACACACGTAGACTACCATACGTACACAACGGATCACACGTAGACTACCATACGTACACAACGGCACACACGTAGACTACCATACGTACACAACGGCACACACGTAGACTACCATACGTACACAACGGCACACACGTAGACTACCATACGTACACAACGGATCACACGTAGACTACCATACGTACACAACGGCACACACGTAGACTACCATACGTACACAACGGCACACACGTAGACTACAATACGTACACAACGGCACACACGTAGACTACAATACGTACCACCAGGTTTACCATTCAGCAAATCGTCATTTTTCCCACCTAGTGCACCTGACTGTCGTAAGAATCTAAAAATAAGCAGCCATTATTTCCCAGAACAGATCTGTCCGATTATGAAAGGATAATATTAAAACAGATCTTAAACAGAATGTGAAGGCGTGGACTGGATTCATCCAAATAAATTCTAAAAGGTTCTGACGATGGTGGTAACAATTGAGAACCAATTGTCTTCTGGACTTTGTCAATCGTCCGGATAAAATATAAAAACACGACGTTTCGGAAGCTGGTTCTTCTTCCGTCTTCAGGTGAAGGGAGGGGAGACACGTATTCAGATTGGTCCTTTACACCGAGCTAATCTCAATCACTGGACCAGCTTCCGAAAGTTCGTGATTTTATATTTTTACATTTTATCCGGACGATAGACAAAGTCCAAAGACAATTGCTTATCAATGAGTTCATCTAGCTCAAGATAAGGACAAGTGGCGGGCTCTTGTAAGCACGATGACGAAACTTCGGGTTCCATGCACGGTGCGGAATTCATTGACCAGCTGAGGAACTATCAGCTTCTTAACAAGTACTCTGCTCCTTGTAGTTAATTAGTTAGTTAGTTCGTCAGTCAGTCGAATATGTAAATGCGGGGTGTGACGTAGGCACTGTATCTTTAAATAGACAATATACATTAATTCTGGTTTTAGAAGAATTAACAATTATTTTAACGGGATGGGGTAAGAGGATGTAAGACCGAAAAACCTGCGGTTCAGAAGGGAGCAAAACGCAATAAGGCGACGCAACGGACAAACATATAATTGCAACACCAGACTAACTTGACAGCACAACAGGCACTGCGGACTAAACAAGCTGCTTACGTAGGTTTACATCAGATCGCACAAACCAGCAACAAAAAACACACGCGACAAGGGCCAGCCCGAGACATGTGGACGCCCCGGGCAGGCTAATAAAGAAGCGTCCCTTAAAACGGATATTCTTTAAACTTTGTCGGCCTTGCGCAGTAGTTACGTTCCGGAACGTACGGCGCAAGTCGGAACTGCGCACGCACACATATGGTCAACTACGTATATAGAAGGCAGCCCAGTTTACACGCGAACTAAACACACTGGAACCTGATGGCCCGCAGCATGACCGTCCAGTCGCCTGTGTTATCACCCCGCAGTATTCTTCCGCCATCTTAACTCTCCACGCACTTTAATCCCTGCAAGGAAAAACTCGGCGCTCGTTTAAAAAATATTATTGTTTCAAACTTTTTAAATATGACACTGCGTAAGTCGGGAAATGCCTGTACTCCTAACCAATATTATTCGGCTGATCGAATCACGAAGAATGAATTGGAGGGCACATGGCACGTAAGGGGGAGAGGAGTGGTGCACACATGGTCTTGGTTGGGACAAGCGAGGGAAAGAGACATCTTGGAAGACCTAGGCGTAGATGGGAGGAAAATATCGAAATGGATCTTCAAGAAACTGAATGGGGGACGTGGACTGGATTGATCTGGCTCAGAATATGGACAAGTGACGGGCTCCCTGTGGACACAGTCATAAACCTTCCAGTTCCAAAACACGCGGGGAATTTCTTGGCTAGCTGAGAGAATATTGGCTTTTGAATAAGGAGTCTGCTGAGCTTAATTATTTATCTATCTATTTACTTCGTTTAGTTATGCACTAATGGCGTGAAATTTACATTAAGTTCACTAATTCCGCTAAATATATAATAAAAAGAGAATTAAACACAAGAGATTAGAAAGATATGTGCGTACACAACTCCCTGCGTGCATGTGAACAGCACAAATTGTTCACAAGCTACGCTAAGAGCTACTACTACTGGTACGTAGCTACTGTCACCACAGATACCCAGTCCTCACACGCAACCTCTAGTTATTATCTCTTGCGATAACCAGACCTGAGTTCAGCAGTTACTTGGCGCCCGGAATTTGCGCAGCCCTCATATTTCGAGATGACAGATGTGAATAAAAAATATTCTGAACGGAATGGTAGCAAATATCAACCCAATTTAATTCTCTCTTAACTTTTTCGCGAATGCAAATAGCAGAACTCTGCCACATTATCGAAGGATAATGATTGTCCTGCATTCTGGCGGCGAGAAATGAGCATACACTGTTCCTCCTGCGTTCACTTCTTAGACCAGCCTACCATTATTACCGTCTAAGAGCATTTGTGCCTATCCCAGTGGCCGCGAGGTGGGTCTGTGGCCGCTCGCTTGCTGGGATTGCGGGTTCGAATCCCCCCAGGGGCACGGGTATGTCTCTCTTGTTGAGTGTTGTGTGTTGTCAGGTAGACGTCTCTGCGTCGGGGTGATCACTCGTCCAGAGGAGTCCTACCGAGTGTGGTGTGTCTGAGTGGGATTGTGAAGCCTCGATAATGAGGCCCTGGCCCATTAGGGGGCTGTTGCGCCATGGAGAAAAAAAAAAGAGCAGTTGTTTCCCTATACTGCCATCTGTTTTTGCCCAATAAATTAACAGCACCAGTACAGACTATAAACTGATGTGTCCCATACGAGTCCGTCCTGGCTTTCTTGAACATTCTAACACGAGCTAGCCTAACACAATAAGCATTTCTAAAATGTCTGTGGTTTTCATTTCTGTTGTTACCGATTAACAAATTTCTTCCCTTTGTCGGATATGTTTCTGATTCTTAGGGTAAATACAAACACCTTATCTTCGTGATGCACTCTGTGACAGACATAATGGCTATAACTAGACAGGACCTGTTGTTAATATTTGAATATTTATTTTCGCTGCAACTCTTCAAGTATACGCCACCATCAAGAAATTTTCCAAATACAAGCAGTAATGTTAACTGGATCTACATTTATGTCACAAATTTTAATACGGTGGGCCCATTTATTTTTAATGGGTAACATTCGGCCTGACCACCATGACCGAGTACATACACACAAAATCAGATACGCTAGACACCTTTCGTTCTAGACTTCCTTTATCAAATTTCACAAGAAGCTCATAAAATATAAAAGATGTTCTAATTCTGTAACAGCATTTTTCTTTCAAACCCAAAATTCTGGAGATCACTAGACCCAGCATAATCATTCGTAATAAGAGTTGCTCTTATTGATTTTATATCGATTAAAGATTAGTGAATAATGACTAATATACCTGAGAGGTCAAGCTTGCGGGATGCACTTTAGTCCCAAACATTTAACCATCCGAAGCAAGGCCTTCATCTAAATAACATACATAAATTCAGCTCCTACTTCACAGTAAACATTCTGGGTGTCCATTGTAAATGCCAACCAGTTAATACCCGTGAGGAGCGGAAAAAACAACCGGCTATTCTCAAAAACAAAACATAATTTTTTTTTTTCCCCCTATGGCTCAACAGCCCCTTTTCGGGTGCCTAGGCCTCCTCATTTCGAGGTTTCATGATCACACACATTAGACACACCACACTCGGTAGGACTCCTCTGGACGAGTGATAAGCCCGTCGCAGAGACCTCTACCTGACAACACACAACACTCACAAGAGACAGACATCCATGCCCCCCGGTGGGATTCGAGCCCACGATACTATTAAGCGAGCGGCCGCAGACCCACGCCTTAGACCGCACGGCCACTGGGATCGGCATATAAATGTATTCTGTAGGCAAAATGCAGTGTCTCAACATCAAAGCAGGTGGTATGCTTTAAAGGGTTAAAGAAGAAGTACCCTACCAAGAGTTCCCTGATAAGTGTGTGTGTGTACACAGAAAGACAACGCAGGAGTACATTTGACAGCGCTATCAGGAGTATTCATCCCGTGGTAGGCAGGTCCCGTTACGGTTGATCCTAGATCCTGCCAACTCACTCAGCAGATCCTTGTCGAAGTCACTGAACCAGTTCTCGTCCCGGACACACTTTCGCTACTACCCAACGCACACACATCAGACAATTACATCAGTCAGTAAAACGTCACTGTACGTACAACTCACTCCCAAGCATAGCATTCAGCTGCACTTACAGTTTCACATAAATGATTTTAAGTCCACAGGTTCCATGTGTGTGTCATGCAATGCGAGGATTGCATTTAATTCGGGTAACTTTACTGTAGAAGACTGTACACAACTTCATTCCGAGCGACACTTTCGGGGCCGACGCTGGATCGTGAAGTTTCCATTCCGCTTCATACAGAGTGAAGGTTAGGAAGATGCGGAGCTTTACCCCTACTCCCGCATACATATTCATAGCACGATGCTAACACACAGGGCCAACTTTTTACCTTTCTGCTTTTCAGTGCAGTAAACAAAGCAAAAGTAAAATGTAAAGTTACCTCGGTACACGTTATGAAGATATACAGGGAAAGTGAAGACACAGTCCACTCATTCTTAACCTCGATATTAGATGCAGGTCAGTAAAGTATACAAAGCAAACACGGCAACTTCGGTCTCGGCTTCAGATGTACTTATTGGTCAGTTCTTCTAACGTAGTACCTATAAATCGCAACAAAGTAGCATTCATGCTTCATACACGGGGGTCCCGGGTTCAAATACAGGCTATCTTGACTGGGATAGTAGTCGTTTTCCTCAGTCCGTCCCAGCAAGTGTAAAGAAGACATGGCGAATGCTGTATGATACAAGAGTAGCTATTATAGTGAAACATCAGACATGACAATGTATGAACAACAAAGTTTAGTAACGAGATGGCAAAGTGTGATACAACAACTGTTATAGTGAAACAGCAGACATGACCAATGTATGATACAACAACAGTTGTTCTAGTGAAACAGCAGACATGGTCAATTATGATAAAACAGCAACTGTTATAGTGAAACAGCAGACATGGCCAATGTATGATACAACAGCAACTGTTATAGTGAAACAGCAGACATGGCCAATGTATGATACAACAGCAAATGTTATAGTGAAACAGCACACATGACCAATGTATGATACAACAGCAGCTGTTATAGTCAAACAGCAGACATGGCCAAGTATGATACAACAGCAACTGTTATAGTGAAACAGAGACATGGACCAATGTATGATACAACAACAGCTGTTATAGTGAAACAGCAACATGACCAATGTATGATACAACAGCTGTTATAGTGAAACAGCAGACATGGCCAATGTATGATACAACAGCTGCTTTATGTGAAACAGCAGACATGGCCAATGTATGAACAACAGCAGCTGTTATAGTGAAACAGCAGACATGGCCAATGTAGATACAACAGCAGCTGTTATAGTCAAACAGCAGACATGGCCAAAATGTATGATACAACAACAACTGTTATAGCGAAACAGCAGACATGGCCAATGGCGTATAACACAACCAAAACCGACAGCGCAGGCCGACACGAAGAAAAGGTTTTCATGGCGGTGAGGACATAGATCGTGGTGTTCTGAGTTATCGTGAATTGCCTGGTAAGTAGTTACTAATGTTGCTTTGAAACCTGTACCTACATTTTCAAGCACCGTGGTGCCATAACCAGACGACCACGATCCGAAAAGGAGTATGTTTTTAGACCGATTAATACATTCTCCCGCATGTAAGGGGGGAGAACTACTCTTCATTGCTGCCCAGAGACGGCGAAGAAATACGAACGGTTATGATGAAGAGTCGGTCCTAAAGCGGCTGCATTCTCGAGCTTCCTCCGTCTGATGAGTAAAAAACTTGATTCCATTTGTTAACAAGAGTTTAACATACCTAGGAGAAGAATATGAATGACGGATCATCGACCTGATATCGCATTATGCTATAGATATTTTTTATTTTGGAACTGCTACGAGTGAGAAAAATAATGTGAAATGTACGGTTTCAACAGTATGATGTAACGGCCCACATGGCAAAGCAAAGCATAGCTTTCCTTATGTCAGTGTTTCCAGGCCACCCAATTACACGATTTGGCGACATTCGTTGGCCAGCACGTTCCCCGGACTTCACAGCCCCAAAATTACTCCCGTGGGGTATCTCAAGTCTAACGTGACCTGCGCGCCGCCACTGCACTCAAGAACTGAAAGTGAGTCGCAAACATTAATGGCGCCTTGTTGCATCAAGCTATGCAAAACTTCAGACAGCGATCACAGCAATGTATCGAATGCTATGCAGGTTATTTGAAACAAATACCCTCCAAAAATGAAGTTATGGATAATAGACTGCAATCTTTACGCTAGATCATGGGCGTCCAAACTTTGTATGGCAAAGGGCCACAACCGATATTTTGCGCTGGTCTGCGGGCCACACGTGGAAAAATAATAAGTGGTATATCTAACCGCCCAACTTAGTGTAATCTTTACATTACATAATTTATGAATGTGGCCGCGGGCCGCATAATACAACCTGGCTGGCTGCGGGTTGGGGATCCATGTGCTAGGTATTCCTGTAAGCGTTTCGCTTCATTTGTTGCCCGGTTACTCACAGCAGACCACAGAAAACCGTCACATTCTCGCTCCCCACCCGTATTTATATAAGACAAGGACGCATTATTACTTAAATTACGACCTTTAATTAATTGTTATTAACAAAAGACTACGTCAAATAACTTTCTGATTTTAAAATGCGTTTTTATTTCACACGAAAGTTAATATCTGCATTACCCTACCAACACGCGGGGAGTAACCAAAGTTCCCGAAGTCTTCGACTGGACCGAGAGCAGTAAGCAGTACAGATCTCTGCCACTAGGTGCCGCGCCCGCCATCTTCTGAGCCGATCTAGAGAGGGGTTTCCTGCCATTAGCTTTTTCGCTGCTTGAACGGGTGTTTATCGCAGTGCGTGTTGAGTGCGATCCGTGATTATCTAACGGCTGATTTAAAGGAACAATGCATTTACGTTGTTTTACTCTAAACTCGGCAAATCTGCAACGGAAACGCAGTGGAAGAAACATTGGTTTACTGTTACGACCCAGAAACCAAAGAGCAGTCCTCTCAATAGAAACTCCCTTCCTCTCCAACGTCTGAAGTAAGCGAAGGCAAGTCAGGTCGAACATGAGGGGCATGCTGGTGATCGTTTTGACTGTGAGGGCATCGCTCATCGGGAACTTGTTCCTACTTGACCAAACGGTTAACCAGCACTACCTCCGTGAGGTTTTGCAATGTCTGAGAGACTTATGCGTGATTTCACACTTCCGCCGCGGTGTTAATGAGATCTTCGCTCTTGTGGGACTTCAAGCAGCGCATAGTAGTTTCTTACCGACCTTTGACCTTTGAAGATAGGACCGATAAGTTGTCCCGGTAAGAAACTACCATTATACGCTGCATAAAACCCCAAAGAGAGCAGATATCATATGAGAGACTTAGTCTGACGACAACGTCCGGAACGACAGCGGAACCAGGGCTGGTTGATTCACCAAGACAATGTGCCGGCGCACACTGCAGTAATTTTTGGCCACTAAAATCACGGCTGCAGCCCCCCCCCCCCCCTGGCGCTTCTTACGCGGCTGATTTGGCCGCATGGGACTTCTTATTTCCGAGAATGAAACTGCAACTACGAGCGCGTCGTTTCAGCACGTCCCTGAAATTGAGGAAGAATCACTGACCGTCCTACACGCGATCCCGAAACGTCAGTTCCAGCGATGCTTCCAGCAGCGGAAGAAAAGCATAAACTCACGGTGAGACTAATTTCACGGGGACAACAATGACCAATAACAAAGGAAGGGCGTATATATTTCGTTATCGACACAGTCCAGGAACTTCTGGATACGCCCTCGTGCGTGTGCGTGTACGTGTGTACACATACACAGGCAGATCCACTCTTATAATGTTGGACAACGCAATATTTGAAATACATGCATACGTAAGTTGTTATTTGAGACAAGTGTTACCGATTACAGTCATACTTCCTTTTGGTCCTCTTCCTTTCCAGTACTTGCAGCTTTACGGCTCGCTGCCTAATTAAACCGACTTTCATGATCATGAAAATCAACGAATAAAACTATTTTATACACCGCGTCCCTTGTTTTCCAATCACAAATCAAGTATCATCCTGCAAATGAATGCATGAACATCACTCCAGAGGTATATATTCCCACGTGAGGACACACAGAGGTGAACAAAGAAGGCGGTAATTAAATGGTCACCCCGCGGGCGTTATTCTAATTGTTGCAATAATTGCACAAATGCGTGTGAATAAATTAATAGCTGGACAGCCTGCCGTATCACGCCTGGAGGTTAAACAACACGCTGATCGCATGACGCAGCTCACGACCGAAAGTCTAACCTCGGTTTTCTTGTCACCCGAATCCTTCAAATATATCAGGGCTCTCCCGGTTGTTCGAGATGAGCGGTAACAAAAAGCGCTCGCTTTCTTTGAACGATCAAAACGACCGACTTCACATGAAACCGTAACGTATAATTCCGACCGAAATTCATAAAGGAACTGTCTTTTGCTCACTGGTCCCCCGTTATGCCTCGTACAGACACCAAACATCACACTGCCTCAACCTTAATACTTCAAATGTAACTTTCATTCACTGTGCAATATACTGAAGCCTGCACCAAGATACTTTCCCACAAAGTTCGATTCGTAACGAGCACCCGTAACGTAACACTGACAGGGTAATTAAATAATGCAGACACTGGCCATGCAGCGTACAAGGGGAATAAAGAATGCACGGGCTTACAACACACTTGTAACCACCTACACGCCGATACGAAGACAATGTTCATATAAGGTCCACCTACGACTAAACATTACTTACAGTTTTGCGAGTTTATTAATCGTTAACCTACAATTACCATGACCTATGTATCCCTCCGCCTATGGCTCATTTCTATTCCGATTTCAAGAAGTTAAAATCGCCCGACTTCTGCTGTGTAACAAACCTGTTTTGTTTATGTGATATTGTTCTCTAACAATCATAATTCACTACATCACATGGAACTGGCAAGAAACAAAACAGCCACCGTAAGCGTCACACTCATTGTCCAACTATAGAGAAAACTTACCATATGCGAGAAACAAGTAAGAGATGGTATCGCAGTGACCCTGCCTGAATCAGTAAGATTCATGTCATGAGATTACAGTGAGTCAATGGGTGGTATAGTGGGTGGCTGCAAAGTGAGAGTAGTTAGCTGGAAATGATCCAAGCGAGATTCTGTAAGCCGTGGCACAGTCACTGTGTGAAAACAAGTGCCAAAATGTAGCCAGTCAATACAGCACTACCGCAAACGAAACAAGGAAGGAAGGAAGAAATGATTCAAATAAATAGCAGGAAAAAAGATTCGTAGAAAGCAAATGGGTAAGGAGGAAGAAGCATGGAAAGAAAGAAAGCAAGAAAAACAAAATCTCGCCAACTGTCTGTCAGAACCGCGACTTTTCTTCGTGCATACTAATGACCCAGACAGTAAGTCTGTACAGCCCTGGGCGGCAGTGAATGGGATCCATTAGCGACTCTCAGTTAGACACGATCGGTTGACGAATAATTAATAAAGGAGATGGGAACCGCGTCACCAGGTCAAATGCGCGCTGCATCTAGAATGGAGTAACCTCACTCGAATCCCGGGGCCGCCTGTACAGTAGGCACAGAAATGTAAAAAAAAAATCGTTTCATTAATCCCTAATGGTTTTCTTTATCCATTACTGCTAAGGGTTACGAATTCAGGCGGGCCGAACAAGTAGCAGACGAGGATAAAAATTAAAAAGGACAACTGGGCAGAGATTGAAAATGTCTTTTGCGATTCCGCATCCGTCACTAGTTTGCATTCACTCTGCAAAGCTAACCGAGCTGCATACACTCGAAAGTTACTTCACCTGGTGTTTCGTTTAATGTTCACTGTATCGGACAGCAACCACACAGGTTAGCGTTGCCTGATTACCCATATTTGTAATTGGGAGGTGCCTCGTTCATATCTCGGCCGGAACACCGACCATCCTGATATACTTCGTAGTCTTCCTTAGTCCAACCATCCAAACTCGGGGGCGGTATCACCATTCGACAACGACAGCTTTCTATCAAACCCCTTCCAAATCACCAACCGCCCTACCATCGACGCAATACAATCTGAGACACCAAAGGTAAAGGTCGCCCCGTAGAAACGCAGACACAGAGGGCGCGCAGAGGTATATCTTCAGTCATGCTTACACCTCGGCGCTAGATGGGAGTGGGTAGTCAACGCCACGCCCCGGCCGCCTTGCCCCCGGCGAAGAGACAGGGTACCCATCGTAGAGGACACTGGGTGTGCCCCAGGGCCGGTCTGGACGGGTATGGAGAAAACTTCTTGACCCCACCGGGGTTCGAAGCCGGGACCGTCCATCAAGTAGCGTAACGAGGCGCTATACCTACCACACTATCCCTGGCCAGTGCCTGAGTTATTAACAGCGTCGGAAAATGAACCTCAAACCATGCCTTAAAAATCTCTGAAATAAAATCTGGAAATGGTAGTACCATTTTATGAAGGATAAAGAAATGTTCAACGACGTACATAATTATCCAGAGATGTGACCAAGCTCTACTGAGGCTTCCAATGAACTGAGGCTTACAACTAGTCCGTACACACAAAACTGAATTCATCCGGCGAACTTCAAACACCATCTAAACTGCCGAGGTGTCGCAGCTGAAACAAAGACGGACGGTGTTCCCACTGTGCCTTCATGTATGCGCTTTACGCAAGGAGGCAGAATGAAGCGAAAGGGAACTGACCGAACGACGGGGGTTCATAATTTTGGCTTGTGACCTCTTCCAGCCTCCCACGGAACGGATACCGGACGATCAGAAGAAGAGTTACAGACTCTCCCCGACTTAATAAAGTTTCAGACTTACACGATGTTTAAAGAAGTTAAAAAAAAAAGAAAATAACATTTTTTAAACCATCGCCGAATTTTTTCCTGGCTGAAATGAAAATACAATGAGACGAAAGTGGCGAAAGAATATTACTGCGTGATACCACAGGCGGTCAGGCTGCAGCCGATCAGGTTCCAGTGTGTTAGAGTTTGAATTAAAACCGGACTGCCATGTACACACATACACAGTTGAACATATGTATACTCAAGTTCAGACTTGCGCAAATTTTCGACATGCGCCGATCTTCCGGAACGTAAGTACGGCGTAAGTCGCGAAGCGTCTGAATATGGTTTGACGATCCATTCTTACCAACTCTAACAAGACGTACATTATACCACTTCAAATGGTATGTTACCGATGATGAATAATTGAAAAGGACGTGGAACAGAACCACCGTCTTTTTTTTTAATGCATACGGCGTTTTTTTTTTCCAGCTTGACCGATAAGCACCGGCCCAAAACTCCGCCCCCTCTCTGTCAGGGTTGCGTCGTACGAGGAGTCTCGGGAGGTTTAACAGTCGATGACAGGAGCTAGACAAACGATCGCAGTGATAAAACCTTTAAAAAGTCTAAATCACACTACAGGGTCAGGCCGGCGCTTATCAGTCAAGTAGGGGGGGGGAACAACGCGTAGGGACTATTTCAGCATGTTTGGACAATCCGAACAAAACCACCAGAATGTCAAAACAGTAAACCTCCGCGTCGGAATTCGAACCAGGGAACTTGCAATGTAGCTCCTTTACGATGCCAGGTATCAGAGAAAGCGTGAACTTGGCGTCCATTCCTCCAACGCGCTTCGAGATCATGGTTTTCAATTACACAAGTCATTCTAACGCAATTCAAACTGTTTTGCTTCCCTTCTCAAAGCACTTGTCGTGCCTTGGGTGTTGCGGGTACAGCATAAAATGCCTCTCTGCCAATCGCATATACCTGACACTACAGTGATACAGCCTTCACGACAATACCAGCAAAAGGCACTGTTACACAACTCTGCGAATTGTTTTTTTTTTTTTTTTTTTTTTTACAAATCAACAATTACGCAAAAACAGGTCGAAATACCATCTGTATAATAAATCATTCAAGTTGTGGTGGGATAACAACATACCACATTCAGCTATACAACAGCTGTACAAAATCTCTGAATTAAGAAGGGTCACTTACGTTGCAGCTGCTATAGCGGTATGACCCTTACAGATACACAGTCAGCTAACACAATTGGTTACCACATATCCATTTCCATACATGTAACTAGTTAGGAAATGTACAAATCGCGTAACAACACGCTCGCTGTGTTATTGTATCAAGATTTCAAAAATGCCCCCTTTTTAATTTCCTCAGATCCTGTATGTGTTATGGGGGGGGGGGGTATTAGTCATTAAATGCACTGCCCTTTTCTCCACCACACGCTGCGGTAAGCAAGCACAGCACAACATTAAAACACGGTGCAAACTGCAACTAATCATATCATATACACTGCTACTTGCAAGAACCATATTATGTACACACCGCTTTACTTTTACTTGTTTATTTTATTTCATTTTCATACTTTTATTTTATTTTGCATTCGACGGTCAATCAGCAAGTATAGATAAACTTCATATACCCGTTCAATAACTAAATTTGGGTTTACAAAGAAGCAAAGATTTTCAGCTGTGAACACATTGTATGTTGCCATGCGCGTCATATAGCTGAAGTTAACACATTGTATGTTGCCATGCGCGTCATATAGCTGAAGGTTAACACATTGTATGTTGCCATGCGCGTCATATAGCTGAAGGTAACACATTGTATGTTGCCATGCGCGTCATATAGCTGAAGGTAACACATTGTATGTTGCCATGCGTGTCATATAGCTGAAGTTAACACATTGTATGTTGCCATGCGCGTCATATAGCTGAAGGTAACACATTGTATGTTGCCATGCGCGTCATATAGCTGAAGGTAACACATTGTATGTTGCCATGCGCGTCATATAGCTGAATGTAACACATTGTATGTTGTCATGCGCGTCATATAGCTGAAGGTAACACATTGTATGTTGCCATGCGGTCATATAGCTGAAGGTAACACATTGTATGTTGCCATGCGCGTCAATTAGCTGAAGGTAACACATTGTATGTTGCCATGCGCGTCATACAGCTGAAGATAACACATTGTATGTTGCCATGCGCGTCATATAGCTGAAGGTAATACATTTCAGTCGTGCTAACTCGGGCATCTTCGAATGTTGAAAATTTTTCAAATGTACATATGAAGGAAACGATATTGAAATTCCAAGTCAACATTAAAATTATAAGACGTAAAATTAAGTTCTTTGCTAAGGTATATCTTATTTCTTTTACGGTGCCCTTTTTTTTCTTTCTGGTTGCCTATTTGCTTAATTCACGGTCATTCTTAGTATTTCCGTTTTCTCAACATCACGTGTATACTTGTACCTAAAACCAACTAACGTGATCATGTTCGCGTGGAATTATTGTGTTTACGTGGGACGTTCTGTGATTTAGCTCGTACGAAAGTATGGTTTATCTTGTCGCTGCCTGCACTAATACAGTTAATTCAAAATCGAAAAATAAATATTCGAAGATCACAGTCGGCACAACAACACTCTTTTCCCCCCCTATGGCTCGACAGCCCCTTGGGGGCCTAGGCCTCGTCATTTTACGACGCTTCACGATCACACTGACAGACACACAACACTCGGTAGGACTCCTCTGGACGAGGGACCAGCTCGTCGCAGAGACCTCTCTACCTGACAAAACACAACACTCACAAGAGAAAGACATCCATGCCCCCGGTGGGATTCGAACCCACTATCTTAGTAAGCGAGCGGCCGCAGACCCACGCCTTAGACCGCACGGCCACTGGGATCGGCCACAACAATACTTACCACCGTACTTTAGTTTCGCTGAATGTTCCAGCTCTCTGTAGCCATCGTCAGGCTTATATGGAAGCATTCAGAAAAATACGTTATATGCAAGAGCATTACACACAGAAGCTGCACGAGAGGATGTGCCAATTAAAAATTCATACACGACATTTGCGGTTTTCACAAAGGTGACTAGAAGAATAACAACTTCTAGGATATGACGCAGGTCAGTGTGGCATAAATTTGCTGACGTTTCATTTCCGTCATCAAATGGTTAAGGAATGGCCCAGATATACAAGACGGCGAGTTTAAGTAGCGTGCAGGAGAACTGAACACAAACTTTTTTTTTTCTTTTCTCTTCCTATGGCTCGACAGCCCTATATGGGCCTGGGCCTCTTCGTTTCGTCGAGGCTTCACGATCACACTTTTTAGACACACCACACTCGGTAGGACTCCTCTGGACGAGGGATCAGCTCGTCGCAGAGACCTCTACCTGACAACACACAACACTCACAAAGACAGATATCCATGCCCCCGGTGGGATTTCTTTTTTTACCTGTCTGGGGATTTTTCCCTTTGATCCATTTTTGTACTGTTTAAATCCTTTCGTCCTTCATGTCACTTTACGTTCCATATTACCGTCCTTACAACAAACACAACACAAACATCCATGCCCCGGTGGGATTCGAACCCACGATCCTAGTAAGCGAGCGGCCGAAGACCCACGCCTTAGATCGCACGGCCACTGGGATCGGCGAACACAAACATTACGCATTACAAATTAAAAATAACACACCAGTCAGTGTTTGGGGCTTAGGCACTATAGATACGACCACTCGATCCATACAGAAATGAGACCTTTAACCTTCCCATTACGTAAATTCCAAATGTTACGATTTCGAGCTCAAGTGAGTCCATGCAACATCCGATGCACACGTTTCAGTATCAATCGCACTTATGTTGCAATGAATACAATGAACCAGCGAACACAGAACGAAGAATCCGGGTACTTAATGTTCAGCTATAAGTTACGATGTCGGACAATCAAGGGAATCACTGTATTATTCTTCTGAACAATTCACCCAATTAAACTCGGTATAACGAATGACTCTCCACAGCAGGGGTGCACAAATCCCAGGCGCCAGATCGCCGAGGTGACTAAATTTTGTACGGTGGCGCCAACTATTTATTAGTCCTCATGCCACTGTTCTGTTTTGGAGGTGTTTCCTAGATTTATTTACGAACTTATGCACCCCTGCTCTACAGGGTTATCAGACAACATATCATGTATGCACGTGAAAGTGTGATCCGCGTGGCCACAGTTTACTTGTCTTCATAACCCATTGCATTGACGACAAATAACGACTTACGCTCCTAACACGCACGCAAAGCGCATGCAGGTCGTTGCGTAAAGTGTCACGTATTTTAAAACCTTTAATTAAAACTGGACCGCGTAGAGAAATTTTAGCCAAATTCCCCAATACTAAATTTCATGAAAATTCGTTCAGCGCTGAAGTTCTGTCAAGCGTGCACAAAACGACACTGTCGTTCGGACGGACGAACCAGAAAAGCTGAACAGCCGCTGGGATGAGAACGTGTCTAAAAAAAAAAAAAAAGAAAGAAAGAAAGAAGAAGAAGAGGGAAAGCGTGGCTTTCAAGAAACTGACAGCGTCATATGAAAAGTTTCGGTATTACGACATAGACATGAAACAATAAACCTTGTACGAGACATGATGCCTTATGCCTTAAGGTTCAGTAATGCGACAAACACACAGGACACAATGATCCTTACTAACATCAACCTGCTAAGTTATAATTATTCTTATATATAGTCCTACACGATTTTAGGCAGTATGTTTGTCACACTACACTGTAAATCTAAACGCACTTCTGAAGGGCATCACGCTTAATAGTACTGCATCCCCACGACAAATTTCAATAAAATTATTTTAAGCCACACTTTACGACGAATGTCACCGCAGCTTTAACCAGCAGCAGAACTACTCCGAAGAAATACGATGCCAAGTACCGTATACAATGTGCCTGTAAGTACTTCTAAATCCCGAAATGTGGTTCACACACCAACGTCAGGCCACAAAAATGATGCGAACACACGTGTACCTTGCATGCACAACAAAGTCGCAAGGTCCCGACACCTACTTCACGTCGTAATTGTGGTTTGTTTGACGATGCTATCAGTAACTGCAGATAATGCAGCCTCGAACTGTAGAATCACTGAACGTCGAATAATTGGGAGAAGCGGCCGTGTCATAATCGTGGTGCTACCCCAACATTTTCCTGGCAGAACTGAAAAAAAATCCTTAGACAAGATAGGTAATGTGTATATAACGTAACACTGTGGCGCGTTCGCGTAATGACTGTTGCAACAGCAAAGCAACAATGAGTCCCAGTATTGTTGCGTTACATGTCAATTAATTTCCCATAATAAGGCACTACGAATGCCAACCGCTGTCAGCAATGGACTGCAGTATACAAAGACAGCCACAGCCTGCTAGATCATGACGCTCACTTACCCAGTGCTGAGTTCCTACGACATCCGCTGCGTCCGCTGGGTCGAGGCTCTGCAAACAAACAAACGTGGGATTTTTAACACAAGAACTGTTAACGATGTTTTAACATTTAACAATATACAGTTTTCGGCGAATTGTATGGAAATACGAAGAGTGTTCGCAAACAAATGCCTACATATTTGTACCTGATGAGATACCTTACTAACGTAAAGCTACTTGGCACCATGTATCGATTTTGCATTCTGGGTCCAGCATAATTTAATGGCATGACCAACGCAGTTTGAAACACAACAGTAAGAACACGTCACACATAGCAAAAAAAAAAAAAAAAAAAAAAAAAAAAAAAACAAAACAACAACAAATGCTACATCTACCATACACAGCAAACAATGGCGGGCTTAAGAATGTCGCAATCTATGCAGCTACTTGGGGCCCCACAGACGAAAGGTACATTACATATTTTGTGCCATACATGTTTCGTATGCAAATTCTTACACTGCCCTATCCACAGTGTCACTTCAGGACTACGCGTAGGTAAGGCCCCCAAACTAATTTTTGTACTGGGCCTAGAAATGTCTTAAACCGGGCCTGGTGCAGACGATTACGGTGTTGCACATTCCTATGTGACGATGGTTCAATGACAATGTCGACTATGATCTACCCAGTGGTTCCCAAAGTGGGCGGTACGCCCCTGGGGGGGCGTGCGATTACCGAGGTGGGCGCTAATAGACAAGTAGTGAATTTATTTTTATAATAAACTTCAAATAAAGTAATTTTTGTCTTAAAAATAAAAAATGAACTAAATTTCTTAGTATTTTAATTTATGAATCCTATTCAAGCACATATTATTTTTTTAATAAACTATTGCTAGATGAAATAATGTTAATCATAAAACATATAATAAATTACAATTTATTAATTAACACAAAAAACATTAAGTTTAACTCTTATAATTTTATTTAAACAATTTTTTAAATACAAAATAAAACTGGAAACAAAAGCGCATTTATGTTTTTTTAAAAAGGTAGGGGGGCGCTGTGGGTGTGTATATGGAACCAAGGGGGCGGTGTACCGAAAATGTTTGGGAACCACTGATCGACCCCCACCGATGGTGCTTCCACCTGGTCGTGGTGGTGGGGCTTGTGCGTACCAATGACCCAGAGAGCTATGCCGGCGGTAGCGTAGCTACTGGTAGGGCCTCCCAAACCGGACAGGTCAAAGGGTAGGTACCAGACTAAGAGAAGCACCCTGGTCCTCCAGGTTGGGGGTTGTGCATAAGGTTAACACCCTTATCACATAAAACAAATTTTGTTCAGAAAACGACACTAAAGCCTCGGTAGGACGGTGGCCATGGAAGTCGAAATCCGCTAAGGAGTGTGTAACAACTCACCTGCCGAAGCAACTAGCCCTGAAAATGGTGCTATAGTGGAGGAAGCCAAAGCCCACTAAGGGCTGTAGAGCTGGATGGTAAGTAGGTAAGTAACCACTGATCTATGCGGTCCGACCAAACTTTTTCCTTCGCTCTGACTGAACATCCGGGATTCGATTCCTGGCATGTACAGATTGTTTCTTCGCCACTACGCCCACACCACCTCTAAGACTCGCCCGGGAAGTGGAGCGACCAGAACATGAAACTTCCTTACCCAGCATCCAGACCAAGAACTTTGGGATTTATCTCGGTTCCCTCCGCACAGTCATGGCGTGATGCACATCCCTTTGCAGCCTGTGCGAGTATTTAACCTATATAATACCCGGGAAAATTCAGACCCCCACCTCAAAAAACGCACTGCGTCCAGTTTACAAAGACAAGGTGTGGGAAATAATCCTTGCGTATCCCAAAAATCATACTAAGCACATAAATACACTTTGTGGCCAATATGCACAATTTCAGTGTTGATACAGATGGTACACATACGTATCACTGTGCTTTAAATATTTGAAAACAAGCAAAACTTCAGCTTTACCTTACTGAGAAAGGGCTACATACTGCAGCAAAAGACTTGCTAGGGTACAGACAGCCTCTGTACGTAAGACAGCGTGACATAAACGTATGCTACATTACTTCTTTGGTTTCTGCGTAACATTATGACGTAATAACTATCTGCACAACTAGATGTTCTACTGGAAGAATGCAGTCAAGACGAACCAACACAGACGCAGCTGAATAGACAGGGAACATGACGCAGGACTACCTATCACCCAATCAGGCCGTCCATTAAGACAAGACGCACAGCAAAGTAGATAATCCATGTCCCACGATACAAAAGGCTCCCCTTACTAGCAAAACCCTCATTCCACCCCGCTTCTGTTGACCTATTAGCTTCTCCTAATAGCTTAATAAACTCCTGCATTAGCTTATCTCTTCTGACTGCAGGATGATTGGGACTTCTATTTTCCCACGGCTTGCGAGTAATCCTGAAGAGCAGGGAGCTGTAAGGTAATCAATATTCCACGCAGTAACTGACATTATGTGACAGGCAGCGAGGGAGCTAAGGGGATGAATCTATGACACGGGATTTCAAGACGAGTAAAAAGGTGGTGACAAAGGTGCTGTCTATATAACAGGGGTAGTCAGCAGAAGTCTTAAACACAGATTAAAATACAAATGTTCCAGCTACGCTGTTGTTGCATTAGCAAACTTAACGATGTCACCACTTGCTAAGCACAACACAAGGTAGACAGCATTTTGAAAATCACGAGTCTTTAAGTCGACAGCCGGGATAGAGTCGCCGACTAGGCACTGGACGGCCGAGGTACCACAGTTCGATTCCCTGCATAGACAAGAGCTTTTCTCTCTACTTCAAAGAGTCCAGATCGCTCTGAGGGCCCACCCAGCCTCATATTCAGTGGCTGCCGGAGACTATTCCCAGGGTGTAAAGGGGCCGGAGCATGAAGGTGACCACTCACCTCCATCTAGCGTCGACGTTAAGAATGAGTGCACCTATACATCCACTCCCAAATACGCCTTCTTGGTGTGCCACGGGATAACTTTACCTTTACTAAGTCTGCAGTGGGATATAACAAAAATATAAAAACCAATTAACTAATAATTCTAATAGCGATAAACACGCAGTATGTGTCTTTCTTCCGTCCCTTGTATGCACCACTAACAGATCACGAGGCCCAGCGGCTCACACCATCAGCTTCGGCTTGCCTCGGGAGGTGCCGCCCACGGTACGGCAGCAGAGATCAACGTAACAGAGCGTGAAGATACCTGCAGTGCGCACTGCAGTGGAATGCCTTATTGATGATAACAGCCCAACTACAAAGGATAACTGACGCTGAACTGGTCAACAAATACCCCGCCTCGTAAGGAACCCCAGAGGTTCCTTACCTATCTCAAAAGGGCACACCATTCGTCGCTACCCTGAGCCAGATGAACCCAATGCACATACTTATATCCTCCTTAAGATCCATCTTCACATCAACGCATACTCTCCCTAATGCTTTATTTCCTTCAGATATTCCTAACTAAACGCCGTATTAATTCAATCTCCCATGCGTGCTACATGCCCCCTCCAACCTGAACTTGATTTGGTCACAATCTAGTGATAATAACAGTTCAGAGACTGGGCATGCCTGTCCATCAGAAACTACGTACTGATTTGTAAGCATTTAATCAGAACCTCAAAATGAAATCCGGACCAGAAAAAGTGTTTTGTTGGGTAGCTGTTCATGAAACATCAGTTGACAGTGTAAGAACACTTTCGGCGTTAAGTACAGGAGAGTTCCACCTGTAAAAAAACCGATTCTTGGTTGGTACAAGTTTTGTGTGGAATGACCCCAGAGATCACCGGATCTCACATATATCAACATGTTCTTATGGCAGGGCTATACAAATCCCTGGCGTCAGGTCGCCCGGGCGACTACATTTTGGAAGGTGGCGCTTAATATTTGTGTGTCCCTAGTATGGAACTTGCTTCACGTGAACCTTCTGGCACCTAGAATTTGTAAGTGCCCCCCTAAACTTTTGGAGAATTTGTGCACCCGTGTCTTATGGGGGTTCCTTAAAGATGACGTGTACGCCCTTCGATGTCGATAAACTACACAAGCTGAAGACAGGACCACAAAGGGCTGTGAAAACATTCGTCACGATATTCCGCTAGAAGCGAGACAAGCTGAATATCGTGTGGATGTCCACGTAACTCGTCCGCTCCACTGATCTTTACCTTACTTCTTCGTAGTACGTTTGACGAGCGTTCGCACAATCGCGAAAAGCGCCTACTAGCTTCGTCATGTCCGTCCGTACGAATGTATCAGCGAGAGGCCCACTTGATGGATTTCCGTAAAATGTTTTTTTTTTTTTCCAATAGCGCAAAAGCCCCTAGTGGGCCAGGGCCTCCTCATTGTCGAGGCTTCACGATCACACACTTATACACACCACACTCGGTACGATTCCTCTGGACGAGTTATTATTCCGACGCCGAGACTACCTAACAACACACAACACTCACAAGAGACAGACATCCATGCACCCGGGCAGGATTCGAACCCACAATCCCAGCAAGCAAACGACCGCAGACGCACACCTTACAACGCGCGGCCAATGAGATCGGTCCATAAAATTTGATGTTGGGAACTTTTACGTAAATCTGTCAAGAAATTCCATATTTGGTTAATTTCGGGCAAAAATATCGGGCATCTTACATGAAGACCTAAGTACGTTTTACTGTTGCTGGTAACATCAAATCGCCAAAAAAGCGCCCTCTTCGAATGAAATGGTATCATGCTGTTAGCTTAGCTGAGGAGGCACAAACACTGTGCAAATGTGCCACAGTGTTACGTCATACGTACATTATCTTCTTCAGTTAATCCTGCAGATAGATTGTACGTCTCAACTGCAACTTAAACCTGTTCTGAGTAACACAAGATTAAAATCATGAGTCTCACTGATGGACACTGCGTACGTCGACGTCACTGCAGTTCCCAGAAACTGTCACAACGCCAATAAATCATCGTAGTTTTTATGTCCCACAAAAGTATTAATTTTGTGTCATTGTCACTAGCAGCAGATAAGATTGGCTTATCTTCTGACTGTCGTCAATTAATTTACACCTCTCCCTTAACGGTTTATCTGTACATGTCATAGCCAGGTTCAGGATGCGGACTGAAACATGCAGAGCGCACAAGAAAAGAAGCACTAGTATTTATATCAGACAGAAATTAGGAACACAGGAAGGAAAGGTACTTCCTAGTAAAAAGTAAAAGCAATCCCATTACAGGCCTGGACAGGCCCTTAGGGTTCCAGGAGGTTGAGGTTCCCAGATTTATAGACAATCGGCACATGAAGGTGGTAAGGTTGTCAGCCCTAAGCACCGGCCGCCTTTACCCTCCAGGAAATATATCTGGTTCTCATTTCTGTTAGAGGCTGAGTTAACCCCAGGGCCATAGTGCAACCGGAAGGATTATGTCAATGAAAAACTCCAATAACACCATCGGAAATCGAACCCGTGACCTTCCGGCTTGTAGCGCCGTGCCTCAACCAACTGCGCCACCGTGTGCCCCACTTCCTAGTAAAACAGAACCTTAAGACTTTCAACAAATATTTCGGCTATATCCCTTTGTTCAGAATTTTTCGAAACGTATCCCTCATGTTTTCACCTGGTAGTACAGAAGTGAGTAACGACAAGAGTAACACAGTAAGTGTTTACATGCTATAAAATTCAGCCTAGACGCGGCATTAAGAACACTGACTTTCCGGGGGGGGGGGGGGAGAGATAGGCAATGTACGTATAACGTAACATTGTGATGCGTTCGCGTAACTAGTAGAATACGCAAACACGGACGCATTACCTCCACTGCAGAGAGTTCCTGCTATAGCTTCTGCGGCAACAATGCGTTCTCCTAGTATCGCTGACCTATATATACATGTCAGATGACCTTGTGCTACTGGCTAAGGACGCGACTGATAAACTGACTTAAATCTGAAGATTGTGTGGAATGGAAATGAATGTGGATAAAAAAACTAAGGTAATGAGAATCTCAAGGCAACCGCTCCCCAATACAGATTATGACAGATCAAAAACAACCGGAGAATGTGGAATACTTCAAATATTTGGGTAGCATGATAACAAATGAAGAAGACGAACGCGTGAAATTAAATCCAGAATTGTCATTGCAAAAGCAGCATTCAACAAGAAGAAGACTCCTTTCACCAGCAAATTGGACTTAAATTTAGGGAAACAACTAGTAAAGTGCTATATTTGGAGCATAGCTTTGTATGGTGCTGAAACGTGGACACTTCGGAAAGTAGATAAGGAATACCTGGAAAGTTTCTGAATGTGGTGTTGGAGAAGAATGGAGAAGATCAGTTGGCCCGATCGTGTGAGAAATGGATAAGTATTACATACAGGCAAAGAGAAAAGGAATACCCGACATGCAGTAAATAGGAGGAAGGCTGACTGGATTGGTCACATCTAGCGTAGAAACTGCCTTCTAAAAGACGTTATTCAAGGATGGAGAAGAGAGGGTAGATGTGACGGGAGAACGATAAAGAAGACGTAAGCAGCTAAGGAAAAGAGAGGATACTGGAAATTGAAAGAGGAAGCACTAGATAGCACACTGTGGAGAACTCTCTTTGGAAGAGGCTATGGACCTGTCGTAAGACAGACTAATGTATGAATGAATGAATGAATGACATACACGTGGCTGTCAACAACGGAAATGAAACAAAGCGTTTCCTTTGCATTGTTGCGCGACATGTCGCTCTCAAAAATGTTTTTACGGCAATTTTATATCGCCGGCAACCATAAAACGTACTTTGGTCTTCATGTAAAGTGTCCCAATATTTTTGTTCGATTTTGGATTTTCTCGACATATTTCCATATGTCTCCAATACAAAATTTCACGAAAATCCGTTCAGTGGGAGCGTGTTCATATATGCACACAGACGGACAGGCATTACGAAGCTCGCAGGCGCTTTTCGCGAGTAAGCAAACGCGCCTAACAAAGCCGAATATGTAAATGTCATGCTAAATGCAACTGGAATTTTCTATGAAGACTATTATTCACAGCCTCAGCTTAGCTTCATATAGTGCAGTGTATGGTTTTTGGCCGGTGGAATTTTGAAACGGTAGGCCAGGAGCGAGTCACTAATGCAGCGACAGCGTCATGTTTGGTCTAGTCCTCCTCTTCGCCTCCGTAGGTACAGTTGACAATGTCCACAGTGAAGTGCCAAGCAAATAAACACCCACCCCTCGCCACTTCACCACACCCAGTAGGCCCGTCCGTCAGCTCCCCTAACCGGCCAAAAACTATGCACTGCACTATACATCATGACAACCCTTCAGAAGCAACGCATCGGTGGAGCAATGTGCAAAGAGATGGAAATGCACGTTTCTTTTCGCCAACATCAGACACCAGAGTTTCGGTGATATATTTCGTTCGTAGCACGGAAAGCGTTAAGCACAAAATTATCACCGAAGCAATGACATGTGGCCCGATCCACAGTTTCATAACGAACTCCATCCGCTGTTAATCGCTGCGCGATCATAAAACAGATCCGGGATCATAAGTGTACGCCGCACACACTACTGTCCGACCTAAAAACATCGTCAAACAGCTAGATAAGGTTGGGGTTCCGAGACGGTAACGGCCTTTCTAAGACAGTCATCGTGCAGGCCCAACGGTCGTGAGACACCAATTTCGACCTATGTTCCGCAAACATCGTAACCTGTGACAGATGACTTGCAACAGAGACTCCAGGACACGAATATGAGAAGTCGTAGGGCTCATTTATTCCTTCTCTTGTCATACGTATCACAGACACGAGCTGTACGCACTGCAGGTGGCAAATAAACACACGAAACAGGTTTCCGGTTACTTCAAATCGAAGAAATGGTCAGAAATGGCAACAATTAAACCACGGTAAATGTGCAATCCGATGCAGTGCGTGTCTTCCTAATGCTCAATCTTATGTACCGCATACCATCAAAGGTTTCAGATACAATCCAACTGGAAGAATAAACACTACCTCCATTATGTTTTATTCGCTCTATGTACGCAAAGTTGTTACCCTGATATTCGCCAAGTTTACATTTCCTGAAGACAGAAACTCAACAGTTCACTTTTCCTTATGCTGTAGAATCCGAAGTAATGCAAAATGCAATTTAATAACTATTCTTCCCACAAGAGGTACGAAAATTAAATAAACTGCCTTTTGTGCAGCAACTGGCATGCGACTTCATGATTCAGCACTTCTATGCAACCGTCAGCGGTGTTCTGTTTGTTATGGCTGCAGAAAGTACTTAACTGGCGCAGTGTTTTGTTTGGTATCACAGACTTTGTTAGAATGTAGTTACACGCCACTTCACTCACAAAATATTACAGCAAGTACATGGACAGGTAACCACAGGTTCAACAGAGCTCCGTGTGGGCACAGCAATTTCAAAATGGCAGCGAAGACGTTACAAACGATAACACATTCGATCATCCGTGAACTTCTAAATTGACGACACTAGACACGTATTTTAAGAATTACTTAAATTTTTATTGCAAACATTTTTCTTTCACGTTAATACCTAATGAATTACACTCAGAAATGCACTGTGTGTATTTTAAGTAATGTCGACCTCGGTGGACTAGTGGTTAGCGTGCTCGCCACTGGACCCAAGGTTCGCGGGTTCGATCCCGAGCGAGGTGGATGGATTTTTAAGGGTGATAAAAATCCGGAGCACCACTTCCTTCGGAGGGGAAGTAAAGTGGGCTGGTCACCAAATAACCTCGGAAAGAGGAGGCCCAAGCCCATATAGGGCTGTCGAGCCATGGTTATTACTATTATTATTATTATCTTTTAAGTAATACGGTCGCAAAAAGCGTCTATTACCTTCGTCATGTCTGTCCGTCCGCATGCATCAGCTCGGCTCCGACGGGACGGGGTTATCGTTAAATTTGATACTGGGGGACTTTTACGAATATCTATCGAAGAAATTCAAATTTGGTTAAAGTAAAAAACATCTGGCATTTTACACGAAGACCTAGATACGTTTATACTGTCGACAGCAGTACGGAATGCCCTGCAATTTGACAACAGTGCAAAGGGCATTTCCATGGCAACACTAAACACATTTATACTGCAGATAGCTACATGTACGTCAACAATACGATGTAAACGTATTGTTACGTGTCCATCGCAACACTGATCAAGCAAGCGCGCCACAATGTTACGTTATACTACACTCTCTACCTTGTTAAAACAGGGGTACATAAATTATCCAAAAATTTTGTCGCAACTCCGAAATTCTAGGTGCCGAAAGGCTGACATGAAGCACGTTCCATACCGATGATCCATAAATTAGGAGCTACCGTACAAAATTCAGTCGCCACGGCGACCTGGCGCCCGGAATTTGTTCACCCCCGTGTCAAAACAAAGATGCTAACGCTTGGACGTATTCTTAACACAAGTGGCCCAACCAATTACGGTCTCAAAAGTCACACGTAGAACTATACGTGGGTTTTTAAGTAGCAAATGCTCGTGCATGGCTCAGACGGTTAGTCAGTGGCCTCTGATCGCGAACGCCTGGTTCGATGTCGTGCTAATCTGTGTAGGAGTTGCGGTGGACGAAGTCGCTCCAGGACAGGTTTTCCTCCTAGTACTTCGGCTTTTACCTGCCAGTAAAGGCCGTACTGTTCGACGTGAACTAGCGGGTGATGGGGGCACACTGTCAGCCATACCCGCCCACAGCTGATAAGTCATAAACGACCTCTTCCATTCCACCAAGGGTCAATATTCGACCACAGACAATGTACAATTTTAGCAACTGACAATGTCACCCCTTCTCGGCCCTTAAAATGTATTAGACATACCACAATAACCTACTAAGGTAGAAGACGTGTGGCATATTAATATAATCAAAATGTGATAATAGCCTAAATATGTGTAGGGTAAAGCGGGACAAACTTCGGCACCAACAGTTCAAACGCGACTGGTAACACAAGTACTCCACCAAATATCATTGATTTTTAAACTATACACACAGTAGAACCTCGATTATCCGAAATAAAGGGGGCGGACCCGATTTCGGATAAGCAAAATTTCGGATAATTCGGAAATTCGGCTTGACGTGATAAGGTGCATAAAAATAACATTTATTCAGAAACACGTCTTATATTAATAGAATTTATGACACAAGAAAGTGTATGATATTTACAGATACAATACAACACTACAAAATTCTACGAGAAAATCCGACATTTCAATTTGAACTTTTTTTTTCACGACGTTTTTTGGCTGGAATGTCCCTCCACCGCTTTATCAATAACAAGTCGGCCAGTGACGACACCTCGCTTTCTTCAACAAAACGTAAAGCAATCTGCAACAACAAACCCAAATTCTTCAAAATCATCTCGCGTACAAAAAAAAAAGGCGTTTCGGTTAAGCGAAGTTAGGATAACCGAGGTTCTACTGTACGTTCATCCATTGGCAGTCTTCTTATTAACAGCACATAAAGGTAAAGGTAAAGGTAAAGCTGTCTCTGACCACGGCATGAAGGCAGAGAGGAGGAGCATAGGTACAGCTCCACAATTCTTAACCGCCGTTCTAAGAGATGAGTGCTCAGCATCACAACCCGGCCGCCGCGACACCCACTCAACAGGAGGGTGGCAATGAATAAAGATATCGAAAAATGATACAAAACCCACAAACCAAACACTCAATGCTTCCCTATACGCGCAGCAATCGTGCTGCTGTAGTTCTTCTATACGAAAAACAAAACCAAATATCACAAACATAACAATATATTATAATTATTACAAATATGGGTACAGCCGCAAAGTTCTGAGCCGAATTTTCTGCTTATCACCAGTAAATATTAACGAAAAATTATCTCCTAATATAAAAAGTTTTAAAGGTAAAAAGGCATTCATTTTGAAACAATAGTAGGTTACAAGAATATTCTGATTCTTCCATGGCGTTACAGCCCGGGGTGGGCCAAAGCCTCCTTCTTTTGGGATTTCATCCCGAAGGTTTCCTGGTCGGTAAGTGTGCATTCTGTAGTGAGTGACCGGATCACTGGCCGCACAAGGTTTTGCTCGATCCTGATGAGACTGCCAGAGCCATCTGGCAGGCAGTCAGGAGACTTGGCTGAGAAATGGCGGCTTGAATTTTGCTTACGGACACTACTAGTTCTATTCATGCCCGAAGGTTCTTTTACATGACGTAAATCTACGACATGGGACCGACGGCTTTACTTCCCCTCCGGATTTTTATCACCCTTAAAAATCCATCGCCCTCGGTCGGGATCGAACCCGCGAACCTTGGGTCCAGTCTGATTATGAATCACAATTTCAACTTGAAAAACAAATTTTTCTCAGAAATCGATTTTCACATCAGTACCTTTCGTGTCACTTTGTCCCGTACTGTTGCGCTAAGCTCGCCCTATACTGCGCTTCTTTTTTTGTTCTCTCCAAGACTTGCTGCCATCTGCAGGCAACTTTTCTACCTTACAGTTTCAGGAAAATATACTTAACAAGTCACTGTTTCACACTGCTGTAACACATTTACACATTACATTTGCTACATATACAATATCAAATTTTCTAAAATTACACTTACCTCATTACACAAACTAAAGCGTCTGGAATTACAGGCGAACACCATCAGTCATACTGTCACTCTAATCTGGCCCTATTCTGCTCATTTACATACGGAAAAAGATTCTATTCGCACTCTTACGTCTTGCGCACCTTACCCTAATTAAATCTACGTAGACATGTATCTAGACCAGTGGTTCCCAAAGTGGGCGGTACCGCCCCCTGGGGGGCGGTGGGATTACCGAGGTGGGCGCTAATAGGTACGAGAGGTGGAAGGGAGAGCTGTTATTATCACAGGGGGGCGCTAGTAGACAAGTAGTGCATTTATTTTTATAATAAAATTCAAATAAAGTAATTTTTGTGTTAAAAATGGACTAAATTTCTGAGTATTTTAATTTATGAATCACATTCAAGCACATATTATTTTTTAATAAACTACTGTTAGATGAATTATTGTTAATCATAAAAAATATAATAAATTTTAATTCAATAATTAACACATAAAACATTAAGTTTAACTCTTATAATTTTAATTAAACGATTTTTTAAATATAAAATAAAAGTGGAAACAAAAGCGTATTTATGTTTTTTAAAAAAGGTAGGGGGGCGCTGTGGGTGTGTATATGGAACCAAGGGGGGCGGTGGACCGAAAAAGTTTGGGAACCACTGATCTAGACTCACAGATCTAAGTGGCCGCCCATTATCAGTTACACCCAGCCCTTATTTTACGCCCCACATGCGTTCCTGAAAAGTAGACGTAAATAAAAAATGCGTAAATCAAAATGATATCCCTATCAGAAATAAGAGGTTAGCGTAATAGAACCCAGACAGCCAAAGGGCGTTAAACCGAAAACGAGAGAGCGCGAATTAAGAAGTGATGTAAAATGACAAGAGGCGTTAAAGCAAAAAAAGGAATAAAAAAAGGACTGGGTGTACAGGGAATGCACCCTACACGCGACACCATACATCGAGCTGTAACAAAACATGTTCTTGGAATCGAAACACGAGAGTAAAATCTAATTTACAGCCCTAAACCAAAGATATATCCATACAATCCTGCGCAGGTCTGCCGTACACAGCTCCGTTGATATCAGACGGACGTGCAAGACATAGCTCGCAAGACCTTACTCAGTTTCTTACACTCTCCAAAGCACACAAACAGACATAACGACAGAACTTGTGTGACCTTCGTCTAGCAACGAAAACAAAGCTGTTCCAAGCAGTCCAGATTCTGCACTAAAAATGGTGACTCACCTCTTTCTTCCTATTTTTCACCGCCGGCCCTGCAACAACAAAACAAAAACAAAAAATTAATCACAACTGTACCACAAAGGTGCAAAGTGTCACCTTCTCCAGATCCCACAATGAGTAGCCAGCCTGCAATACTAATATCAGAATATGTGAACTTCCTGGCGTTATACATATCTCGCGCATGGAAACCTGTCAATTGTGCGTGTAATACGTCAGTAATAAAAGAACACTTCTGCCTTCCCTTCATTGGCTCACAATAAGTGTGTTCTTTTTACCAACGGAGCTATTGTCCACATTACCATCTAGGCCTATACTACGTACAGCCACTGCCGACTTACGACCAAAATTTCGTTACGAATATTTCAATTCAAACTGCTATAAAAATGTCATTAAAATTTTCATTTCGATACATTCCTAATTGAGCGCACGAGGTGCTGATTATCACAAGGCCTGCTACTGCCTGTTCTCGAACTTGTATTTCTCCTGCGATGTATTTAACAACTATGTGATTTTTTTTTTTTTCCTATGGCTCGACAGCCCTATATGGGCCTGGGTCTCCTCGTTTCGTCGAGGTTTCACGGTCACACACATTTGAGACACACCACAGTCGGTAGGACTCCTCTGGACGAGGGACCAGCTCGTCGCAGAGACCTCTACCTGACATCACACAACACTCACAAGAGACAGACATCCATGCCCTAGGCGGGATTCGAACCCACGATCCTAGTAAGCGAACGGCCGAAGACCCACGCCTTAGACCGCACGGCCACTGGGATCGGCAACTATGTGATTTACCTTTCTATATTCCGTTAAAGCAACTCTGTTCTTATTGTTTTGCAACACAAAGACTACTTATTTGAATCCCCCTCGACCTGCTGGAGGGTCTACATTCCATCTCATTTCGTATTTTCGACTTATGACCAGGTGTTCAGAACGTATCCTGTTCGTAACTCAGAGAGTACCTGTACAGGCAAACGAAAGCATTTGTGATACATAATATGCTTCAAAATGTTCATAAACATCGTTCTGCAGAACTTCCACTGAAATATCACCGTTTTTCTCCTTCTGAAAGACAAACAACTGCATGTCAATACATCGCAATACAGACGATGTGTGCAGTACTTCATTTCAGCCAACCTAACAGCAATAAACACACACACACTTCGACACTGTAATCTAATCCCGACACGCGCGAAAGAAACCGCGAACGACACTGTACGTAGAAACATTATGTAATAAATAAGGTATACGTCCACACTGCGATCGACTGATTCTCAGGGATATGTAACATTATCCCACATACCAGTGTTTCTCAACATTTTTTTTGTTCGTGGCCCCCCTCTGAGCTTCACATATCTGTGTGCCCCCCCATTCGTAGAAGCTGTTACTTATGAAAAATAGTTACTTTATTTCCACGTTGTTGATTTGTATATTAGAATACATTTATATTACTTTTATTTACAATATTATATTGTTTTTAAATATTTTATTTAGGTATAACACATTGTTTACTGATACAAGTAAAAATATTCTGTTAATAATTGGCATTGTATTCAGTGTGTTCCTTGCAAGTTTCTGAACGTCCGGTTGCAGTGTAGTCAGCGATAAGGGAAGATAATCTCTCGTCACAGCGTCAAGACAGTTACGTACTTTTGACGGCAAATAAGTCACCCAACTGAAACCAGATAAGCTATAAAATACAACTTTGGGTTTAGTGCTGCGGGGGGTGCAGGGGAGAAGGAAACCTTCGATTCACTTTTAAATTTGAAATACAGTATTTTATTCATGCAGTGAAGTTCCGGTGGTCCACTCAAAAGTTACTGTGGCCCCCTAATTTTCCGTCATACTCCTGTGGCCCCTTAGAAACTTGTTGAGGTCCATTTTGAGAACCACTGCCTTATACTAAGGTTACGTAGCGTTGGTCGAATGAGATGTGATTATGAATCGTAAATAGGTAAGGGTTTGGGAGGACGCGGTCGTGGAGTGTTTTAAGGTAGAACTACTACTCTCGCAACCGCCTGGAGACAACGGAAACCTCAGCCAGAAGAGGCCAGACCCCAGCCCTGACTTCCCGAACACAAGCCCGGAGCGTTACCGCCACACCGCTTGTTATGGTTACACAAGACAACTGCACTAAGACGTTTTCATTTGTGACAAGTAGGAAAGGCCTAGTTTTGTTTGGTAACATTTATTGCATATAGCGCGTACACACACACAAGATGAGCCATTTGCTGACATTCTAGGCTCGGCGAGTTCTCTAATATAGGCTAAAGTTAACGCACGTAATTTCACTATTTCCACAACATGTACCAATCACACTTCTTAGCTCAAGAATATAATGAGAATAACACGTGCCTCTGTAACCACTTATTTTACACCACCTACGTATTCCATTAAGTAAATGCTTCAATACAGTGTAAGCGTAAAATAGTAATGCGTATGGGGAAATGCATTTACACTTTAGACCAGCGGTCGCCAACCGGTGGTCCGCGAACCACTGATGGTCTGCGAAAATTTTGGTGGTCCGTGAAGAAATTTGTACATTATTTGCAATTTTTATGTTTATTATACTGTTTCATTATATTCTGATTCGTCTTCGTGTCACCGACACAGGATCGCTGACAATTTTCGCCTTATTACGTTGAATCAAATTTCATATTAATAAAATGGAACTTTTATGGTCATTATTTTATAGATGTTTGTACCTTTTTAAAAAAAATTCATGTTAGTGGTCCGCGGCATTCAAAATTGTGAGTTTAGTGGTCCGTGAGGTCCGAATGGTTGGCGACCGCTGCTTCAGACAACCAAGATAAAGCAAAAATATTAATAATCATCATATTATTATTGTTATTACTGCTTTTTCTTGGCTGCCTAAGTGTAACTCGATAACGTTACAAAACCGCGTTATAATAATTATTATAACGCGATGCATTATATTAACTATCAAATAAATTAATTCAAATATTTGACGAAAGTTTAAATAAAACTACATTCGTTATTCTACGCATTAACTACTTTAAAGCCTACAAACATTTTTGATTACATACGTTAATTAAAAGTAAAGCAAAGTTGTCTGCACCTTGTACATGCCAAAAAAAAAAGGCATATGGGGCAATGCAGGTATAACTCCACCAATTCTAACCTCGCTACTAAATGAACGTGGACGAACTCAAGCCTCGACCGCTTAACCCCCAGGGAAAAAGCACCTGACACGCAATGGAAGGGTGGCTGGGTGAGTCCCACAGCCGGTCTGGACACTTCAGAAACAAAAAAAAAGTCTCATGCCTCTGCCGGGAATCAAACCACGCTTCCTCGGTAGTTGAGCCCCTAGCGTAGTCCGTACAGTGACGGAGATACGCTAAGTTAATGTACGAAATACTTAGGCGTTCTGTGAAATGGGGTCTTTCACAGTGTAAAGTAACATATACCGGAAAGTATAAAGAGAGCGAAAAACGTTTCCACACTTGAAGCTCTAACACATCTAAAGGTATGGCAACAAGCAGTCACAGAAGATTAGTCTTTAAGTCCTCTGCATGTTACGCTCTGTCGACTGGCAAATAGTTACTGACGTTTGGGTGACAGTGCCTCCATCTTCAGAGTCGAGCTTCATTCTGAGGATGGAGGCACTACACACCTGTGAAACGTTGGTAATTATTTATCCAGGGAGTCCAAACACGCGGCCCAGAAAGCCGCAAGAAGACGTCGGTTCTTTTATGCAGCCCTCACGCCGATTTTATTCAAATTACAGAGGGAGGACGGGCAAAGCTATATAAATAACTGCGCGGGCCACAAGGGCTCAAAGAGGTTTGTTATCCCTGGATGTTGACGTACAACATACATCAGCAAAGCAATGAGTTCAAAATTTGATATATAACAATATCTTTCAAATACAGTCGAACTCGGTTATAACATCATGACGGGGACTGAATATTTTGTGTCGTTATAAACGAGTGTTGTTATAACCGAGTAATGTAACGTTATGGTCAACAGTTAGAAATTAATTGGTACCACATAGCATCTGACGCTATAAACGAGGTGACGTATAACCTATGTTGTTACAACCGGGTTCGAATTATTATTAAAATTATAATATATTTAGTGGTTTTCACGTTGTATTCACCGTGCATCGTTATATAACTGATTATCATTCACCAACAAATGCACAAAGATAATTTTTCACTAATTACTTTATTAAAGGATTTCCCCTATACGTATTTCGGCAAACTATATTGCCATCTTGAGGGGGTCATTTTTGGTTTGTACATAGACGTCTATGTACAAACCAAAAATGACCCCCTGAAGATGGCAATATAGTTTGCCGAAATACGTATAGGGGAAATCCTTTAATCAAGTAATTAGTGAAAAATTATCTTTGTGCATTTGTTGGTGAATGATAATCAGTTATATTTAGTGGTATTTAATTCTAAACAAACTATTTAACATCAGTATTCCTTCTAATAACGTTCGGCTTGCCATAATTTTCAAAATTAGTCGTTTGGCCCGCGTACTGTTCCAGACCCTGATCTTAACTTTTCGAAATGCGTTCTGTGTACGTTCGGGATATCATAAAAGACGAATATCTTACAGTGAATCATATACGTTTGGTAGGAAACGAAGTCCGTATGCAACTGCAAAGGAGGGTTTTAGAGCACTGACGTTAGCAACCAGCGCCACTGCATATACAGAGCCCTTGCGAGTCTGGATAGCCGGAGACAATGCTTTGATTCCAGCACGGTGGAACGGCATCAGAAAACAGGAGCACTGAGTGCAGGTGAGGAATTCCCACACGGTGGCCGTCCGCGTGTCCACTTCACTGTGCACAATATGTCAGCCGTTAAACCATCCTGTGCATGGTTCAAAATTACTAAATTAACCTTCACATATATGCCTACACAATATCAGATATTTTCACCACAGCTCAAACCTCCAACATATCCCCACAGAGCTTCAATATTATTAAGGACGGACTACACACTAATAACCATTGACCCAAAAACTAGCAATACACTTATGCGCATAATTTTCGATATTCCTTTAACGCATATATTCATCAATTAATCGATCGATTCTTAAGTTACTTAATTATGATTTTCAGCGGCATCAAATAAAGGGGCAGGCCGATGAAAGATGGGCTTCAGAGACTCAAAATGATTGTCAGCACAGGAAGTGGCATTCCCGATGTCCCGAACTACCCAATGTCTAGGGGTACAGACGGGATACCCTGTCTCCGGGGGTCATACATACGGAAACCTGGTTCTGTAGGTTGGGGGGGTCTAAAGCTGAAGAACAGAAGGCCGAACCCCGATGTCGGGCTGCTGCGCCACAGAACAAGGAGACAAGGTAAAAAAAAACGTTCAACCTACAACCTGCCATGAAGGCACAGAGGGAAATTAGCGGTAAAGCTTTACTCTTTCTTTAACCTCGGCGCTAGATGGGAATGGGTGGTTAACGCCACGCCCCGGCCGCTTTACCCCCAGGAATGACTCGGTACCCATTCTACAGGAGGTTGGGTGTGCCTCAGGGCCGGTCTGGGCGGGTACAGAAAATCTCGCCCCCACCGGGATTCGATCCGTGGACCGCCCAGCTCGTAGCCAGTCGCCATACCGACTACGCTACCCGACCCACAGAAGCCAAGATAATACGAGGACAAAATGAACAACTAATGTTTAAAACGACAAATAATTAGCAGGTCCAGGAAGGATGTAGTCGTGGCCTATTTCAAAACACCTTACACAGCGACATCTCAGATACTCGGACGCTCGCGTTTATGTTAGCGGGCTGTTCACGGGACATGACTGTCACGGCGGGTACCGCGTCCGATTTTGTCACGAGCTCCACGGTGCACGTTAAACCTGACGTCTGCGTTCTTCTTGGATGTGGCGCCGCGTCACTGTTTCCCGACGTGTCGAGAAGACGCAGTCTCACGGATCGAAATGTCGGAATTCTTCTCGGGCATGCCTGCAAGCAGAACTCTCACTCTGGAGAACTGTTTGCAGTCTATATGGAATTAAGTCGCCCTTTCTTTTAATGCTGCTGTTTTAATTTCCGACAATTCTCGTACTAGAATGTGTCCACAGTAACGGAACTTCCCTTACTAACGCCAGGAATAAACTGCTTTAGTTGTCAATAGATATCGAGGCACGTTCCTGCCACTAAGATTTTCAAACACCAAATTCCAGACCTGAAGGATCAATGTCTCCGAGCGAGACATCTCGTGTGTAGCACGCAAAGGCTTAAAATTCAGACATTCGAGGGCAGTGTCACGTCAATGGGGCCATAACTCAACAGTTCTACCACCTTCCCGCCAGGATGGCCGAAACTTCGTCTGTTAAATACAACGAAAAGAAGATACATTAAACCCAGCTTTAAAACTGGCAGGAGCGAGCTCAGGTTATGGCCCCCCACTGTGACGCGCAAATATGGAAGTGCGCGCTGAAATTTAGCACGTCGCCAAAAGTTCCTGCAAGTCACTGCACCGATCACTTATCTTGCGAATACACGGTCACGATTCGACCCCCGGCAGCTAAACGGTGGGTCGGGATCTCGAGAATATAACGGTCACTGTGTGGTGAGAAAATGCTGCAAGAGTGGCTCCTCAGATCCTCCTCATGGAGACAACACGCCACATTGCTGCAGCATCAGTACACCCTACATCATGGGTGCCCAAACATTTTACGGCAAAGGGCCATACCCGTTATTGTGGGCTGGTTTGTGGGGCGCATGTGGAAAAACAGCAGTAAGTGGTATACCTAAGCGCCTAAATTATTGTATAATTTCATACTATATACATAATTTACAAATGTGTCCACGGGTTGCATAACACAACCTGGCGGGCCACGAGTTGGAAACCCATACCGTATATCGTCAATGTCATCCTGCTGTAGCATCGGCTAACCTACATGATCAACACGTTTTCTGCATACAATTCGAAATTTGTACTCTTCACCAAACATTAGCAGGGTGATGAAACCAAGGGAAAAGACGATTTGGGGGGGGGGGGGGGAGCGGGACATGTAGGCAGCATCAGATATAAGAAATTCATACATAATTTTGGTTAAAAAAAATCTTAATAATAAGAGGTCTCTTGGAAGACTTAGTCGCACATTAAAAGCAGATTAAATGGATCTTAAACGAGCAGGGTGGGACAGGGTTGATTGAATTCAAAACGCTCATGACACGGTCCAGCGACACGCTCTTGTGAACACGGTACTGAACCTTTGGGTTCCATCAAGGCGAGAATTTTGTCAAGTACATGGGCGAATGCTGGCTTCTCATGAACTCTACTCCACGGGGCGGGTAAGAGTTAGTTCCCTGCCCAACATGCAAACAAACAAACACACATACGAGTCTTCATGTCCGTCCGTTTCCCCATTATCTCCGAAACTACACAACGAATTTGTATTACATCTATCCTACTGAAGTCTACACATCGCCTATGATCGTACTGGTCCAAAATACTCCGTCCTTTACCTAAATAGGAAAATGACTATTTCGTTTTTTATGTCGTTCCATACAAAAAAGTGGCCTGTTTACTGACAGTTGGTTTTAACTTGGCATCACGTGTTCCCTGAGGATGGTGCACTGGCATCGAAACACGTCGGAGCAATACATGTAGCATTCACATGTGAATAGTAGTGTGCAGTTAATTGGTAAAAAATTGTTTACATATGCATTCTATACCTATTTTAAAACCAAGCCCCGGCCATTTTCAATATAACGAAAATGTTTCAAATAAAAGTTACACACAGACGATCCGGGGTTCGTCTCCCGGCAGGAGCTAGAGATTATCCTCCTCTTCTCTGCAGCCGCCCAATCCTTCTATTCAATTGGTACCGGGATTATTTTCCGGCTGTAAAGAGGACAGAGCGTGAAGCTGACCACTCACTTCCATCTAGTGCTGTGGTTAAGAATGAGCGGAGTTATACTTCTTCTCCCCCTGCATGCCTACATGGCGTGGACAGGGACAGCTTCACTTTGTACATGTAGCATCATATGCCAACCGTTTTTGTTAGGACCAGGCGTTTTTGAATCGGCGCGAAGTTCGAACTGGCATCATGCAACGACAGGTCATACCCGAAAAATACGATCCAAATTTACTGCCGTTTGATGAATCTTCTGATCCCCAGTGCTAAATTTCATAAAAATCTTTAAGCAGTTTCGGGAACTACAGACCTCCCCTTTATGCGTTCATACACACTACACAAACACAAAGCATGCTGCGTTTCGTACGTCCGCCCAGATATGGCAGAATGAGGGCAACTCACAGAAACACGCATACTGCCGCCTACTGCAATTTCAGCACGCTAAGTCCGGAGCCTAAACAGAACTGTCGGCTATTGATACAACAATAGTAGTTTAACAAACACAATGTCACAATAGCGGCCACGCGCACCAGTTTCTTCAAACGTTCTTCGGTTAACGAACTCTACCAAAATTATCATGTAACGTCGGTGAAGATTTTTAAGGTTTTTGCTACCCAGAACTTTACGATTCATTGTTGCTATGACGTCAATGAATCTGTGGCCGCATCTGCATACTGCAAGCAGCATGAAACGGCTAAAATCAGTTCACTTCGCCTAGGAGAAGGGCACATCAAACAGGTGGCTAGTTGCTAACGAAAACAACATATCTGTTCATTTTGCGTTTCTTGCAGCAAGTGAACACAATCTATCTGACCTGCACGCTGCTTCCTTCATTCGCTCCTCTGTCCACATGTTGCGTTTCTTCATTTCAGACACTACCGAATACACTTGTTACTTCGTATCGTCCTGCATTTATGCTACCGCTTAAAGCAGTGGTTCCCAAAATTTTTCGGTCCACCGCCCCCTTGGTTCCATATACACACCCACAGCGCCCCCCTACCTTTTCTTTTAATATAAATACGCTTTTGTTTCCACTTTTATTTTATATTTAAAAAATCGTTTAAATAAAATTATAAGAGTTAAACTTACTATTTTAAGTGTTAATTGATAAATTAAAATTTATTATATGTTTTATGATTAACAATAATTCATGTAGCAATAGTTTATTTTAAAAAATATGTGCTTGAATAGGATTCATAAATTAAAATACTAAGAAATTTAGTTCATTTTTTATTTTGAACACAAAAATTACTTTATTTGAATTTTATTATAAAAATAAATGCACTAATTATCTACTAGCGCCCCCCTGTGATAATAACAGCGCTCCCTTCCACCTCTCATACGTATTAGCGCCCACCTCGGTAATCCCACCGCCCCCCAGGAGGCGGTACCGCCCAATTTGGGAACCACTGGCTTAAAGCAACGGTAGGCAAAACGCGGCCCCTCAACCTTGACAATGCGACTCGCGATCTAATTTCAGACACGCGAAGTAAAAAGATACGAATTTCGACGAGCGGTTACTTTATCCGCATTCACACACAAATATTATTCATAAATACGTTGCATTATTGACAGTACAACATGTTTTTCATACAAACATAAAAACAGAAGTTCCATCTCACTTAAAGTTAACTACCGCGCTAATTGGCTTCCGTTGCTTCTACCGGAAAGCAAAGCGGTAACTAAATGTGAGCACTTGACAACACAGCAATTGTCTCGAAGTGCTGCTGTCGCAGAAGTCTCTGCCTATTCCATTCCCATCGTTTTCTGAGACAAAGTCTACGCCTGAATGGCAAAGGTCAGTGACAGTATTAATTCAAATGTTTTAAAGATTAATGTCAAGTAAGTTTTACCGACGATAGGGTATTATAATTAACGACACGCCAAAAATATAGGTATTATTTATAATGTGGCCTGCAAACATTTCTTTCTCTTTATTTGGTCCTCGTGCCTACAGCGTTGCTCCCCACTGTTTTAATGCCTAGTGGATGCATTATGTACCACCAGGTTTAACATAAAAAATTCCAGGTTCTGCCCACACAATGCATTTATATTGTTGTATGGCTTTATGAACAAACGGCTACTATTTCCTATACAGCGCTAACAGAACGGATTTTACACCCCAGAGGAAGCGTGTCTACTGAGCGGTACGAGCCTAACCTTTAGATGTAAATCAGGTTAATTCTCTCTTTAAAAGTTTAATTACTTATGGCGGTAGACTATTAAATGCCACACATTCTCTCAATCCACACGACACCACATACCAATATTTTAACTGATTCCGTCTAACAAGTGTAATGCATTCAATATTATGTCAATTTACTTACGTAGAAACAGACACGCAATGCACCAATTATGTTAAGACGAATAACGATTAAATTATTTCGGCGACTACGCTACAGGCTGGACGGTCCGGGGATCCAATCCCGATGGGGACATTTTCCGCACCCGTCCAGACCGGCCTGTGGGCCAACCAGCTTCCTGTACAATGGGTACCGGGGCTCTCTCCCAGGGGTACAGCGGCCAGGGCGTGGCGTCGACCATCCACCCCCATCTACAGCCGAGGTTAAAGAGTACAGCTATACCTCCACTCCCCATCCGAGCCTTCATAGCAGGTTATAGGGTGCATTTTACCTTTACCCTTACCCCCCCCCCCAACTCCAACGCGCATCACTCTGACGTTCACACCAACAGCTTACACTCCTCAACATGGCGTCTTATCAAGAAGTTCCCCCGCTTACCTGTGGCCGGCGGCCGGCGCGGCGTGTTGCCGAACGGGAAATATGGTGACTCCGGGCCGAATGTTTCATTTCCCGTTCCACCGTAACTGTTCGCGTACGCCTGCAATAAGAACAGTTTGCATCAGCCAAAAGGAAGATCACTTAACATGACCTGGAAAGTGCAGCAGAGAGTATGATGTTAAATTCTCATTTCAGGAAGAACAGAATCATAGAAGGAAGAAACAAGCAAACATCAAAACTCTTGGAAAGAAAAGGTCTCTCAACTTACCATTTCCGTAACGACGCGCTCTACAGGCCCACTTAACCAGAACGAAGCAGTGCTAATTTTGAGACAGACTAATGTTCTTTCTGTCCCGAATTATTGTGGCAGAAAAGAATGTTCACAATTAGTACCATGGAACAATATACAAACCTACGGCTGACAAACCTGACCAGAACATAGAAATGTATTTTCTCGCTTGCATTTAATTACATATGCCTCACATTTACAACAAAAGTTGTATATCTTAATAAAATACAAGTTATATTTTGTCGGTACGCCAAATCTGGTACGATGAGTCATTCTGATAAAGTCAGTAAGTTCAGTACAGCTTACTGGATCAACATGAAGTCGAGAACGCCTAACGACATTGGGTATAGACTGTTTCATACTTAATGCTATCTAAGTCCGCTCATTAACACGGAAGACTTACACCACTGCCTATACGTCAATCGTGTGCGCTTCGCACAAAGCATGCAAGAAACAAACTGTGAAGTCTATGTCAAAGGAGCACAAAATTCCTGGCGCTAGGTCGACAAGGAAACTAAATTTTCTATTGTGGCGTCTAATATTTGTGGATCCTCAGTATGCAACTAGCTTCACGTCACCCTTCTGTCGCTCTGAATTTTTAGGTGACTCCTAGATTTTTTGTCAAATCTGTGAAGCTCTGGCCCACGTATTGTGAGCGAAAGAACGGTCCTTAAATAGGAAATACAGGATATACCTAAGATGGAGATAAAAATAGAACAGTGCAAGCACAGGCAAATGTTAAGTTATCCCCACAGTAAAACACAAGAAAATAGGTGGATATGGGAAGAACAAAGGTAAAAATACAATTATTCTGGATCTCTACTCTAATTTCCGTAAGCAAACGTAAGGTCCCAGCTGCTTTAGGGTGACCTGTTGTACAGGAGGCTGAGTGAACTGCACAACCGGTCTGGGCATAGTGGTGGCAAAGAGAAACATCCCTGTCTCAGCTGCAAATCGAACACAGGACGTGCACCTCGCAGCTAGTCGCTTTAATGTCCGAGCTATCCCGACAGTAAAATAAAGACCACGCAGTAAGTAAGTCCTGCTTCCTAATAAAATTAAGAATGGTGAAAACAATAAGGGACGAGGTCAAAAGTCGATATAAAGACAGCTAACAAATCCTTCAAACGTGTTATTTAACGACGCTGTCAGTAGCTATAATATACAGCGTAGGTGGTAGACGAATGAATACTGATCATTGGTAGAATGACAGGGGAAAACTTAAGTAACAGGAGAAACACCTGTCACGATGTCTACTTGGTCCAACACAAATACCACATGAATTGGCCTGGGATTGAATCCGAGCTTCCGAGGAAAGAAGCCGGCAACTAACCGCCTGAGCCACAGCACTGTCCAAATCCTACAAACGTGAGGCACAGATCGAAGAACAAATGTGTTTTCTACCACTCCGTTCGGTGCATTATATTCCCGCTTTTTATCGAAGAACTTAATGGTCAGAATACAAACGACCACAATTTTACCTGTTGTTTTGTGTGGGTGTGAAACGTGGTCTCTCCCTCTAAGGCAAGAACACAGTTTGAAAACAAGGTGCTGAGAACATCTGGACCTAAGAGAGCGTAAATAACACAGCGATGGAGAAAACTCGTTAATGAGGAGCTTTACAACGTGTACTGCTCGCCAAACACTAGCCAAAATGATGAGATAGGCCCAGAAAGTAGACAAGATATGGTGAAGGGTGCATACAGGAGTTTGGTTGTAAAACGTGAACGGAAGAAATCATTGGGGAGGCTGAGGATTAGATGAGAGGATAATATTGAAAAGCAGAACTGTTGTGAACATCGTAATGAAGCTTTGGGTAACATAAAAGGTGCAACATTTCTTGACTACATGGGCGTCTTGGCTTCTCCAGAAAGGCTGTGCACCATGGAATTAGAAAATAGGGGCGAATACTATGGTATAAAAAATAAATTACTTATGGCAAGCCTACTGTTTTACCATATGCTGCTGTTACAATAAGACAAAAAAAAGATAGTCTCTTACGCCTATTAGCAGGCCTGTTACTCCGACGAGATGGATCCGGCGAGTAGAGACATCTAGCAGGATGAGCGTAAACAGCTACGATTCACGGCCTTCCTCTGTCGAAGAAAGACGGGAAGGTGCTTTCGTAAAGAGTTCGACACTCATGATTTGGCAACTTCTTTGTGTTCCTCCATCCGTCCAAAGCACACAAGAAGAAAATGATGTAAGACGAGAAACAACATTCAGACTAACTACACCAAAGAATCGGAAGTACAGGCTGTGCAGAAAGTTGCACTTCTATCTCTGAAATCTAACCAAGTATTCATCTTCATTCTCCGTAATACTGATATGATTACATATTTTACCCTTATCAAAAGTACAGTCACAACCAACACACATAATTACAACACGTAATCAGGCTACCGGTTTCAGCTCAAAGAGCCACCATCAGGCCTGTGGCAGAGAACTATGAAAATCAAACTCCATACATTTGGTAATGTATATCAATATACAAATGTGCCGCCTAAGAGAAGTATATGTTAAAATGTAAGTACAAAAGATGTAAAATACAAATAAAATATAAAAAACATATAAGTATATAAATGTGAATATAAAAAAATGCGTCAGACCGTAAGATGTGGACGTACGTGTGGCAGTACTAATGTACAAAACCACTGTCAGTCTTGTACATTACATATGGTTATTCGTGCGACCGGATAAATTGGTCCTAAGATCACTTGTATACACTTTTCTTGCACTCCCGGTATTTTATGTAGTATCCACGCATGTATGAAAAACTAGGTTTTTATTTCGTGCGGATACTTTACAGGAGTTGGCGTATTAGGCACATATTTTGTGTTGCTTTAACAGTACTGCTGTATTTACGGTCGACTGCCATACTGTCTGACTATGACAGTCGCCGAAATCGGTAGCCTGATTACGTATTGTAAGTGTATGTGTTGGCTATGACTGTACGATTGATAAGAGTAAAATATACTTTTACACACCAGCGGGGCTGTCTAATATTAAAATGATATGATTATGGTTGTCGCTTGTGCGCTTCTTTTTAATGTGATGGCTGAAAGCTACTTAACATGGAACCTGAACAGACGGCAGAACTTTCATAAACGAGTACACAGCCGGAAGCATAACCAATTATTTTGTGCAGACTGCAGTCTACTCAATTTTAACACCGTGTAGTCTGCTAGTATACTGACGTTTCACACAATCCTGCTAGTTCCATCATCACTAAGTCTGGTACAAGTGTACCGACGTTTCAGAGGATCCCACTGCCAACATCAGGGGTAGGATTCCCTGAAACGTCGGTACACGTGTCTCATCCTACATGGCAGGAACCTTCAAGGTCGCCAACATGACGATCTCAAAACTTATTGTTCCGTGTGTTCAGACTATTCATAACGTAGGAAGACTGCTTGAAACGGAATGTGGCTGAAACTTCAAGAGATCTGTAGATGGATTAAGTACCTGGGAAATTTAAGCCACTACAAACGGAGAAACTTAAGGGTTTATACACATCTAGATGTGCGTATTTTATACTTGGGGGTGGGATCAGACCTGGTATTTTGGAACCGTATCCTCCACCCGGCCGATCCCAGTGGCCGTGCGATCTAAGGCGTGGGTCTGCGGACGCTCGCTTACTAGGATTGTGGGTTCGAATCCCACCGGGGGCATGGATGTCTGTCTCTTGTGAGTGTTGTGTGTGTTGTCAGGTAGAGGTCTCTGCGACGGGCTGGTCCCTCGTCCAGAGGAGTCCTACCGAATGTGGTGTCTAAAAAGTGTGATCGTGAAGCCTCGAAAAATGAGGCGGCCTAGGCCCTCAAGGGGCTGTCGAGCCAATGGGGAAAAAATCCTCCACCCGGCCGACTGTCCATCTCCCGGTTGACAGATGAATATGAAGCAGTGATGTAACGATTACAAGAAAAGGTCAAAGTACGCTACGAGGAGCAAAATCTGTCCCAGTGCCACTCTGTCCACCACAAATTCCACATGAACTACCCCGAGATCGAATCCTAACCTCTGCCTAGAGAAGCCGGTTACTAACCGACCGATCCATGGCACGGTCACTAGTCTTCTTATACAAACCGACACGTGAGTTGACGGGTGGTAGCGCAGAGACACTGCCACATGGTTGCAACATTGCCATATCGGTACAAAATACAGGCTGGATACGCGCACTCGGTTTCGAGTGTACTCTTGCGTCGTTACTACTCGTAAGCGTACACGTATATCCCACTCGGACGCGTTACCAAACTATTCTTACGCAATAAGGCCTCAAGCACGCGGTAAAACACTAAACATACCTAACAACAAAATTATTTACAAGTGGTTATCTTCCTTAGGAATATCCTACATACAATAAAGAGAAGAAAGGCTAACTGGATTGGTCACATCTTGCGTAGAAACTGCCTTCTGAAACACGTAATTGAAGGAAAGTTAGAAGGAAGGATAGAAATGACGGGACGACGAGGGAGAAGACGTAAGCAGCTATTGGATGACCTTAAGGAAAAGAGAGGATACTGGAAATTGAAAGAGGAAGCACTAGATCGCAGTCAATGGAGATCTCGCTTTGAAAGAGGCTACGGACCTGTCGTAAGACAGACTACAGAATGAATGAATCTTCCTTAATATGGGCCGGGATAGCGCAGCCGGTATAGCAACTCGCTACAGGCTGGGCTGTCCGGGGATCGAATCCCGGTGGTGTCGAGATATTCCGCACCCGTCCAGACCGGCCCTGGGGCCCACCCAGCCTTCTATACAATGGGTATCGAGTCCTTTCCCGGGGGTTAAGCGGACGTGGAGTGGCGTTGACCACCCACCCCCATCTATCGCCGAGGTTAAAGAAAGAGTAGAGCTAACCTCTACTCCCCATCTGGGCCTTCATGGCCTGTTCTAGGGAGAACTTTACCTTCTATCTTCCTTCATACGAACATTCCACTGCCGTCGGCTTCCTCCGTTTCAGCGCACGCTCTATACGCACGTTCGCGACTCTGTGCGTCGCCTATTAAAGTCGCTTCTATCAGCACGCATAAAACTACCCGAGATGAGCAGAAACCAACGCAAATGAAATCTGTAACTGAGAAATTTTTTACGAAAACTTCTCAACCCATTTCTATTTCCATTTATGCCTAACAATTTTAACAGCCAGTTTACATGAGGACCTACGTGTTGATGCCCGCATCTCCACTGTATCTCGCTAAATATCTGTCGCGACAGAAATAGTACAGTAAAATAAAACATACATATTTTATGTCCAGTATAGGATTTCCGAAATAAAAAGGGCAAGAATAAGATGGGAAGGGCATGTACAAAGAATGCCAGAAGAAAGAGTGGTAAAGAAAATTTTCACTGGACAACCAGGGGGCAGCAGGAGGAAGGGAAGGCCCCGACTGAGATGGGTGGACGATCTGGAGGAAGATCTGAAGAAAATAGGAATAAGAGGATGGAGAAGGATGGCGGAGGATAGAGAGGGATGGAGGCAGGCTATTGCAGAGGTCCAGGCCCTTCAAGGGCTGTAGCACCGCAGATGATGATAGGATTTCCGACAGTCGTATTACTCTTCCCGACATAATTAAATAAAAGGCGCTGTACTTTTAATTACGTACACTTATGCCTGAACAGGCCGAAACATGTAGCATTGTTCAATATAATAAATCGTTGTCTCTTATAGTAAAGTATATATTAATATTGATTTGTCACAGCACAACAGGATAATTCCATCAGAATATAAGAAGCGGTAGCGTCTGCTCTCCCGGCTCGTACTGTACCTGCATTGCTGCTGGTAGGCAACCGTCCCTACCAAACAAATTATTTTAATTTAGACAATAATGGTCAGCGAGGAGGGACGTGATTCAAATCCTGACACTGGCAAATAATTACAGGGTCTTCAGGAAAATGGCCGGCTATGGTATTAAAACAGACCAGGGCTGGTTCTTCAGTCCAAATCATACGTTCCACATAATTAGCAATCACACAGCGCCTAACAACCGATGCAGCTGTCACAGTGTCCACCTAACGACTTTCGGCATTCATAACAAACCACGGAACGGACTTTACAGCTTTGTTACAGATGCTTCGTTGCCAAAAATTCGCTCAGACTGTGCGACCCTGGTGCAGTTGTAAGAATGTCTTGAGGCTCTCACAGCGGTGATGACGAATATTAAACTGCTCTGGGACATTACGCCGTGTCGCCTGGTAAATAGTTACCGACATTTCGGAGAAGCGTAATGTATCCGAAACGTCTGTAACTATTTACCAGTCTACAAAGAAGTAGAATACCAAAAGACGTGAAATCTTCACGTCTTTGTTTCATTATTAGCAATTCTGATAAACAATACCTCAGTTCGGTATCGTTAATCCTTATAAAGTCTCTTGAATCAATGTTTCAGTATTGCTAAAACAGCAACTCTACAAATTCGGCGTTCTTTGAATAAGTACAGCAGAACCCGGTTATAACGACATCGGTTTATACAACACCTCGCCTATAGTCTGATATTCTGTGCTACCAATTAATTCATCACTGTTAACCATAACATTATACTCCTCGGTTATAACGACATAAAATATCGAGTCCCTTTCATGACGTTATAACCGAGTTCGACTGTACCGTCTTGACTAAAACATGTGATAAGAATCCATGTTTCAGGTCGCCCTGTGCGTGTAGCAATGAAAAGGGAGCAAGCACAGACAGACTTTAACAACATCGCCAAGCTGCTAAACTAAAGTTTCCCTTCCCGCTGCCTCCATCGTCTTTTAATTCCCCCTACCGTTTCCAAAACTTTTTTCTTTCTTACTTTATTTCTTTCTTACGTTTTTACTAGTTCCTTCTTCGTCATCTCATACTCGTCCCTGCTCTCTCTTCAAAGCCTATTCTCGTCCAGTAAGAGTGTAGCATATCCTGATTCAGACAGCAAAGTGAGCTTTCTCAGTTCCAAACGCTGATAAGCAGCAGTCAGCTCACTGCATAAATGAATATGTAATCGCGATCGTACAAGCACAATCTTACAGACAAATGACAGAAAAACGAAGGGAAAGGAAGCGGCAGCAAACGCATTTGCAGGAAATGTAGAAAAACATGCCGACTACACTAAAAGAGAGTAGTGAATTACGCAAAAAGCGAAACAGGTAAAAATGAAATTATGTCCCTGTCCACGCCATAAGGCACATTGGGGGAGCAAAGGAACAGCTCCACTCGCTTTTAACCTCGGCACTAGACGGTGGTGAACAACCGAAAAATCTCTCACCCCTGCCGGGTTTCGACGCCCGGACCTCCAGCCCGTAACCTAGTCGTTACACCGACTACGCTATCCCTGCTCCCAAGGACGGTGACTGAAGCAGGAAGGAACAAACAAGCAAAGAAAAAATAATGCAATAAATAAATATAATTCTTCCAATTTGACGCTATCCATCCCGTTGTGTATACAGAATTACAGAAAGAACACTACGTATTGCGTCTGACACAACCTTTATTATAGTTATTATTATTATTATTATTATTATCATCATCATCATCATTATCTCAAACACTACATGTTTCGATCAAGCCGATCACCATCAGGTGTTTATTTTACACAAGAACTTAAAACGCAACGTAAAAATGCATATTTTCGCAAAAATTTACATTTTTACCTTGCGTTTTAAGTTCTTGTACAAAATAAACACCTGATGGTGATCGGCTTGATCGAAACATGTAGTGTTTGAGGTGATAATAATAATAATAATAATAATAATAATAATGCCGATCCCAGTGGACGTGCGGTCTTAAGGTGTGGGTCTGCGGCCGCTCGCTTACTAGGATTGTAGGTTCGAATCCCATCGGGGGCATGGATGTCTGTCTGTTGTGAGTGTTGTGTGTTGTCAGGTAGAGGTCTCTGCGACGAGCTGGTCCCTCGTCCAGAGGCGTCCTACCGAGTGTGGTGTGTCTAATGTGTGTGATCGTGAAGCCTCGAAAAGGAGGCGGCATAGGCCCCCAAAGGGCTGTTCAGCCATTGAAAAAAATAATAATAAACAAATAAATAAGGTTGTGTCATAAGATATACGTAGTGTCATTTATGTAACAATTCTCCCTTCAGAAATACTACATGAAGGGTGTATTTTGTAGAGACTTCGCTGAGTTACAGTGTGTTCCTTATCGCACAATCACTCGAGGAGCCGCTGGTCTTTCAGTAGACATTCCACTACAATCAATGAAATTTAATTTTATAAAACGACTAACAAGTGTCTGGGCTTAAATATCCACTAACTTTTAGAGCTACAATTAGCTTCCGTGCTTCAGATTTCAGCAAAGTGCCATTCATACACAAGTTCTAATGACGTTCCGGCCAATGAAGCCTATCAGACATCTCACAGGCACTGAAGAAATAATTACTGGCATGGAAAGCCTGGTAAGTCTTCGTATAGTGCTACTTGGACCCATGTAAACTCTTTAGTGCCCTATTTTCAACAACGTCTGTCCCCTAAGGCAGCTGCAGGGTAAGAGAGATGAACGGAAATTGTATCAATTTGTATCTTCGAGGTATCCGGTTCCAGTCTGAGATACAGGCTTCATTTTGTCCAATTGATTCAGGTAACCAATTACTTGCCGATCCCAGTGGCCGTGCGGTCTAAGGCGTGGGTCTGCGGCTGTTCGCTTACTAGGATTGTAGGTTCGAATCCCACCGGGGGCATGGATGTCTGTCTGTTGTGAGTGTTGTGTGTTGTCAGGTAGAGGTCTCTGCGACGAGCTGGTCCCTCGTCCAGAGGAGTCCTACCGAGTGTGGTGTGTGTGAAAAGTGTGTGATCGTGAAGCCTTGAACAATGAGGCGGCCTAGGCCCCCAAGGGACTGTCGAGCCATTGGAAAAAAAAAACAATTACTTAAAACAGACAGCCACTGACTTCCCTTCTGTCAGTTCGCAGTCGCTCCTCATTCGACACATGAAACCTCTTCAGCTAAAACAATGTTACATTCCTGAGAACCAATGTATAACACAGCATACAGCAAGACAGACTGCGGGTACGAACAGCAGCAGGGTGTATACCGACGTTTCGGAAAAATATGCTGTCTCATACTTCAGAGTCGAAGAAGTATGGTACCTGAATCCAAAGGCATATAACCTCCGAAACGTGGGTATCCGCCTACAAGACTACACTGTGTCACAACCCACACGACCGTAATCTGTAAAATAATCGACGTGAAAACCCGAGAAATTACACATAACACTACACCAAACACACTGTGTAGGAAGACCTTAGAGGCCTGCTAAAAGTTGTAGAACCGGGAACAACGTCACTGTCCATCAGGACAGAAGACTGACGAACCAACAAACCAGAAGCTTACAAAACTTACAGCCAATAATTCTGCTGTAAAACCAGGAGCAAATCTATGACCTGCCTGAACCCCATAAACACGAAAACTAACCTGAATTATATTTAAAAATTCAGTCCGTACCGCGCAGCAAACCCACTCCGTCTCGATTATAAAAACCAGTCAGTTAATGCCGCACAGGAACATAATCGCCGCTTGTTCTGAAGTCATGGCACAGAAACATAAACCTACTCTGCGGGCAGAATGTAATATTTCTGAATGCTAAAACTGGTGGTACATAAAGTAACCCCTGGACCTTAAAGGGTTAATGTATCTTCTGGGTGTCAAATGTACATTTACCTCCATGCCTTCGATAGGCATTCACGGAGTGGTGTGTTCGAATCTCTTCAACAAGAACCTGCCACTCCAGGAATTTCGCTTGCTTTCCGAACGTGGAGCGTGGAAACGAGACGAGTGAGTACTGGAGGTCAAACGGGCAAAAGCGTCACTAGAAATTAAATAAGATACGTGACCAACGGAGGTCAATACAAACACAGCCGTCAATAAAATTTAAGTGACACAAATGCCTACTGGAAGTCAACACTGGCACAAGCGTCACTGGAATTCAAGTGACATAAATTCCTACTGGAGGCCAATTCAGGCACATGCATCACTGGAGTTTAGGTGACATAAATTCCTATGGGAGATCAATTCAGGCACAGGCATCACTGGAATTCAAGTAACAAATTCCTACTGGAGGTCAATTCAGGCACAGGCATCACTGGAACTCAAGTGACAAATTCCTACTGTAGGTCAATTCAGGCACATGCATCACTAGAATTTAAGTGACAAATTCCTACTGGAGGCCAATTCAGGCACATGCATCACTGTAGTTTAGGTGACAAATTCCTATGGGAGATCAATTCAGGCACAGGCATCACTGGAATTCAAGTGACAAATTCCTACTGGAGGTCAATTCAGGCACAGGCATCACTGAACTTTAAGTAAAATATAATGGAGGTCAATTCAGGCAAACTTGTCACGGGATTTGGAGATACATTAATAACGGACATTAATTCAGGCACAGGCCTTACTGGAATTTAAGTGAGATACATGGATAACGGGGGTCAAATCAGGCACGGGCGTCAATGAAATGTAAACGAGATGTGTCCCTGCTGAGCAAAACCGTGACAAGTGCCCAATGCAGGTTATGCCACACGGCAAATCTCAGTACCAGTCACAAAAGTTGATACGCAACTGCCTCGTTTATGCAGGCGTAGCGCTAAACAAATGCCCTGGAGTAGTACAAACTGTCCACAGTCGGAGACGGTCCCATCTTCGGGGATCAAGCAGTCCAAGAAGACCGCCTGACCTTTGGAGATGGGGCCGATAGGTTGTCCCTAAACGTCGGTAACTACCGATTTGCGCTGCGTAACATCACAGAAAAGCGAAGCTCTCATTTACACAGCGGCGGAAACCTGAAATCACGTGCAAAAGTATGCTGATAAGACGTTAAACCGCTGTATGTGTAGTGTATATGAAGCGTGCAACGTCGATGGTACCAAAAACAATATCAAGAAACATTTCGCGCTCCACATCACAGACAGACACCGGACGAAACATACAGTTACAGTTTAATATCAATATCTGATTTCAATCTAACTTTAATTTTCAATTTCAACCAATGTAAATCTGAGCTAGCATGATATATGACGAGCAATGCGGTAAGCGATACGAGCGCTCGCCTGATGGCGACACAGCCGTAGCGAAACGCGCAGCTTAACAGCATTAAATGAATACTGTAATCGACTGAAATATATGGTGCTGTCTAACTGCTGCTTTGTCTGATGTGGTTTACCACGTGGGACTGTCTGGAGGTTACAGCTGTGGTGAGTTATTTTACGGCGTCATATGTCAGACCATACAGCGTCGATGATAGGGCAATTGGTGAACGATGAACTGGAAAAGATTTGGAAGGAAGCAGTAGTGTCCTGATCGATGTACTATGCTGTTATAGCTCAAGCCACACAAATCTGCCGCAGCGCGGAAAATTGCAATCGGTCAGGACCCTTCACTGCTCGCACTGTCACTCTTCCATCACAATAACTTTACATCATTCATTTTGCTTCTAGCCACGACACTGTTAACGCTGATGAGTAGTGTCCATGTCTGGGAAGTCTTTTTCACCACGTCATGCCAACGTGGCAACGTTGCTTTAAAGGAAGGGTCTGTGCATAGCCCGGCTACAATGCGCTGTTGCCAACTCGAAATAAACTCCAAGGAAGCTGCGTTCCGCACGTAAATACATGTCAACGATGTGACCGTTGGGCAAACTTGAGGCAGACTGACCATATGGCAAACACGGTGCCTGAGTCCCCTTCCCTTTACAGTCAAGCCCCCTGTCGAATGCAGATTTTTCTACAAGCAATTGATCCTAGATTTCAGTGACTTCTAGCTGTACACAATGAGAAGTTTTCACCATCGCTAGTAGCGTCGTCAATATCGCGCGCCCTGCATGTCTGTTACTTTCTCTCGCGCATGTCACGGCAGACTTACGTGGTGACCCGCATATTTCACTGTAAACTCTGAGGAATACCACGAAAAACCTTGGGATAGCCGACGGTCCGGCCAAGATTCGGACACGTAACGTTTAAAAGCACAATGTTAGGTTGTTAAATGCATAAGCATCCTCCATAAAGACCTACAGGAGACTCGGGTATAAAGTCCAACGCATTTCAGAAGAACCTGGCATTATGTGAAGGTAAGCTGTCGACTATATCTGGCCGCTTTACCCACAGGGAAGTGTCCATGATATCACTTTCATGGAGGGAGCGGGCCCCTGGACCCCATGCTGGCGAAGAGGAAGACCCCCGCATCTTCGTTCACACGCAATTCAACACAAATTATATGACAGCAATTAGAATGAAGGGCAAACGGGTGTGTAACGAAGTTTATCAGCCAGAAACTCTTGTTGCTACACACGGAACGTGCTGAAACTTAGTTCATTGCTGCAGGCACGTGATGCCACCAGCAAAGCAGTAATGGGTCCTAGTTCCAAACAAAACAAATAAACTACAAACAGTAAGAGCAAAAAAGAAACGGAACCTTAGAAAGGAAAGTTAAAAGAGAGGCAAAACATACAAGCTAGAGAGATGGGCGGGTCCGAGACTGCGACATGGAGCTGTTAGTCGGAATGTCATCCATCTAATGTTAGAAGATGTGGCCAATCTCATGAAATCTCATTCTTGCCTCCTGCAAAGGATCCACAAGTTGACTACGAAAACAGGTTTGTCGTGTTCGAATCTCGTTCCATCAACCAGCAATACCAAGGAGTTTCGTCATTCATCTCAGTGCCCTCAAATGGGCCACGGCCGTCTCCTTCGAAAACCTTATGCACTCACATTTCATTAAAAAATCCTTCCATGCCATTCCAGGCTATATACATTGCAAATGAAGACACCGTAGTCAATAACCTATCACTCATAACCAACCTGCTATTTCTCACCCGAAGGCGGACAGTATTTCAACACCATCGTCAAATTACCCACTCAACAAATCACAGTGGGGATCAGAGTGGCAAAACGAAATGGTCCTCACAGAAATTCAACTTACAGATTTAGGCTTATTTAATCGTGTAAATCTCAGTGGTATCTGTTAATACCACCAACTGCAACATTGTACTTTGTACACTGTACTTTGCTGTACCGTATGATTGTCACAACAGCGATTGTTTCCCTAAGGAATACCTGAACTTTTATATACAGAGTGTCTGAATAATATGTATATCCAAAAAGACAAAAATTGTATCTCGAAATCTGTTCCTGAACAGACGTCCGGTTTGCACCATGACAAAGGACAAGTCTCAAAGTATTTTTTCTGGCTACTGCCTACCTTAATACCTTTCACAAGGTGGGCACCTCTGGTGGCAGACAAATATCCAGACGGTATTCGACCTCTGTCTACCTGTCTAGAAGCATGTTGTGCGTTTCCGTAGCCACAGCGTCCCTCATGCGGGCTTTAAACTGCTAAAGATCGTTGTTTTTGACCTGGCAGAGGTGAGAAATCACTTTAATCACACGATACCTGGCGGGTGGATCGGCAGACGATCGCCACTGCCTGGCCTCCTAGATCACCCGACTTAACGCCACTCGAATTTTTCCCATACGGTTATGTGAAGAAACCTAACTACCAGGCCCGAAACAACGATCCTTCAGCAGCTGAAAGCCCGCGCAAGGGACGCTGTGGCTACGGTAACCCACAACATGCTTCAAAACACCTGGACAGAGGTCGAATATCGTCTGAAAATTTGTCATGCCACCAGGGGTGACCACCTGAAATATACCAAGGTAGGTAATAAGAAAAAAGATTTCAGTTTCCCCTTGCATCTAATGGTGCAAACCGGACGTCTGCATAGTAACAGATTTCGACACACAAATTTTCCTTTTCAAAATCGAATGCATCATCCGGACACTCTGTGTGACTGAGATGAACGTCTGCAAAGATCCGCGTGGGATTTGTGGCGGACAACGAGGCACTGGGACAGGTTTTTTCTCTGCATACTCGTTTCCCCGTCAGTATCACACCACAAATGCCCCATAATCATCCCCATCTTCAAAGTTACTCTTAACAGAAATGCATGCGGTCCTTCACTACGATATATTTATCTTTCCGAGTTCCATCTAAAAACTTGATTAAAACATACAAAACGACAACTTTACAGACTATTGTGTGTCGAGCTCTCACCCGGCAAGAGCACTGACTGAGCGTGTCTGAGACCAAAGCGTCGATAACTTCAGGAAGATCGAGGAAATTGCATCATAAGAATCTTCACACTCAGTACTTCCTCGCTTAATATTGTTGGCGTAATTAAATCATTATGGGACAGACGGGACATTACAGCACAAAAAGTGAGATAAGAAATGCACACAAAATTTTAGTCGGAAAACCACAAGGGTGCAAACCACTTTGGAAACATCAAACGACATCGACGTACAGACCCATAATATGAACCGTATGAAGACCAAAAAATTAGTTTGCACTATACACTAAGTTCCTGCCTCACAGTGAACACTGTGTTTCGAATAAAAATCGGTTAATGCTGTTTACTATAAGAATTATACGCAACATACAGACCGTATCTTCATCGCTCAACCGAGCACGGTAGCGCTATCACACAGAAGACTACATCCGCCGCTATATACCGTGACAGCTGCGGTGCTGAGGATAGCAATAAAATATGCGCCCTGTATATACACCGTGTGGACAAAATTGGAATTGTTTGAGTGTTAAACCTGGTGATACATAAGGTAATCACTGGGCTTTAAAGGGTTAACTACAGAAGCAGGGTGCGTGGGCTGCATTCAATTATCTAAGCACAAAGGCGGGGCTTTCTGAACACAATAATGGAGTTTCAGGTTACATAAAGAGCGAGGAATTTCTAGGTCAACTGAGTTACTATCAACTTTAAAAGAAAGATCCTGCAGTACTGAATTACTTAAGAAATGCAAAATTCAGCTCCATACACATTTCGTTACCCTCTGTACAAACATAATCGATATGACTGTGGATGGGGGTCCGTACACAGATCGCGAAATGGGATACTGCGATCACCAGACCCATGCCGGTAGCAGCTACTAATGCCCACGTTGCAATAACACAGAAACAGCAGAAATTTACATTTGTCTTCCAAGTCTCGACATTTGGACGCAACAACAGAGTTCAATGAGAGACGAGAGAGAAGAAAGAAGAATCAGAAGGAACACGCACTAAGAAAATAAAACGATGTAAAAACTATATATCGTAAAAGATATATAAAAAATTAAAAGACTAAAGAGGAGTTAAAAAATAAGAAATAAATATCAGGAGCCGCCACTGGCTGCCATGACAACATAGAGAAAAAGTGACATAAGACGTATATGTCATTAACGAAAACCTTCCTTATAAATACTTTCAGTCTCTAGCCAAAGTCAACGACATCTTTTGAAACTAAGTCATAATGATGAAATAAATTACGGAAACAGTGCTGCTTGGCTAAACGACAAGTCGATTGCAACACGAACTTAAGTGCTGCGATAACTTAACGAGACGCAGATCTTGCAGCACGCATGTGTTCCAGATGCGTCTTTCGCTAGTTTAGCACGCCTCATTAGTACCTATGTCCGTTTTCAGCAATTACAAAAATAATGCTGCAAAACTTAACACACTACAATCACAATGCATTAACGGCCAGACTTAAGTTCCTTCTCTGTGTCATTGCATATGCACCAAATCGGGGGGGGTTATGTAAATTTTGGATACGCCTATTAATTTCTTGTACTGTAAGAACGTTTTCAGAAACCTGACAAAGCACTCTATACTTAAAGCAATCCCATTACAGGCCTGAACAGACCCTTAGGGTTCCAGGAGGTTGAGGCTCCCAGATTTCTAGACAATCGGCACATGAAGGTGGTAAGGTTGTCAGCCCTACGCACCGGCCGCCTTTACCCCCCAGGAAAGAGTCCTGGTACTCATTTCTGTTAGAGGCTGAGTCGACCCCAGGGCCATAGTGCGACCGAATCGATTACGTCAATGAAAAACTCCAGTGACACCATCGGGAATCGAACCCGCGACGTTCCCTCTTGTAGCGCAGTGCCTCAACCAACTGCGCCACCGCGTGCCCCTCGCACTCTATACTTGCTTAGTTTAAAGTACCGGTAATGTCTATAGTGGATTAATACGAACCCAAACCAAATTCCAATAGTTTCGGTGTAGATACCCAACACGAAATGGCAAAGAAATTTTCAATATATATATATATATATATATATATATATATATATATATATATAACCGAGGAGTATGATATTGTTAGGAATTAACTGATACCACATATTTCACGCTGTATACGAGGTGTCGCATACAGCGTGAAATATGTGGTATCAGTTAATTCCTAACAATATCATACTCCTCGGTTAGAACTGGCACTAGTTTATAACAACACAAATTATGCAGTCCCTTTCATACTGTTATAACCGAGTTCCAGTGTATATAACGCAACGGTAGGGACTGAATAAACTGTGTCGTTATGAACGACTGAATGTATGATATAAGGAATTCACTGGTACCACATAATATTTTGTGCTGTATACGAGGTGTCGCATAAGCCGATGTCGTGACTGCTGCATTTAAGAAGCAGTGAGAACCTCCCCACTACAAGGTTACTGTATGTAGTTCAAACATACAAAATACAGGATAACATTATTACGGCAATTTCTCTGACCTCAGCCGGACATAACAGCTACCTTCCACTGGTTTTAACGCTACTAAGACACAAGCTTTGTAAGCCCCAAAATGCCTCATTTCTTCTTCTCTATCACATTTCAGCTAGTAATGCGGATTTCGAAGCAAAAAGATGTTAAGATCGCCTACATGTGAAATCCCGTCTAAAGACAAAACGTACCTTTATAGAGGCAACTCTGGATTTCCAAAACGTTATAGCGGCAACTCTGGATTTACATCTGTGGAGTTCTCTTCTGTACAATAAAATCGTAATAATGCTTTGTGAGGTTACGGATAATAAAAGTGTACGTGCTGGTTAGAGGTGGTACTTAAATCTGCGGACAGGTGGATCTGCCAGTATCGTTATTATCAGACTTCCATGAAAAATCATTTCTTCTATAAGCTTCCTGAAAGCCATGTTTTGTACTCTTCATTACCAAGACATTAAGGTAACACAAACATGAGTGGATATTATGGTAATTCCTCCAAAGCCGTGCCATTGCTCAGACGGTTAGTCGCCGGCCTCCCACCGCGGAGGGTTGGGTTCGATCCCGGGTCAGTCCACGTGGGATTTGTGATGGACAAAGTGGCACTGGGACAGGTTTTCCCCCCCGAGTACTTCGGGTTTCCCCTAAGTTTCATTCCAACGGTGCTCCATTACTCCGAAAAACGAAAAAAAAACTGATCATCTTCGTCACTGGGTTGCACAACAAGCCCTAAAGCTGCGGTGCGTCAGTAGCATCTGCTGCGGGGCCCTTCACAAAAAAGAAAACTCCAAAACGTCGGTAACTATTCACCGTCAACATAGCGTCGTATCGCGTAAGACTTAATCTTCATCAACGCCGGTATCGTAACCTCAAATTTCGCCCTATTAGCATAACTGAGCAATGAGTACGACTCAAACAGCGTATAGGCCTACTAGTATTCGATCAGGGTTCGACATCCCTGCGTCAGTCACCGATCCCACGGAAGGTGAAGAAACAAAACGCAGTAAAGGTGAGAAAAGGAAATGGAAGACGGGACAGAAGGGAAGGGGAAAAAAAAGTAAACCCACATTATAGGGTGGGGGGAGCCCTGGCGGGGGGAGAGAGCCCCCGGCAGAGTTCGTGAGCGAGGCTAGTACAGGCGGGGCTCCTGATATTACATAACAAAATTACGATCGTGTTGAAACCGAGCCGTGCTCTATGCGGTAACTGCACTGTGCATCAGCACTTACGGGTCACCAAGCTGCACGTCAACTCAGAGACATGTTATCGAACCACGACAACACTCCTCCAACTGTTTCAACTGTTAGAAGACACACGACTCGATAAATTAACAAGACTGAAAATGCATTTATTTACACCAGAACAACGAGGCGCTTTCGGAACTTTGCATCCTGGACACCTCTCAGCTGGTCATGCCTTTTTAGCCACTGGGGTCACACTATGTTGTTCACAACCGCAGATATGTTACATAATGTTATTACTTTCATTCGGAGCTGTTACTAACTTCTCTGAAGTACTTATTATTTATATGTCTAGGTTGATTCCATCTGTATTAAATTTATTGGCCACACATGACCTCAAAATTTCAGACCGCAGAAATATTTTGTAATTACTGACTTACAAACAATATTTCGTACACAATTTGTAGGTACGAAAATTCATATTCACAGATATCAATAAATATAGAATATTATAAGTGTCCTTTCGCATTTTCTTTATATATGCATCACGTAAATCGTAAGAAGAAGAAAATCAATAGCGTCATAGGAACGTGACGTAACAACATGAAGACAGCGTCACTTGATTATGTCACACCAGAACAAATCGCATCTACGTGGCGCCATATTACGTAATTGTAATCCAGTGAAAAAACAATAAATATTAAACACTACAGCGGTGTGCGTATGTTTGCCCTAATTACCTGGCACAAAAATCACATCTACGAGGCGCCATACTGTCTGCAGACCGTCAGTGACTTCGTGTACCTTTCTAGTAAAGGGCGAGATATAATAAAGAACGTAGTAGGTCTTCATGTGAAGCGTCATTTTACGCCCGATTTTAACCAAACTTGAATTTGGCCAAACAGAATTTAGTTAATCAGAAGTTTAATCAATTCAATCACAATTTATTTCCAAAACGAGGTCCCCTACATGTTTCGGCTAGTATTTAGACATCAGAAGGCTAACTATAAAAAAAACAGGAAAAAATGTTCCCATGTCGTTGTTCAGCCTGATGATGGCTAAATACTAGCCGAAACATGTAGCTGACCTCATTTTGGAAACAAATCGTTGTGTGTAAGTTTATTATACTTCTGATTTTATCGAAAATACAACGGGGATGAATCACCTTAAGAATCAACTAAAAATTCACAATGCCAAACTTCACGAAAATCCGTCCGGTGGGAGATTAGACGTTGGATGCTAACAAACACATACAACGGAACTAACAGCTGGATTTCCAAATTTCGCGAACGCGACGAAGTACATACTCGCGGCATACACGTTTAAAACTCAACGGAAATTCCTGATATATCCCATCTCTAGCCACTGTCTCGACAGACAACCTTGTCACTGCTCCAAGCCTCAGCATGTGTAAACGGAACAGGTTTTCGCAAAGACGAATCTCTGAACTGGTACGATCGGACAGGGAACGAAGAATTAATTTCACTCGCCCCAAGGTCTGAGACATACCAGCTAGCGCTGACTGCCAAAGATCCTTCTCCAGTCCATCATTCGAGTAAGACGACGCGTACTGCTGCATCCTCTTTCTTAGGTCCACAGCCTTTTCTTAGCCAACTTTTTGTAGTCACGTTGGTGCATGTGTAACAAATGCGACAATGAAAACTAGAGCTTTCCTGCTCTATAGCCAAACAAAGGTGCACACTTTGACCAACTTTTCACGCTTATCTTCGCTACCACCGGAAGAAATCAGGCTACAGGCTTGTCGCTAATATTTGTAGCTCGGACCAACACAACAAGCAATGATCTGACAAGTTTAGCACTTGCTACAACCTCACACCGACAAGGCTGGTGCAGAAACAACAGCCTACGTTGTATTCTGTAGACACCCCGGGTCGATTTTCGGCTGTCCTACTGGCTACCTTCATCAGGTCTTGCATGGTTTTCCCTGACTCTCAAGACTCATGTGTTGGTAGTACACTTTTAAATGGGTCCCGACCGACTACTTCAAAATCACTACATCGTCTATCTCATTCGTTACTTAACCTCTTCACTGAGTTAGTGTCTAAAAAGTTTCCAACCGTTTAATGACTTTAAAAAGAGCATTACAAAGTTATTCCGTTTTCCGATATGTTTTTGTGGTGACCACCACCACCATGAGGGAAATGTCACAGACAGTTCTAAGCTGGAACAACGCTGCTATAGAACTGTCTGTGACCTTTCCCTGATGACGGCCGTGACCACCACCGAAACATGTCGGAAAATGGAATAACTTTGTCATACCCTTTTCAAATCATTAAACGGTGCATTACTGTTGGAATATTTTTAAACAGTAACTCAACAATACAGATGCACGGTATAAACAAAACAGCAATGTGAAGTTTAACCTCTTCATGACTATTGCATGCAACAGACACACAATGGACACCCCCTGAAAGGCAAAGAGAAGGGCGCGAGAACTGAAGGGTAGGAAGTAATAGTGAGAGAAGTAAATTGCGCGATTACATTTACTGATGGGGCGGAGGGGTGGCAACCCTGCTAGTGACCGAGCAAAGAACGAAAGCTCGTCTCTGGTATGCTAATCACACCTACAGCGAGCGGTATCAGTGCACAGCTCGAGGAACGGCATCCAGGGCAGATGGCTCCATCATCGTCTGCGGATTTGGATGGAGATTCATAAAAGCTGGAAGGCGAATTTTAGTCAGCGTCGATCAACATTTTGCGAATTATCTTCCATACCCGTTTCAGTACACAAATAAGATATCGATCTGCGCTCTTCTGGGATATTACGCGGCGTCGTATGGTAATTGTTTACAGACGTTTCGGGACAACGTATCGGTCCCATCTTCATCGGACTCTTGACCCGTGAAGATGGGACCGATACGTTGTCCCGAAACGTCGGTAAACAATTACCACACGACGCCGCGTAATATCCCAGAAGAGCGCAGATGTCATCAACATCGCGACGGAAGCCTGAAATTAAATAAGATATCAGCACTAAGAATTTTAAGGATATTTAAGTTTTATTAACGACCTTCCATACTGGTCTAGTAGAATGTGATGCAGTCTAGTCTTTTAGGTAAGTACCTAAGTTTCGGAGAAAACTGCTGACACCATCTTCAGGGCAAAACAGTACCGGTATGACGCGCCGTTATATAAGATAGGACAAAAATTCGGTCAAGAGCGAACGAATGCGAGCGATTTGAACGCCAAAGGACCGCGCTTGTAGACCGGAGGATACAAATGTAAAAAATAAAGAGCTAATACGCTAAATTAAATTACATTTACATTAATATACACATGTACTGCCAAACATGAAACGCACAACAAAAGTGGTGGAGTGGAAAGGATGCAAGGCGACTAAAGAGGATTATAAAGAAACAAATGTGGGAAAGAACGAGGACTCTGAAAAGGGTGGTTTGCATTTGGCCCCAACATCGGCCAAGTTAGACAGACCACAAACTACACCTTAGTGGCTTATTATTCTATGCTGTAGCTATAAAGACAGATACCTTCGAAACGTCAGTACATACCTACATGATGTTGCATTAAAAAAAAAAAAGTAATCTGCATAACGACCACTGTGCGGAACTCAAATCTAATCCACGTTTGTTAAATGTTACGAACTTGTGGAATGTTATGCCAAGTGCCTCAAACCGGATCGGATGAAGTGACCGAAGGCAATAAAACCAGTCCACTGCGATTTTATTGGTTTACAAACACCTGCATATCTGGGCTCGAATCCCATACTATCACTGCACGGGTGTCCACAGCGTGTCAGAAACCAGAGCCAGCTAATAGAATAGGACGAAAAATGAAACTGATCGAAAATGAGATAACAGAAAACCACAGACCAGATAAACACCTGAACTTAAACTGTATCAGCACTAAGGCGGCAGCAAAGACGCTGCACATACAAACACGTGGAAGGAATCAGATTTAAAACGATATCAAAAAATTAATGCATAAACAATTAAACACAAGTGATATATCTGACAAAGGAGAATAAAGTACAAAACAAAGTAAAAATTTGTGCAAACCGGGCAACGACATGAAGGGAACAAACGGACGACAAAAGAGGAAAGTGGAAGACAAAGAAACAAGAATACCGTCAAAAAGATAAAAAAAAAAACACGGAAGAGCAAACAAAGCGACGGAAATAAATGGGGAGGTCATGCTGAACCAAAGGAAATGCGCGATAAAGAGAGAATGGAGGAAAAGAGAAAAAGACGAGAAGAAGAAAAAGAGGGAAACACACAGGAAAAGACAGTCACTTGAATGTAAATTAATCCTTACTTATCAAACACCTTATTGCACATGCAACAGTGCGCGTGCGTAATTCTGTGAAATTAAGATGTTCACCGTTGGGAGTGACAGATTCCGTCACCTCACTGTAATTTGGATAAGAACATTACTGAGACACGTGTCAAAGTGAATCTACAGCGCAGTCGAAAGAGTGAGAAGGCTAGACGCTGGACGACCGTTGAACGTGGTTCGGTTCCCATCGGAGGCAAGACAAGATTCCTTTCCTCCAAGATTCCTTTCCTCCAAAAAGTTCAGACCGGTTCCGGGGGTCACCCATCCTCTTATTCAATGGGTACCAGAGGTGCTTTCCCAGAAGTTAAGGAGGTCGGGACATACAGCTGACCTCTCACTTCCATCTCGTGCCGCGGTTCAGAATGTGTGGAGCTATACCTCCACTCCATCTCCATTCTCAGCGTTGTGCTTAATTAGGCCACAAGGTAAACTTTGTTTGCCTTCAGTTCTATGCACTTATTACTACACGTATCCTATCACCCCATGTTCTGCAGTACATCACCGCCTTTTGCGCCTAACCCTACTAGACGCCTAATGCTTCACGTTTGGCCAGAAGTGTCTGGACGTATCTCAGATACCGCCTTAAACGTCTGTATCTTGCCAAACTTGTTACTCATTTAACATGAGCCTGGAATGGGGTACTGGCACTGGAAGAAAAGACAAGACAGGCAAGGTACGTCTGACGTAACAATGAGAGCGTTCGCGAAACCACTGTTGCCGTGGAAAAGCAAAAAGTATTGTATATTGAGTGTGTATCTGTAGCCTTAGTTATCCAGCATGCAAAGCGCATGCGCCGTATTATATTGTCATCTGTGACCTGTCTCGCTCTACCATATTTTTCCACACTACCTATTAAACGGCACGATTCTCAGAAAAGAATTATTAAAGATAAAATATGTGTTTTGATTTTCTCCACACTTTTGTCTGAAACACTTATTCTAAGAAGAATTCAGCGAGATGTTATCATAAATGTAAAGTACCAGTTATTCGTGTCAGATTTTAATGAAACTTAAATTTTCTCGACGGATTTTCGAAAACAAATTTAATGAACATCCGTCCAGTGGTAGCGGACGGACGGAAAGACAGACAGCCATGATGAAGCTAACAGTCGCTTTTCGCAATTTTGCGAACGAGCTATAAATTGCAGGAAATCTTATCCTTGCTCACATAAATTAAGGAAACTTGACATACAGCTTCACTGCTGTAGGCACACAAGCAGAGAGCACAAAACGCGATTGTTAAAGGAAATATAAACTTCACCGTGTTCCCGCAACAAGAATACCTGGAATTAGAGCAGGTACAAAAGAAAGCAACGAAACAAGAGGCATAAATAAACAGGGATAGAAAAGGATGAGTTACACAAAGTTAACAAAATGAGAAGGGGAGAAAACGAAGTAAAAAAAAAAAAGTGCGACGTTATTAAAATAACAATAGTACCATCAACATGGGAGCATTCTCTTCGAAGGTTAGTAAATATCCAGCTTCAAAGATTCTGTCAAATCAATGACCTTCGAAATCGAGGTCGAAAATAATATATAAGAACGTCGGCCAGCACGGATTAAATAAGACACAATCGATCGGAAAACAAGAAGAAGCTATAATTACTTTAAAGGATCGATATACTCACCATGCCATTATCCATGGTGCCATAGGGCGACTGGAAGCCTGCCTTCTCTGAAACACAAAACACCAGTCACATTACAACACGTCTTAATCAGACAGGCACACTTATCCCTAACGGTCTGCAACCAGAAGTTAGTAGTCCACTGAGTATTAAGCCGAAACATGTTACACACCTTAGACAATTAAAAGGTCGAAAAGAAATTGTGGTTGACGAATATACACCTTTTTTGTTTTGTTATAAAACACAATGGGATCATCCAGCTTCAGAATAACTTCTTATAAAACTAAGTCATTCAGCTCAGAAGGCAATTTTCTGTTTCACAGAGCCCGAAGGTTCAGTACCATGGTCACAAAGCCCGCCAATGGACCCTACATCCCAACCATACTCAACTCCCAGAGGGCCGGGATAGCGTACTCGATGTAGCGACTCGCTAAGGGCTGGACCGTCTGGAGATCGAATCCCGGTGGGGGCGAGATTTTCCGCACCCGTCCAGACCGGCCCTGGGGCCCATCCAGCCTCCTGTACAATGGGTAAAGCTGCCGAGGCGTGGCGTTGACCACCCACCCCATCTAGCGCCGAGGTTAAAGAAAGAGCAAAGCTGTACCTCTACTCCCCCTCTGGGCCTTCATGGCCTGTTCTAGGGTGAACGTGACCATTACCTTTTTAACTCAACTCCCAACTGTGCGCTCTTCCCTACAGATTCTGCGTTCAAGCCTGCGCATACATTTCGAATTTCTCACAATCCAAGTCCCCTCAGTTTTACGACCCGAACAATGTTTGACGATAAGCCTACATTGTGAACCTCCTCGTGCAAATATATATATATATATATATATATTTACTTTCACATTTAAAATCACAAGAACTGCTCAAATTTCTATCAGAAAACTGCAGGAAGGGTTACATGAAATCGAAGAACACTGACGAACTACCCATTAACTAGGTGCAACCTTGTCGTTTGGCAATATCTCCTCCACACACGTGGTCCTGTTACATTTAAATGTACCAGGTTTCGAAAGATAACAATGAGGACAATGTTAAACACAGTAGGCGTACACCATTGTACCTAACCATAAACAGTCTTTCACTTTGTACACTACGACTGTCACCTAGATAAGCCTACAGCTTATACACAGCGATGGCGGCGTCATTGCAACAGTGTTACCATAATGCAAAATTAAACTTTCGTTAACAACAAAAATATGAATGCATGTTTTTCTCCTACTAAATACTGACACCTTCTTAGGTGTCGTCCTACAGTTTTAAAATTACACGATTCAAAATGACAGAACCCATCTTTATTTAGCTATAAACTGCACAAGGTGTCCGACAGATCTGACCGTATCCAACTTGAAAACATTCCGGAGAACAAAGAAAAGCGCTTATCGCACCTGACACCTCCCGAATTCAATACTTTCACCAGTCTAATATTTCCGTCAGCTGAAACGCACCATAACCTGAATATTAGTCGCTAATAGGAACAGTGCCAAGTTAATTTGATTGGCGCCTTATTTGGATTGTCAGTCACCATTCTAGTTCCCACGTTTCAGAAAACAGGCACGGTAATTGTGCACGGGTCCTTTCAACCCCCGGGCACGACATGTGCCCGTTCACAGTGTTTTGTTTCCTGGCTTTCTGAAGTTCTATGCCATGACTGCATCATATTCGGGTGCAAATTTTGTCAAAATAAACATGAAAATAAATTAAACTTCCATGTATGTTGTATTAGTACGACTGAGATATAACTCTGATCCATTCTGTGGCCTAGGATCCCTTCACTTTAAAAAATGAATTTGTTTAATTTTCTCATGGCTATACGAGCAGTAATGTCCATAAAGTATGCCTATACTAAGTAAACGTTACGTTCAAAGACCTTTTCACTGTAATAAACGGGAAACAAACCCTCCACACTAATAAAACCCACCACAATTTTACGGAGAATATAAATTCCACTTTACAGACTACCACACTAAAAGTCATGTAACACACAAACAGGGAATCCCGAGCAGAATTCAAAGTACATTAAAACATTTTCTAGTATATAATAATAATAATATTATTATTATTGTGTTGTGTTTGTGTTTTTGTGTCGATCCCAGTGGCCGCGCGGTCTAAGGCGTGGGTCTGCTGTCGCTTGTTTACTGGGATTGTGGGCTCGAATACCGCCGCAGGCATGGATGTCTGTCTCTTGTGAGTGTTGTGTGTTGTCAGGTAGAGGTCTCTGCAACGGGCCGATCACTCGTCCGGAGTGTGGTGTGTCTTACTGTGATCGTGAAGCCTCAATCATGAGGAGGATCTGGCCCACTAAGGACTGTTACGTCATGGGGAAAAAATCGTGTTTTTTTGTGCTGTTAAGTCTGCACGTTAATAGATACATATTGAATAGCGTTAAAATGAATTATTTTGTTTATGAGGAACGGTTGTGAACACGTTAAATCTGCTGTATGTACAGTAACCCTCGCCCAGAGCGGTTTTGACGATTCGCGGTTAAAAATAATTCAGATATGAGGAAAAACTGCCGAAAGCTGAAAACTATAAACTCACACCGATAAACGTGGGCGGTTATTCAGCTATCCTCCATAAAAGCCGTAGGCATCACCTGCCCAAGCACTGTGTAAAGGTTTAATGTTAAAAAATTAATGTATTTTAAGCAATGGCAAGCAGGGGTCCATAAACGACAGCGTTCACGTAACCCTCTTTTTCCCCCCTAAAATATTTTCGCTACGCAGTTTTGCCCCCAACACGTTGTAATTAACTCCCCATAACCCCGCGTTGGACGAAGGATCATTGTAACCTCAAAGGCTCACATTGTTGTCACGATTGTAACTGCACAATTACAAACAATATTTCATACATATTGGGTAAGTGCGTTTACGATCTACCTACGTGCCAACTTTTCAATGCCTAGTTCAAATAGCTCATAGTTACCGCCATCAAACCAAAACTTAAGGTTCATATATCTCTAAGATCTACCACCCTACGTCGCACATCATTTCAAGAACCAAAAGGAAGTGACGCTACCGTCTCACAGTCCGCGCGTCGCCATTTTCTTCTTACCGATAGTATAAAATTAAAACATACGGCGCTGCGGTGTCCTCCAATGGCACGATGTTCGAACCCCGTTTTATAAAAATCGACCGAATGGCTCAAAATTTAAAAGAAGGTTCACAAAGGCACACATGCCATGTGATCTCATACGCCAATAAATGAAAAGTTAAGGTGTGTGTGTGCCTGAACTTGCATGAACCTGGGCCCTACGAGGAGTAAGTGGTCAGCCTCATGCTTTGGCCGTTTTGTACAAAAAAAAAATAACTATCAATCCCTAATGACCTGACAGTCGGTGGGCCCCTGAGCCAGCAAGAATTTGTGAACAGAAAAAATTTGAACCCTCTCGCGAATCAAATCCCGGTGGCGACACTTCCCTGACTTGTTTCGAAGTTTCAGAAATAAATAGCGTGTATGTTACATCAAAATGGAGAAATCAACGAAACAGGTGCCGGTACGAACGCTGTAACACAAGAATCCTGCCCAGCAAAAGATGAAACAATTTATTATGCTCGTTCCCGTCACGTACACACACACACACACACACACACACACACAGAATAATTCGAAAAGGTAACACATTCACATGTTTATAATGACGTGACGCATATCAATTGTTAGGTAACAAACTGTGACAGTTTCCCTAACAACTGATACACAACACGCCATTATAGGCTCAATAGTTACGTTATTACAAAAACGTGAAAGTGTTGCCTTCTTTTTCAAATTACCCCGTATACATTACGCAACTGAAATTTCAGTTGCCGGCTGGTTCGACGAATGTTTGGCTGATATTCTTGTTTCCAGAGACGGACTTTTGTGAATACACCACGATAAATTATCTACAGAGCAAGCCAATGCAAATGTCTGACAATGCGGAAATCGACTATTAGAGTAACAAAAGAAAGCGGTCACTGTAAAAATAAAGCAGTCTGCTAATGCAGGCCTACGTGTTGTTCAGTCCTATTAAATAACAGCGGAATAAATACAAATGATTTCAAAGCATTCATCTTCTAGCGGGCTAAAGTGAGACAATTCAGTTGAAAAAGTAACTTGTACAAGGATGATTACTTACGAGATCCTTACTTGTAGCAATTCAATCATCAGATTGTACTACCACATAAATCGAGACTTCCAATCGATGAATCATATTCTGAACCCAAACCGTAAGCCCTAAACCAGGGGTGTCCAACCCCCGGCCGGGGCAGGTTGTACTATGCGGCAAGCGGTCACATTTGTACATTATGTACATACTGCAAAAATTACACAACAATTTAGGCAGGTATACCAGTTATTGCGATTTTTTAAACGTGCGACCCGCGAACCAACCCACAATACGGTTGTGACCATTTGTCAAAAAAAGAAAATTTGGGCGCTCACCTATGAACAATAGTAAATGTACTATAAATGTACGCAAATTTACAAACCAAAAAAAGACATACAAATACTGCAACAGGATTAAATCAGGGGTGCACAAATCCCAGGCGCCAGTTCGCCTGGGCGAGTAAATTTATTACGGTGGCGCCTAATATTTGGCGGTCTCGGTACGGAACTTGCTTCAAGTCTCACCCTTCTGGAGTCAGAATTGTGAGGTAGGTCTTAGATTTTTGTGGAAAATATGTGGACCCCTGGAATAGATACGAATACAGTAACCCCTCGCCCAACACATCTTTGCCCAGCGCCGTTCTGAGTATAAGCAGTTGACAATAATTACATATATGGTAAAAACGTTTTTGCTAGCCGCTGAAAAATTTTAACACACGCGGATAAACAGGGACCGTTACCCAACCGCCACGGAAGCTGGCAGCATAAGCTATCCAAGCGCTGTGTAATTTTTCCATATTGTTCACACCGTGCATTGTCACTAATCAAAACACACAATACTCAAACCAACAAAATGCACTCTTATTATTTTTAGATGTTCTATATAACAATACCTGTTAATTAATCCAACATGCTTCGATCCTTAATGGGATCATCATCAGGGATTCGTGTTAAAGTAAGAATTGCACAAACAGAATAACAATATATGTACACGTTAAAAAGATATAAAATGTATAAATGATCAGTTAAACTGTAAATGTTTTGTGTCCAGAAATGTATGTATTTTAAACGATGGCGGGGGCCATAAGCGACCGCGTTCACGTAACCCTCTCTTTCCCCATTTGCGCAACGCGGTTTTGCCCAACACGCCGTGGTCACTTCCCCCAAAACCCCGCGCTGGAAAAGTGATCACTGTACTGGCAAAATCGCATTCATCCACATTATATACCGTTCACGCAGTGGACAATTAGACATCTCACTACGACGACTTGATTTCAATTAATGACTTGTTACACATCGGAGATAAGAACCCTTTCGCCGGGAAGCCTGACGACCATATCAGTGTATGCAAGTATTCACACAACTAAGAAAGATCTCAGACGTTTTTGGATTCTGGTGCTCTGGAACAGCGTATTAACAATAAATAAGCAGTGACACAATTCCAACATTAAAGCAACGACACCGTTAGAGCAGCTGCTGGAACTGAAAATCACAGCCACCTGCACAACATCCAGCACGTAGTGCCCCTGAAAGCAGGCAACCACCATAAATGAGCGATAAGTAAATCCATGACTCTAGGAGGCGGCCTACTGGGCGCGTTTAAAATAGGCATGCATCTCGCACGGACAGATTGTAAGATTAGTACATCTGGCGTATCAAACAAGACAGGCAATGTACGTACAACGTAACAATAAGGCGCGTTTGCGTAACCATTGTTACCGTGGTAAAGCAATAAGTATTACATATTTTGTATGTCTATAGCCTTGGTTATCCGGCATGCAAGGCGCATGCGCCATATTATACTGTTATCTGTCTGGCTCTACCATATTTTTCCACATTATCTCATAACGACAAGTATTTCGGAGGGGAAAAAAAGTTACTAATCCATTTCTCATTCTAAGAAGAACCGAGCGAGATATCATAAATGTACAGAGATCTTAAGTGTGTTTTGTTGTTTTTGTAAGTTTGTGTGCTGTGTGTTACTTTTTGTGATGTATGTTATTCTGTGTTGTTTCTTTATTTTTTTTGTTAGGCTTAGCTACTCTTTCTTTTTGTAGTATGTGTGTTTTATTGTTTTTGTAAGTTTGTGTGTTGTGTGTTACTTTTTGTGATGTATGTTATTCTGTGTTATGTGTCATTGTAGTACCACTGCCACCGGGTATAAACCCACTTGCAGTAATAAATAATATATATATATCTTCATGTAAAGTGCCCGTTATTCTCGACAGATTTTCGAAAAATATTCAAATATCAATTTTCATGAAAATCCGTCCAGTGGAAGCCGAGTTGTTCCGTGCGGGCGGCGGACGGACACAGACATGAGATCTGCGCTCGTTCTGGGATATTACGCTGCGCCGAGTGGTAATCCTTTACCGACGTTTCGGGACAATGTATCGGTCCCATCTTTAAGGGTCAAGAAATCCAAGTTCTTTTCTTCTTGGACGTCTTGACCCTTGAAGATGGGACCGATGTCGTCCCGAAACGTCCGTAAAGGATTACCACTCGGCGCTGCGTAATATCCCAAAAAGCCAGATCTCATCAACATCGCGGCGGAAGCCTGAAATCACGGACACAGACATGATGAAGCTAACAGTCGCTTTTCGCAATTTTGCGAACGCGCCTTAAAATGAGTAACGTTGTGTGCCCACGCAACATAACCTTCACTCCCGGCGTTCAGCTCAAAGAGGCTGAATCCTGCTAGCGAACCTGGCACCTTATCAGTCAATAAATTTGCTACTTTGATGGAACTCAGAGGGTCCACATTCATAGAGGCCCGCCATGGGGCCTTACACGGAATCAGCTGCGCCCAATCCCCACATTCGTGCGGTTTCCGAGTTCCAGTACAATACTGTACCAGGTCCCTCAAGTGGGCTCTTTACTGGACGCTTACCGACCATAATTTCATATACATTTTCACCTCCCACATCCCTGCTGAATGTGACTGCACCTGACTGAATCATCCTATCATAACAGGACACGAAGACACTAGGCACAATGTCGTGACGAAATAGGGGAAAATGAAAGTGGAGTTCCGCGTACCCTCTGTCTTGGCAGTAGATGGTGATGAGTGCCCAGCATCACGATTCTACCGCCTTTATCACAGTAAAGGAGCACCCAGTATCCACTGGATGGCCCCCGTAGTAGTCTGTGTGACGAGAGGAAAAATAAATTTTCTCTGCTGGAAATTGAATCTCATTTGTGCAAATGAAGTTACATAACACTAAACACGACGACAAACGTAATTAAAGCACAAACACTGAAGGTTCAGCCAAACCGGCGCCCATCCGTGGGACGTTTCGTAAGTGCAGTTGGCAAACCTCGTGATGGTCTATCAACGTCGCTTTTTCAGCCTGTACTGCTGCAATAACATCCTCTGGATAATAATGACCTCGGTGGGCCTGGCAAGTCTTACTCAAACCTACCGATCGAATAGTTTCCCGTGCAGGAGCGACTGGGATCACGAATGCACGAGGCGTAAACAAAGGTACGACTTTCTAACCTACTTTCTTCCCTGACAGGAAAAACAGGTACGCTTAAGAGTATCACCATGCTGTCTGTGTGTAAATGTAAACACCTATCCTTTCAACGCCTGAAGCAGTGTTAAGTCTACAGACTTTCAATAAATTATGTATGAATGCTACGACACAGGATACCACTTTAACATTGTTCTTCATAGTTTCCTACAATCTGTGTTAATATAACTGCGGACGCACGAACGTATGACGTTCAAGACACTAGCGACACTACCAATGTCTCGAAAAGGTTGTACTGTAACATACCTTGAGCAGGAATCAACTTAGATCAGTAGTAGCATTCCTCACAGGACATGCACCTGTGAGAAAGCACTTAAACACTATGGGCATCTTCGAAGGAGATCCGACCTGCAGATTTTGTGGGTCGGAGACTGAAACTGTGCACCATATTGTTTGTGGTTGCGAGGCACTGGCTCGACAACGTTATAAGTTCTTTGGGAAGATGTTCGCTGAACCAAGAGATATAAGCTTGGCTTCACTAAAAGACCTGTGTCTCTATATTAGTAGCACAGGGCTAATGAACCAATGCTGAAAGAAAGACTAAGGGTGAGCACAATAAGCCTAAGGCTGCGGTGCATCCGGAGCGAATGCCGACGGGCCCATAGAAAGAAGAAGAAGAACATACCTTCGTAAGACAGGCAACTCTTTTGGTAACGTACTTCGCTTTACAAGATCTAAGACAACGGTGACCGTGCGAAATTTTCATTTAACTTTCGGTCCGACAGTGATGGCTGACCACATGAAATTCTGTATTCAAACTGACTACGAACATTCTCCCACATTACGTATGAAATACGTACAGATCAGAAGCCAACAATTACAAACATGACGACAGTGCGGAGCTTTTAGGTTATGTGGACAAATATTAATAAGAGTGTGTGCGAGAGCAATACGTTCTGAAGCATAAGTAGTAATAGTAGCAAACAGGTCCGCGTTTTATGGAACCCGAAGGTTCATTACCGCACTCACAAGAGCCCGCCACCTGTCCCTATCAGTAATAGTAGCAATAATAATAATAATAATAATAATAATAATAATGATGTGATGTACATGATCACGACGACGACGATGATAATACGTATCGTATTTACACCCGCAAACAGTAAAGAGGATTACCGAAAAGGATTTAATGACAATCAATGCAGCAGTCCAACACGTTCAACCACGAGTTAAACTGTACTTAACTGTTGGATTATAAATTTACATTAGGGGCCTCAATACCTAAATATGACATTAGCAACGCAAGAATTATTGTACTGGGAGGTCTGTGCAATACGACAGCAGGGTTCGTGAGTTTTGCCCGAACTACTTGTTCCGTATTTTAAAGTCAAGTTTTGTGTCGCGTTCTTCACGTCCCCCCGGCTAGCGTCCGGTTAAGTCATGCTCATTCCCCTCCTTATTCTCTCACAACTCAGCCTAACATTCGACGCTACACGCCGACTATCTGAGCTATTGCAAAGAGTCGCCACACAATAAAATAAAACAAAAACAAAAATGAATGCCAATATCGCAAATATTTTGTGAGTTGTTTAACAACACTGTACCATCTCCAACACTTAAAACGATTCTTACGATACAAAACGATAATAGGTCAGACACAGGCTACAGCGTCGAACTGGGGGGCGGGGTGACCGTGCATGACTAAAGAGAATTAGTGACGGCGGCTTACTTAAAACATTACAATACAATCTAAATAGAGAAACTGAAGAAAACCACGGAAAAGTGGGTGTAACTCACCTTCGAAAACAGAACTGGAATCTTTCTGTCATAACCCCACGACTCCTGTTACGATAGGCTACTCGCCCGGTAGTGGCGCTGCAGCTGTACGTAGGAGGGAGGGGCATGTTGTAAAAGAGGGAGAGACTAACCTGACGTCTAAGCCCCTCCTGTGGTTGGGTTACAACAAGAAATATCCTAGAATTGAACACAGAGCCTCCAAAAGAGGAGGTAGGGCTAACCATTCAAGAGCGAACTTATTAGTTTTTAGTGATTAATTCATGGACTATTTCATGACGTTGTTTCAGCGGCGGTGATTATATAACGTCGAACAGGACTCGGGAGTTCATCACAAGCTATGAATCGGTTACGCAGGAGTGTATAATAAAGCCCTGCACCAGGTCGCCCGAACGATTAAATGTTATACTGTGGCGCCTAATATTTGTGGGTCCTCAGTGTGCAAATTACTGCATGACCTCCTTCTGGTGTCTTGAATTTTGAGTTAACTCCTGATTTTTGGGGGGGGGGGGGGAATCTGTGTACCTCTAGCTTGAGGTCTTCGTTCTTCCGGGATGTGGCGCCGCGTCCTTGGCGCCCGACATTTTCGAGACCAATAAGTTTGTCTCTAAATGTAGGCCACCAAAGACACAGTGCCACAAATGAAGACCTCAACTACACGGCTGCGGCATCCTAAAAACTCGCACAATCATTGATTATTTGATGGTAATATCACGGACAGCTGTCAGGATGGCCTAAGCCGGCCCAAATTCGAACCGCGTAAGCGCTGCACCAACCTGCTGTGTAAATAGTTTTATAAGTATCTAGCATTAGGAACAGCAGACAGACAACTACATAACACACTGTTGCACATACATGAAGGACAAAGGTTGGGTTCAGTGCACATAAAACTAACGTCACCAGACATGTAGGTCTCTAGGCGACTCGCGGCGCTGCCAACAGCGTAACACTGCTACCAGCTCGGCTTCACCATCCACTAACAGGAGTACCAACAGATGTCAAAGAAATTACAGTAAGGGGATAAAGTGACACAAGGATCACAAAGCGAAAATGTCTCGTGAAATGGCAGAAGTTGTCGCTAACCAACACCAATCCCCGGTCTAGCAGCCTCAAGCCAATCATCACAGACACAGCTATTCCGATTCAAATGGCAATAGACACTGCAATACAAATTAATCCTTTGTACACGGAAATTATTGTGAACTATATTTAAATATTCAGTTCGTGCCAAGTAGTCGGTTTGTTCTCAATCCACACACAACACATGCATGTAGAAGTTGTGAATGTTAAACCTGGTGGTACATCCAATAACCACTGGGCATTAGGGTTTTCTGAAACATTCCTGAGTCCCGCATGCTACTGCTACTAAATAAACAACAATAAGACTCGGCAAGGCTAACATCAAGATCAAGGACCTTCAGTCACTTCCATCCACCTCCCATTTGACAATGTATCTACAGGGTGATTCATACAGAAAACCCAGTCCTCGATCCTGGACTTCGCTGAGACGTTACGTCCACCGAATTTTTTCCTGTATTCCATCTGTGTCACGCGGTGTGAGCCAGTACCCAGTAGGTTCGCACAAGATATACACGCTCCTACTATGTGTACACATGCTGCAGCTACTGTATGGCAATGACTGGCGCGCGGGAAATTAAGGTTGCCGCAACCTGCCACCCACAATGACTCACGGCTGGACTCGGCATGATATGCGCGGGAATTTACATATAGCTGGAAGGTAATCAGTGCCGCCGGTCGTAATCTACAGCGACATATTTTACTTTCGTTCTAGATCGAATCCCGGTGGGGGCGAGATTTTCCGCACCCTTCCAGACCGGCCCTGGGGCCCACCCAGCCTCCTATATACAATGGGTACCGGGTCTCTTTCCCGGGGGTAAAGCGGGCGGGGCGTGGAGTTGACCACCCACTCCCATCTAGCGCCGAGGTTAAGGAAAGTGTAGAGCTATACCTCTACTCCCCCCTCTGGGCCTTCATGACCTGTTCTAGGGAGAACTTTACCTTTTATCTATATGAATAACCCGGTACCCAAAATCCATCAAGCTGTCATCAGCACATCTTGGCGTTCTAGTGGACGCCTCCAAACAGATTGCCGTACCAAAATTCTGCATACGTCATTCACTGCATCAGATGTTCGGCCTATAGTTAACAGCCTACAATTCTGCTTCCCAACAATACTAGGTGACTTGTATAACCCTGGAAGTTTTATCTGCGACATGCTCTTAACCCTCGGTGCCTGTAATATTGCGGCTGGAACTGCTATACAGGAATTAGTAATACATTATCCTGGCCCACGTCATCCGGACGCCAATGTGTTTCGACGATAGCAGCAGCGTCCCCTTGACACAAGAAGTGTACCACCCACGTCACTTGTGAATGCAGGTCGCCCACCAGCGCCAATGAAGATGTAATAACTGCAGCTGTGGAACGAGAGTCGCGGTGAAAAATCCACGAGGTACTCCTTGAAGAACAATTGCATCCATACAACTACTCGCGGAAAGCGCGTGTTTCCAGACGATCGTCTTCTACACATATTGAAACTGTAACCACTAGGCGCCCATGTCTTGATCACTTTATACCTTTCGCCATTTGACGGTGACGTGTATCTCCAAAATTAAACGTCTCAGGGCATATGCTGTATGACATTTCTGACTCTTTTATTTTTAAAGTGAAATCACACTGTGCAAAGCTTGTGCGCGAATTTCGTTCCACCCTGTATACTGCGGCTAGTCTGTATGTCGTGCAACAAGCTGAATTACGTTAGCAATACTATTAGTACATTGTGTCATCATTTCCATTTCAACTGTGGTCTTGTATTTTTAATCTATCTCAATGCAATTCAATTCACAGTTATTCCACCTGTTGCTTAATGGACTATGAGCTCTGAAAATACAACAGTGCTTGGCCTACGGTCGTTCTGATGTCGTGCAATCAATAGAACTCGATATCATGAACAGTAAAATATGTCTGCAATGGGATCCCACGCGACGTTCTTCCGTATCGAGCACAAATACGGCAACGCGTACAGAGCCTGTCCTATGCATTCATAATTACAAGAAAAACTCACAAATTCATACCACAAAGTATTACGTCAGCCATGCCAAACGTAACACACTCCATCCTTACACCAGAAATAAAGTACCCTGAAAAAAATACATCTACAATACAATGTACAATCACCATTCCGCCTAATGACTGCCCGCGAACGCTCTGGTAAAGTCTTGCACACCTGTCAATAGGCGTTCTTCGCAGAAACGTCAGCAGCTCATGTCACTTCTGTAAACATTTACCACACAGTGGCTCCTTGAACTGTGGGAACAGCTCGAAGTCCAGCGGACTATTGTGAGGACTGTTGCTCTGTAACTGAGATCGTGGCAGAGGAGACTTTCTGGTGCGTATTTTCAGGTGACAACAGAGAGCGTCTGAAATGTCTGCACCAAAAGCAATTCCCTTACATGTCTTCTTACAAAACAGTGTTGACAATAACCATGGATACGTTCGCTGCTGGTAGCAGTTTCCTGCTCCTCGTATCGTCTCGGGTTTATATGAGCAACGCGAAATCATTCTACACACTTCGTGAGGAGTGGGCGTAAAAATTGAAGGAATCACAGGAAAGTAACTTCTTACACTACGTACATCGCAGAGTTAAAATAAAATTCTGCTCTGGTCAGCATCACAAGCGTGAACATCCTTACTATCATAATCATCGTCGTTAAATCGGCACGAATTAGTCCTTACACTGCTCAAGACGGCTGAACGCAATGTACACAGAGTCACAGGACGGTCTCCTTTTGAGGTTTCGTCAGGAAAACAAATTTAAAATCACGCTATCATCTTCCACCAGGAAACATATACATGTGTATCACTAACACAGGCTTGTTTCGCGCACTCGACAGCCTAGGAGTACAAACTTCACTCTAACGTAATCGAAGCAGGCTATATTTTCCATTACGTGATATACGCTACTTACAGAAGTTCTGAAGTAATCATAACACATTGAAATATAATGACACAAGACTAAATGATATGGATGTTACAAACGATGGAAACGTCGCTGAAAAAATTAGTGACACCCCTCAATATCAAAGTTTCGAACTTCTAGGTGAAAATACTTCCGAAGCAGTACTTCCACAGCGTTGGCATCTGAAACCTGACACGCATCCATTCTGCATGCTGCATTCGAAACCATAAAACACACACGCCATTACACTGCAGGTCAGCAGTAACATTTCCGTTGCTAACGCCGCAGTCCACTTCGAACTAAAACAATGTTCTAAATACATTCATTGTAGTTAGTGGTACTTACTCATTATTTCATTACGACACTACACTTGTACGACAAATGCGACTAACCTGAATGACGTCTCCGATAAACGTTGGGACAGTACCTTAAAACAGCCCATGATCCTCTCATTTTTATTCCAATTCACCACACACAACGATCTTCCCATTCAACGCTATGTATATGTAGTTGTACAACAGTCATAAACAAACCAAGAACACTCAAAGTTCTGAAACAGCCTAACAAATAGCTAAAAACATACTAAGCGAGGGAAGACAGACACAACATCAGGAACTGAACGACTGGACTAAAGCAATGTCACGCCCCCAGTCCTCACGAGGACCCCGACCGAAGAACGTACCTGTAGCGAACCAGCTGGCTGCGTCCATCCGGTCACATTAAGACGGGCATCAAGACGACGACCGGCCGCTCATCGCCAGCCAGGCCTGCGCGCTGTTGGATTAGATTATCAACAAACACTCAGTTATGTCACCGGCAGTCCCACAACAATCACCCCCAGTTGTGGGGGAAACCCCCCACCCCCTCCCAAGCAAGTTACAGCCAACATGGAAGTACCAAAAACATCTACCACTGCAGACCCTCGCATATACCACCACACATTTATCGCAACATCCTTAAAAGATAGGCTGGTGATACACAACATGTGTTCCAACCGAAATTCACAGTGTAGAATGCAGAGCGCCTGCTTTGTGTTCGGGGAAGTCCCCGACTCAATTCTAGGCTCGGACACCACCTTCCGTCTTTCCTCCGAGGATATGCCAGGGATAGTACTCAAAGTGCGTCATGACCGCCTCCTCCCATACTACTTCCATTCATTATTGTCATCATCCTACTTACAATCACCATCGACACTTCCAAGCTACGACAGCGCCATCATTAACCATATACAAAGCACCCTTCTCTAATAACGTAACACATCGGCTGATATTCATTAAATGTTATATGAATATCATGCAACTGGACGCCTTTGTCTTCTTTCTTTTAAGATTCAAGACGTTTCGAAGGCACTACGGTCCTCCGAAAGGTCGGAAACTACTTACGCAACGAGGAAGCAATTCCAAGAAGTCAGTTTCTCTTCTTTGTCAACTGCTTCCCATTAGTATTGACACAAAAAATTCTCACAACAGGATTTTAAAATTATTCCTTCCAAGACACAGAGTTTCGAACATCCGGTGATCATGAAAACCGAGCGTCAAACAATCGTTTTTTTTTTGTCCATTTTCTGATTCCACTGGAGCAAATTCTGGTATCCCTAACATGTAATTTACAGAGGGCCCATTTTTATCTGAACAGGACTGTTAACTAGTCTACAGCATGGGGAACAGAAAATCTAAACCCCCATGAAAATGCTCCAAATTTTAAAGGCTAATGTACTCTGTCCACTGTTGGCAGTGTAGGTCCATATCGCTACAGAAGAATGGGAATTCTGAACGTTATGGGGCACCTGGAGAATTTTTCACTCCATTTTTGCAATAAATGATTTGTGACCCGAATGACCCCCTTCCCCCGCCACATAAGATTAAACACTGCCACACACACACTCATAAGATTAAACACTGCCACACACACACACTAATAATAGAGCTGTGGACATTTCAAACGCTCATTTCCTTGATCGGTATATCTCGAACCGATACTTTCGTCTATGTGGGGTCTTTGACCACCACTCTCCTTATATTGCTCTATTTGTTTTTACTTTTGGTGGGACTTATTAAGAATACGTGCACCGCATCTCTCCACAAAGTATCGCAGATCTCAAAAGTGAAATATGCAGTAACCGAAATATTAGTGACCATGTTATCAGCCAGGGTGAAAAAAAATTTCCTCGTACGTATATGTCGTGTTGATGAATTGGATGGTAGACATACCGAGCCGCCGCAAAATAACAACAGGATCAGTGAAGGACATTTACAGCACCCACACCACACCTCATAACATTCACGTAAGTGGCTGTAGTAAAGCAAAGCAATCCCATTACAGGCCTGGAAGGGCCCTTAGGGTTCCAGGAGGTTGAAGCTCCCAGATTTCTAGACAATCGGCCCATGAGGGTGGTAAGGTTGTCAGCCCTACGCACCGGCCGCCTTTACCCCCCAGGAAAGATTCCTGGTACTCATTTCTGTTAGAGGCTGAGTCGACCCCAGGACCATAGTGCGACCGAAACGATAATGTCAATAAAAAATTCCAGTAACACCATCGGGAATCGAACCCGCGACGTTCCGGCTTGTAGCGCAGTGCCTCAACCAACTGCGCCACCGCGAGTGGCTGTAGTACTGCTTTTCAAATACGATTCCTTACACAAACGCTGTGCGAAAATAATAAATACTCAGTATTTTCGTGAACATACTGTACATTACGACTGTTACGTAAATTACAGAAGGTAATCGGCGTCCAGTGTTACGTGACGTAGAAACGTGCGAGTGAACATGGTCGCGAATTCTGCCTGGAAACCGAGCGAGCTAAGTGCTAAACCCGTCTGGCTTGTATTCGAGAAGATCCCCTGTCGAATCCTGGCCGAGTATTCTCACTGATGTATTTCTCTGTTTTCTTCAGTCCCTCCGGGAAAATGTCGGGACAGTACCTTAAATTTCGTCACAACTGCTTCCTTCCACATCCTCTCCAATTCACAGGTCATTTTTATCCAATCACTCTACGTGCCTTTAAATAAACTAGGGCCGGTCTGCACTTTCTGGATTTTTCTCTACTCGGAATGTCCAGATCGGTTCTGGGGCCCATCCACCTCCTATTCAACAGGAACGGCGGGTTCATTCCCGGTGGTAAAGCGGCCGGGGAGCCATGTTGACCACTCACCGCCACCTGGTGACGAGGTTAAGAATAAGTGGAGCTATACCTCTACTCCCCCAACATGTCTTCATGGCGTGGACAGAGACAACTTTACCTTTTTACCTTTAAAAATACAAATACAAAACAAATTCGCCTAAATACTACAGAAAACCTCAGGAGCCAATTCCTTGCTGAGATTTCAACCTGGAACCTTCCTCGGCGTTGGCGGTCATGAAACATGCTTGTTGGGTCCCTGGCTCGGACTCGCTGACAGTTCAGACAGCCAACTTGGAATGTGACAATGCGCGCGGACAGCGATGCGCAGCGTGCTTGTCTTTTGTTTCGGAACAAAATTGATATTTATAGATGCGATGATGATGTGATGTGTGGGAGATGGAACTCTGAAATAATGCTGCCTTCTCGCCTCCCGCATAGCAGTCAGGGGTGTACAGACTGACCACAGTGAGTCGAGCTTATGCGACATTACACGCTCTTCATGCCGTAAAACACCATTACACGGGACACGAACATTTACATAACTTCGCTTTAGACAGGTTTCCGCTTAACGGGAGTTATTTATAGATAAATACAACTGTGGAATACGAATTCCACGCACTAATATATATTATCACCAACTCGTACACAATGTTAAAACACAATATGCAATCACTTTACACAAACCAAACACTTTGCGTAAAGTGATTGCATATTGTGTTTTAACACTGTGTACCAGTTGGTGATAATATATATTGCAATACGCACATAAACGGTATGGACAGCATAAAAGTCGTCAATGCCAAACAGGCATGGAAAAAGATATGAATACAAGAGCACAGAAAAGAAAAACTCTTAAAAACAAACAAGGCCATTTGGTTTAATGAGATCTACAAACTACACCATCTGACGCCAAAAATATATAAAATTACAATAAACAGTAGTAACCGACACAGCATCAATACAAAGAATGCAACAGTAAAATTCAAACTCAATCAAGAATTAAAATTTATTTATGTAAATAAAAAAACAAAAACTAAATGAGAAATGTATCATATCCATTTGAAATGTGCCAAGCAATGGAACGGTATTTGAGCCTATATACAAGCATCAATAGATCAAAAACTAAATTTATGATTCAAAATAGATACAAAAAACTCAATACAAAATTGGATCGACTACGTAACCTTCACAAGGGGGTTGTGTAAAGTGATTGCATATTTTTTTATATTAGTCTCACCGTGCATTTTACGATTCAATGTTTAAAAAAACCAACACAATGCACTTCACTTTCACTTTAATCTGTATTAATTAACCCCATATATGTTTTCGGTTTTACGCAAAACCATCCTCAGGGGGTTCAAAACATGCAAGACACTGTACACTTATTTAAACCTGTATTAACATTGGATGTGATATAACATAGTATTGAACCCCCTGAGGATGGTTTTGCGTAAAGCCGAAACACATATAGGGGTTAATTAATACATATTAAAGTGAATTAATACATATTAAAGTGAAAGTGAAGTGTATTTTGTTGGTTTTTTAAACATTAAATTGCATATTGTTTGTAACAGTGTACGAGTTGGTGATAATATATATTATTGTAATATCCGCACGTACACGGTATCGACAAACAAAATCCACGCATTTATGATAAAACCTATAACCAATTGACATAATGCCTACTGATATGCATACCCCGCAGAAGACGACAGTTCTACATAACATCCAACATATATCACAACATGCCCCCACTGTCACAGTACACATCAAAAGCCGGGTAGCACAATCATTTCCATACAACAATGCATGTACACCCACACTATGTCTATGCACACCCACGTTGCACAAGTCACAATCATTTCATACAACATATGCACACCACACTGCTATGCACACCCAGTAGCACAATCATTTCATACAACATATGCACACCACACTGCTATGTACACCCAGTAGCACAATCATTTCATACAACATATGCACACCACCTGCTATGCACACCCAGTAGCACAATCATTTCATACAACATATGCACACCACACTGCTATGTACACCCAGTAGCACAATCATTTCATACAACATATGCACACCACACTGCTTGCACACCCAGTAGCACAATCATTTCATACAACATATGCACACCACACTGCTATGTACACCCAGTAGCACAATCATTTCATACAACATATGCACACCACACTGCTATGTACACCCAGTAGCACAATCATTTCATACAACATATGCACACCACACTGCTATGTACACCCAGTAGCACAATCATTTCATACAACATATGCACACCACACTGCTATGTACACCCAGTAGCACAATCATTTCATACAACATATGCACACCACACTGCTATGTACACCCAGTAGCACAATCATTTCATACAACATATGCACACCACACTGCTATGTACACCCAGTAGCACAATCATTCTATAGTAACATATGGCACTACATGCGTATAACCCATACAGTAGGGACACAATCCGTTCATATAACTACACATGCACAAAGCAGCGTTATGTAGCCCACATAGCACAATCAGTTCATATAACACATACACATTACTCTCTATGTAACAGAAAGCACAAGCAGTCATATAATATATCACAGCCATGCTGCACTGTTATGTACACCCAGTAGAGAGGGACAGAGCAACAGACAGGCGTTTTTTTCAACGATGCTCCCAACTGCTAACATTATACAGGGTCGGTGGTAGATAAATAAAATATGAGTGTGGGGCATAGGTGGAATGATACTGTCAGCAGAAAACCGAAATACTCAGCAGAAAACCCCGTCCCAGTGCCACTTCCATTAAAAACCCCACATGAACTGGACTGTGATCGAACCTGGGCGTCCACGGTCGGAGGCCGTTGTCTAATCCTGGACCATGGCACGGCCTGTAACCACTAGCACTCATTTTCCTATGTAATTGTAAAAAGGTAATGTTCACCCTGGAACAGGCCACGAAGGCCCAGAGGGGAGAAGAGGTATAGCCCTTTCTCTTTCTTTAACCTCGGCGCTAGATGGGGGTGGGTGGTCAACGCCACGCCCCGGCCGCTTTACCCCGGGAATGACCCGGTACCCATTGTACAGGAGGATGGGTAGGCCCCAGGGCCGGTCTGGACGGGTGCTGAAAATCTCGCCCCCACCGGGATTCGATCCCCAGACCGTCCAGCCCGCCTATGTCATTGTAGTCTCCACATATTATGCCGTCATTCGACCCTAATTCTATCCCATTTGTGACAGAAATGTTCCGTCTTTCACAGGTGCCAAGAAGCACAAGAAAAACAACGAATATTCAAGCACATTACCGTTAACTGCTGCTCTCTTTTACTTATATTCCCTTCTGTTAAATGCAGGTTTGTGTTTAATCTATGTTAACTGTATATCATCTTGTCTTCTAAAGATGTGGGCACTTAACTGCATGCGTCCTATCTTCGATGGCTTGGCTTCACCCATTTTATCAATATCTTTCCATCTCTTCCTGTTCTCTTTAACCGTAGTATTAAGTCTCTCGCGTATTTCTGTATTGCATATTCGTATCACCTGTGACGTCTCTTTTCTTTTGCCTGTCACATCACATCAGTGCCTTAATTTGAATATGAAAATACACTTGTAAAACAGGCTGACCACTACCAATCTGACCAATTGAATCAGTAAGCAGGCAGACCTCTCCTTCCCACTCCTTAACGATTACTAAATTTCTTCACAGAAACAAAAGCCCTGTAGTGGGCATTATCGTGCACCAACACAATACGACCCGTTTTAATATTATATTCTCACCAAAAATTTCGGAAAATACTTGGGGTACGTATTCAGTCTGGGCAAATGCGGTATTTTTCAAGTTCGTAATATTCCGAGGAATATTTAGCGAATGAAATCTGTACCCCTCCGCGGGTGACAACTTCTCCGACATCTGTGCAAGGCGTGCAGCCTATACAGAGGCAACAAATGTCCCCTCCGTAAGTAAACGATTCTCAAGGTCGGACATCTTACATCCGTATTCAAATCCCACTCTTTTTCGGCAAGGTTAACGGTGACTGGCGTGTAGGTCGTGACAAAGGAATTTGGCCACAGAAATTTGTAACTTGTCAGGTAAGACCAGAATAAACCCGGTTTACCGTCTGCTCAGAATTCACAAATAAAATAAACAAATGTGAATTACTTCAAATATGACTCTCAACTTTCCTTTCCTTTTGGTACACGTCTTTCCATTCGAAAACATAAGATCATGGTACCTGGTTCATGTTTGCCCCTACAACAAATGCTGAACAAAATGACCGATTTTCAGCACACTCAGTATGAAAAGCATGCTATAACAGGTAACAGCAGCCTTCAAATTTTTCTTTCCTGCCATCAATAATACCAACATTGTGGCCTTCCGAACATGAGGTCGCACAGCATAAGTGTCACTGAATTTTGTATAACAGATTTGTAAAAAAAAATGCAACGTATGTTATAAAGTATTACTGCTCAATGTACTCGTCAACATGGCGGTCACAGGATATCTGTATTTTAATCAATGAATCACTGGAGCAGAGACATATGATATTGTGTCAACTGTCTACATCATAAACGCATCTATAAAGTGCAGCGTACCAATAAATATCCGTCAAACACAACATATATTTGATGCAGAAAGCTAAAACAGCTACATGTTTCGGCATGTAATTAAGCATTAATCAGGCTGTGAAGATTACTTGCACTGTTGTACTTTTTTTTTTCAATGGCTCGACAGCCCCTTGGGGGCTTAGGCCGCCTCATTTTTCGAGGCTTCACGATCACACACTTTTCAGACACACCACACTCGGTAGGATTCCTCTGGACGAGGGATCAGCTCGTCGCAGAGACCTCTACCTGACAACACACAACGCTCACAAGAGACAGACATCCATGCCCTAGCGACTGGGTCATCTGCGAGAACCCACAATCCCAGTAAGCGACGCGCCGAAGACCCACGCCTTAGACCGCGCGGCCACTGGAATCGGCTACTGTTGTACATTACGTCCTTTTATACAATCATGTACAGCCTGACGACGGTTTAATTAAGAACCGAAACATGTTTTTTTTTCTACATCAAATATAGGATATGTTGGGTCTGACGGATACTTACTGGTTTTCTGTATCTGAAAAGCCTATGTGGGTCGCTGTTTTTTTTTTTGTTCGATTACAGTTATAAATATGACAACAGCGCAAATAACTTGAAAGGATATATACGGATATGTTAACACTCTGATCCCGTACCAGTGGTCATTATTAAACTGGAGGCTTAGTTGTTCTTCGCCTCAATGTAGAATGTAGACACAAGCAACTGGACGTAACTAGGCATCATTAGTTGCTTCCAGAATTTAACATTCTGTAAAATTTGTGTCCGCATGACAGTGACATCCTGTGATACAGTGACTAAAATGAGAGGTACACGGACCAACAGAAGTGTCGCAGTGCATCGAAAGACGTGCTTGGAAGCAACTGTCTTTGAAGTTACATTCCAATGGTATAAGATATGGCTGAGATTTAAAGTGAGCTTCACTCTCTTCACAAGTCCACTGGTAATGATTTACGAGCTAACTGGCAAGGATTTTAATTCTGCTGTGAACAGCCGATGAAGAAAGACGTCAAAATAGATGACAATGGAAAATGTCATGTTTTCTTGTAATTTGTCCCGAACGCAACGAAAGGTACGTCTACCGGTATCACAGCTCTTATTACATGACCTGTTCACCGTTCGAATCAATATACAAAAATATTACGTTATGCGACATTTAAGGTTCTCGAAGTGGTGTTGTTGAGGAATCAAATCTTCTGTGATCTTACGCCTGTAGCCGGTCTGGCCACTCTGGATGAAAGAAATCTTTTTGTTTTGCCTATGCATAGAATCGAGACACAATCCTTCTGACGTTCAGCCAGTAGCCTAATCCAGGGGTGTACAAAACCGGGGGGCCAAGTCGCCGTGGCGACTAAATTTTGTACGGTGGCGACTAATATTTGTATGTCCTCGGCATAGAACGTGCTTCGTGTCTCGTACAGCCTCGAATTTTGAGGTGGCTCTTAGATTTTTGGAAAATTTGTGCACCCCTGGCCTACTCACTATCCCATCTAGGCTACCTCGGAACCAAACAAAGCTACGAAACTTATAACATTTCGCGTGGCCATCCTGTTACTGACACTACAAAAAGTCCCAGTAACAAAAATTACAATACACAAAATGCCAGCACCCTGCATAAAGTTCCGCTAATGTTCCTCCCACACTAAAAAATAGGTAGGAAGACAGGAATAGAAATGAGTACGAAACAGGCTCTAAACTACGCGGTGTTCACTCCGTATTCCGCCGAACATTGGGGTACAGTGGGCGACTTTTCTGGGGTTCCGCAAGTTCATTTCCTTTTTTTTTTTACATAGTCCGTAAATATAAATTTGATAACTTTTAATTTCACTTCCTTTTAAATTTACTCCCCTTCTTTGTGCATAATTGGCGCTTGATTTATTTTCAGTGAAAATCGCCAGTAATATTTTCACTACTGCACATTAAAAAGTACAACTTTACTTTATACCGTTTCCGCAAAAACTGAGATTTAGTCACAGTGGTTCCACAAACGTTAAAAGCGTCTGAAGACAACTGCTCTAAACCCTCAAACACGTAATCCAGTCCTATCCAAGTCGGTCACTCGAGGGATATATTTAAGAGTAGAACGGTGAGAGGAAGAGGATTTGGTATAAGCAGCCAGAAGGCGCGTGAGAGATTATTCATTATATAAGTTATCATTTTTATTCGTCTTGCTCCCTATGAAACGGAATAAGAATCTGGTAACACTGCAACACTAATTTTCAAGTTACGTAACATGACATAAACATTCCACTGTCAATTTCGAACGGATCCATTCAAAACCGGATGAAAGAATGTCACGAGCATCCAAAGCACGAAACAAACGGCAGCCTATTCAAATCCTACGAACTCCTCACACACACACACACACACACCACGTTTTGCACGCAATTTCGCCTCAATACAGAGTTCACGGTAAGTCAGCCAGTATAAAGTTCACGGATGTGATTCAGGGAAGGGTTCTTCTCTTTGTCATCCCTGCTTTCAGGCTAAGGTCCGCCCATCACACCCAAAGGATATCGCTGACTCTTTCCAAGGCAATAATGCGACCAAGGCGTTAAACTGACCTCCGTGAAGATGAAGACAACATGGAGTTTTAAACCATGGCGTGGTACAAGAATTCCGCCATTTTTCTAACACGTTCTGTAACATTCACTTTATCATTCTCTGTGTTTTTCCTCTAATAAAACTGACCCTCTCCTTTCCTAATACTCCATTAACCACCAAAGTTATTAGCCGTTTAAAGCCTAGTGTTCAGCAGGGTTGTCCCACCAGGTATAACGCTAGACACTCTGTATTTTATCCACAATTTGTGCATGTTCCATGTGACTCTTACAATAACCAGCGATTATTTTCCTCCACCGATTGGGCTTCCTAATGAAAGTAGTGTTCCCTAGGAGGTACGAACTGAATCCTTATAAATAACGTAGACTAATTTTTTTTTCTTACGAACGGCGCAGGCGGTTAGTCGCCATCCTCTCGCCGCAAAGATCCGATTTCGAACTCGGGCCAGTCCATGCAGGATTTTCTGTGGACAAAGCAGCACAGGGACACAATTTTCTCCTAGTACTTCGATTGTTCCCTGTGCGTATAATTCCATCAATGTTCCTCCTCACTTTCATCTGCAAAGTTACTCTTTAAAAAAACAAAGTCTAACGGGCGAACCCTGTAGGCCTTCCAACAAAAGTAAAAATGCTCCTCCGGAAATAGGAACGCATCAAGGAAGAAAAAAAATTTTGGTGTTTAGTCTTCATGGGGTTACAGATGTCTCAGCTACATCGTAATGACATCGAATGAGATAGGAAGATAAACGTAAATTAAATCAGTAACAATTTGGAATCCGATGTTGTGGCCTATTTTAAAGCACTATCCCGATATTCTTCTGGAAGTACGGAGGAAAATAGGATACCTGGTGAATGATCCACGTTTCGAACCTTCTACCCAAAGTCGCAGACAAGTGGGCAACGCTCCTATGCCGTATTCAGAAGGTCCATGGTATAAATATTGGACTGAAGGACAGATATTCTGAGGTTCTTGGTGCTTTTTCTCAATCCCTCAAGACAAATTCCGGAACAGGACCTCCAGTTCGGCCAGAACCTTTTCCCTCCACGCCCTTTCCCACTCATTAATCAGCAGTCATTCTCTTTCTATCAAAGCTAGTACAGTCTGGTCTACTGACAGCTTCGTTAAACAAAACATGCATCAAACCGGACACGTATCGAGATCTACGGAAGTACAGCGACACCCGCTTGTTTGGCACCGTTCGTTACATTTCGAATACTTCTCAAAATTCATGAGTTTGAATGCATGAATAAGCCTCTCCCCCCCCCCCGCCCACTCCCCCCATTTTCACAGAACGGGAAGTTACGGCACTGTTTCGAGAAGTAACAAATTACATATATAACTTCCAACACACGGCGACCGGCAGGACGGACATTTCCGGTTCTTGATACACCAAAACCTCACAAAACCCAACACGTGCGCGCCACAGTAACCTCTGAAGAACCGAACACTTACTGCAACTCGAACTTCCCATCTCTTAACTATACCTGTATCAGTATAAACTTAATTAATATAACGCCACATTGTAATACTAAATAGCCTACTGGGCGTTCTTAATGAGAACTCCAGTCATAGCAAAATAATTTTTACTAAATGGCTTTGCAACCAAATACCAATTACTTCAAAATAATACATTTTATCGCTCACCGTTTACAACTGGTCATTACACCTGAAACCATTGTTTCTGGCTGTTAAAATTGCCGCATCTTTAAATCTATGACACCTGGAAATCGACAAATAATCCAAAGGTTACGTACAAATGTAACAAATTAAAACCCATTCCTTCCTAAAACAAAATAGTGTTCTCTTGTTTTTCAAATTAAATGTCCCGATGTTATACCCACGGAATAAAACCTGATGCACGGCATATGGCACGGAACAGGGCACAAACGGAATTCACATAAGAAATCGCATTTGGGGTTCGGCGCGCTTCAAGCAATCAATTCCAAGAGGTCTCGAAGTGCAGAGAAAGTATGGCGATTATTGAGGGAGAGAAAGGTTGGGGGGAGGGGGCCAATCCATCTCCAGTTTATAACAAGAAAGTACGTCATGGTTGCCTTCAGGTTACTTCTTATGTAACTATCTACATTCTTCACATCTTGTCACCTAGGTACACACATTTCTCTCGCATCGTTCTATGTACAAGTTGCATCCGTCACATATTTGCACAACGTAACTTCCACACGAAAAAAATTGTACATCTGTAGTACGCCTATTGAGTGGAATTAATGTTTGAAATACGATGATCGGTAATCTGAACACTCGTATTTTACTGTACACATTAGCTACTGCAACTCATGTAGCCTTCGTAAAAGTCTATTCCTGATGACGACCACTTCAAGGGTCGAAACATGTCCAGAATGAGTTTCTTCTAATAAACACACCTACAGAATTAACTTGCGATTGATGGATTCAGTTGACTTCACTAATATTACCAATGCCAAAGGTATGGACTCAGCTGAAGACAATCATTCACATTTGTCACCAGACTTAAAATTTACTTTTCCTTCCTGCCAAGGCGGCGAAAACGTACACAATTAGCCAGCTATTGTTATAACTGTCTTAGCTTCATAATTTTGAGCCCTACCATACATTACCACTTCAAATGCTAAGACACGAGACACCCCTTTAGAAAAACATTTCTTTCTGACTTAAAATATTGATTTTAAATCAGCCGAGGAAATCTTTTGTAGTGTCTTTAAGCCCGGGATGTACAAATCCCTGGCGACTAAATTTTGTACGGTGGTAAAGGTAAAGAAAGGTAAAGTTCTCCCTAGAACGGGCCATGAAGTCCTAGAGGGGGAGTACAGGTATAGCTCTACTCTTTCTTTAACCCTGGCACTAGATGAGGGTAGGTGGTCAACTCCACGCCCCGGCCGCTTTACCCCCGGGAAAGAGACTCGGTATCCATTGTATAGGAGGCTTGGTGGGCCTCAGAGGGCCGGTCTGGACGGGTGAGGAAAATCTCGCCCCCACTGGGATTCGATCCCCGGATCGTCCAGCCCGTACCTTTGTACAGCGGTGCCTAATATTTGTGAGTCCTCAGCATGGAACTTGCTTTGTGTCACCCTTCGGCTCTTCGAATTCTAAGATGGCTCCTGGGTTTTCGGAACATTTATGGACCCCTATCTGAAGCACTTATAAAGTAAATCCTAATGTTTGCTACTTTTCGACATAATCGACCGCTGGTCACGCCTACAAAGGGAGTACACAAAGAAAAACATGACTTTAGTTTTTGTTTCTTTCCTGTTAGCCTGGAGACGGGTTTAACTTCAGTGCGGATAATTTATCATGATCAGTGGGGTTGTTTACGAGTGACGAGAGAACGTACGGGTAAACGGGGACAGCCTAACGAAGACGGTACAGACAGACAACACTGACAGCATATAGCAACATCCCAACAGCTGGCCCCTACATCGACATTATGTGCCCCCGGGGTGGCTCCAACTTGTCTCGGCCACTCAGCTTGGAATTCGGTCTACATTAAACGGTGAAAATCAGAAGGAGTGGCAGTCACGACGTCATGTGTGATCATATAGGCATCTAGAGGCGTATGGCGTACCGCAGTACTCAGCTTCCACGTAGGTCCTTTGCACCTGTTAGTCGCAGATAAAAAGCGAGATGTTCAGAAGCCAAAACGCGTCTTCTTAAACTAGACCACTGGTATTCAAACTGTTCCGCGGAACCCTGCGATTCCGCAAACATATTTCCTTAATAATTATATCTTTGAAATTACAATTTTGAAATCTTTAATTTCATTTTTATTTTCCTCCGTATCTTTCTACACGCTTTAAGCTGGGTTTATTTTTGGTGTGAATCACAGATATTCCGAAAATTCGGAATTAGTCACAAGCGTTCCCACAGGCATTACGAGTCTGAAAACCAGTAACTTATACAAACTACTTTAATCTTATAACCTACGTTTATGCAATGCGAATTTATACGTCAACAGCCGACTTGAGATCATACGCTAGCGCGGACTCGTGCGCACGTGGTCAAGTTTAGAATCCAAGTAATGCGGAATTTTTCAATACGTCACAGTTTACTGCTACTAAGTGTCACTTATTTTATTCGTGGTAAGAACTGAATTTTAATTGCATGTTTTATCCACGTTAATTCTGTCGCACACGCATACATGTGACGCACATCGTAACGACACACGGGGCAGAAGAACGGCGCCACTCCACATTACATTACCCTACACACATCTTACCACAGCCAGAAATTTACTGCCTTTTTTTTTTTGTGAAGGGCCCCGCAGCAGATGCTACGGACGCACCGCAGCCTTGAGGCTTATTGTGCAACCCTGTGATGAAGATGGTCAGTTTTTTTTTTTCGTTTTTCGTGTAATGGAGCACCGGTGGAACGAAATTTACAGGGGGAAATCGAATTACTCGGAAAAAGCTGTCCCAGTGCCACTTTGTCCGACATGGACTGACCCGGGATCGAAGCCGGGCCTCCGCGGTGAGAGGCCGGCGACTAACCGCCTCAGCCATGGCACGGACGAGTCTTACACACAGCGACTTTTTCAATGTTTCTGTCTTTATACGGAAATAAAATCTGGCCTCTCACTTTAGAAACAAACTGCTTATCAGAATATTTAGAACTAAGAATACCGTAAAAAGCGATAAATGCATAATGGGGTTCGCAATTCATACTCCTAATGTAAATTCGGATAATTACATCAAGAACGGACGGGTGAGATGTGTAACACGTATGGGAGGGAAAGAGGTTTTCATACAAATTTTCAGTCTGAACATCTCAAAGGAAACGGCCATTTGGCAAACAAATGTATGTGGGGATGGCATTAAAACGCACCTTGGTCACGCATGGTCCGAAATCTCTGGAAGTGGAATGAAAGGTCTCAGGGCAGGGTCATAGGGCGGGTTGGTGAAGACGGAAAAAATCATAGTCTTCCGTATAGAGGCAAATTTCAACGGTTGCGTTAACTATCAGCTTCTCATAACTCTACCGCTTGGTGTTAATTAGAAGCTGAACATTTTCTGCTGAACGTTACTAATAGTCGTCTTTCCTCCCTCCCTCCCAAGTGGGTCGTGTAACGGCGTGACGTCAGAGTGTAGAGAATGGGGACACGCAGTTTGGGGGTCGGTCACTGCATCTCTCGGCAATGAGGGGAGCAGCCATGATACAACTCCAGCCAGACCCCTGGAAGTGCATATCTGACAAGTATGTTCATATACCCCGTGCGTAACTGCGAAGGTCAGCGACGGTATCAATTATGATGTCTTTTCTATTTTAACAAAAGTGATAGTGATATCGGTATAATGACTGGGCTACATTCAGGACGACCGAGGACTCGTGGTTCGATTCCCCGCGCAGGCAAGAAATTAATCTATCACACAAAACGTACATAACGGTTCTGGGGCCCACCCAACCTCCTCTTCCCTGGGTACCGGGGGTTCTTTCCCCGGTGGTAAAACAGCCGGGGGGTGAAGCTGACTACTCACATCCATCTTGTGCCCAGGTTCAGAATGAGTGTAGCGATACCTCCCCTTCCCTCATATGCCTTCAAAGCGTGCAGAGGGACACTTCACCGCCTGTTACTGAACTGATCCACTGCATTTTCTAAGATACATCTCTTTCACCCTAGAGTTTTCATAATTATACTTCGACAATTTTAACTATTAAAATGTATGCAAACACATATTATTCCTCATAGGGTATAATAGATAATCATATGGTTTTATATATTTTAACTGTAAATGGGAGGCCTCCACCTCAAAATGTGTTTTTTTTTTCATTTTATGACCTTGTAACTTCTACCTGATGATGACCGGCGTACGCGGCCGAAACATGTAGAGAAAATAAACAGTGCATGTGAAAAGTGTTGTTTACTCTGACAAAGACTGACATTAAACAATTCTACCTTTGATTTTAATCCCTGAAGACAATGTATATATTTTACAAAAAGACGGATAGACGTGGAAGAAACACATTTGTGGACTCGCAGTTTACTGTACATGAAAGACAGGCGGGGTACCGCTTCTTGGAAAACTCACCACTGTTTTACCAGCACGCGAACCATAAAAAAAGATCGGAAACCGCTGATTTATGTGGAGCTAAAAAAAAAAACGCCAGACAATGTCACCCAATCCCCCAGCCAGAACATATGAACAAAATGTGACAGAGGGTCCTAATTTTCTGACAACTACCGGCTGCCACCTTCCGACTCTATTCCGCCGCGCCTACTGTGGAAATAAACTTACTGGACATTCTAGCCTTGAAGATGGGTCCATGACACTTCCCCGAAACGTCGGGGCACCAATCACCCACTAACGCGGTGAAACATCACAGAACAGAAAACTCAAATGCACCGCTGCAAAAACATAAAGGCTCGCATAAATACAAAGTTGTCCCTGTGCACGCCATTACAGCACAGGAAGGAGTGCAGGAAGAGCTTCAATGATTCCTAGCTTCGACACTGGATAGGGATCCCGGCCGCTTTACCTTTACCCAAGGGAAAGAGGCCCCCCCTCCAACACGGCATCCATTAACTAGGAGGCTACGTGGGCCTCAGAGCCATTCTGGACTTGCAGAAAAGATCTCTTGCCCCTGCCGGGAATGGAACCACGATTCTCCCGGACGTCCAGCCGCAGCTCAATCACTACGCCAACTACGCTTTCGGCTACCCACTAATGACCATAACAATGGCCTTCAACGCAGAGTTCTCCAGCTTATTACTCTGAACTACAACACGCACTTTATGGACAGAACGCACAAAGAAGTTCGCGGCTGTATTTCCTACTTTCTTCGATTCTGACATCAGCTGCAGGTGCGTGAAGTACAGAAATTTAAATAATATCGACACACAGTCCGTGGGCAGCTTCCGTTCCGTGAGCAACAGGTTTCCATGTACACGCTCCTGATTTCTAGTCCTTGACAAGTGTACATACTGCCAGATTGTATTTGAATGCAACCCAACAGTCGATGGTGTCCGATGAACAAGCAGGCTACTATTTAGGTTAAGTTCCCACCTGCCACACTCGAAGCTTCCGAGTTCCAAATTGATATCAAAAAGAACGCAACGCAGTTATACTTTTTGTTTTAAAGTCCTCACAAGAGGAAGGAAAGCGGGAAAAAAGTAGTACTGACAAAACGAATGTGTCTCATCCCACTCCTCCAACATCAGCGGAGCGTTAGATACAGGACTCGCTGTAATACTTTCTGTGGGTTACATTTTCAGGCATTTCAGGTGCGTCTCGAAACGAAGCATTACTATCGTCGTGTGTGCGTACAATAATGAAACTGTTCTGAACATTTCTGGCCGTTTAACATAAAAAAAATATACAGGGCATACACAAAAGAATGGTGCGGTTTTAATAATGTTCACTATTAAAAACGCACCATTCTTTTGTGTATGCCCTGTATAAAACTAGTCCAATTAGACAACGAAACAAATCGTCAACAACTATTCGCTTCATTATCACGGTCCGCCTGTCCGTCCGTGTACATTTATATAATAACGAAACGTCCCTGATTATATTCAAGCCTTAAAGAATAGCGATAAAACACAAATTTGGTCGAACACAGACAGGTTTATACAAACGCACAGATACACAGACCCCATTGGTATGTATTAACAGGACAGCTAATGTACGTAGCTTGATTGCTGGGATAGCGGGTTCGAATCCCGCTGAGGGAATGGATGCTCGTCTGTGTTGTTGTCAGCAGCGGCCTCTGCGACGAGCTGATCCCTTTTTCAGAGAAGTAGTACCGGATTTGTGTGTCTGTGTGTGATCTGGAAACCTCAACAATGAGGCGGCCAAGGCCCGAGTTGGGCTGTTGCGCCACAGAGAAAAAGAAGTCAAAGTCGAGAGATCGAGACTCCCGCCTTGTATTCGGAAGATCCTCCACCTTGAAAGCAGAGTTCCTGACGGAAGTTCGTCGTTTTCCTCAGTCTGTCCAGGAAACTGTTAGCAAATTTCTTTCCGCGTCCTTTCCTCTGAATCAGTTGCAGACATATTAAGACGCTATAAACCAGGTCACAGACATGGTAAACTTTTTATTAGTGGACCATGTAAGAAAAGAGCTGAAGGCCTACTTAAACTGAGCAGGCATCAACTAAGATTGGTAGCTGCATTCCTCACGGGCCATGCTCCTGTGAGGAAGCACCTGAATATTATGGGCCTCTCTGATGGAGATCCTACCTGCAGATTTTGCAGGTCGGAGGCTGAAACTGTGTACCATATTATTTGTTGTTGCGAGGCGTTGGCTCGTCAACGATATAAGTACTTTGGGAAGCTATTTGCTGAACCAAAAGATATAAGCATATCTTCACTAAAAGACCTGTGTCTCTTTGTTAGAGGCACAGGGCTAATAAACCAGTACAGAATGAAATACTTAGGGTAGCACAATAAGCCTAAGGCTGCGGTGCATCCGGAGAAGAAGAAGAAGACGCTATAAATCCCATGCAGTTGAAAAAGTGTTCTTAAATGACACAATCATAAAAAACTGTGGCCAACTATACGTATTTAATAGAAAACGCGTTAAATACTCCGCACCAAGAACGAATTACACTCGTTTAAAAGTAGATACAATACGATTTAAAAAAAAACAGTCAAGTCGATGAAAAACAAGAACAAATCTCGACGTAAATTTCACCGCCAGTCCTTCACGTCCCCAGAACCAAACTACAACAAGCAAGCACTTCGCCGAGAGCTAACGTATAGTGATACAGGCGAAATACGTAAAAGTGCAGCATTGTGCAAGTTTGCGGAAACTTGAAGACAAAGCTGGAAGGAGGCCTGTGGCGGACACATCAAGATAACAGGGGACGCTTTGTGGCTGACGGTGTCTTATTAGCATGTCGGACACTGGCGACCATTGTGCCTGAAAGCTATCAAGAAGTTGCCGACTGCTCCTGAGATGACGAGGGTTGGTCCCACCTGACTTTGACACGAGGGGTCCAAGGGTCGAATCTTATGGAGAGAGGGAGAAGACTTTCTTTACACAGCCCGGCAGTTGCACCAACTGCTGGCACTACATATTCTTATCCAGTGTATACGCCTACGTTCTAATGGTGTGGGGAAACTTGGAAAAATACCTATATGTAAGAAAATAAAAGAATGGTGCATAACGTTACACAGAGAGGAACTTCATAATAAACCCTCTAAAGACGGAAAAAACTGACGTTAATTTTCTAGCCAATGCTCCCCGATTTCCGAAAGACCACTGCTTTTTGGAAGGTTCCCAGGATTCGCCCGTTTGTCCTGATAAGTACAACACGTAGATGAAGATGAGTGTGGAGCATTGGTGGAATGATAGTGGCAAGAGGAAATCGAAGCACTCGGAGAAAACCCTGTCCCAATGCCACTCTGTCAACCACAAATACCACAGGGACTGACCTAGGATCGAATCCGGGCCTCTCCGGTGACAGGCCGGCGACTAACCGCCTAAGCCATGGCACGGCCTCTTTAAAAACAAAAATAAACCTACAATACATTTAAAGATTCAGGTCGTACCGCATAGTAAGCATGCCATATGTTACAAAAACCAGTCACTTAATGCTCTACAGCGAAATGATCGATGCTCGTCTCAGGTCCCTACAAAACACACAAATGCACTGTGTGAGCGAGATGTTGAATTTCTTAATGTTAAACCTGGTGGTGCTTTAGGTAACCACTAAGCTTGAAGCTGTTATGAACGATATGTGGCATGTATGATAAACAGCAAGAGCCGGATAACGTTTTCGGTGTCTTGCAGGGCATTTCTTGGGTATGAGTAACATCAAAAATTTAAAGGCATACCATGCAACATGGAGTTAATTACTTAGCCAAGACCCAAAAAATACTGCTATCCAAATCACAAGTCACTACAGTACAGCGTGTCTCTTTTATCGTTCTCGCGGGGACAGCTGCTGTCACGGTATGTCCCGGTAGATGCAGGCTCCCTGTGCGATAAAGCTGTCGTGCTCGGTGCGGCGATAAAAGATTCTGTAAGTAGTAGCCTACACTACGCTTCACTCAATTTCTGTCTGTCTGTCTCTTGTGAATGTTGTGTGTTGTCAGGTAAAGGTCTCTGCATCGGGCTGATCACTCGTCTAGAGGAGTCCTACCGAGTGTGGTGTGTCTGAGTGTGATTGTGAAGCCTCGATAATGAGGAGGCCCTGGCCCGCGAAGGGCTGTTGAGCCATGCAAAAATCTATAAGTACATTCTGTTAGACTCATTAATACATGCTTAATGCACAGAAAATATTGAAAATATTAATGTCATGTACACATCTGCTGCCCAGTAACTGTAATGTTTGGACTTTCACGCAGCCGACAAAGCATGCCAATCAGTCAAAACACCTCGGATTAAAGTTATACAAATCTATCATGACACGGAAATTTCACAACGAACCACGAACAGCTTCAGGGAAATAGGACAAAATCGCTTAGCAGCTGGAGTAATGCCATGTCGTGAGGTTTTACCTTGCAGTCGATATTACGGTTGGTCAACTTATCAGACACCAAATACAGCAACAGTACATAAACTAAGACCGTCAACACAGTGCGTCATCAAACAAAACATGACTCCCGTAAGTGAAGAAACAACACTAAACAAAGAAGTCTAGGACGACGTTCTTCTGGGATATGACACCGGGCCACTGGATAATCGTTTCCCGACGTTTCGGAGGAACACAGTACCCATTATATTCAGACTCTAAACACCCAATAGAGAAAATCTAAGAGGTGTCGCTGACCAAACTGTTGTCACGGGGGACAACCTACACGACGTTATGGGGAGACGTACCCACGTGACCTTCCAGTGTACAGAAACAAAGAATTCTGATGTAAATATCTTCACGATTATGTGTGATTTCAGGCTTCCGCCGCGATGTAAATGAGATCTGCGGTCTTCTGGGATATTACACAGCGTAGAGTGGTAATTCCGTACCAACGTTTCGGGACAATGACCCTTGAAGATGGGACCCGATAGGTTGTCCCGAAACGTCGGTACGTAATTACTATTCTACGCTGTGTAATATCCCACAACAGCGCAGATCTCATCTTCATGACTGTTTGAAAGGATAGAAATAACTCCTCGTCTCACGAAAAGAGATGTGTTCGTAGCACTTCGCTCACTGAACATAATTTTCCCATTAATTTAAAGAGGCAGCAGCCTCACAGAAGGCATACATGTATAAACAACAGACAAGGAAGGTAGCCTCTACATCAGTGGTTCCCAAAGTGGGCGGTACCGCCCTCTGGGGGGCGGTGGGATTACCGAGGTGGGTGCTAATAGGTACGAGAGGTGGAAGGGGGCGCTGTTATTATCACAGGGGACGCTAGTAGACAAGTAGTGCATTTATTTTTATAAGAAAATTCAAATAAAGTAATTTCTGTGTTAAAAATAAAAAAATTAACTAAATTTCTTAGTATTTTAATTTATGAATCTTATTTAAGCACATATTATTTTTTAAATAAACTATTGCTAGATGAATTATTGTTAATCATAAAAATATGATAAATTTTATTTTATTAATTAACACATAAAACATTAAGTTTAACTGTTATAATTTTATTTAAATGATTTTTTAAATATAAAATAAAAGTGGAAACAAAAGCGCATTTATGTTTTTTTTTTTTTAAAAAAAAGGTTGGGGGCGCTGTGGGTGTGTATATGGAACCAAGGGTCCGGTGGACCGAAAAAGTTTGGGAACCAGTGCTGTACATGTATTACACATATCTCTTACAGCGATGCTGACGAGTACTTGGAATTCCTGATGCAGGACAACTATTTTATAAAACACAAAAATTACCTATATCATGAATAACGTACGCGCCAACCCAGTCCAAATGCGAGCAATGACGGCGACTGTTGGCAAGACTGAGCATATACGCACGGTTTGACATCTTCGTTGCAGCATATTTCACGGCGAAACAAATTACGCGCAACGAGAAAAGGTGCTGACGAAAATATTTGTTAAATGAATGTTCATATAACGATGAGGCAGTGTACGTAAAATGAATCAGACCAGCACTTTCCGTAATTCGGGGCTAATTATATCACGGAACGTGAAGTACAGTAAACTGTACAGAATCTTTGTGCCAAATTTCTTTCAACTCTGTCGGAGAAACAAAACTGAAACAATATACACCATTATGTATAAAACTCCCAACGGCAATCTTTACATTTTTTTTGCTGCTTGTTTCTAAACGACATTTCGGGAAACACAAAGTGTATTGGATAAAACCAGCAAATTTCACAATTCAACAGCATAATAATGTTAAATATCGAACTATACAGGTGTCTGAAACGGCTTACAGAACAGTGGAAAGGTCCATTTGTAATTGGCCAACGTGTCTAACAACGCAAATGCCCGCTAACATTGTGTAAAGATCTCTCATACAAAATTTCACGAAACTCTAACAGGTCAATTTATGTTCTTGAGTGAAGTACACATCGTTACCAATCAATCAGTATGGCTGAAAATCGGAAGTATCCAACATTTTTTAGTGAGTCTCCGATGCGAATTTGAACAAATCCTTGAAACGGTTGACGGGATACACGAAAAAGTTCGTTTACGACCTTCCGGAAAGTAGGCTTTGTAATCTAACAGAGTTTGGTGCTCTTTCGAGATCAGCTTTTTTACGGTCTATATTTTTGGCATCGCTAGGCGTTTCTTTTTACACAAATCATTTTTGAGGGCGTGTGAAATAACAGTAGCCACATACGGTCTTCTAAAATGTGAAGTCATACTGACATAGAGGTACCGGCGTTTCGGAGAAACATTCTTCCTCCATCACACCCTGAACATGTAGGAAGCAGATTCCTCCACCACGCCACTACATACCTACCGACTATACGGCGTCATATCCCAGAATACAGCAGTCTTAACATTCACCGCTGTGAGAACCTCAATCTAATGAAGTATCACGACGGCGCAAACCTGTATTTTACCTTCCCGTCTGAGGACCAAAGCCGATGAAAACTGTTAAGACGGTAAGTGTACTTTGGTAAGAAATTTGCAGCTAGTTTATTGCAATAAAATCATGTCTGAACTGTCCGGTACTTATACCGCTGATAGGATGCATTCAATCCTAGGGCCGTTCAATGCAGCCCATTTTCCAAAGGCCACAAACAGAAATTCGTCTGTTCTTGGTCCGTTGGGGCACCGTGTTCTGTTGCGGTCCGTAGGCGCTTCATAACCTTGCATTATATGCAGATCGTTCGCCCACACTGTTTCGGGTATGCAGCAAGTCAACTGTGAATGCCACATTTCACGTGGTGGTTCTGAACGACACAGTTCACAGGAATGTGTGTGATCGCTTTTGTCAAAAGCTTATGTGTATCCTAAACGTAAAAACCGAAACATCCTTGTCCATCCGCAAGTAACGAAGGCCGAACTACAGGGCTGATTTGAACAGAACTGTGATAGAAACCTTAACTAAATTTAGGCGAACTGCAATGAGTTCGGCGTAGTCGGGGTACCTTCTGAAAGACACTTACGGGCGTAAAATAACTTTCATTATGTCCTTCGAGTTAATCGGCAGATATCGACGAAACTTGGTACACAGCACTTTTACTACACGACTATGACCATGTGCAAGTTTATGTTACTTCAGGCCTAATTAATCCTGAGGTTTATATTACTTACATACTTAATTAGATCCTAAAAGTCCTTTGTCGTGTTTCGTTAAGACTCCACATACCGCATTTTTGAAAGTGTGATTGAAGCATCACACTGACTCACTAAAGCATGGTTGCCATCTCTTTTCCTAAGAAGATTCTATCCCCTTATAACCGATGGCAGAAGACACAAAGTGAGCCACGTCATTACTATAATGTGTTCTCTTCAAAAACATAAGTTCTGACGTTGTAAGTACAAAACCCGGATTCGCCTGTTCCTTATACGCGTTGCAAACCCTCTTCTCCAAGAAAATCTGAATTATTTTCAAACAGAAGACTCGGATAACGTCTAATGCACTACGTATAAACTTTCTGTGGAATTAGGATCACTAACGGAATTGCTTGCAAGTTGAGAGGCTTAAGATTTTAATTTTACCTCACACAAGAAACTTGATATACGTCAGTGAATACAGACACAAGAGATATCGATAGACTTAAAGCAGTACTATGAAATAAATAAATATATATATATGTCCCTGTTTTAAATGCTCAGTTTTCGATTACATACTGCAGGAAGAAAACGTCTTTTCTGCTTCCATTTTTAATCCAATTACGTACTTAATTATTTAAATCGTGCAGATGAAGTGGGTGGGCGCTACAGTGTTTCACACTTAATTTCTCCGCCCTTGTTTGCTGAGGTGCAGTGTCTCCGCCGGCTTTTTCAACGGGAAGGGATTAAAGTCATTAGGCAAATTAAGACGGATGACAGGAAGGGGGTGTATGAAGATCAGGGTTTAACGCATTACAAACCCAGAGGCGTGCAACCCCTTGTTGACATGTGTCACGCACGTAACATCTCCATCTCTACACTACACGGAACTGAAACTGAAGGCAGACTGGCCACTTGAAGTTTCAGGCATGTTAAGTGCAAGGTCAGAAATGAAATGCCTGTTTAACGTGCCGTTTGGTACACAAAGCTGTGGCACTGGCCATACACTGACCCTATAAAGCACAAATTTCATCTAAACAAATATTTTAACCACCTTTCTGGTTCTATGAAATGTCGAACGCAACACGATGCCTAGATATTTTAATACATACACGACTACTTACAAAAGCACATACACGCTTTAAACACGAACTTTTTTTTATACCGGGTGTGGCAAAAGTCACTTCACACTCGACGTTTAACATTTTGCCTCTAGTGTCGCGTGACTTCTGCGCCAACTTTTATAGAGTTTACGAAATATCTGTACATCCCATTACACAGACTACATAATAATAACACAAATACCCTACCCTAGTTTACTAAAATGACAGCTTATTTGTATCGTATTGTAAATTTGCTGTATCTGTATGTACATCTTTTGAACATGTAAACCTTGGGTCTCCCCCCCTCCCCCCGGTTATATTTACGAAAATTCCTAGTAAGACCGAAAGACTCGGAGTTAATAAAACTTGGTTGTGACTGACCGCTCTGGTGTCCGTAGCTGGTTCATGCTGCTATAAATACCTGCAACTTGTGTTTATACCGCACACAAAACACTCACAAATCACAGTAACTACTACAAAGACCGGTCAATGCCGTTTAGGGAAGCAATCCATTCTGAAAATTTACGAAATCAAAAAGTACACGGTGTGTAGGAAGTGCAGAATTGTAGAGCGTTACAGCACACAGAAACCACTGTATGACAATGAAGAACCATCATCAAAAATTCTGAGGTAAGGTTAAAAGATGGTACAACACAGACAGTGTCGTCACCTTTCAAAATTTTATTACCTTCAAAATTTCTTGCGAGATTTGAGGTTCTCAGAGCGGTGTTTCTGAAGAGTCGAGCCTTCCGAGTTGTTACGCCACCTCGTTGGATAGGAAGTTCCCGACGTTTCAAAGGCACAGCCATTCTTCAAAACGTCAGAAAACTTTTTTGCCCAAACACAGTGTAACATTCCAGAACACTTGAATCTCCACAACTTATTCCTGCAAGCTACACTTGTTAAGGTCCGTTAAAAATGTGTACTGCATCGCGTCATGCAATAAAGCACTTCAAAGCCTGCCTACTGTAATCTGCAGGTTACAAACGAATTGGCTAGCAGAACGAATGAATTCGTACCTCAATTTAAAGGTCATTCTCGTGAATTATTTACAGACGACGACGGCACTGTAAGTCACTAACAAAATTCAAAAGCTACAAACTAAAATTAAAAAAAAATCAAATTAACACGACTGTCAACAACTTCTCACTTTCCTGTAAACGTAAGACATAGACAACAGGCTCACACTACAAATCTGTCTAAGCTTTGATCGAACTATGTGTAGGACAAGACACGATATGAGTCCGTACCGCCAGGTTTCGATCCCAGAACGTGAAAACTGTACAAAGAAGTAATGGACACATTTTAATAAAATGTGCTACACATGTACTAATCTATTCCTGCACTGTTAAATTACACTACAGATATCTGACAACAAAGTCACAAAATAGATTTCCTCTTCTTTTATCATACATGTGGTATAAAAATATGTAAACAAACGCTTCAGATCCGACAAGCCGCTTTATATAATGACACACATTTAAGGTTCACATAGTGTAGGGGTTAGCTCTGCAGCGGCGGCGGCGGCGGCGGGGGGGGGGGGGGCATTAACCAAAATCAAATTCGTGAAACAAAGCCTTCTGTAGCGAGTCTCTAATACATTTTAGGTATCCGGACGCGACCACTACATACATATTTATCCCAAGAAACGAAAGAAAGAAAGATAGATACAGCCAGCTGACATTCACAGAACACTGTAGAAAGTACGCCTAATGTGTCCAGGTAAATAATTCCCAGGTCACAGCACCGTCAGTGAAATATACAAACGAAATTTAAGAATCACGTAAATAATCCTCCCATCAAAATTACGACATAACGAGGCCCCGGCATAATTCGGGATTCAGCTTTGCAGCCCTAGAAGCTGAGGGAAATAAACGGAAAACAGAGTCACGGAGCTCAGCCCTGAACTGTGACTTGGTAGACACACACAGTCGAACGCATGACGTCATGAAAGGGGCCGAATATTTTGTGTTATTACAAACGAGTGTTGTTATAACTAAGAAGTATAATTTTAACAGTGAGGAATTAATTGGTACCACAGAACATCTGACGCTATAGACGAGGTGTCGCATAAACCGATGTCGTTATAACCGGGTTCGACTTAAGGTAACGTTCACCCTATAACAGGCCATGAAGGCCCAGAGGAGCAGCAGAGGTATAGCTGTACACTTTCTGTAACCTCGGCGCCAGATGGTGGTTAACGCCACGCCCCGGCCGTGTTACCCCCGGGAAAGAGACCCGGTACCCATTGCACAGGAGGTTGGGTGGGCCTCGGGGCCGGTCTGGACGGGTAAGAAAAATCTGTCAAACAATCAACCTACATACATGCACATGTAACTCCGTTATCAACCCACTGCTAACAAGGAACAAATGCTGAAGTGCCGTAGGCAAACTATGGGACATCAAACGACACAACGAAATATTATCAGCAACAAGTCACTGCGACAAACTTTCTAATTACAACAAACTAACGAGTACTAGATCACCCACGTATGTCCTGTCCTGCATCATAACCGTAAGCCAAGCAGCTAAACTCAGCACTATAAGACTACAGACACAATGTAACGCATGTATGATGAACCCCATATCCTTGCTCATAACAGATCAGCGCTGTAGCCAAAACATTCTCCTGACAGTCAGACGTGTACAGTCATAACATACGAGTCAACCATTAACAAATTATTCACTGACACATAAGCAGAGTTCACACTGTGGTCTTCAGACTGCGATGCCTTGCATTTAGAGATACAGACGTTTCGGAGAAACATGCTACCTCCGTCTCTAATGTACAAGTATGTCTACGAAACGTCTGCAGAGTAAGAGGTTTACAGCATACGGAACTGGAGTGACATCCAGTTGTATAACCCACATACAGTTTCATGATAAGCATAGCCACATACATAATTTTGAAAGCTGCTTTATATATTAGCACATTGTATGAAAAATAAAAGCAGAATTTTAGTAAAAAAAAAAATTTGATCAGAGGCTGCTTGGAAGGCGTGGGCATAAATGGGAAAATTATATTAAAATGTATCTCAGGGATAAATAATGTGGACAGAATTAAACTGTCCACTGGCAGGCTTTTGTGAATACATTAACACTGGATCTCACGAAAGCAGGGAATTTCATGGCGAGATGAGCATCGACTCTTTCAATAATGATACTGTACCATGAGTTAAATCAATAAACAGTACATATCAGATCATACATTATATGTTATATTTGAAAAGACAAATTCAAGACTTTCCCTAGAGATCCTGACAGGAAAATGGTCTGAAAACATTTAATATGTGAGTCAGACTGATGAAATGCAAACACTTCAAGGAAGCTAGCTGTGTTCAATGTGGCTGACCTTAACAGTGGAATGGGAAGGTCGCCTAACTATTGCACAGCATGACAGACCTATGTCCAGTCAACAGGTGTTCACAGCTACACATGCCATTCATTCACCTGTGACTGTTCACATGAACACAACTTGTCCAGTGAGTGGGCAAATTCTTCCGTAGGTGGACCAAATTCACAGTGGGCTGGAGCTAGGCAACACCCATAAGCTACTTTTACTGACATTACAGTTGTTCTGTACCTGAAATATTCATCCACCCATCAATCCATCCAAAACTTCATACCTGAACTGCTAAAAGTGATTCTGTTTCAAAACTAGTATTTGGGATCCATACTGATCTTGTCAGGTAAATGTAATTTTAGTTCATATCGTATTACACCTACTTCACATGAAACAGTTCCAACGTTATAAACTTTTTCAAATGACCTCACTGAAAAAAAAAAAATGTACATCACAAAATACAGATCTCATCCACATCTACATCTCGCACCTTAAAGTTTTTATATGGTATATATTTAACAAAATAAATGAAAATACTTTTAAGGCTCTATGAAATGTATCTGCACCGGCATGGGTATGGAGGAATCTTGCATGACAACGGCTGTCTGGTTGCCACTAGGAACCGCATAAGGTACAATGCATACAGCGATCACTGTTTTGCTGCTATGCAACATATAGACACAGAATGCCATCTATCTCACATTTACAAGTAATGCTGCAATCTAATGATCTGCAATCACAAATCTGTATTAGTGTCATGCAGTGCAGTACTTTCATGGTGTGTCACATACCGTTATGTTTTCTAATATGACACCATGAATACTTTCTTGACTCACCAATAAAGATGTGTTGACTGAGTCAAAAAAACATTCGTGGCTTCACAGCAACTTCCACACCTCGTTTAAAACGTTTTAAGTATCTGCGTACACTGTTATGATATTTATTATAAAAACTCACATAGCTCCTGAGGTAAAAAACGTAAAGTTCACCCTGCAACAAGCCATGAAGGCAAAGAGAGGGGAGTAGCTCTACTCTTTCTTTAACCTCGGCGCTAGATGGAGGTGGTGGTCAACGCCACGTCCCGGCCGCTTTACCCCCGGTACCCATTGTACAGGAGGATGGGTGGGCCCCAGGGCCGGTCTGGACGAGTGCGGAGAATGTCGTCCCCACCGGGACTGGATCCCCGGACCGTCCAGCCCGTAGCGAGTCGCTATACCGAGTCACAAAGTTCACACACGTGACACCACTCTAGTATGCACGTAGTTGTGATACACGCACAAGCAATTACTAATGCCAGTACATTTATCTAAAGAAACCCTACAATAAAGGAGCATCATGGCCAAGCAAGTGTGCAAACTCATCATGGAAGTAGAAGTACTCAGAAACTGGACTACATGTTCCCGCTCCTATTGATGTGAAAAGAGTTTTCACTTAACTGCAGAGGCAAAGACACAGGAGACATAACTATCTACGTAAGGACCTTATGGAAGATATTTCATAACCAGCTGCATGATAAGAAAAAGAGGGAGGGGAGCACAATAACAAAGGTATCAAAGTATCACATTACAATGTGATATCAACATACGACGCAACCAACGCATGCTGCTACAACATACACTGTGGGTTGGGCAAACCACGTAGTGGTTAGCATTCGGGTGTCCAGCCGTTTGATCCCAGGCCAGTCCATATGGGACCAATGGTGGACCAAGCGATAGTGGGGCAGGTTTTTCTCCAATAACTTCAGTTGCCCCCTGTCAGTATCATTCCACCAATGCTCCATAATCATTCTTATCTATCTATTCCCCATGCTACATAATCATCACAACTGACAGTGTTGTTAATTCTCTCTCTTCCCCCGCACCCCCTATCTCAGCTTCAGCAATCAAAGCTAGGGTACCTTCAAAAAGGCCACAACTGCTTTCTGTCATATCCTTCCTAACTTCTAATTCACAATCATCTTCTACGCAGATGCCATATAACCTGCAGTCAAAGAAACAAACCATAAAAACATACATATGCATGGTAACTCAACAAACTTGTATATAAGAGGTACCCAGGTTATATCCTGAACAAAAGATCAGTTACACTGTAGTCTTCCTTGAACTCCATGGGTAAATGCTACAACACTATGACTCTCTAAACTCCCAATTCTCCAGTCAAAATCATAATCCCATAACACTTGTAATACTCATACAATGAAAACCTAAAATATCATTTAAGGAACCTACGAGCATAGTTCAACAATCCCACCTACGACAATATTGCCACAGTGCTCAACACTGCCACCGTAACGCCTAGTGTTTTCTTGGAGTATTGTTCACACACAAACTTTCTTTTAAATCATGACTGTAGTTCTGATTTCACCACACAGACTGCAGCTTCAGCAGATGTCAAAAAGTTGGAAGACTGCTGTTCATACTGTCTCATCAATTTGAGAAAAAGGACAAGATATTGTGACTGGCACAATTAAGTCACCTCAAATTGATCCAAGTTAATTTTCATGTGCATTACTGAGGTTTCCTATGTATCAATCATTCCTGTACAACATGTTTATTCAAATATGTGACACACAAGGCTCTGCAGATGTGGACTCTCGCTGACTCGAAAGGACAGTGTTCTGGATGCAGTGTAGCAAAGATCACACACAGCGTCCACAGAATTTTTATAAGGACTGGTACTGCACCATCATGGATATGGAGGATCTTTCATGACAACTTTTCATCCACATTACCTCCAAAGAGTGTAAAACCTATTTTTGGGAAATTATGCCAGCTGAACAGAGTTCTGTGAGTTCCTGCACACATGTTTACAAATTCTGCATGATATTCTGTTCATGGACTAGGCTCAATTTACATGGATGACAATACCGACACAAGGAATTCCCACTCCTGGGTACAGCAAAATCCATATGAAGTAGAAACTCATTTTCAACAAAGGTTTTTGGTACACAAATGGTGTGGAACATAAGGAGACTACTAGTTGGACCACATTTTATTTGGAGCCATTTAAGAGTTCCATATTAGAGTTCCATTCTAGAAATTGAACCACCACTGTGTTTGGACAATGTGCCTCTTGTAAGAACATGATTGATGTGTATACAACGTGACGGAGCACTTCCACATTTTGTCACAGTTACAGAGTAGATGAGATTGCGCTCTTCTAGGATACCACGCAGTGCAGAGTGGTAATTCTGTACTGACGTTTTGGGACAACTTATCTGTCCCATCTTCAAGGGTCAAGAAGTCCAAACACAGTTACAGAATACTTTAACAAAATTATCAAGGAAGGTGGATATGAAGATGTGGTCTGGTGGCATCACCAGGTTTGTCATCCAACTTAAATCTGTTAGACCTCTTCCTCAAGGGGCTGTATGGAGTCCTGGGTGTACCACAATGCTAAGCCAGAACCAATGCAGCAGCTGAAAGTGCAGGTATAAGAAATGAAACCTTGAAAGTAGCAACATCCAGCAGCAGCATGAATTGAAAAGGTGTTCATCCCAAAAATATATTTGTCAATAGTTGTTGATACTACCCAATGGTGAAATGAAAACTGATTCTGTACTCACTGGTACAATACACCAACACTTAACACCATAAAGATGTTGAATTGATCCACGGTTTACAGCACTTTATTGCTCCAAATGACCCCTAGAATATGCTCCAGAAGTTTCGTGAACTCGACATGGCACATTCTGTACAGATCCCGATTTTTGGCATTCCCACAAGAAGAGTGAGACTGAACTACATATGCATGTGTAATAATGCTCATGAAGTGGGTGGCTTACTTGTTTAAAAACTTACTCTAATAAAATTACTTCACAAAGGTGAGACACCACAAATGCAAAAGACAAAAACTGACCAGAAAGTAAAAAATACAAGCCTCATGGGTCTTGCATGTGCTGTTTGTTCCCTATGCTGTAACTCTACTCCTCAACTCAGAAAAATTCCTTTGATTCATTTTAAAGAGCTGCACATTTATTTTTAATGTAGTCTTCTACAAACATATATACAGTCATAACTTCAAATTTAAAAGTTGTGGAACGCAAGCACAACTTTGCCAAAGTAAACATTTCAGGGGGCAACCACCAGCAAGCTGCCAAACAGTATCAACTGCAAGACATCACTTAGAAATTAAGATAGAATGACACATAAATAACACATTCATACAGCACGTAGTAAGTACACAGGTGCATGAGGTGAGCAGATGTAAATGGAAAAAACAGTGAGGCTTCTTTTATCTGGCATGAGGAAGATAAAAGGTAAACATCCCCTTGGCATCAGTAAGACACACTGACTTTCTTGATGTGGTTCAGAAACTTCACTGGGTGGAACACTCCGTCCTGTCAGAGACACAGTGGAGAAAAATATTCATGACAGCTCAATCAGTAGAGTGTATGCCTGCAGTTCAGTTCCACATACGGGCAAAGATATCCAGATATTCCTATCCAACGAAAACTGGGGGCTGTTTCCCCATAGGGTACAGCAGACAAAGCACGAAAATGATCTCTCACTTCCAACTAATGCCAAGGTTCAGAATGTGTGTAGGCTGTACCTCCACTTCTTATGCTTTCATGATGCCATTAGAATCATCTCAGCCTCCTGCCTAAAAACTTGAAGACTAAAATATACAGCACTAATTTTATCACTTGTCCTGTACATGTGTGGAAGTTGATTACTCACTTAAATCGAACACCGTCCGAGAGTGTTCAAGAACAAGGTGCCAGAAAGAATATTTGAACCTAGCATACAGAAAGTAACAGAACTGGAGAATACTGCATAATGAGGAGCTTCATAATCTGTAGTCTTAACCAACTATGGTGCGACAGGTAGCACACATCAGGGATATTAGAGGTACATATAAATTAAAGGAACAGCTCAGTTAACATAGGCACAGACGTGAAGATAATATGAATGGGTACCAGGGCCCAGGGAGTGGCCCTGACCAACCGCCCCCATCTAGTGCAGTGGTTAAAAAAGCAGTACAGCCTCTGTGCCTTCATGGATGTTATGGGGAAACTTTTACCTTTTTATGGATACTGAGGAGACACGTTATGAGGATGTACATGACATTCAGCAGGCTCAAGATGGGAGCTCATATCATCAGGATCTGGTGAAGTGGTAATGAACCTTCAGGCTGCATTAATGGTGAACAATTTCTTAGCTAAATGATCACTAGATTTTCTAAAAGGACTGTACACCATGAAGCCAGTACATGGTACACATGTGTCACCAAAAGGTTCTACATCTCATTCATTTCCAATCCTTCCCAATCTTCCCTAACAGCACGTTTTTAAGCAAAGCTCACAAATAATGGCAACAGAACATCTACTTCAGAACATTCTGAAGAGGAAATGTACCATACAAACATTTATGTACGAAAATTCACTGCAGATTTTGCTTATACACATTTCTACCTACCTACCTACTTGCATAGGATATACCAAAATCACTAACGCCATGCAACACTTTTGTGCAGAGCATAATTTCCACTGAAGTCCATAAACAGCATATGTACTGTCAATTTGTCTCTAGTATAAGACAAAGAATATCTGATCAGTGATTAATCTACCATATTAATCTTTTACTGAAAGGGTTGGACATTTACATTTCAGTGCACCCTTTATGTAATAAGTGAATATTATTTGCACAAAAAAGACACAATTATGAAACAGACAGCATTTTGTGGGAAATAAAAGAGATCATGCAGTATGTCATAAAAAAACGCAGTACATATCCGTTGCCTAAATATATAAAATGACTTTCTTGGGGTGCAAACCTACTTGCATCCTATATATAGAAAGCCTGAAGATAAGCGTTAAAATCCACACCGACAGTCCCCTGTAACTATGTCTACGTACAGAGTTAATCCCAACAGAAGAAAGTTGAATAAAAACTGAAGTAGAAAACAGCAATATTCCTCAGTAATTATTACTTATTTCTGTTGCCCATCATACAAACAGGTACAATAAAAGATTCCTTACCCTGCAGTGACAGTTCTTCCATATTCCAACTTGAACACATGAATTTGTAGAGCTAAGAATTTAATGTTTTACCTGCTCCTTGTATTAACTTTGCTGGTATTTAATCAATACCTGGCAATTTAGACCTTTCAGACTTTTCAAGCAATTTCAGTTTCAAACAGACCTTGACTAAGGTACTGACAGATGAGAAGTATAGATTTCAGCCTGTCCATCCCCATTCAACCCTTGCACATTCAACAGCTAACTTCAAGTAGTTGAACTCTACAACCATTGCTATTTAGTCTGCTTCTTTTCATCCATTAATTCTGAGCACTCTTCACTTAAGTCACAGCATGCTTGGCTTAATTTTTAACTCGCAATAACTTAACAGTGTGGCTTAAAATCTGATATTCCCTCTAATACTTTGTGTCCATATTATCACTGAAGATTGCAACAACTGCAAACCTGTTTGAGATTTCAACCTGTACCTGTTCTTTAAATTCAACATTGTTTAGCAACTCAAAATTAAATTTTTCCAGTGCAAATTTTCCCACTTCATATTTACTTACTGACAGTCTCTCCCTAACCATTACTACTAACAGTATGAGTCAGTCCCTGAAGATCAAACATCAAGTATAATTCATTGTTGTCTCCTCTCTATCAACATGTTATCAGTCTGTCTTCCCAAAACCCAAGTGTATTTACAAACACTGTAATGTGGAAACATGGCATTCTTGATAATTAGGTTTTTTATACATGGCAAAATTAAGTACTCTAATCCCATTTTTTTTTCTATGGCCTGACAGCCCCTAGGCCTCCTCATTTTTCGAGGTTTCGTGATCACACACTTGAGACACATCACACTCGATAGGACTCCTCTGGATGAGTGACCAGCCAGTCACAGAGACCTCTAATCTAATCCCGTTACCATTATTAATTTCATGTAAAATCATTCCCAACTGCTTATTTCATAATACTGACTCTCTCTCCTTTTACAGTGAATCTGCAAACAGGATGTTCATGTGGTCTTAATGGAATTAACAGAACACAAGATATTATTCCTAATAAAAGCTTTGAATCTTCAACTTCATGAGAATATCACACCAACAATCTCCTGAATCACTAATGAACCCTATTAACTTGAACCGCTGATTTGATTCCTTTGTATGACTAGCATTCCCTACTGACAGAAAACTGTGTACTTGTCTACTGGTTCAATGCCACCCACCCTTTCCTGTAAAGGTAACGGTAAATGCCACCCTGTAATAGGCCATGTTGGCATACAGGGTAGACAGAGGTATAGCTCTACCCATACACAACCTCACCGCTAGAAGGGGGTGGGTGTTTTAACACCACGCCTCGGGTGTTGGTACAACTTTATTCAAGACTCTGGTTTAGTAGCATGTTTATACAGTTAGCTTCATCTACATTAATGCCAGACCAATTTATTTATTGGCAATGAGAGAATTTTGGCTACAGTCTGACTAAAAACTTTGTCTTTTAGATATCAGCACACATGTGAAATGGTCCTTCTTTACATATTGACACGAACTTCTACCAGTATCTACCAGGGCAGACTGATGACTTCAGAACACTGCAGCATTTATGATGCACATATTCAGGTGTGAAACAACTTGTTAGTAAAGATTTGACCTGAAGATGTGAAGCAGATGTTTCCATCAAAATAGTGATGCCTGTCTACCTAACTACACAGCATAATGTCCCAGAAGACCCTAATTTTACCATGTCCTAGTTTATTTTCACACATTCATGTTACTTTATCAATACTGACATCATAATGTCAAAATATCCACACACAACGCAAGTTAAAAAAGCATACAAAAGCGATGTAAACAATAAAATATTTAAATCACTCATGTAGGACCAAGTGAAAAAACTTTCAGATGTGATCGAAGACCAATGGAAGTGAAATAAAATAGCTGTGGCATTTTTAAGAGTAGTAACTATACATTTGAAGGAAATATTGAAAATGGAACATAAAAGTTTTCATAAGTGCAATTGGTAAATGTGAGATATGTGCCCACCTGAATACAAACTGGATGTGAATGGGGATGTGACAGAGGTTAAGACAACAGTTGGTGACAAGCACAAACTGATTGACTTATTCTTTGGCTATTTAAGGACACTGCTTTTCAACTATCTACATAAACACAAGAAACTGAGAAACAACAAACTGCAACATTTAAATCAAATCCAGAACACACATTACTGACAGCACGTTAGCTGGACTGGAGTCTGCACAAACCAAATCAATCATTCATTCTCCGAACATTATAATATGCGAGACTAAAACAATTACAGCACCAGGCCCACCCCTAACTTAAGCCAATTACCAATGTCGACAACTATACCACTTACAGCAGTTGTCTTTGTCTCTGGCTGCTTACTCTGTGTCATACGGTGGTGAGGATATCTAAATGTTCACAGAAGCTAAGCCAAAACACAGCCTATCTATGACCACTGTATTGCCTCGTAACAGAATGAAGAGTTCAAAACTTTCATGGGGGGGGGGGGGGGGGGGGGGGGGAACTCGGTACTACCTTCCAAAACAATGAAGCACTATAAACTGTCTGCAGTAGCCACTATTCACACTTCATGAGCTGCTTTCTCAGATTTCAGTCAAGAATAATGAAGTTTTTTGTCTTAAGAGCCCCAAACAATGTGAAAAAATTATGCAAATTTTGTGTCAAAATGAGGAACTAAAACAACAAAAGAAAATGCTTAATGACATTAACAATCTGATTTGAGAAATAAATCAGTGTTGCTCTTATATGCTGCTTTGTTGTAGTGATGCTTGATGTGGTGACTGTGCCCACACCGTGCCAAAGGAATGCCACGAACATTTGGATTATAATAAAATGCCACGAAATGTGTATATCTCAAATTTACATGCACCGAGTAGTTCTGTGACATTTGTACAGGTGGTAGAATATGCTTATAGGGTGCATGCAGGCAGAACTGCGGTCTCGCGCCACTTGAGTGTGTGTATTGGTAAATTATTGTCGGGATGTGAGAAGTTTGTAAAGAACGACAGTTACCTCTTAAGGTCTATTGCAGTACTACATTATTAACCAGAACAAATGTATGCTTTGATCATTATTCACTTAAAAATATTTTTGATCAGATTCAATGAAAAACTGAATATGGATGGGTTATACAATTATATACAAAATACTAGTCAAATTACAATAAGGAAGTATGATAAAAATTAAATATATGAGACAATCTCGTTACGAAACGAACAGTTATACGCCATGTGCGCAAACTCTACCACGATGGAACAGTTCATGAAAATGTTACCTACCCTGTCAAATAGCAAAGAAAAAGCTATACGTAATGCATGTGCTAAATGTTTTAACATGACTCATCCCATTGTGTTAGTAATAATAAACAAATATATATATCCATCAAATTCAACTTATATTTTGTTATAAAACAAACAACTACATGTTTTGGCTATTTAGTAAGCCATCAGGCTGTACAAGAATACAAAAACATGTTGATGCTGGTTTTATAACAAAACATAAGTTGTATTTAATGGATATACTTAATGGTTTATTATATGCTAAATATCTGGCAAATAATATGACATAAATTGTTAGCTATCTATTGAAAAATTCACTACATGCACAACTCATCAATATATAAATCAACAAAAAAAAAAGTATGTTATGACTGTCATATACAAGAAAAGAGATGAAAATAATAAAATCATTACAATGAAAATAAAAATACTGTAAGGCATACACATTTTTTCAGCATAAATGAGTCCTCATTTGTACATCAACACAATAAAACCATCTGATACAACACATCTTAAATCCCGTCAGTAAAGTACTCTATTCAACCTGCATGTTTCAGATGAATTTAGCCACCCTTATGAGTGTTTAATCACACCCACAGACTTATATTAAAAGTTTAACAATAACAATAGTATTCCTAACACTATTCCTAGTACTAAGAACTAACAATTACATTACCATTAAAACTGATATATCAGACTGTACTGAAATTATTAGAAATGTTCGCTGCCTTTTAAATGTGTTGCACTCATAAACCATGAAATTTTAATGCCTTGTGTACATAATGAAAATACCATGCAAATGGTGAAATTTAGCTGAAACATGTGAAGTGACACAAATGTTTTATTAAATGGATTTAAAACATGCTGCACCATATCATTTTATTAAGTTGATATATGACATCTTTGAAATCTTTATGTTTCAGTAAACTGAATATTTTGTATATATGCAGTTAATGTCAAACCAATTACGAAATTCAATTACACAGCTATTTTACTAACACTGTGTCTTTCAAGCAATAAGTTATTAGATGTGGCAACTAAGTACCCTTAGTTCTCATACAGCACCGCTTGATGATTCAACACCACTAAAACGAGGGACCCCACTTCACACAGTCCTAGTCAACTCCATCCTCCTACCTTCCTCACAACTTTATTCAGTGATTCCAATGTGAATGTTACCTTCTATCAGTGAAACTGAAATACAACACAAAAATTACTTTCCTGCTAAAAATAAATAATTTTGAAACTTGACACAGGTTTGTTCACTGTGTGTCTCTGAAAACATAACCTCTTTGGACGTAGTAATTATCTTTTCAAAATTCCCACATAATTTTGAAACAACTTCCTGCTTAGTACGGCACATAATAATGTATTCCAGGTGGTCACTGTACTTCATTTTGAACCGAAACATGTACACAATGCACAATAACACTAATTTCACGTGCAACAAGGCAATAAGCTATTGTTTTGCACTCAATATTTTGCAGCTGCAAGAGTTGAGGAACTTACAGAAACACATTAAATACTCCAGTGTTGTAATTTATAAAGGGGTAAATATTCGTCGCCTCCGTATGATCAATCTACAGCACGACAATTCACTGCTTAAGTAAGCGGCATCACCGTAACATCCATTAAGCATATAAACGAAATGTGTAACACTGCAGCAAACTGACATTACTTTCAACTTCGGAATGACATCCACTATCAAGAGTTTGATGTAAAGACATCAATCTTGTCACTGATAAATTTAGATAACTGTCACTGGGGCATCCCATTTCTTACACATAAAAAAATCATATACGATCACGTAATAGTACACATACTTCTGATCATTCATATTTCAACTACTGAAACCTTCAGCATAATTTTGCTTTGTTGACATCCACATCTATCATGTTGTCATTTCACGAATAAGCATGGACGAGTTTACTAAACAGAGGCTAATCCTAATGCCAGGGTTCTAAGGATGACCTTTCACAAACAAAACAACATCTATTTCAAGTACATAAAACCTCACAAATTTACCATTACGTTCTATAATAAATATCTAAACACCCGGGCAAACACATGCACCATGATAATGACTTAATCTACAAAGGACTACTTTTGACACGGGAAAAAGCTGTTACACAATTTCACAAGAAGCCAAATGGGAGGAAAGTCACACACGCGAAATCAACCCACTGAAAATCACAAACAGGAAACATACTATAAGTATAACTGACACTCGTAAATTGGACTATATATTGAAGATTCACTTATTCACTTACCAGGTTGTTTATTTGCTATCTTATTGAAACAATTTTGAAACACTTCATAAAGATGCAAGGGCTCATCGTCGCTAGTCGCCATCTTGATTCTCACAGCAAAGCTAACTGTCTCAAAAAAAGATTCAATGCCAACATTCTTCCATCGTATATTCATAGGTGGCAGCACCACTCAAGTCTGCATGGATGTTGGTTTCCCATATTACCGCTATAAGCGCTTGTGTCACGCGTATGAATTATAAAACGTACGAACGACATTGATAACGGTGTCGCATGCTTAAGCATCAAATAAATAAATAACGCACCCTTTACTTGAGGGTTGCGTTTTTTTCTCAGAATAAATGGTGACTTTTTCATTCACACCAACGTTCTTTGTAATAAACATGCGGTGTGCGTTCTTGGAGTTTCGAACCGACTTTGAACATATTATTTACTGTGTTTTCGCCTTGTGAAACGTTGACTTCTCTTTCAGCTTCTGTTCTCTTTTCAAATCTTTATGAAACGTTGACTTCTCTTTTCAAATCTATTTGCTGCCACAACGCAGAAATTCAAGGCTACATTATTTACAAACATGTTCTTAACCTGTAACAACGTCGGATTAGCGCAGTTTTCCCAAATGGTTTCCACATTAAAGTTCCATTACCATAGAAAAAGTGATAATTTAAAGTTTATATAGTAATATCACGTTTCATCACTCGTTATTTTCTTAGCACCTCACAAAAACCTTTCATCTGCACCACATAAGCCATGATAATGACTGTCAGGACCAAATTTTGTTTTGTCACTTCAGGAAGATTCCAGGGTAGCACCTCGATTCGGAGGCGAACGTTTCTTTCCGGCTCATTAATGACCCATTCACCGACGCCACATTGACTCCGATACTGAAAGCGTCGTAAAGGGAATCACACAAAGACAACAAAGTAACTCTTCACACATGTATTCACATTATTCATTTTTTGACGGTCGTATTTCGGCCAAGCAAGCCATTCCCAGTGTTCCACCCATCGGTGTAGGTGCCAGCATCGGCCCGTCACAGTTATATACCGTATTTCCCGCCCTATAATTCGCTACGACGATAAGACCCACCCCACAATTAGCAAGGTATTTTTGCGAATTTAATAGAGTACTTTGACCGTCTGGTGTTAAGACGCAGGATTAATTTTCATGATAAATTTCAGAGGGGAAAAAGGCGTTTTAAGGCGGGAAATATGGTTAACTGTAAGGCCGAACGTGGTTCATATGCACTGTCTAGCCGAAACGAATAGGCGTCGAAACAAATAACTGTGTAAATGAATGTTACTGTGAAAGTATAAATAATTCATTACATGTAGCACCATGGAAACCAGTTTATTTAAGATTGCTGGTATCCTGTTCATACCTCCATCGACTGCAGTCACGTTTCTTGTCCTTATGACACAGCAGAAGCACAACATCCTTTATATCATACAGATTTAACATTTTCTTAAATGTATGCAAATATTATTTCTAACGACCTGTTAAAAATTCGTCCGACGTTTCGGATAAAATATAAAGTTGTCCCTGTCTACGCCATGAAGGCATATAAAGGGAGTAACGTTTTAGTCCCACTCATCCTTAACCTCCGCTGTAGATGGAGGTAAGTGGTCATCACCACGTTCCGGCCGCTTTACTCCAGCAAAAATCTCCGGCACCGATTCAATAGAAAGCTGGGTGAACCCGAGAGATGGCCTGGACGTTTCAAATAAGAGAACAACCTCTTGTCCTTGCTGGGATTCGAACCCCGCTCCGTTCAGCCGGCAGCTATGTTGTTAGTCATTATACTGACTCCGCCATTTCGGCTTCTATGTATAATTTACTCGTATATTTCGCAGCGGTATGGATGATTCACAGTTATTATCCACCATATAGAAACATTGAGCAATTTTAAGGGCAATAAGTACTCTATCGTAATTTCAGTCCCACTGCACGTATTGTTGTGTTGTTAAAGCAGCAGCAAGGCAAAGTGTGCACATTCAGTGCGCAACTTTTACGTATATTGAGCAAGCAAGTTACATGTTTCGGCACTTTTTTCATGATTAAAATGTTTGATTTTAAATATTCTGCTAATGTTTGATCAGATTTCTAAAAACATTATATGACAACTGGTGGAATATAACTATTAGATTATATAGGACGTTTCTTTTATCGTCACACCTAACAAGACAGGTTTGTCGCATAGAAATACAGCATCCACTGCTCAGAACGACAAAAACACAATGTATTTTATTGGTCTACTCTACTTTCATATTATATCTATATCTCATTTGAAAAAATCATTACATGAGCTGTTTGTAGGCCTACACTTCGAAGGCTTCTTCTCAAAACTCTTAAATGTAAAAACTGCTTGTAAGCGTGAGACCTCCAGCACGCACGATTATATGCTGATATTCCCCTGCTTTTCATTAGTGTGTAGGCAGTTAGGTCTTCTCGTGGCACGGCAATAGTAATATGTAACCTGTGTACTAAAATATATAGGCCTACACGAGGACCCCGTATCGCATATAAGGGGATGTATATCACATGTAAAAATAGGGGATGCATTCATGAGATCAGAAGCATTCGACCTGTCAAGATTAAAGAAATCACTATTATTCCCATAATTCATATAGGCCCGTTTCCATTTAAGACACGGGATAATTGATTCAGCACCACAAAACGAAGGCTATGGGGATGTGTAGGTATAGCTCCACACAGTCTTAATCTTGGCACTAGATTGAGATGAGTAGCAGCAGCTGTGGTACCGACGGTGCCCAAAGGGCCCCAGAGCCGGTCTGGACACTTTGGATACGAGAGAAATCTCTTCCCACTACTGGGAATCGAACCACGATCTCTTGGCCGTCCAGCCCACAGTCTAGCCACAACATAACATAACATAGCTGTAACATAACTCAGATACCACTGTAAATATGTCTTTCCCTGAGACGTAGGACATATTAATTCGTCGTGTCTACGGAAAATCAAGCTTCACGTAAACTAAACATCAAGTCACTTAAGAAAACAGATCAAGGGGAAGAAAAAGCCCATGATTTTCGACTCATTGATTTTCCATTAACGGACGCGGAATCTCGTGAAAAATTAAAGATGTTTTGCAAACTGTTAAAGGAAACATAAGGCCATTTCAACCGCATTATTTATATGTTTTGAAGCTGGAGGAACCCGCTCACTGGGGCAAGGTCGGGGCTGGATGCCAGCGAGTGGCTCAGTTGGGGCGATGTGTTCCACCTACCCCATCTGCAGCAATCTTGCGAACGGTTCCAGCAACGGGCCAGCTGCCAGCAACAAGAGCGATGGCAGTGTCCCAGGCATATTCGACTTGGATGTCGGAGACACCAACTGGGTGATAACATCATCATTCATCATTTTCACCATGCAGACAGGTGAGACGCATTATTAAACTGCAGTGAACGGCGTGCCTGGTGTAGTTCTTTGGCAACTGGCTGTAGGCTGCGACATGTTGAGGAACTTCAATTTGTCTCCTCCATTCTTCTCAATACACGTCCTCATACGAAAGGCCTAATACTCTAACTAACTAACTAACTAACTGAGGCCGTACCATGGCTCAGGCAGTTAGTCGCCGGCCTCTCACCGCTGAGGTCCGGGTTCGATCCCGGGTCAGTCCATGTGGGATTTGTGGTGGACAAAGTGACACTGGGACAGGTTTTTCCCGAGTACTTCGGTTTTTCCCTGCCAATTTCATTCCACCGGTTGTCCATTAGACGGAAAAACGAAAAAACTAATCATCTTCATCACAGGGTTGCACAATAAGCCTCAAGGCTGCGGTGTGTCCATAGTATCTGCTGCGGGGCCCTTCACCACCAAAAAAAAAAAAACGAACTAACTCCACAAAGCAGAGTCCTTCCTGAGAAACTAACATGTCCTCAGCTAGACAAGAAATTTTCCGCATCTTACGGAACCTGCAAGTTTATTGCCTTTTTCACAAGAGCCCGCTACTTGTCCATGTCCTGAGCCAAATCAATCCAGCCCACAAGATTCCATCCTATTTCTTAAAGGTACATTTTAGAATTCTCTCATCTACACTTAGGTCTTCTAAGTTGTCTCTTTTCTTCAGATTTTCCTACCAAAACCCCGCATGAATTTCACAAGTTCGTTTATCTTATACGCCTTGATTTGACACCCTCTTAATCTAAGATTAATCTTAACATGTACTTCCCAACTCGCCCATTTCCCATGAGATTTGCAATCTTATGCATGCTAAATGTTCCTCCCATCTAAATCCTCCTACAGTTAACAAAGCTAATGATAACACGTGATTATGATTCTCATCATTGTGTCAGTATCTTTTTTAAACTTCATGTCACTTCTGTTTTATTTCCAAATATTCTGACCACAATTTGTTTCTAACACCATGCGGCTACTGTGTTCTCTTCGGGTGACAGTCCCACACAAAACATTAGTAGTTTTGTATATTTTAATATGCTAGGTTCTACAGAGAAAATGGGAAGATAAGGGACTCTGGATTCAACAGTAAGACGTACTTTCATTCCAGTATTTCTGCTATTAATTAAATCCTCTTCGCCATTTTGCTTTGTTACTATTCTTCCTATTTATGTTAACTTTGCTACATTTTCAGAGTATTTATTGGGTATCCTTAAAACTTATACTAAGAACTTGTGAAGTTTTATGAGTGTCGTATACCCTTCCTAATATGGTCCAATTATATCTCCCCGCTAAGGCTCACAGTCTGCATACGGCCCACCATCTTACGTGTTGTAACTTTACGGAGGTATAAAGTTAAGATAAATTTGCATTGGAGTCTGTCTTATTATTTATTTACCTAAGTTTCATTCCGCGAGGCAGTCAGCGGCTCAGATTATGTGACGTCGAATGGAGTCACATGTAATAAGCGATATTGTGAAAAGGTGTGGGAGGAGTCGCTTGTGGCTTCATGAGAAATACTCTCCTGATATTCGCCATCTGGCACTGAGAACAGCCACGAGAAACTCAATTAGGATAGTGGCAGATCCGGCCAAGACTCGAACGGGGCACCTCCCGAATACAAGTCAGAGGCGTCACTGCTTAAGCGAAATTGCTCGGCGAATCCTATACCTACTGTACTGAATTCCAGTTGACACTGAAGTCAGACAAAGGCAGACGTAGCAAACACTCCAGCAGATACATGGATGTGTTGCAGGTTTCGGTATGCTGGAGTCCGGATGCGTGTCCATCAAGAACGAGGTGAACATCATGATGAAAAATGTAGCGGATGTGGTGTTGGGTGGACTTACGTACTGGATGTTCGGATTTGCCCTCAGCTTCGGGAACGGACCATGCACAACGCCATTCATGGGATGCGGAAACTTCTTCGTCGATCCCACCGTAGATGATCCTCTGATGGGTCCTATCAACGCTGCGTTCCTCTTCCAATTGTCTTTTGCCACGACTGCGACTACCATCGTCTCGGGTGCCATGGCCGAAAGGTGCGTTCTCGTATCCAAAATAAATTCTGTCATATGTTTGGTCGGTTTTTACCGACTTTTGATCTAATAAACAGCACACCGGGTGCAAAGTATAAAATGGATGCGGTTGTGTATTATTTTTAAAATCTAATCTCATATTTGTGCATTGGTTCAAAAACTTGTGTAATATTTCGATGTATCTATTATCTGTAATGCACCTCCCTGAATATGGCCACATGAGTGGCCGAAACATGTAGGAGGTATACGGTGTGTATAATATACTTTCATAAACTTATGTGCATTTGTTGGTTTTGATATCATATCTTTCCGGCAAATGTCGGCATTGCGATGTGCAAAATGAGTCGAAATTGCAATACGTTCCTGCAGGTGCAACTTCAAGGCGTACTGCTTGTTCTCCTTCCTTAACACAATTGTGTACTGCGTACCGGCGGGCTGGGCATGGGGTGACCACGGCTTCCTGAACAGATTAGGTTACGTGGACATTGCTGGCTCGGGACCTGTACATCTCATTGGAGGTAGTTCTGGTGAGTTAGTCGACTTGTGTGAAAGTTACGTTACTTCAAAGACAGTGACATGGCTGGGATTTTTGGGCGCCTAGACATACCCTTGTCGCCGATCCCAGTGGCCGTTCGGTCTAAGGCGTGGGTCTTCGGCCGCTCGCTTATTAGGATCGAGGGTTCGAATCCCACCGGGGGCACGGATGTCTGTCTCTTGTGAGTGTTGTGTGTTGTCAGGTAGAGGTCTCTGCGACGAGCTGGTCACTAGTCCAGAGGAGTCCTACCGACTGTGGTGTGTCTAATGTGTGTGACCATGAAACCTCGACGAAACGAGGAGGCCCAGGCCCATATAGGGCTGTCGAGCCATTTTATAAAAAAAAAAAAAACTGTCATACTCATGCGGTACCACGTGACCATTGTCTTAAGAATTGTCATAAATAAGCTTGGTCTTCAAATAAAATTATTTATTTAAATATATCTTCTTATAACTATATGCAGAATCAGGGTTGCCAAACTACTACACACAGTTGTGCTACAAAGACTGAAAAATATGCTAATCTTCCCCAAAGATATACCACACTGAAGTTTTTGGCCTTTATTAACAAACTGATGACAATTCGGCCTGGAAGTCACCAAGTTATATAAACCTCTACAAATAATCTAATAAAACTCAGTCTCATAAAGTAAGGTACTAAATTTTTTGCACTATAGTCAAACTTGCTATGCAGTGTTATTATGCTAGGTTTGGCAAAGCTGGAGCGTATTTGCGGTAAGTCGATTTCTCGCAAATGTACTCGAATTCGCCCGAAGAGTGGGTGATGTTCAGTTAATGTAAAGGAAAACAATTTGTTGTGATTGGCACGTGAGCCCGTATGGTTTGCATACTCTTGCTATTTGGTAGCTACGTCCTTCTTTAAAGATTATAAATACTGTAGCTTCAGAAAGCCGAACTCACAGGCGAAATGGCTTCGTTCGGCTTGGTGAAATGTTCGACATGCGGAACTTATGCGTCAAAGTGCGAATATGCAATGGTTGTATCCTGTAGCCTACGTTTCCGATACTGAATGCTTGTTTCTTATTTCCAGCATTAGCGTCAGCGATGATGCTGGGTCCACGGCTGGGTCGGTACGACATGGGGAATGAACCATTACCCCTCGGCTCACCTGTCAACGCGGTGATGGGTCTCTTTGTTCTCTGGTGGGGATGGCTCGCGTTTAACTCTGGAAGGTAAAATCCCACCCTCACGCATGGTTATAGCGTTATCCAAAACACTATCTACCCCAAATTAACGTGCAATTTTTTCCCACCAGGCATCCCGGCCAAACTGATTTCACATTACTACCGTAAAGGTAATGGTGAAGTTTTCCCTGTCCACGACACGAGGGCATATAGGGGGCGTAGAGGTGTAGCCCACTCGTTCTTAACCTCGGCACTAGATGTGTGCGCTCAAATTTACGCCCCGGCCGCTTTACCCCCGGGAAAGAACCGCGGTCCCAGGACGGTATTCGAACATCGGACCATCCAGCCCGTAGCGTAGTCGCTATACCGACTACGCTAACCCGTAACCCGCACTATTTGCCTACGGCATGTAGAAAATAGACGTGACATGTGAAGGAAGACTGAATTTTGTCAACTGGTACCTTCTTGATGGAGGCAAGCCCCACACTCATTTTGTTTAGCAGTGAAGTTTGGTTTGAAATCTGTACAGAATAACAGGTTCACATGTTAAGCCACGAAATACCATTATATGATACTAACGTTGGAGTGTGGTGTGCTATAAGTGCAACTACGATTACTGGGACCTTTTCTTTCTAAAACCTTCAATTCACACCATACGTAACACACTTGCTGTCACCATTGTTTGAACACTTTACGACAAAACCAACGGTTTTTTCCCAGAAATACGGTGCAACAGCTCACACTACGCGTTTTAGAAATTCCACCAACAAAAGTTATGTGTGGCGCGTGTCTGCGGGGTGAAGAAACCCATTTCTAGCATCTCTTTTATATATGGTGAATAAAACACAATATTAACTGCAATATACTGACCTAAAATGCGAGGGCCCCGACTCAAGACAAATTAAAACAGCGTTGATCCCTGTGCCGCCTGCCGTCATAGGGAACGCTCTGTGCGTAGGATGATGCGTGTAGCCAATCAAAAGTTTGATCCTGTATAACAGATATTAATTCATGCGACGGTAAGCAGACAACGGCGGGGTAGACGTCTCTCTTCTTGAAAAATGTTTACCGAGTACAGTTTTTGTCTGATTACTGAAACGATTCAGCATTTCTTGACACCTGTAAAGTTTGCGTGTGTGTGTGTGTGCTCTCATGTTTTCATTTGAATATAGATCGCTTTGCTTTTATTGCAGCACGTATGGAGTCAGTGGAGCCAAGTGGCACTATGCGGCCCGCGCTGCCGTTCAGACAATGATGGGTTCGTTTGGCGGCGGCTGTATAGGGTTGGCTTACTCGATGTTTCTGCGGGAAGGGCGGCTGGACATCATGGACCTCATTAACAGCATTCTTGGCTCCCTTGTTGCCATAACAGGTACAGGAAGTTTAAACGTTGGACTGATCCGGCATCAAAATGTCTCAAAGACTTATTCTTTCAGAAGTGACGAGGGAGCTGAAGCCACGATACCTGAAGAATAAGTATACTTAAATTTAGTTCTAAAATAACGTAATATTAACCCTTTAATGCCTAGTGGTTATTACACTCACCACCAGGTTTAAAAATAAAACTCAGAATTTTACTCACACAATATTTGATATTTCATAAGATTCTCACAACAAACAGCGAGAGGTTCTCTACACAACCTTAACCAAACATATTTCTAATGGAAGCACACTGTGTCCTCTGTGCGGTACGAATTGGATCTTTATATACATATATATATATACTCATTCCACAGTCTGTCTTACGACAGGTCCATAGCCTCTTCCAAAGCGAGTTCTCCACACAGTGCGATCCAGTGCTTCCTCTTTTAGTTTAAAATATCCTCTCGTTTCCTTATGGTCATCCAGTAGCTGTTTACATCTTCTTCCACGTCTTCCCATCACTTCCAACCTTCCCTCTATCTTTCCTTCAATAATGTGTTTAGAAGGCAGTTTGAACGCAAGATGTGACCAATCTAGTCAGCATTCCTTTCTTTTATTGTATGTACGATATTCCTCTCCTCCTTGACTCTGTGTAATACTTCTTAATTTCTCACAAAATCGGTCCAACTGATCTTCTCCATCTTTCTCCAGCACCACATTTCAAAACTTTCCAGGTATTTCTGATTTATTTTTTGAAGTGTCCAAGTTTCAGCACCGTACAAAGCTATACTCCAAATGCAGCATTTTACTGGTTTCTTCCTTAAATTGAAGTCCACTTTGTTGGTGAAAAGAGTCTTCTTCTTGTTGAATGCTGCTTTTGCCATGGAAATCCTGGATTTACTTTCATGTTTACATCTTCTTTGTATATAATGTAGATTAATTTTCATCTTCAAAGGGTTAAAGGCTTTTGTCTTTTTTTCCAGTTACATGCAGGTCATTTCTGCATTTTGGTGACTCATAACACATTTATTAGTGACATAAAATATGTGAATGTTTTTCTTAATACACTAAAATGCGTAAAATACAAAAAGCTGTCACATTACTTTCATGTGCTTCTGTTATTCTATGGAGTAGGAACTTGACATTATTATGTCCTCTTTGCAAAAATGAACATACAGGCATATATGAGAGATCATGTCCATCCCTCCGTCCACATTTTATTTGTCAAACTACTGAACAGATACCGATACACGCTCTACATCTGATACTGGCAAGGATCTTTAAACTGAAAGCTCTTTCACCATAAGTAATTTTGGGGGTCCAAGAATCTATGACAATGGCACATAACATAACCTAGCCTAAAACACCATAATAACTCTTTATGGTCTGAAACTTTCATTAGAAAGGTTTTTTAATATGGCGAATATTTAAATAAGTATAGGAAAAATAATGTTACTGTGCACACTGTGATATTTACATACTTTCACTCTGGCTTTTACATGTAAGAAGACAGCTGTATGTTATACTTTAACAATGTAATGAAAGTTGTGATCTTTGCAGCGGGATGCTTCCTGTACCGGTCATGGGAGGCACTGCTGATTGGGACAATAGGTGCTGTCATTGCTTGTGTCGCCATGCCACTCATAGACAAGATGAAAATCGATGATCCAGTTGGGGCATCATCAGTACATGGTAACAATGCTTTGATTCTGTTTGAGTGACAACGTGAATGGAGGAAAATATGCTAGGGGTATATTTGTATGATCACATAACTAATCTGTTACAGGCTGATGAGTGCAAATCAAACTTTCCTCTTGATTCACCTTGTACAATGTTTCAACTCAGATTATGAATTCTTAACAGTTGGTACAGTTTATATTGTTCATACCGCGCATTTCTAGTCGATCACACATCACTTTAACCAACAAATGCACACTTCTTTTTTATTATACAATACAATTTACAGTAAAACATGTCAAACTAGTTTTACAGTATTATTCAACAACCAACCTTTTTCCCCACCATAATATAAACACAGGGACTTTTTTTAATTGGCACTGTTCTACAAGCCGGAAGGTAGCGGGTTCGATTCCCGATGGTGTCATTGGAATTTTTCATTGACATAATCGTTTCTGTCGCACTATGGCCCTGGGGTCGACTCAGCCTCTAACAGAAACGAGTACCAGGAGTATTTCCTGGGAGGTAAAGGCGGCCAGTGCGTAAGGCTGACAACCTTACCATCTTCATGTGCCGATTATCTAGAAATCTGGGAGCCTCAACCTCCTGGAACCCTAAAGGCCTGTCCAGGCCTGTAATGGGATTACTTTTACCTCACTTGACACTCAGACTATTTCGCTTGAAAACAAGCAGCGCAGCAATCACCACTGTTCCAGTGCCAAGGGTTGGGACTCACACATTTGAGTTCAATGCACTTCAGTCACCATTAAATTCTGTATTCACCATATTTGAAGAAGGCATTGGAAATGGTTTCCTTTGGCTCACAAATACAGGTCACATCTAACAAACTCATTGTTCATTGCATGCCTAAGTTCTGTTGGTGAAACTGAAAACATTGTGTCCTGAATGCTTGCTATCATATTGTCTTCAGTATATCCTTTAACATGCCCTACAAGTAACAACTTATCCTAAGGGTTCAGATCGGGCACACTCCCCTGCTTATTACTGTCACCAAAAGCACTCCGTAAACAATAAACAGAATATTTCTGAATGCGTTCATAGAATTCTTTTTGGTGTGAGCTGTTGCACTGTCTAGCTGAAAAAGGCATTGATTCTGTCATATTCAACAGGTAATCAGTTAATAGGTGTAAGAATGTGTGTAGATATATGCCATACAGCCTGATTGAAATTCAGTTTCATTCAGGGACCATTATTCTGATGTTTATTACCGAGAAAGTTGCCTCAGCCTGTAACATTTCCAACTTGCTTTTAAGATTCAAAATTCAGCTAGGAGTCCGATTCTACAGAATGAAATCTTTCGTGATTTTCTTCAGCCCCTCTAGGGCTCTGACTGATAACTATTCATATTACTATCTTGCTTTTGCAGGAGCAGCAGCAATCTGGGGTGTGATAGCAGTAGGGCTGTTTGCAGACAATCCAGAACCACTTGACACCACCAGTGGGCGCAGTGGGCTCTTCAAGGGTAAGAGTCTGCCATAACCACACTCCTTTCCTAACTCTCTGTTCCATGTGGTAGATGTCACATGCATTCAATAAAACTTTCTCTGGCTAGCAGCAGCCTCAAGTGGTAGAATGGTGAAAAACCAACATTTTGAGAATATCTCTATTCTCATCATCAGGGAACTGCATACCTCAAATTCCAGTCTGCCCCATCTACATACCTGCCCAAATCCCCGGCTCATAGTTGGTCACAAGCCTCCGAGTGCTGGCAGGTGGAGTCAAGTGCTCCCTCTGCTTGGCCGTGCTTCTTGTTAGCATGTTGGTTACCACATCCCAGGCCCTGCTTAACATAAAGCCACCGTCTCTGTTAAAATTTTCCATGTTCAGGTATATCTCAATTTCTTCCTTTACGCAGCAGTCCATATATTCTGATGTTCTGTCTAATACTGAGGTACCACTGAAATGGATATGATGACCTGCCTTGATGCTATGTTCTGCCATTTCTGCAATCAGTAAGAACTTTCTGAAACCTTCGATTTAAACAAAAACACTGTTGTTTGTCATATCACTATCACTGCAGTGTATTGAATTCCAAGAGCAAAACACACACACGCATGTTATTTAAAAAATAGTTAAAAAATTAATGTGGTACCAGTCCCCTACTCTCCTAAACATGTAACATTAATTCATACAATACCTTTAATGACCGAGTACTGATACCAGATGGTAGCTTCCCCCACATTACCTACCTATACACAAAACAGCACGAAAACCTCCCCGCTTTTTACCACAATCCACCTTCATTTCACAGACCAGCAATTTGTATGTATATTAAGGACCTTGTTCTGGCAGTAAGGCAGTACTGTGTTGTACCAACATGTTCCGTTTTCATGCAATATACAGATTTGAAATATTGGTAGAGAAAAAATAACTTTTGTTCTGGCATTAGTTTGTAGAAAAGTGTACCAACACCTCCCATTTATTAAAAGAATAAAAGAAATTCTCTTAAGAACCCTATCCAACCTTCCTTTGGCATATTACATATACTGCTGACGTTTGAAACAAAGATTCTGAGTTACAACTGCCACGAAAGCAATCAACCTTTATTCATTCCACTGAACTTAGCAATAAATTGTTAGACTCACCATTGTAATACTCGTATACATTCTTTCCACAAATCTGATGGAGATGGAAATTTTCATCATTTTTTCCCCGCATCACAGTCTTCTATCTTCAGATCCTTATTGCATTCATTAAAAAAAATGACAGTGTTTAATGCTCTTGAAGATTCCACAGTATTCTCTACAGGACATAAATTTTTTTTCAATCGAGCAGAGTAATTAATGTAGAACACAGTACTATGGGCAACAAAGTGTAAGGTGCTGGTCACAGATCTGTAATACTGAATCCATTATCAAAATATTACCAACATACTGTCATTAAATCAATCAAAAATATAAATTTAAAGGATATTAATATCTACTAAAACCTTTAATCTTCTCTACTTACTCTTCTAACACACTTCGTGTTCCTAAAACAATGTTAATCTACAAGGCACTGAACTATATTTTGGGACAATATTTTGCAGAAAACATTAAGAAACATTGCTCTGACCAACAGGTGGAGGCTGGTACATGGTGGGTGTGCAGACCTTGGGAGCATTGTGTCTCACTACCTGGGGCATAGTGAGCACTTGCATTATACTCTGGGTGAGTTACATATATGAGATCTGTCTCATACTGAGCACTTGGAATTATGCTCTGGGTGAGCTATATGAGATCTGACTCATACTGAGCACTTGAATTATACTCTGGGTGAGCTATGAGATCTGATACTGAGCACCCAAATTATACTCTAGGTGAGTTATATGAGATCTGTACTGATACTGAACACCTGAATTATACTTTGGTAAGTTATATGATATCTGGATTGATACTGAGCACCTGAATTACTCTGGGTGAGCTATGTGAGAACTGGACTGATGCTGAGCAAATGAATTATAATATGGGTGAGTTACAGGAGCTCTGTATTGACGCTTGAAAGACACAGATTTTGGGATTCAATAAAATTGACAGTAGGTCCTTAACAGTATTATTCAAGTTTTAGACATGCTTCCAACAGTGGTAAAATTCTTGGCCTTCATATACTAAAACTGATAGGGTGTACGAACACTGAAGGGGACATGATGCAAATTAGGGTCACTCTTTTTCTTCATGGGATTGTAGTTCTCAGTATTCTCAGATAAACATTTGGAAAATAAAGTGAAAATGCTTCTTTTTGAAATTCAAATAAAATTAACTGGGAGATGGTGGGGTGTTAATGTCTACATATGAATATAGAAATAGACATCTTAATTTCACAGAATGTAAACATGTTGCAAGTAACTGATTTTGTAAATGTTTCCAGCTAGTAAACAAAGTTGTACGAATTCGGATGGATACATATGATGAGCTCCTTGGCGCAGATTTAACAGAGCACCACATCCGACATGGCCAGGTTGGAGTAAGTCGTGCTGTATCAGCACTACGGCCCTTCTATCATGCCACTGCCGATGTACAAGACATTCAACATGTCGGCAGTAACCCAGGTATGCAGGGAACAGTGAATACTGGTGCTGTACAGTTAAATGCAAAAAAGTAAATGTTGCAACTGAGATGTGCCTCTATTGCATCCAATGAATTAAATAATGAATTCAGAGTTAATAATTCATACATAAAGCTCAAATATATCACAACATGTCTAAATGGAACCTAGATCAAAAAGAAATCTGCTGTTACTGGAAAATTTGTCTTGGGACAAAAAGTGACAACAAACATGAAATTATCTGCAATAAGAGGGAACAGTTTAATACAGAGATGGAAAAGAAAGACATATTTAACAGAAAAGGTCTGCATGAATGTCTTCTCTTTATATGCTTTTCTTCTTTATTGTTTCATGAAATTTAACTGATACTGAACATTCCAATCACAGGCAGGAAAGAATTAACTCTACTGATAACAAAATACATACACAGTCCTTGAATGGACTGGTGAGTAAATTTTTTTTTCAAGGGATAGGGGGCCGAATGTGTACCACTTAGTATAACAATGTAGTGTAAAACACAATCTTATCTAGAACTAATTTGGACACAAACCTGCTTAAGGTAAATTCAGACTATGTTATAAGTAGGTTTTTAGTAATCACCATATTTCCACCTCATAAAACACATTTTTTCTGTGCAATATGTCTGCAAAAATCGCCCTGCTTCTTAACAGGGTGTTAAAGTAGGCTATTAAATCCGCAAAAATATGTTGCTAATTATAGGGTGCGTTTTATCACTTGTAGCATCTTACGAGGCAGAAAATACAGTAATTTATTACTGACATTGAGTGTATGGATACTGTATGAAGTGTCTGCTTTACAGGGCACGAGAAATATCTTCAGCAGCACTATAATTCCAACCCCACAGATAAGGACAGAGTGTCACAGGCAAAAACAGCCAGCATAAAGAAATCTGCAAAAGAAGAACACAACAATGAAGGGAATAAAAACAACAGCAAGAATAAGAAAGGGAAAAAACAAGAACAAAGATGACCCACTTGCAGTATTAGAAGAGATAACAAAGACTGAAGACTTTCCTAAATTTGCATGGCTCGACTGACGAGACTCAGACAGCATCTGCTACCAGACACTGGATGCTGACCCCTAGGACAGAGCGTTGGTTTGAATTTATTTTTAGGACTGGAACCTGCAGTGCTGGAAATTGTGCTCCTGAATACGTCTGGAAAGGTAAAGTCCTCCTCCAACCATTTAGAATTTTTCAACATAAACCAGTTCAGTGTTCTGTAACTTTGAAGTTCACCTTCTTTAAAAGTCACTACAAAACTACAGTTTTGTAATGCACTGTTCATTACTTTCAGCACAGTTTGCTACCTCAAATGTATTTGAAACATAAGCAGATGTAAAGTTTTTTAATTTGCAACTAAGTATGGCAGAGTGGGGGCCATCTTGTGATCGCTGTGCAGCAATTGATGTCATTTGCTCTGTGGCACACAGCCCCGCATTAATGTGGGACTGTGTGCCGCAGAAGGGCAGTGTCACCGGTAACTATGCAGCTATGAGTGGGTCTGCAGATTCTATGAGTGGGATCTGCATTCAGCTGGACACTCTGTACAACAAGAATCTTGCTTCATTTTATCAGTCTTGTTTCACCAAACTTAAAATATCACCTCTCTAGAAACTGAAGAGGTGTCTGAAATGGGTGGGAGGAGTTATAAGGCAGCAGGTTGTGCACCTGATTTTCATCGTTATTATCTCTTCATAAACTGAAATAAATAAAACTGCAATATCTTGCAGAATGTTTTGTAGGTATTTGCAAATACTACACATAGGGTTCAGCAGCTGTTATTTTATTTAGAGTTCTATGCAGTATATACATATACAAAATATACATGTAAATACATGATTCTTAAAATTGATATTAAGAAAAACACCTTCTATGTAACTTCCACTGTTCACAACAAAAGCACTTTGATGAGAACTCATGAACCGTGTTACCAATTAAGTTGGACAGGTAGATGACTTGGTACATCTTGTCTTCCTACAGACAGGCATTTTTACACATTCTTAGGTTCATGATCATGGAACTACCCAGCACAAAAAATAGATCAAATACTGAGATGTGAAGCAGCAATTATTCCGAGCTCCACTGTAACTACCGTAACTTCCTCTTCATTTCATGTAGTCAAGCGCTACACTACATGCAGCTGCAGCGTACTAGTGCTTGTTAATCACCGAGGCACTTGTGCTAAAGGTATGCTTATGGTCTTCCAATTAAAGATGTGGAAATAACTGGACAGGCAGAAAAAACTGGAAATTGCATTGTTAGTATAACAAGTGTTGCTGAAAGTTGTACACAAGACTGAAGGAAGAAGAAAGAGTTCATGCTGCAAAGCAATGTTAGTCAGAGGAATTTTCATGGCCAGAAAGCAAAATATCCTGAAATAGAAGAAATGCTTTACAAATATGTATGTGATAAACGTGAGTTCTACATTATGTGGTACAGGGCTGTAGCACAAATCAGTGAAGGATGCTGAAGTCTTCATTCTTCTGAGATATGGTTCTGTGTCACTGACTGATTGCCTATTGCTTCAAGACAGCACAGTGGTCTTGTAACATTACATACCAGTCACCCAGCAATGCGGCACCACATACCAAAAGTAGGAAGACCTCAACTGCACCACTGCAAAAGCTTAAAATCTCATAAAGACACAGCTTCTGAATTTGAAGCCACTATATATTATGTATACTAAGACTTGACACATACTTTAACACTGCACTTAATTCATATAAACTTTTCTTTAAATATTTTATTTCTTTAAAAAATGGGGTGTTCTCAAGCATGCACGTTATTAGAGAAAATAAAGTAGCTCCTAATAGTCCAATTTCAGTTTTCTTGCTTTATGTGATTTGCCTTGCATGTGCATGGGAAATGTCAGAATAAGATTAAAAAAACAGACTTTTGGCAAATAAGTAAGAAGCATTTGCTATTATAAGATACATATGGAACGCAACACACACACATTAGAAAGTTAACCAGTAGTTCAAATTTAAATTAACTGATCTACAAAGTTTATATATGTTTTGGAAAACTTCAGGCAAAACTGTGTACACTGTATCAGTCCGTTATCTGTGGCAAGATATGAGAGGTCTAGTGTCATTCCGGGATGAGTCGTGAGTTCAAAAACATCTGTGGGTGCAGTCTAGTTGTGTGGAGTTTTGTTTTGATTCTTATTCAGGTAGGAAATGTGTTTTCCATTCACAGTAGTTCATCCTGAAGCCAAGACAAATCTACCTGTGGTCTTCATCTTGCTTTTCCAGCACAATCCAATTATGGCCACAGTTCTGAGTCCGATCCAGTAATCCATGTACCTTTGGCTTCATATAAAATGTAAAAGTTTGCCTTGAGAATGAGGCCTTGATACTGAAACATGTAACTATATAGTAATACAAATTGTAAATGTACAGCTGATTTGATACAGTTATTATTTTGAATAAGCTTCACAGACGTCACTGGTAACTACTGGCTGCCCACTGGGATACGTCAGTTGGCAAGCCTTGGTACTGCTTCACAGCATCAGTCACTTGTTGTGAGGTCAGAAGAAACCTGTGCAGTTGGAACTCCTTCAGGATATGACTGCTTTGTCCTCCAATTGGCATTACAAGCTCCAGGCTCTGAAAAACACCCATTTAAAATGTCCCTGAATCTAAAAATCCTAGAAGAAATTGTACAATCAGCCTTTGGGGCCAGGAAATTCACCGGATTTTTAGATATAACTTGGGATTGGGAGGTGAACATAAATGTTCCAATGTTCCTATGAATAAAGAAATCCTACCTACCACAGTACAGAGCACCCTCACCAACAAGACCACTTGAAGATTCAAGTTATTTGGGTTGTGACATGTCACTCGGTGAGTAGTTCCAGTGTATCAGTGTAGCATAGTGCCTTCATCTTCAGGGCCAATCAGTCCAAGATGAACTGCTTGACAACACAGAAGTCACTACAATTCTTTAAAATGTTGGGCATAACACTCAACAAAATGGCATCACATTCCAGAAGACCTGATCAGCAATGCCACTATGAGAACCTCAAACCTTGAAATGGATAAAGCTTGTCTGTCTTGACCTGTGTGGACATGGACTACAAAAGGTGTGGGCAGTTTACAAGCAGTAGGAAAGAGACCACTTGGAATACCTAGGCATAAGATGAAGGATAATAATAAACTGTATCTGAAAGAGATAGGATAAGAAGGTGCAGACTGGATTAATTGGCCTCAGGATAGGGACAAGTGGTAGACAGCTGTGAACAAGGTAATGAACCTCCACGTTCCATAAAGCACAGGGAATTTCTTAACTACCTGAGGAAATACTGGCTTCTCAAGAAGGACTCCGCTCTATGGAGTTACGCAGACCATTGTAACAATCCAGTGTTCATGCCCCCACGGTATCAGTAACAGGACAGGACTGATACTGGGCCTCTATCAGACTTGCAAATATATTACCATGGTAGCTTCTTACCTTCAAATGCTCAAAAGCCTTAAGAATGATGGGCTTCTCTACATTTTGCACTGTCAAATTCTGACTTGAAAACTTAAGGTAGCGCCTGTATACCATCTCAAAGTTGAGTGGCTCACCCTCGTATATCTCCGTCTGGTGCTTCATTGCGATTACCTGTAGCAACAGCAACAACATTCACTGCCCATCTTACCAGACTTATGTTCAAAAAAAATCCAATCCATATATTCAGAATGGTCATATAATTTCTGTGTTTACTTCACTGCAGGCCACAACACAGGAACAATTCACCTTTATGAGATGAATTTAAATGCCAATTGTCTCTTGTGATTGCCCCGAGTTTTTTTTTTGGCTTCCTGAAAACATTTAAATTGCTACCAAGTAAACCACAGAGACCAGCATATGGCATGCTAGGCCATTTGTCAGTACACTTTAGAGATCAGCATATGGTCTCTTAGGATGAAAAAGGTTAAAGGATCTGATTTAAAAATTACTACATATTCTTTGTACAGTGCATAAAATAAACGCAGAGTGCAAATGTCACATACATCAGTCTATCTGTTTGCACAATTAATCTCCAGAACTACTCAATGGATATTGATTAAATTCATATCAGTGGAGTATACTAAACACTGTAACAGAAATGTGAAGTTTGTCATAAACAAAATTAAAGTTGTAAAGCTGTTGCTATCCACATCACAAAGGCATACAGGGGAATGGAGGTATATCTTCACTGATTCTTAACCTTGCCACTAGGAGGGCAGTGGTCAACTTCATACTCCTGCTGCTTTACCCTTGGGGAAAGAACCCCCCAGTACTGAATAGGAAGCTGGGTGGGTCCCAGAGCTGGTCTAGACTTTTTGTAGAAGAGAAAAACCTCCCTGTCAAGAAATGAACCTCAGACTGTCCAGCCCATAGACTAGTCACTCTACTGACTATGCTATCCTGGCTCCAATTACATATGACATAAAATATAAATCTTGTTAGGATCCTCAAATTCAATTTGAAAGGGTTTCAGCATTTTACATGAAATTCGAACCAAATTATATTTCACAAATCTCATTTAATAGCCTAATTCTGTGATCAAAATGCTGAGTGCATACAAACTGCACTGCAGATACATGGCAGAAAAACAGTATGACCTTAGACTTTCTGTTATTTGTAAGCTGCTGTTTAAATTGGTTCTTCCAACAGTGAACCTGAAGTCTTGCTGTAAGTGTATGTGCAGTGCATTGATACTGGTAAAATGGTGCTCTTTTTTGGGGTTCAGTTTCACTCTTCAAGGCTGCTATAACAGTGTTGCATCCAGATTTATTTCTATAAGAATGTAGGCCAAATTTTTAGTGTATTTTCTAACCAAGAAGTTATCCATGTCTCTCATAAAAACACCTGAAAGTTATTCACATTGTAAACAAAGGCCACATCATGAACACATTAGAAAAACTCCACATTTAATTTAGTAAACAAGGATTAAAGTAAAACAAATTCCCCCCCCCCAAAAAAAAAAACACTGATGTATACATACACACACACACACAAAATTTCCCCACCATATTCTCTCATCTTCATTAACAGCCTGAATTCTCACCCAAAACGTAACTGCCTCAACTTCAACTACAGAACAAACATCGCAGGACTACAGATCACACAGTAATGCTGTTATACAAATATCTTATCATCACCAAACAATACAACTTAATATACCTACAATCAGGGCTGGATTTATGTATAAGCTAGATAAGCTACAGCTTAGGGCATCACATTACAAGGAGCCTCAGTGAGGCTGCCTAACTAAAAAAAAACTAAATGCATTTGTAAATAAAGACAATTATTTTAAAAATAATAAATAAAAATGTATGCAAGTATTGTAGCATTTTATACATACCCTTCCACAAGCATGAAAAAGAAAAAAATATTAAACCTAAAATGTAGTAGAGGGAGAGCGGCCTCTTAAATGTTACAGCTTAGGGACCACAACACACTTAAATCTGGTGCTGCTTAAAATCGATGCCGACATGGCTCTAAATTCAGGAGTGAATTGAGGAGTGAAATCCCAGTCAAAAAACACTGTTCCACCAGCACTAATCACCTACACAGTGTAATGTATAAGGACGATCACAAATTGGGTTAGAGGTGGAGCAAACATGGTGGTTCGGGTGCACTGCACATTACAAATGCCACTTACCAGACATAACTCAAGCACTGATAATCCCTCAAGCATGGCAACTTTAGCATCCCTTGTCCACCATTTGTGTACTTGTAAGAAATCGTCTGGAGTAAGTGAAGGGTGTGTAGGACTCAAACGTGATACAATCACCATCTAGAAGTAAAGGAAGTTACATTATTGTGAGGTAATGATGGACAATACAATGATACAGATCTCTGCCAACAAAAATAACCTGATCAGGTCACATCTTTGTTACACTTTTGCTCACCAGAAAGGATCTTACGGTCCTCTCACTGTTGTCCATATTCAACATTTTTCTCATCACGTCCCGAACAGGCTCCTCCATACACAGGTCCTCTACTTGGCTGTTCCAGCAGTGTACAAAAACTGCAGCTGCTAAACAAACCTCATCTTCTGAAAGCATCAACAGATTCTTTAACAATGCCATCCGCATCTCAAAGCTACTCTGCTCCTTCTGGCCACTGCCAGAAAACAGAAATATCTGGCGGTGTGAGAAGCGCGACTTGACTCTTTTCTCCAGCAGTTCCAGCACATCCAATCTACATGTGAGACCCACTACACAAATGGGAGCCTGGAACACAATGCAAAAACATATGTTGGTACTATAAAATTCACAAACGTCTGTATTGCTGGACATACCAACCTACCAAGCCTATGAAAAATAAGTAACTTATAATTGTACAGTCGACTAAATTTTGAATGGTGGAACGTAATATTTGTGGGTCCTAAAGGTAGAACTTGCTGCATGTTACCCTTCTGGTGCTTAGAATTTTGAGGTGGTTCCTGGAGTTTTGGAAAACTTGTGGACTCTGGTTTGTGGTGGTTTTCTGCAGACATCGAGGTCCTCTATGAATTGAAAAAGTTTGGGAACCACTGCTATAAAACAAAGAGGTCTAGGTTTCACTGAAATAATAGAAACAGTGCATATAAACATGCCTTTGGCTCATATCATGCGGTTGAAGAACGTAAGTATAGTATAATTTTAACAGATTCATTTTCACCTGAGCAGACTGCGCAACATTAAACAGGTTGTACAGTAATGTCTGGTTGTGGTGATTACAAAACAAGTCAAACTCCTCCAGAATGAATATTATGGATTTTGACTTCTCCTTGTCACCAGACTTCAGGCACTGCAGCAGGAAGGTCAAGTTCTCTGCAAACAAATCAAGAATATTAATATGCTACAGCAGTGTTTCTCAGCCACTGGGCAATAACATTTTCAGTCCACATATGCTTTTACATTTTTACGACAGTTCACATAATGTGGCAACAGCAGCAAGATCTCGATCAGTCCCGCTTTGTCGTCTCATTCGTCTCTGCTGTTGTTGCCTCCTTAATACTGATGGCTCTTTTTATATTTTGCATTACTTGTTACATACACGTTTATTATCAAAATAAACATTGATACTGGGCTGAACCCCTAATTCAGAAACATTAGTTATGTGCAATCTAAAAACACTGGATAAAAACATATTTCATCCAAAGATGGCATCTTTGAGTACAAACACATACATGTGGGTCTGTAACAACTAAAATACCAGGATAAAAACATTAAATTTCATCCAAACTTGGCAACTTTGAATACCAACATCCTCTCTCATACAGATACATGTAAATGTGTGCCATCTAAAACCCCAGGACAAAGACACAGAACTCCTGCATCCTACAACACATTGCTCTAATGTTGCTCTCACCTTAGAAGTTCGGACAGATGCCACGTTGGTATAGTTCATGACAGGAAATACAAAGTAAAAAGATATGGCAGCCTCTTGTACTACTGTATTTAGACAAATATATGACATGTATTTTTTCCTAATTCATTGCCTGAAAAATGGGGTGTCATCTTATAGCTGCACAGAAAGTTAAACACTTTTGGTATAGGCATTCTCCTGAATATAGAAGACTGTGAAGGGGGTTCATCTTATATTTGGGTAAATACAGCACATGCATATAAAGTTTCATAACTAAACACAAATGGATACATTATATGTTGGTATGATATGCCCTTCTTCCTCATAGAACTAGGGAAGTAAGTTATAAATTTACACTATATATATTTTAAGTATGCAAACAGTCAGATTCAAATATTTTCAGTGACTAATCTATACTTCAAACCAGTTCATAGTTTTCCCACTTAAGTCTGCTGACCACAATTAGTCTTCAAATTCTACTTGTCTGGGACAAGACGCAATTTAGATTAATGTACTGGAGTGCAGGTACCAACGTTCATGAGAAGCTTGCTGCCTCCATACTACACTGAAGATGGAGGCCTGGCTCCTCCAAAATGTTGATGTCTATATACCGATCTATACAGCATCAAATCTTCATCAACACTGCTGTAAGAACCTCAAATCTCTTGCATTATGTGTCTTAAAATCTCTGCTAGCATGGCACAGCATCCACTCATCTTCTTAAGAAAACAGAATATCAGCCATTCTGGTCAGGAACTGGTGTCATAAACCTCCTAGCAGCTAGAAAATTAATTACCACTAACCTGCAAATGATCCAAACACTTTATCGCCTACAGCAGTCTCGAGATGCAATTGTCTGGTGGCATCTTTTAATGCAAGTCTATCATCTGTGTGCATTAATCCATTCAACTCTACTACTATGGCTTTCTTGTGAAATGCTTTTTCATTCTTCAATTCATTTAAAACAATGTTCAAGAGCTGAAGAAAAAGAAATATTTCAGAACATCATACAGCTTTCAGGAAACCTGTAATTCTGACACAAAAACTGGCAAACGTACAGTTGTTTTTCCACAACCTCTAGGTCCTATTAGAAGTGCAGAGTTGCTCTCTCCCATCTCAACGGTTCTTCGCAAAAGCTCTGACAGATGATTCCTCTCTTTTTCGTGACCTCGAAATACAGTTTCCGGCAACAATAATTTTCTCTTAATGATGTCCCTACACAAAACAACTCCATCTTCTACGCTTAAAGTTTTTTCCATTATTATTTTTCGCTTACTACAAAATTCATACACTATTCAAAAGATGCGGAAGAATCGAACAAAAGATGTATCGTACAACACTCGCAAAATATGGGTAGTAAACACGAATAATACAATACGTGAGCCGTGATAGCATCGGTTAATAATATATCAACCACAAATCACATACACAATTTAACACTCGCAGTCTACACCACACATCTCCACAAGCTTCCATTCACTTACGTAAAGGCGGGCTTTTAGTTTATAAGTGGTTTATAATGTGGTGGGAAGATGTCAGCAATATCAGTTCAAAACAACATGGAAGAACAAGAAAAGGTGTCAGGTGCTTTCACTTTTAAAAAGCGTAATATAAGAAGTCAGGCTTCAAGAAAACGGAAAGGAGGTGAAGAAGATGATCGTATGTAATATGACGAATTTCTGTGTTAGCTATGTGTGAAGGTTGTATTACGATGTCAGCAGAATGAATGTTGTATTTAACCATTTAAATTTTCTGTGTAAATTCATAGCAATTTTGATTATATTGACGTGACTTATAAAAGACTGTTCTGCAATGAGATTAGCAGTTTCGCACATGAAGTAACCGAGTGTAAAAAAACTGGTTTCAGAGAGCAGCGAGGATGAAACTATGGTTGTAAAGAAGGGGAAAAGACTTCGTAAGGATAATCCATTAGTACAGAAGGTAAAGTATTCAACATCTCTGAACAATTCTCAACAGCAAAGATCAGTGTACCTTAACCTTACCTAAGAGACGAATTAATCTCTTATAGAAAATACACAACGTGATGTCTCAAACGAAGACTTAAACTAACCTAACCTACCCTAACCTAACATATTCTACAACTTTCTGTCAAATAAGATGTGACAAACAAACCTAGCGCTTGTATTAGCTTTATTTTCAGTTGTCCATCAAGAATAATAAAAAATAATGTACCTAAAAATTGAGTTTAACATGGTCATCAATCTCAGCTTGGTAAAAATTATTTTGAATTTTGGAATTTTAAGTTGGATGGTTATTCTTGGTGTAAATTCAGCTACTATGTAGGTTGTGGTATACCTGTATGTATTTCTGTGGGTATGTGTGACATTTTTAATTAGATTATCTTTGTAGGAAAGGCTCAGGATAGGGACAGGTGGCGGGCTCTTGTGAGTGCGGTAATGAACCTTCGGGTTCCATAAAACACAGGGAATTTCTTGACTTGCTGACGACCTGTTAGCTTCTCAAGAACGACTCTGCTCCATGGAGTTAGTTAGTTATGGAGTTGTAGGAAAGGTCCCTAAATTTAATGTGCTTTGCCTGACCTTTTCTGCAGTCAAATACAGCAAGGAAAACTACTGAACTGGAGACTGGGAGTGGCAGCAGTGATGATGATGATGATGTGATGGTCTCATATAAGTCAAAACGAACTACAGGCAGAGAAGGTCCATCTGACATGGGAGCAACAGCAGTGTTGCAGATTGAGACAGAAGTAGAAAAGGATGCACAGGCTATATTTGAGAATGCATTGAAGATAAATAAGGTATGAGCTATGTGCGATTTGAGGTTTTCACAGTGTCACTGTTGAAGACTACAGTGTTCTAGGATAGTATGCCAGTGAAGGTATTATGTTTTATTGAAATGTTTGTAGCTATTTACCAGATGCCATGGCAACATCCCAGAATACTTGGAAGTGTCAGAATTAAGACTGTTGTTTAATGCGGGGAGAAGAAGTCTCATGTACCAGGTCACCTGGGCGACCAAATTTTGTATGGTGGCACCTGATATTTTTGGGTCCTAGGTATGGAACTTGCTTCATGTCACCCTTCTGGCACCTAGAATTTTGAGGTGCCTTCTAGATTTTTGGAAAATTTCTGGAACCCTGTTTAATATATGCAAAATTGTGTGTTTTGAGGATCTCATAACACTGCTGGTGTGTGATGTCATGTAATCTGGTAGAAGTGTACTGACACTGCAGAGCATTTTACTGCTCCCATAATCAAGGTAGATGAATAAGCCATGTGAAAAGGACAGGTGGATATAGGAACTGAGTGGACCAGAGCAGAGTTCTGGCTGAGTCAGTAAGAGGTGGGATAGAAGTAAGAGTGCAGAGAAGCAAATTGAAACCCTTAAAAGGGCCTGTTTATTCAATTTGGAAGTGGTGGAATGCATCCCACCTGTTAAGAAACACCAAGTTATAATATGTAAATTCATTAAGTGAGTGCAATGGTATTAAGATCAAAGTGCGTGTCTGTGGACACGCTGCCCTGTCAATTTTCTAATTACATGTATATATGCTGTCTCTCTGTAGGAGCTGAAGGGCAAAGAAGATGATAAAATATACCGTGGATTGAACAACTACGCACAGTACTATGAGAAACGAGACACTGCTCAGGGAAATGCTTCCAGTGGAATGGTAATATGTCCTCCAGTTTTTTGTTATCTGTTAATGTCCTAAAATTTTCAATAACCTTTATATGAATTATTTCCTCCTCCTCCTATCCAGCCCCACCTTCATTCTACTCCATCCTCCTCTTTCTCTATCTAAATTACACATTTGCAGTACTCCAGTGTTTGTTATCATAAGTGTGTGGTTCTTGTATGAGTGTGTTGCTTGTACATGCAGGTTCGGAAAGGTCCTATCCGGGCTCCAGCTAACCTTCGAGCAACAGTGCGATGGGACTACCAGCCTGACATCTGTAAAGACTACAAGGAAACTGGTTTCTGTGGCTTTGGAGGTGAAAATTAAAAATAAAAAATATACATATATAAAGAAAACGAAAAATAAAAATTAGAACAAAAATAACAAATAATAAATAAAAAATTCTGTTCATGCATTACAAACATACATTTTTTTAAACAGAACTTTGTCCTTTCTTGCTGCTTACAAATTGTGTATCTAATGTAATTTTTATCACTAAACAGTGTAAGGTTATTAAACCCAAATAAATTGTTAAAGTGAATGTATAGTGTGTACATACAAAATGAAGCTCTTTGAAATCCAAGTCCCAGACTGGCTGTGATGTAAGCATACAGCAGGCATCGTAATTCCAATCAGTCATACTTTCCTTGTAACTGTATTTGTCAGTATGTGGCACCTCTCTGCTGTTTATTAATGACAATTACTTATGCCAGATATCTATTCAGCAAAGACACCAAGATATCTACCCACTTTTAGGGAAAACATGAATTAATGTTATTGATTTCTGAGATGTGTAAGTATGTTTCATGGCACAGGGAAACTGACAACTGTCCTTCACTTGGGACGTCCATAGTCACTGGTAAACCAGTGAGGAGAGTGACCTTGACAGGGAGGTTATTTATGCAAATTTGAATTGTGGTATCAGCATTTTGCATTTGCATATGTTACATTTGCACCAATACTCATTTGAACTGTGCAGTTACATTATTAAACTGCATGTGTCAGTACTTTTCTGTATGTTCCAGATTCAGGTGGACAATTACAATTTTTTTTTTCTCAATTGAATCACAGCCTTTTTTTAAGTATTAAAATGCTTACTGTGTTGTAATATTCTACTTTATATATCTTACAGTAAATACAAAATAAAATACATATGTTAAAAGTATGAAGTATGGGTACATTTAATGAATTTCAAATTGTTTGGTTAAGTCTAAATGTTTCTGTGGTTTGTTATAACTGATACTGTTTTTTGAATATTTTCTATGATCTTGAGTTTTCAAACACAGCATTTTGGAATCTGAGTCCATTTCCGTCATCAGGTGTGAAGGCATGGAAGTTTCTGTCACAGCTGGGCCTATAGGAAAGGTCTAGTTTCAGTCACTAATAAGTGATGAGCCCAAATGAGTAGGAACCTTTCATCTTTTTACACCTGATGATGAGAACATCCAGTTTCTGAAATGTAATGTCTGTTAAGGTCCAAGATGATGGACAGTGTCAAAATGTTTACTCTAATGCCTGGTTCTCTTATTGTAAATAGACAGCTGTAAGTTCTTGCATGACCGCTCTGACTACAAGTTTGGGTGGCAGTTGGAACGGGAGATGCAGGAAGGGACGTATGGTGAGGCAGACAATGATCCACATCAATATGAAGTTGATTCTGATAATGATGATCTGCCCTTCAAGTGTTTCATCTGCCGGAACTCCTTCAAGGACCCCGTTATGACAAAGTGAGTTGCTCATTCAGTGTTGTGAATGGAGTGGACATGGGTATTGCTTTGTGCTTGTTGTTTGTGTACTTGTACAGAGCTAATCATGCTGCTAATGGAACACAAAATATAGTTGACATCAGCAGTGTAGATAACTGGTTGGGGGCCCTCCCACAACTCATTAATCAGGGCCCCCCATGATAAAATGGAATCCAGTGCAAAAAAACACAACAGATTTTAGTACTCTGTATGTTTATGGCGCTCCGTGCTGTGGGTTCTGCAGGGGGTGTACTATGCCACTGGTCAATATTTTGTTTCTTATTTCATTATGTTCACATCAAAACTATGTGTCTAATAAATGACTCTGAAGACCACTGAGGTATGCAGATTTGCTAATGAAAAGCATCTGGAAAATGTTTAAATTCTGTCTGAAATTCTGGGAGTGATTTGATGCTGCAGTGACATAATGATGTTTCAGGTGCCGACACTACTTTTGTGAGAAATGTGCATTAGGTCATTACAAGAAGTCAGCTCGCTGCTACATCTGCAGTCAGCAGACACATGGGGTCTTCAATCCTGCCAAAGACCTTATTGCTAAAATGAAGAGTGAAGAATTAAGTGCCAGTAAATTTGATAACAGTGTTGACCGAACAGCCTGCCCTAATGACTCTGAATCAGATTAAATATAGCCATCTGTGTAAAAGAATTTGTTTCATTACAAAGTGATTCCTTATCACAATACAGTATGGACAATTTTAACACAAGGACTTGTTGCTTCTTGTATTACATTTTTATGAACCAACTTCATGGAACTGGGTCTCCATTTGAAGGCTGAGAATTATTCAGCTAGTTGAGAAGTTTCTTGTCAGATCTGAGGTTTACACAACATTGATTATAAAGATTGTCTTCTGAGATGTGATGCCATTTAGTTTCAGAGCAACGTGCTGCTTCCTTTTATCCAGAATACTGAGGTAGCACATTCCTATGAAATATTAGTATCTATGTATCTATCAAAGTACCCAGCTCCACATCTCTAATAATAATGGTTCATCCCTGTATTTACAAAGTCATGCCACTGAAACTTATTCTAAGCCAGCTGAATCCAGTCTGCACCTTCACCTTACTTCTCCAACATCCATTTTAATGTCTCTACACCTGTGCCTCCCAAGTGAAGTTTCCTGACCAACATTTTGCACACATTTTTGTTACTCCCACATACAATGTGCCCCAACCACCTTAACCTCCTTGATTTAATGATCCTGTTAATAACAGATTATGTGTGCAAATATGAAGCTTCTCTTAGGTAAGAAGAGTGTTTACTTTAAATGCTGGGCTTAACTCTCCAATCAAGCAATATAATTAATTTACAAGGGCATTTCCCTAATTTGACTTTAAAAAGGTCACCCCATGACATGCCTATGTAGGCACAGAGGGGAGGCGGGGGCATAGCTCCAGCACCACGCGCCGGCCGCTTTACCCCGGGGAAAGACCCGGTACCCATTGTAGAGAGGCTCAGTGGGCCTCGTGGCTGGTCTGGACAGCATGGAAAAGCTCACCCCCACTAGGATTGGATCCCCAGACTGTCCAGCCTGTAGCAGGGCGTTATACCAACTGCACCATCCTGGCTGGAGATTTGGCTTCATACTGCTGGAATCATGTGGGATACTTATCTCAGGGATGTATTCTTGTGTTATAAATGCCTTTAAATTTATTTATTTAAAAATGGACTGTAACAAGAATTTATTCATTTTTTATATGCCTGTACAACGTTTATGCTCGCCATTTAGCGCCAGACAAGTTGGCGAGTAACAGCTAACTTCTGTTTTGGAATGCCTCGTTTGAATCTCCGTTGGGACACTCGCCAATCCTGACACTGACTTTTTTGTGGTTGTCAGTCTTCCCAGACAATTTTTGCATAATACCTCAGATTGGTTCACAGCCGCTTCCTTACACTTTTTTTAAATTCATAATTCGCTAATCATTCCAACGGTAACACTATGTAGTCAGTGTTGCTGACAACAACATTAAATGAACCACAAATCAATAAATAACCATTCAGGGATGGAAAAGTATTGGACAAACATTCTTATGAACTGAACTGGACAAGTCTCTTTATATATGTTCTCACATACGAAATGTGGAAACACAGTCAGGATTATTAAACATGAAGTATACACTTCCAAAAATGTATTTTGAACAACCTTCATAGGAATGAGGCAATACCTGTGGAAGTGTGGAAGCATAGTGTACTCTGTGGCCACTTTTGAAAGAGGCTGCAACCTGATAACCACTGGTTCGTATTCTGATGTCTGTTTTCCAGTTAAGAACAGAGGAAGCCAACTGGTGAGTATACTGGGGATAACCATTAACATTTGACAGGAAGCATTCTGGTCACTGAGCGGAAGGGCAGGGGGACTGAACCATGGCTGTAATATTTTGAATTTCAGGTTTTATAAAAACTGTAATTTTGCATAAGAAAATAGGCTTGTTTGCCAGCCTGTGCAAATGTTACTCACAGAATGAATGTGAAAAATTGGTTGAGGGATTTCACCCTGTGAAAGTTTAGAGGGGCCACCAATCCCTGGGAATTCACAGAAATTTGGATCAGCATTCAGATATTTTAAATTTTAATAATTGGGTATCAATGTTAAATGACTCAGTTCTTCACTATGTCAGGATCTGTTGTAGTGAACAAGGTGCTGAGAAATAAAATTTACATCTATTTTTCCAGCACTTTTGACACTTGTGAAAGTGAAAGTGGATTTGAAGATTCAGGTCTTCTGGGATGTTACACTGTGTTGCTTGATTATTGGTTCCAAATGTTTTGAAGTAATTCTTCTCTACCTCTCTACCCTTCAAGACAAAGGCAGTACATTCCTTTCATATGTCAGGAATCAATAACCCAGTAACATGGTGTAACATACCAGAAGAACGGAATCTTCAACTACAGCACTGGAAACCACAACTTGCACACTTAACATGGATTTTTTTTTGTTCCTTGCCAAACACAGTAACTTCAAGATAAATCTCATAAATCTGACCTCTTGTTAGTCTTCTGCTGTGATCAAAGTGCAGCCTCAAAGACTGGCAGTTTAATTATGCTTATTTGTTACAAAACTGCTATGTGCCTATCTGGGAGATAAGCTCGGTAAATATTGTTGGATGCTGGCCTACCAAAGATTCCTACTAGTAATTTGTAAGATGCTGCTGAATACATCTTCCACAATAGCGGTGATGTAAAGTTTATAATCTACACAGAAATTCTGAAAAATCTAAAATTCTGAAACCAACTCCATCAGCTTCATTAACTCATGACTACAGAGTTTGGTAACCAATTTTATCTCTTCTTACTGCATGCACGGCCTTCCACGATCAACAACGAGACAGCACAAGAAGTGTCAATCAGATTTATACATGGCGGTAACAGTCAGCATACAAACTATCAGAACGTATTCTCAATAACAAGAAAAGAAAGCAGAGCTCCGTTGTATTTCCACATAGCAAATAGAACAATTCCTTTACCTAAGTGTTTAGCTGCGATTCACCTTAGGCTACCATGTCCAAGTACTCAAGGACTTCGCGTCATGTATTCATAGGCGGCCGGCACCTGCGTGTTTGTTATTTGCATGTAACGTGATAAAGTCTGGAATTAATTTATGATGGTAATATCGAGGTTCGAACGAAGCGTCTGTGTGGAATGAGTAAGGTGAAACGGCGTGAATAGGACTACGGCCATATTCAGGAACAAGAAGTAGTTTAACAGCGGTAATTTCCGAAATATTCCTCCACTACTCGGATATTTCTTGAATTGTAATTTTCAAAATAGTCTATAAGCTCTATCCAAAAATACAAAGATTAAGATATACAGAACTTTAATTTTGCCTGTTGTTTTGTATGGGTGTGAAAATTGGTCTCTCACACTGAGGGAGGAACATAGGCTGAGGGTGTTCGAGAATAGGGTGCTGAGGAGGATATTTGGGCCTAAGTGGGGACGAGGTAACAGGGGAGTGGAGAAGACTACATAACGAGGAACTTAATGATCTGTACTCATTACCAAATATTATTCGGGTGATCAAATCGAGTAGAATGAGGTGGGTGGGGCATGTAGCACGTATGGGTGAGGGGAGAGGTGCATACAGGGGTTTGGTGGGGAGACCTGAGGGAAGGAGACCACTTGGAAGACCTAGGCGTACATGGGAGGATAATATTAAAATGGATCTTCAAGAAGTGGGATGGGGGGGGCATGGACTGGATTGATATGGCTCAGGATAGGGACAGGTGGCGGGCTATTGTGAGTGCGGTAATGAACCTTCGGGTTCCATAAAATGCGGGGAATTTCTTGACTAGCTGAGGACCTGTTAGCTTCTCAAGAAGGACTCTGCTCCATGGAGCTAGTTAGTTAGTTAATTAGTTAGTTAGTCGAAAGGCCCACTGCTCGATAGACACAACTGGCGAGGAGGAGGCACAGCTGTAAGATTGCTCAATGGAATTAGACATCACAAACTATGACTACTTACCCACGTTTCTTTAGAAGTAACGCAATGAGAATAACTCTTAGACAGTGATATTAATAGCAGCACATGGTCCACTGACAACATTACTACAAGCGGATCTGTCACTTTTAGACCCTGACGTCAGGAATCATCCTGGCAGATGATCCAGATGCCAGAAACAGTAACTGGAATTTCCGCCGAATTTTAGTAAGCAGGCACCCGATTATTTTTTTTTCGCAACAGTGTGTAAGAAATTCCTATATGGCAGTCGTAATATAAAACCAACATGCAAATAAATTCGAAACCTAAAAGGCTATCTGTAAAGTACATAGCCATCCTTTTGGGTACAAACACAAATAAAACGCTATGAAAACAAATCAGTGAGTGGCATATATCTCGCATGTTGCGCGTGTCTTAATAAAATTTGGGAATTTGTTAATTATCTGTGCGTTACTGAGCTATGACATTGGTAGGGACCCATTGCTTGGCCTCCAAATTCGCCGGACTTAAGTGCGACCAGTTCGTGAAGAACACTGCTCATGATTACTGCCTTGTAGACACTGATAACCTTAATGCAAAAATCTTCGCGACTCACACAAATCACACAGCAGATCCTAAATGACACGCGGGAAGGAGTTGCCTTCCAGTACGAACTCTGATGCCCACGAGGGCTAACACTGAGATATAAAGTCTGCATTTAAAGGAAACTAATAACATAAAGAGAGACTAAAAATATAATAGTGGAAAATTAAATGAAAGACACAACGATATATGTAAAATTCTGGGTATTAAATATTATGATATATAGGCATATATCATAAGAACATTAATAATAATAATAATAATAACCATGGCTCGACAGCCCTATATGGGCTTGGGCCTCCTCTTTCCGAGGTTACTTGGTCTTGTGCATTTGTGGCAGTGAGTGACCAGCCCACTGGCCGCGCTGTTCGACTCAATCCTGATGTGACTGCCAGAGCCATCTGGCAGTCAGTCAGGAGACTTGGGTGAGCAATGGCCGCTGAATTTTTCTTACGAGCATTACTAGTTCTATTCATGCCCGTAAGGTTCTTTTACATGCCGCAAATCTACGACATGGGACCGACGGCTTTACTTCCCCTCCGAAGGTAGTGGTGCTCCGGATTTTTATCACCCTTAAAAATCCATCGAACCCGCGAACCTTGGGTCCAGTGGCGAGCACGCTAACCACTAGTCCACCGAGGTCGACCATAAGAACATTAACCTACTTCAAATTCAGGTAAGAAATTTTGTTTGCCAAATAATATCAACTAATTTTAATTAGGGTAAATATAAATGTAAAGTTGTCCCTGTGGCGCGACGAAAGCATATGGGCGGAGTGAAGGTATAAGTCCACTCATTCTTAACCTATGCTCTAGATGGAGGCGAGTGGTCAGCTTCACGTCCCGGCCACTATACCCCCAAGGAGAGCTCCTCGGTAGGCACTGAATAGGAGGCTGGGCGAGCCTCGGAGCCAGTCTAGACACTTGGGAAGAGAAACAAATCTCTGGCCCCAGCCGGGAATTGAATTACAATTCCTCAGACTTCCAGCCCGTAGCCTAGTCACTATACAGCATTTTAATGAATACACTTTAAAATCCTTTAATGTACACGATATTAAAATTTATGCCGGCAATCATATGAAACCAAAATAAGCACTGGTAACAATACTGATAATAACCTCATGTAAGTCAAGATGTGTATGTGGAGAAACCATGTACTGGCAAATGTGCAACAAACGCTGGATAGTTTTACAAAATGTGCTTATTAAAAACTGTTCGGTGTGAAAAATTACAGAATCACTTTCGGGGATAAATTCCCAGTCTCTGTAGGCCATATGTGCCAAATATTAAGCAATCAAAGTTACCAGCTCTTATTCACAACGTTCTTTTCTTTATCCATAGCCAAACGCATCACCCTGTATATCTTATACCTTCTAGAAATGCCTTTCAGGTTAAATACATCTTACATGTGGGACCACAACCCAGTCATAACTCTCTTAGGCAACAATGAATATTGATGCCCAATTACGCAAACGTTGAACATATCGGACAGATCGTGGCTCCAAAATTAGATAAAACTCTGATAATAAAGATGAGTCGACTTCGTATGGCTATGATGCTCCCACGGCCAGAGAAAATTAGCAGATTAATACAGACACCACACAGCTACTACTACTGAGGAGATCATTTGATGAGGGTGAGCCAAATGGAAATATTAAAACTATGACAACCACTATGACAACTCAACCACGACGCACACACTACACGTTTAGTGTACTCAAGAACGAAAACCCACGTTGTAAGTACTACAACACCAGGCTCCTCTGGTGAACATGCACTCATAAGCATCCGCATATTTTCCATACATCTAACATGACGCCCAGGAATCTACGTAGCAACTTAAGAATTCAAAAAGGACGAACAGCATCAACACAGATATAAGTGAAACAGGTGGCTATATATAAAAATATCTACATTTCCACAGCAACTAAAGTACACTACAAACAATAATGAGTGTGTAAGTGATGCAATAATATAGTGCATAATCTATAGGTAGTGTTTGTAAAAAACATATCGATCTACAGAGTGATAAAGTAAGATTGGTGAGATAGGACGTTGACCATATACCTCTACAGAGGATTAACATATGTACGTGTTTTGAGAACAGACAGTTGTGACCCCCTGAGGAAGGCTCATTAATGAGCCGAAACATGTCGGGGCTTTTTATCAAACAGTTTTAGAATACTTTAGTGTTTTTATAACAAGTGCCTTTAGTTGGTGAAAAACATTGTCTATATGACAAAGAAATCGAGACCGTACTGTGTGCAGCTGTAGGCACAGCAAGTCATCAGCATGGGTTACAGGCATTATTACTGCGTATGGTATATCAGGCAACATGTTAAAAACTGACATGCTGTACCGAAACTATCTGCACTAAGCTAGTGGGTGACAAGTTTTACGGTCTTTACTTCACACGTCTACTCTTCAAACAATTTCCAGCATCCCAGCAGCCTTTTAACATAACGGCTAAAATATGAGTTTACACCGAACTTGAAGGTGTTCAAATGCGTGATTTCAGGCTTCCGCCGCGGTGTAAATCAGATCTTCGCTCTTCTGGGATGCTACGTAGCGTAGACTGGTAGTTAGTTACCGAAGTTTCGGGACGATATATCGGTCCCATCTTCAAGGTTCAAGCAATCCAAGAAGAATCTTCTTCTTCGATGCTGCGTAACATCCCAGAAGGGCGAAGATGTCAGGTGTTCAATTGAAGTGCCTCTCTGATTTCGCGGGTTTTATATGTTCGCTGGATAATATTTATAAACAAAACGATTGGTATTTTTAGATTACAAAACAAAATATCATTATAGAATTACTGCTTTTTTTTATTCATTCTGCAGTCTGTCTTACGACAGGTCCGTAGCCTCTTCCAAAGCGAGTTCTCCACAGGGTGCGATCTAGTGCTTCCTCTTTCAATTTCCAGTATCTCTTCCTTTCCTTAAGGTCATCCAGTAGCTGCTTACGTCTTCTCCCTCGCCGTCCCGTCATTTCTATCCTTCCTTCTAACTTTCCTTCAATCACGTGTTTCAGAAGGCAGTTCCTACGCAAGATGTGACCAATCCAGTTAGCCTTTCTTCTTTTTATTGTATGTAGGATATGTAGGAGAGGAAAAAATCACTGCTTATATCAAATTAATTCATTTAATAAATCAGTGCTCTGAGTATGTAACTTTAACAGGAACAAAAAGGCAGAGAATTTCGCACATTATTTTTAAGATCAAATTAATTCATTTAAAGTCCCACCTCTTGTGTAATACACGTTGGGAGTGTTTATGGTATTTCAAGTGTTCTCAGTATTTGCGCGAAACCAAGACAGCACGGGATTGCGACACCTGGACCCTGGGTCCCACACTTAAACATTAATTTTTAAAAACCTGACTACTAGTTCTTTTAGATCCTGTAAAACAAAATTTAAAACAGCTTTCATATGTTTACCATACCTACCGAGTTCCGTGGAAATGTTTCCATAATTTTGACTGTTACTTGTGAAGAGATACACGACAGACGGACAGACATGACAAAACTAAGAGGTGGGCCTACTTTGAAATATTTACTCTGAAATCTGCTTGAATATGAGATGCAAAATACAAATTCAGACTATAAGGAAATAAAGACAGTCAAATATTCGGTTACTTTAGGAAGACAACTGTTACAACTTCAAGGCCTATAAAGAACGCCTTCTGAAGATTTTTCTGATGTGGAGTTAACGTTATCTGGCCTGCCGTGTCTGCCAGGGCTGTGTGGCTCTGCGCGTGCAGTGGAAGTTGGTGCTTGGCACGTACAGACAAGTCGCTGGCCGCAAACATATGGTAGTGGAAGTCACAAGGCTTTCTTTGGCATAAAATAATGTCTTTCAAGTTGCTTAGAGTACAAAATTTACATTAGTTTTTAACCAGGTGTTTCAGAACAAGTTGCTGAGGAAAATATTAGGCAATAAGGAGGGCAAATAACAAGACAATGGGGAAAAAATTACTTTATGAAGAACTGCATAATCTATAATTTCGTTACATAAAGAAAGATGAAATGGGCGAGCTGAAGTGAGAAAATGAAAAAACATGTAAAATGTTTTGTTGGAAAAATTTGAGAAAAAAATAGGGCTTGAGAGACCAATGCCTAGATGGGTGGATAATATTAAATTGGATCTTAAAGTGTAGAATCGTACAATGGAATCAAACAGATTGTCGTAGGATCCATTGGAGGACTTCTATGAATACGGTAATGAAACTTCGGGTTCCATAGACGCAGTTATTTCCTTGACCTGACGACACGTAACGTTTTAAACGAGACACTGGCCGCGAAATTATTTGCTTCAAGACTGAATGCTCGACCCCGAAAATGAAGGCAATAAACTTCTTCAAAAATTCGGTAACTATTCACCAATTGACACTGCCTACTGACGCTATGTTATCTTAGCACTTGATAGCGTCGTTAAATAAAACCTCTCTCTCTCTCTGGCACAACGTAACATCCCTGAAAACTTCAATCTCCAGCAACACAGCTGTGATAACCTCAAATTTCGCAAGGTATTTACAGTTACGTAAGACCAGGCTAGGTTCTGGACAATCCGAGTTCGAATCCCGGTAGGGATAAGAGCTTTTTTCTTCTCCAAAACGTCCAGACCAGCTCTAGGACCCACCCAGCCTCCTATTCTTTGCCGAGGGTAAAACGGCCAGAGCGTGAAGTTGGCCACTCACTTCCATCTAGTGCTGAGAGGCGCTGTTCTACTCCCCTCCTGTGCAGATAGGGACAACTTTAGCTTTGATAACAGCATCCATGTGCTTAATCATGCTGCAGGCGTTAAAGTGCAAATGGGAGCCTATTGCCTTCCTGCTTTCGTTCCCCGGTACTATCTAGACATGCTATAGCAACACGGAACCTGTATTGCGTCAGAGATCATATACTGCTGCACACTGGCTGTGTAGGGGGCCCTGCTACCGATCAATGCTTGTGATGGACCGACCGGGCCGCACGCGAGGACGAATCTTCACACTGCAGGATCCTCTCTTCACGGTTTGTGGCGTTATGCCTGTGCTCCTGCTAGGGACAGTTCGATCAGACACACCTCACAGTCGCAGTGTTTAAACATACAACCTACAGACTATAGAGTATTACTTACTGTGGTGTTGGAAAATTATGAATGGTAACGTTTGTAATAGTAGAAATTATGTGATGTCAAATGGTTTTATATTCGTTATACTAAATTTTTACGTTAATTAAATCGTGTGAATAATACCCGGCGTCGCCGTCAGATGTAGCAATTATCAGTATGAACAATAGAAAGTAGCTGCATTGTTGAGCTATATGTAAAAGCCGGGCCTGCTGATCTGCCAGGCGTCTCTCTGTTCCGGGTGAAAGAGTTAAAGAAGTTCTACACAAAAAGGGTTAGGTTTGCTGCTCAAGGGGCCAGGTAAGTGCGTGAAAAGAAATTATGTACAAACGATACTTAGTAATAAGAGGACACTAACTTGTGTTATGTTATTTTCAGGGAAGACATCAGTTTAGGTAATTAATGTGGAAATGTAAGAAATTTCTTGCTTTGTTTTGTGTGGCCAGTAAACGATGAACTGGTAGACATGCCACTGTCGTGGTTTGCTTCATAATAATATGTCATGAGAGCAGAAGCACTGATTAGAACACTTCAGAAGTGAGGATGTGTAATGAAGCACTTTATTTTTTATTTGAAAATGGCAAGATGAATAATTTTAGCGATCCCGGTGGCAGCGCGGTCTAAGGCGTGGGTCTGCGGCCGCTCGCTTACTGGGATTGTGGGTTCGAATCCCACCGGGGGCATGGATGTCTGTCTCTTGTGGGTGTTGTGTGTTGTCAGGTAGAGGTCTCTGCGACGGGCTGATCACTCGTCCAGAGGAGTCCTACCGAGTGTGGTGTGTCTAAAGTGTGATCGTGAAGCCTCGAAAAATGAGGCGGCCTAGGCCCCCAAGAGGCTGTCGAGCCATTAAAAAAAAAGATGAATAATTTTAGACAGGATGCACACTGTACCTAACCATTGTGTTTTGTAGGTTGTTATATATCTGGACGCGTATAGAGATGTCATATCCGAATGTTACAACTACAAAAGTGTTGGCCGGATTGTCATACGGGTGGGTGGTTTCACTAGAATTGTCGGCGAATAATTTTGGCAGGTCAGGATACAGATGTTTCAAGAACCGTTGCCAAATGAAATTTCGTGACACTTTTTATGCTAATACACAGGCATTCAGCGTTTCTTCTGCCCACTTAAACAACAAATATGCAGATACGTATATATTGATATTATAATATACTTAAAACATGCTTTCGACTTTCAACCCCTCAGATATCCATCTCGCCAAAGCATGATCCTGCCATTAGCACTAGTCCTTAGTATAAAAGCAAGGGTAAAGCAATCCCATTACAGGCATTGACAGGCCCTTAGGGATCCAGGAGGCTGAGGCTCCCAGATTTCTAGACAATCGGCACATGAAGGTGGTAAGGTTGTCAGCCCTACGCACCGGCCGCCGTTACCCCCCAGAAAATATTCCTGGTACTCATTTCTGTAAGAGGCTGAATCGACCCCAGGGCCATAGTGCGACCAGAAGGATTGTATTAATGAAAAATTCCAATGACATCATCGGGAATCGAACCCGCGACCTTCCGGCTTGTAGCTCAGTGCCTCAACCAACTGCGCCACCGCATGCCCCCCGACACATTATTCTTTTCACATTATTGTTTTTCCACGGCAACAAAGGTTACGCGAACGCGCCTCAATGTTACGTTATACGTACATTGCCTGTCTTGTTTTACACTTCCATTGTTTGCAGCTGTCAGTCCAGTTGCTGCCAGCCAGAAGCAAACAGTCCACAAGGCATGCTGCACTCATTAAAATACATAAATGGCGATAATTTTTCCAGTGCGAGCATTTTGTTCACGTCACACATGTTAAGATGGCTTGGAGTTTATGCGAATGTGCGTCCACACTATTCGTGCTCGTGTTTGTCATACTCGACATTACAGTTTCCAGCTGTGTAATGACGGATCAATGGCTTCAGACACGTTGATCTGTAAGGCTGTTCGTGTTTGCTGTGATGGGTGTACAGAATGATTGAGGAAGACCTTATAACGAGTCTGATACAGTCTTGCTTTTGTTTGGAAGTCTTGGTTGCATTCTGCGATACGAAGCCGACAGACAATTTCTTGTTTCAACTCTGTCACATTAAAAGTAATTTTCTCTGACACTTCCACCCACTCTTTCGGGACCAATTCATAACATTTATGGGTAGTATCCTACAACACGCCGTGTTCCTTGTACTCATCAACAAATTTTAAAATCGAATTATCGTTCCACTCCGTTAGGTAAAAGTAAAGTTCACCCTAGAAAGGGCCATGAAGGCCCAGAAGGGGAGTAGAGGTATAGCTCTTCTTTCTTTAACCCTGGCACTAGATGAGGGTGAGTGGTCAACTTCACGCCCCGGCCGCTTTACCCCCGGGAAAGAGACCCGGTACCCATTGTATAGGAGGCTGGGTGGGCCCCAGGACCGGTCTGGACGGGTGCGGAAAATGTCGCCCACACCGGGATTCGATCCCCGGACCGTCCAGCCCGTATCGAGTCGCTATACCGACTGCACTATCCCGGCCCCTCCGTTAGGACTGCAAAACTGAAACTAGTCCAGCAAGAATAAAGCAGTACTATACTAAGCAGAGGACAAAAACGATCAGGCAGCATGAATTTAACGAAAAACCGACGCTGCAGTACGCCTTGGCGAGCCCCTCTTTTTGAAGTGCTGCTTCTGTGCCAGGCCATTCGAGCCCAAAACTCTGTTGATGGCGTGGCTTGGGTTTGGGCTTGTGAAAGCGTCCATATTTACGAAAACACACGAGCGGGAGTCCAAATAAGAGCCGTCTAGACGCACCTTAACTGACAACCATCTATTTTCTTTTCGTCAGCCAATAGGAAGACGCTTACGCATACTAAAACTGGTTGCTCGGTCAAGAAGTGGAATATTACTGACCAATCACAGGTCGTTACTATAAACAATATGGATGTCATCCCCAAAACAAAGCTAAAATTGGGAGTAGTAATGCTCACACTGAGTATTGGGTTTTAGGGCAGAGGTAACAAATCTTCATTGATGAGATCTGCACTCTTCTGGGATATTACGCGGCGTCGTGTGGTAATTGTTTACCGACGTTTCGGGACAATGTATCGGTCCCATCTTCACGAGAGTCCGAGTATCCCAGAAGAGCGCAGATCTAATCAATATCGCGGCGGAAGCCTGAAATCAAATCTGCATTGATTCCCAATTTCATTTAGGAACTTTGTGATATTTACTGCTAAGGATTTTGTTTACAGGTGGCACAGCAGTCAAAGTAGTAGGATGGTCAGTGCAGACTTCAAAGATTTTAGTGTGTGAACACTTGCTGCAAGGCAATTTGGAACTGAAGAGAAATTCTAACTTTTAAAACGAGAGACAGACAAAGAGACAGAGGGTGTATGAGTGTGTATGTGTGTAATTTATCGACAGCCCAGTGTTCCATTATAGGAAAGAATGCCACAGTATGAATTTGTGTGCGCAGACCTGTGGCACTCAATAATCTCTCCCGAGTTATCTCCGCAAAGTGATCAGTTCCACAGCCACTACGCGCTGTACTTCATTCACCACCGTCGCTATTGATTGCATACTTATTTGCCCTGTAAAGACCTCATGACCGCAACTGACCCTAGCCAGCACACAGCCCAGCCACATGAATCCTATCCCCATTACTTTAACAAATGCGTTACAGACATCGAACCCCGGTCCCCAGGTATGCTTGTAATCAGGACAGTAACGGCGATAAGGGAGCTAATCAACAGCCGTACGGTTCGATTGTATTGTGTCCGAAAAAATCGAAGGATTGTGTAATATCCAGCAGCCGTGTTTGTTGGGGAATATATTTGTTGCAGGGAACCAACGGAAATGGATGTTTTTACACATACAGTCGAAACCGGTTATAACGACATCGGTTTATGCGACACCTCGTCTACAGCTTCAGATATTCTGTGCTACCAATTAATTCCTCACTGTTAACCATTACGTTATACTCCTCAGTTACAACAACGCTCGTTTATAACGACACAAAATATTCAGTGCCTTTCGTGACGTTATAACCGAGTTCGACTGTACTTGTGTATGTTTCTAATAACTTCTATGTGTTGCATACAAATTCGCACAGCCATTCGTTTCCATAGTGTTTTAACGTAACTTTTCTGCATCACCCGATATAATACGCTATAAAACCACTGCAAAGTAAACAGTTTTGTATTTTAGTCACTGTGAATATAAACTAAATTATTTCACAAATTAACTTATATTCTGCTCAATTGTGGATCCTCATTATTCAGTAACCACACTTTCTGTTCTCTAATGGCAGAGACCGAGCAACTTGGTATAGTGGCATCACTGTGGATTTGTATTGGTAAGTTGTTTGGTTCGAGTTTCAGTCGAACACCGTGGTTTTCCTCAGTCCTTCCAGGCAAATGTTATAATAACTCCACCACTTCAATGAACACTTCAGTCCAAATCCTTTAAGTTCATTATTCGTCAATCGTCCGTACGTTCTCTTTTGGTATGTGACGCCGTGTAGTCTGGTAGAAATATACCGACATATCCTGAAGATGGCAGCACCAGGATTATCTGAAATGTCAGTACACTTTCATCGGACTACAAGGCGTGATATTCCAAAATACAGCAGTGTTCATCTTAATTCTCTGGTTATTTAATGACGCTGTTTCTGCCTGTTGGCTTGCACGTCCAAATCACATTGATAAAGAAATTAAGAGCAGATCGAAGTCAGGGAATGATTGCTATCATTCGATGCAAAATATTTTGTCTTCTAGTTTGCTATCCAAAAATATGAAGACTAAAATACACAGAACTACAATTTTGCCTGTTGTTTTGTATGGGTATGAAACTTGGTCTCTCACACTGAGGGAGGAACATAGGCTGAGGGTGTTCGAGAATAGGGTGCTGAGGAGGATATTTGGGCCTAAGAGGGACGAGGTAACAGGGGAGTGGAGAAGACTACATAACGAGGAACGTAATTATCTGTACTCATCACCAAATATTATTCGGATGATCAAATGAAGACGAATGAGATGGGCGGGGAATGTAGCGCGTATGGGGGAGATGAGGCATGAGGGAAAGAAACCACTTGGAAGACCTAGGCGTAGATTGAAGAAAAATATTAAAATGAATCTTTAAGAAGTGGGATTAGGGTATGGACTGGATTGATATGGCTCAGGATAGGGACAGGTGGCGGGCCCTTGTAAATGCGGTAATGAACCTTCGGGTTCCATAGAATGCGGGGAATTTCTTGACTAGCTGAGGATCTGTTAGCTTCTCAAAAAGGACTCTGCTCCATGGAGTTAGTTAGTTTGTTTTTGTTTGGTTTTAAACAGTCGACTGAGCTGCGATTAGAGTCACAAATGGTAATATGTGAGGATTTGAGAGGATGCTGCACATGACCTCTACCACAAAATGTCCTAAGGGGCTGAAGGAAAAATTTTATGAGCGATTTCAGTCAGTATAGCCTCTCGAAAATCGAGCACGGGACCCCTGAAATGCAATACTGCAGCGCTACATAGAAATTGGGAACAAAGAGACCACGTTCTATTTTCAGCCACAATCTCAGCCTCTGCCTCTAGTGAGATCCTAGTCGGGACAGCCGACGTCCAGGCCAAAACTTTGAACCCGACACCTGCCGAAACGAACCAGTAATGTCAGCCACGACACCAAGACATTCGGTTTTGGTTCTTTCGGTATCTAAGTAAAATTACTCACAATTTTATATAGTTTTACAAAGGCAAGTCTGCAGGATGTAGTGACAGGGAGTTTTTGTGGTCCTACTGAAGAATTCGCCGCCCATACTTTGCAGCCCTGAAACGATTTTTGCAGGGCCAACCCCTTAATCGGAATATGATGGTTGGTGCACACCTGCATCTAGTTTAGAAATTATCAACTTTTTTACATGTGGTAAAGTAGAATGTAAAGGTAAATTTGTCCCTGTGCACGTCATAAATGCACATAGTGGAACAGAGCTGCAATGTTAAAGTGTGGTCCGCCAAATCCTATCGGTCCGTAACGCCGGCCAGGGGTCCCCGACATTATTGTTGTTATCCTATTATATCTGAACGCAGAACAAAAAATACTGTGCTAAATATGTTTAATGTTTATATAAAGTATATCTGGAATAATGGTATAACACGGTATAGATTCTGCTCAGTAGAAAATGAAGTTCTGTTGTATACGTTTTCCCTAATATTAATCATATTGCCATTAATAATAATAATTCTTGGCTCAACAGCCCTATATGGGCCTGGGCCTCTCTTGCCTCCTCTTTTCGAGGTTACTAAGTCGTGCGAATTCGTGGCAGTTGGTGACTGGACAACTAGCCGCGCTAGTGTTCTATCGATCCTGATGTGCCCGCCAGAGCCATCTGGCAGTCAGGAGACTTGGATGAGAAATGGAGGCTAATTTAGCTTACGTAACATCTACGTAAATCTACGACATGGGACCGACGGCTTTACTTCCCCTCCGAAGGAAGTGGTGCTCCGGATTTTTATCACCCTTAAAAATCCAACCCGCGAACCTTGGGTCCAGTGGCGAGCACGCTAACCACTAGTCCACCGAGGTCGACCATATTGCCACTACTGTTAGGCAAATCTTTGAGGCTGAAATAAATTTTGACATAGGTTTTTAAGTCTTGAAAATGTACGTACGTAGGTTACTTGTTTGCAATTATTAGAAATTTCAATGTTACCGCGAGTTGTGCCTTAGGGGTATGCGGGTTGAGATAATATTGTGTCTTTGGGGGGGGGGGGGGGGGGGTTCGGCAGAATTACTGAGATTTTATGAGATGTCCGCTGTACCAGAAATTCAGAGAAACATTAGAGTAGAGGTATAGTTCCACTCATTCTGAGTCTCGACACTAGACGGAAGTGAGTGGATAACGAGTGTTTCCATTGTCTTTCTCCTTATAAGTTCAATTAAGCATTGTAGTGCAGTTCATTATCTGGGGGCAAAGTCGACGAAAAATGCGGAATTCCAGTGCAGTAGGCCGAAAGTCGTACCGTTTTCCCTTTCTTTATGAGTTGGAAGTGGATCGGCCAATAGTTTTTCTGGTATGAACTAACTAACTAACCAACCAACCAACAAACTAACTAACTCCATGGAGCAGAGAACCTCCTGAGAAGCTAACAGGCCCTCAGCTAGTCAAGAAATTTCCCGGATTTTATGGAACCCGAAGGTTCATTACCGTATTCACAACAGCCCACCACCTGTCCCTATCCTGAGCCAGAACAATCCAGTCTATACCTCCCCATCCGACTTCTTGAATATCCATGTTAATATTATCATCCCATCTACGCCTACGTCTTCCAAGTGGTCTCCTTCCCTCAGGACTCCCCACTAAAACCCTGTACGCACCTCTACCCTCCCCCATACGTGCCACATGCCCCGCCCATCTCATTCATCTTGATTTGGTCATGCGAATACTTGGTGAGGAGTACAGAGCATAAAGCTCCTCGTTATGTAGTCTTCTCCACTCCCCTGTTACCTCGTCCCTCCTAGGCCCAAATATCCACCTCAGCACCCTATTCTCGGACACCCTCAGCCTATGTTCCTCCCTCAGTGTGAGAAACCAAGCTTCACATCCACAGCCAAAGTACAGCATCTCTATATTCTGGTATGGGCTAGCCAGTCTAAATTGAACACGCCCACTCTCTCGTCAGGTTAATCCTTTTCAACACACAGGAAATGCTGACAAAAAAATAGCCAAAATTAACTGATTAATTAACAAACCGAACGCAAATGTGTGGGCTAGTTTGTAGTGTGCTATTTCATTTTTCATAAATATGTCGTGACGTGAAATTGTGTATTGATAACGTCTATTTTTTCACACCTCAGTAGTTGGCACGGCTGCCATGTTGGAACAATTAAAGGTACGAACTTACAAGGAATTACAGGAGGCCCAGACAGTAATTCTTTCGTCTTAGAAGTTATCATTTTTAACCACTGTAAATAATCAAAAGCAAAACACTGTAGTGATACATAACTCAAAAATTTGTCATTAAGCCATGTTTCCATATGCGCCCCTTTCGTGGCACGACTGATTTGACCCCTAACCAATTTCAGTCCATATATATATACAGTTTGGATAACTGAAGTGACAGTTTAGTTTATCTAACGTGGATCTCTGCCACATAAAACCACACACACACACACACACACAAAACGTTTGACATATGATGGAAAAGGGACTGTATGCCCTTCAGGCAAGATGTTTGTCTAATCCGTGAAGTTAACGGCAAAGAAACACTGAATTACCATAATTCTACATTTATTAGACTTTAAAAAAAGGTGCAGTTGCCCCTGTCAACCCCACGCAGGCATATAAGGGGAGCGGAGGTATAGCTCCACTCATTCTTAACCTAGGCGCTAAATGAAGGCAACATTACGCCCCGGCTACTTTGCACCGGGAAAGAACAGCGGCACCTATTGAATATGAGGCTGGATGAGAGCCAGAGCCTGTCTGAACGGTTTTGAGAAGAGAAAACCCACTCGCCCCTGCCAGGATTCGACACCCGGTTCATTCAGGCGGTAGCCTAGTTACAATACGGACTACGCTATCGCAGCTTCTTTGTTTAACTTCATTTCATTCATAGTGTGTGAGATTGATTCTTATTTCAATTACATTTTCCAGTTTCTTTTATGTACCACATTCCTATTTCGTCACACGAACTCCTCTCTCTACCACACTCTACCGCAGTAAACCCCCTATATAAACGGTTAATTGATCGAATTTAATGAGAATTTGTGAACAGATAACTACTAACACTAGCCGCGATATTGATCCGACGAGGGTACCATTACTTGAGGGGGCCCGGGGGAGCCCGTTCGTTACATGTGACGGCACCAGACAGCGCCACGAGACTCGTTTGCGCAACTCCACGTAACTATGCAGCGCATTACTGCCCCCCCCCCCCCCTGTGGGGGAGCTGTGTTGTGCATGTAATGTTACTGCTGTTATTACGACGAAGGAAATTACAAACATTCCTGAATATTCTACACAAACTTGAAATGCGTTTTTTCAGTAAGAATCTTTATTCTTACACCCATGGTTCACTCTTCTGACAACATTTGCATAAATTAACCCTTCTGTGAACGATGCTTGTCACGTTTCTTAAGAGGGGTTGTTTGTCAGAAAATGAAAAGGAATTTTCAAAGTCTGTTTGTGAAGTTTAGGAGGAATAAGAGAAGCAAAACCTCAGCAGGGGAAATACAATTAGGTCGAAGGTGCGGTATGATGTATTTGGCAATGCCTTGCCTATTTCACGGTTCTGTCAGCTTCTGAGGCTATATTATGGAATGGTTGACTGACTAAGGGATTTAAAGGGAAGCTGTCATGGTCTTTAAGGGAACTATTCCGGAAATTTCCTGGAGGGCTGAGGAATCCACAAAAGAACAAGATAAAGTAGGGTGGCCGGTGCGCCGTTTCAAATTTGAACCGGACATGTCCCGCATACCACTTCAGCCAACATTCCAGATGCAAAAAAAAATGGCTTAAACACCTGTCCACTTTTACCAACGTTTTAGTTTGTCTTCGGCGTTCCCTGCCGAAAATCGCGGTTCAATTTCCGTCCGGGGTAACGGAGTTTTTCTTCTTCGAAGCGTTTAGGCCGGCACTGGGGATCACCAGCCTCCTGTACAATGGGTACGGCGAGCTCTTTCCCCGCGGTTAAAGTGGCCTGTGCCGTGAAGCTGACCACTCGCTTCTATCAAGTGCCGAGGTTGGGAATGAATGGAGCTATACCCCCACTCCCTCATTTGTCTTCATGGCCTGCATGAAGACAACTTTATCTTTGAGCATCGGCAGATACAAAACAATATAAGCTGTTAACAATTACAATAACTTCCATTATTTAAGATTCCATGTGATTGTCTTAATGTAAATGGCAGTGGCCCATACTGTCTTCTATCACTCAAATATTGCAACCGTGAGATCGAACGCCACTCGGGGCATCGCTGTATGTCTGCATTTTTGCGCGTTTTATTTTTTCCTTTGTCGTTAGAGGTCTTGCGTTGGGCTGACGTCTCGTCGAAGGAGTCCTATCAAACCCATAAAACAGCGGTCTTCAGTTTCTTACTGCCTGTGGAACCTTAAATTTTTCGCGAAACCCTTATAAAATACGTGTCCTTTTTGGGCGCAAAACGAAAAAAAAAAGTCCCTAAAAACACAAACTTTTATTGAAAAAATAAAATGTTTACGCATGTTTAAGAGAAAAATTCGTTATTGGTGATCTGCACTAAAAATAAACCCAGCGCCTTTTATGCGAAAAGATGGGAAGGATATTTTTTAAATTAAAGATTATCAAAATTTTATTTTCCAATTTCGCTATAAAAGAACTGTGCTTGTGGAATCTCTGAAAGTCGCCCAGAAAACCCCAAGGTTCCGGGGAACACATTTCAACAACAACTAGTGTCAAATGTGCAGTTTCCGAAATACAGTCAAACCAGCTTAAAACGATATCGGTTTATACTGTACAACACCTTGTCTATAGCACGAGATATTGTGATACCAATTAATTTCTCGCTGTTAATCATAACGTTACACTACTCGGTTATAACAACACTCGTTTATAACGACACAAAATATTTAGTCCCCTTCTTGACGTTGTAACCAAGTTCGACTGTACTTCTAAGCTGAAGAAGACAGAAGAATAACCCGGTTATGAAGATTGTACAACACTGTTATTTTGACAAGTACATCTATTAGTCCAGAGGTTGGCACGGAGGTAAGCCACCTCGACTGGCATGACAGCTTTCATGGTTTCCCTGAGTAAAGCTGTCCCTCTGCACGCCATGAAGAAATATGGGAGAGTAGAGGTATAAATCCACTCATTATTAACCTTGGAAATAGGTGGAGGAAAGCGGTCAGCTTCATGTACCGGCTTTACGCCCGAGGAAGGAACCGTCGGTACCCACTGGATGGGAAGATCCTCCAACTAAACGCCATGAAAGTACATCCGTCTCCTTTCACGTCTTCTGCAATTGTTGTGGCTTTGGAAAGAAAAGGCCGTGTCCAATTTCAAGGGACTGCTCTTGCATTTGCCTCGAGGGACTGGGGAACACCACGGAGAACCGGAATACACCGGCCGAAGGTGAGAACTGGATGTCATGTGATTTAGTTTCTCGTATTGCTGCCGCTGTACAATCCTGCTGTGGAGGATGTATGCGAGTTTAAGAAGAACATGTTTCATCTAATGATGCTGGAGGTGGTGTTGGATAGGATGACCATATTGTGTGGCGGCTGAAAAGCAGTGTTAGCGCCACTTAACCTCCCACGCCCGTGGCTAATCTGATATTAATTGTTACAGTCGGTTAACTGCAACTCTCAACCTTGACACGCCGACATTGTCGCCACACTGTTCCTGCTACCAGTTTGAGTTCCGCAAGTGGCAACTCCTTCAGGAGTGGAATTGACTGTCTCAACACGGGTACCAATACTTTTGTCAACGACACTGATATTTATTTGCGAGATCTGACATGTTGCTGAAGATTCCAAGTCGTCGGCTCTGTTACGTTGTGTCGTTGGGCATTTCCCGACGTTTCGAACATGAAGAAGGCACTATAATCATTCCGAAAGTTGGTCAGTACCCGACCCGACGACAGAATGACATCGCAGGCGAATTGAATTTTCTCGTATTCATTTATTTAGCAGCCTCTCATTCAAATAATATAGAAGTAAAATTGTAGGGGATAGGTGGGGAATGTGGCAGAGGGTCATGCAGAGTTTTTTTTGGGGGGGGGGGGGCCTGGAGGAAAGAACAGAACTTCCCAGCACTTCATGAACACGGAAATGAAACTTCAGGTTCCATAAAATGTGGGGAATTTCATGACTAGATTTATCCCCGTTGTGTTTTGAATAATCAGAAATACAATATGCCCAGTTAATACACAGCAATTTTATTTATCATACGATCAGCAACATGTTTCGGCCAATACGGTCATCATCAGGCTGTTTACAAGAATAAAAAGGAAAATACAGTTATATAGGACTGAGGTCTCAAAACTTCGTGAATATATGTGTTACATAAAACAAATACATAACATAGATGACCTTTGGAATAAAGTGTATAAAATTACATATATTTGGGTTGTTTTAAAAGCCTGGATCGATGAATATATGAATAAAAGATTTAAAATATTAAAATACAAAGCCATTGTAGGCACGTCTTAGACGAAACTGCTTGTGTAAAAAAAAACAGCCCGTCTAAACATCAAACATTCAGACGAGAGACCACCAAAAACATATTGTATATTTGAGGAGGTATTAATTTATCAAGAAGACACTGCTCCAAGGAGTTATTTAGGAGTGAAACTGTTGTATGAGTAGTGGGTGCAGAAGGGAAGTAGGGTTAAATCTCCACGCTTTCAGAATCTGGGCAGCAGATGGATCCGAGTGATGAGCCTTGCATTCTAGCCGTTTTAGGCCAAGGCCAGACAGGCGGCCTGGACCTAATTCCGTAGAGGACGGTCACTCCCCCTCCCATCCCCACTAGAAATTTAACACTGAACGTCCAGCCTATAGGCACCCACTTTGCTTATCCCAGTGGGCCGCACAATTAACTCCATTACACAGGATGTGCTTAAAATTGTCACTCAAGATTGTCAAGAAATGTCCACACTTATGCAATGTATCATCATCATGTTCATGACAATCCGCCTTCAGAACCTATTCCGCACCACTTCCATGCATTTCATGTCTTCATACTACTTTTCCCTAATATCAATTCCGAAATCATTCTAAAATATGCGACCACAAATTCCACGTGGTCTTTTCTCTTGACATATCCACATTTTCAAACTTATGTACGCCTTTCGTAATTCTGGAGCTGGGGTAGCTCAGTCTGTATAGTGACTGCTCTGGACGATGCGGGGTTCGAGTTCCGGTGGGTGCAAGGGATTTTTCTTCTCTCCAAAACGTCCATACCGGCACTGAGGCTTATCCAGCTTGGGGTTCTTTCCCGGGCATTAAGCGCCTGGAGTTTGCATTTGATTACTCACCCCCATCTAGCGTCGAGGTTAAAAGTGAGTGGAGCTATAACTCTGCTCCCCCTATATGCCTTCATGGCGCGGAGAAGGACAAAGCTGCATTTTTCTTAATTCTAACGAGTGTGCTACAATGATGATGTCACTTTTCCAAAATACGGAAAGCACCGCTGAAATAAATTCTATGCTTTTACACTGTACAGTGTATCCATGGCAACGAACTGTGTCGTCAGCCCGTTATCAGATAAGCGGCTTTGACGTCACTGCGCTTTTGTGTTGAGACTATCAGAAATAATGCGTCATTGGAACTACTTTTCAATGTAGAGATGTTTCTGTCAGCTGACGTTAGGACACTACCTGGGAACACAGACGACATTCCAGTTTGCAGTTCAGAACCATGTGTTATTATCCCATTCCAGACGAAAGCTAACCTGAATTATACTGAAATATTAGGTGCGTACCGCGCAGTAAGAACACTCAGTCTAGGTTACGAGAACTAATCGTTAATGCCGTATAAATAAATATTATTTTTTATCTCAGACATCCCGCTATGTTGCATAAACCACAAAAATAATCATCATTTACCATCAACACAACTAATTATGTTAGAATTGTATTATATTAGGCCTATATAAATTGTGGCTACATGTTTAGACCTACTATAAGACCATCCTCAGGCCGTTCGATTACGTAAAAATCAAAATCACAATTGCAAACAACAGGATGCCTGTTTGTCCGTGGTCAGTAGGTTGCATCTTCGAAACTGTTGAACGCAAACGAATACAGTTTGCCAGCGCGGTCGGTCTGTATCACCTCGATCTCCTACGCAGAAACTGGCGTCGCTCTGCATTTTGAAGACGAGGGTGTATAACTACTACTAATACTATTTGTAGTAGTACTAGTAGTAATACCACTACTACCAGTAGTAGTGCTAGTACTAATAGTAGTGGTAGTAGTAGTGCTAGTACTAATAGTAGTGCTAGTACTAATAGTAGTGGTACTAATAATACTAGTACTAATACTACTACTAGTAGTATTAGTATTAATAGTAGTACTAATAGTACTACTACTAGTAGTAGTATTAATAGTAATATTATTATTATTAGTACTACTAATAACAATAGTGCTACTAGTAGTAGTACTACTGCTACTACTGGTGCTGCTACTGCCAATCAAATTTGACTTTATCCTTTATCTGATTAAAATGCGACATTAAAAACCGCAACATTTCAGACTGCGTCTATCTAAAATCGTTGGGGGGGGGGGGGGTGGAGGCTATACCGTTGTGCCCATTAGACACAGCTAATTACAGCTAATCTTTATCAATGATGAAGTAAAGTTCGAACGACAGCCCGCCCTCCAAATATTGACACGTGCTTTCTGTTGATACATACTTCACCCCCCATCACCCCCGTGCTACGGCCCATCTCGGGCTTAGGCCACCTCGGTTTTTAGGTTTCTAGATCACACACAATTACACACACACACACACACACACCCAGTAGGACTCCTCTCAACGAGTGATCAGCTCGTCGCAGAGGCCGCTACCTACACAACGCAGAAAAGACACAAGAGACGAACATCCATGCCCGCAGTGGGATTCGAAACCGCAATCCCAGCAATCAAACGGCCGCAGACCAACGCCTTAAACTGTACGGCCACTGGGATCGGCTAAATGCCATAAGCCTATCACGTTCTAGACAACGCAGGTTGCTTTCTAAATGTAAGAGTATCTCAGATTCGCCGAGGTATGGAGACGTCGCCTCTTCGATCAGAGCTGTTGACGTAATTAATTACAACTCGGATTGACCTAATATAACATCTACTTCGGAAAAGGCTCAGATCGAAAACAGGCCTGCGGAGACAAGGCGTGTCACTAACACCAGAACATGCATGAGATACAGACCTACAGTCAACCTCACTATCTGCCTTCTCGCTTTGCCATTTTTCTCTGTAGCGACTCGCAGATATTAATACCCAGAATTAGTTATTCGCCTCAGATTCCTGCGACTGCAACTCCGCATCCGACAAAATTTCACACCCAGAGCTAGTGAGAAATTTTTATTCACCCGGAGACTGAGAGCCGATATTTAAAGATCATTTCAGTAAATCGATCTGAAAGGATTGATCGCTCCCAGAGGGGACTCTGGGGACCTTATGCCCCCTCAGGTATAAGGGTGGGGGGATAGGTACAGCTACGTTCCGAATAAAATAGATCCCTTTGTAGGTTTAATATTAGGCATAAATCATTGTAGGACTGTTTTATAGGTGTTTAAGATTTCTTTTAGCAGTAGGCCTACGTAGGGAACTTGGTTGGCGGTTTTGGAATGGGCTGGGAACGCAATATTATTTTTCCCATTTAAAATAATGGAAAATACGGTCCCGCTATCCGACTTTTCCTTATCAGACCCGTTTTCAGGAACAAATTAGAGTCGGATAAGTAGGGTTAACTGTATAAGTCTGACTGGACCATTTTGTCGATACGGTAAATATCTAACTAAATAACTTACAAGCAAGATATGTTGTCTTCTAAATTATTCACAGCTGACTGGCATAACGCTCGGAGTTGTATGTAAATGTTTAGCGCCTGCGGTAGTCGGCAGAGCGCGGATAAAACTAACGGAACGAATAAAGAGACTTGCATCTGCAGTACATGATGTAACAGCAGAATGGAGAAAATTGCGTAACTAAGGGCTTCATGATTTGTACAAATCACCAAATCCCCTTCGGGTGATCAAATCAAGGAGAAAGATGAAAAATGCAAGGGCTGCAAAAGATCAGACCCTACAAACTACCCTTCTCTAAACTCGAAGGCATAGGTTCTTTAAGAGATAGAAAGACAGCAACCGTAATAACATCAATTCCTAAAAAAAGTATATTATTTAAAAAAATTATACTTTATTATATTAAGGAGCGAGGACTTCCTATTATACTTGAACTGACAATTCACTGGCTTCGACATCCATCACTGTCAAGAACCACCACAGACCTTCGGTCAATTCAGAAATAAACCGTCCTACTTTGTGGAGATAATACGAAGGCGTAGACCATCAGCACGGCGTCGGGCTTCATGCCTGTGACAGTATGTCACCTTGACGATAGTAAGGACTCGATAACTCTCTCAAGATACTGTCCAACTTGCTGATGTTTTTATACTTAAAATGTTGTGTTTTTCCACCCTACTTTATCGCAACACTTTGTTATTTCTCAACGAAACAATAACTATGTAGTTTGTTTGACCTCGGTCTAGGCCTTACAAAATTTCTAAGTTTCTGGCCAGCAGCAAATGCTTTACATACCAAGTTACTCCATAACAGTGTTCTGGCCTTCACATATCAACAAACTATGGAATTTCGTAACATAATAGTTATTACATCATTTCTCCACACATTACAAACCTAATTCATAGCACCATTTTCTAAATTTGACAAGTGTTCAGTGTTCTCAAAATTCACTACATTACAAGTATAATATGAGAATGGATCTTCAAAAAATCGCTTGCGAGTTTGTGGACTGGATTGATATGGCGCAGGACAGGGACAAGTGGTGGGCTCTTGTGAATGCGGCAATGAACATTCAGATTCCATAAAACGCGGGGGATTCCTTGACTAGCTTAGGAACTGTTGGCTTCCCAAGAAGGACTGTGCGCCGTGAAGTTCGTTAGTTAGCTATCTGCAATCAATTGACATGAAGATCGCATTCACAATTAAAGCACGTGGAAGATAATTTCAGAAACATACGCTAAAATTTGAGGATTTTTGTTTTGTGGCACACTTGCACTGGTAGTTGATGAGCCCTGTGTCAGACATTTAATCTCATTTCCGACGGACTTGGAAAAGGGATCCACTGTAAGTGGTAGTTTAGGAACCCCAGACCATGACAAGAATTTGCCCATCGGTCCACCTTAAATTGTACTTAAATTGTACATAAGGAACCTGCCAAGCCTGATACGAATTGCCTCCACTGGTCCCTTTGAAACGATAATTGAATAGCCCCTGGTCAACGTGCATCAGTAATTGATGCACCCCCCTGACAGGAACTGGCATTGTGTGTGTGTGTCAATGTAACGTCGTTGTTAAACTGCACACTGTTCTTCCACATTGGAGCTCCGGATAATTGTGTCATGCTAATTACGTTCAACCATTCTCATTCGACGTCATACATCCTCTTTTGCTGCAACATCCTTCACCACTTGAAGGCTGTAATTAAACTAAATTATACACAAAAATTCATTTCCAACCTTTTTTCTTTTCTTTATGGCTCGACAGCCCTATATGGGCCTGGGCCTCCTCGTTTCGTCGAGGTTTCACGATCACACACTTTAGACACACCACAGTCGGTAGGACTCCTCTGGACGAGGGACCAGCTCGTCGCAGAGACCTCTACCTGACAACACACAACACTCACAAGAGACAGACATCCATGCCCCCGGTGGGATTTTTTTTTTTGTATTAATTCCTCGGTTTTCCCCTTTGATCCATTTGTACTGTTGAAGTCCTTTTTTTTTTTGTCCTGCATGTCACTTTATGTTTCATGCTATCGTCCATACATCTAACACAACACAAACATCCATGCCCCCGGTGGGATTCGAACCCACGATCCTAGTAAGAGAGCGGCCGAAGACCCACGCCTTAGACCGCAGGGCCACTGGGATCGGCCATTTCCAACCTTACACAGAACAAATTCCGTCCCCACTATAAGGATCATTTAGCTAGTACTATAGCTATAAACGAAAGATGAACACAAGACACGAACACAGCGCAGTGCTATGATGTTACAGCAGACGATACGCATAATTACCACTGGGATATAAAAGGCCAAATAACCTACAAACCACATACAAGTTTTGTCTCCAACCACTGCACATAAGAAATTTTTTTGCTCCTACATGTTTCGGCTACGTATTTTAGCCATCATCAGGGAGTCAATAATATAATAAATACATAAGGAACGTACTGTACGTCGGTAAACGTTAATATACACACATCAGCTTTTTATACAACAGTTAGTCGCTATATAGTATCACTAAAATTGTACAGATTAAAATACATGTAGCCTATAGTACTCGTATTAAAACGTATAATGCTAAAATGTCAAAGGCTGTCTCCAAACATCTTGCAGTATTAAATATCTCCTGCTTTACATGGGGTGGAGACCCAATCGCTTGTACCCGTTGTATTATATTATATTATATTAATTATTTTATTATATTAAACTGCAAATTTGGTTTACCGTGGCAGTAGCTCGTTATTAGTAACTACAATACAAATGTTTCAAGGTGGCGTTCCATACATCTTGCAGTATCAACAATATCATTGTTTTACCTGGTGGAGACCTAAGGCTAGACACCACATGTTTTATTATATTAATATTACAATATAATGTTTTACGTGCAGTTAGTCCTTACACTAGTACACACAATACAAATGTTTTCACCCGGTGGCAGTAGTCCTTACACTAGTACACACAATACAAATGTTTTCACCCGGTGGCAGTAGTCCTTACACTAGTACACACAATACAAATGTTTTCACCCGGTGGCAGTAGTCCTTACACTAGTACACACAATACAAATGTTTTCACCCGGTGGCAGTAGTCCTTACACTAGTACACACAATACAAATGTTTTCACCCGGTGGCAGTAGTCCTTACACTAGTACACACAATACAAATGTTTTCACCCGGTGGCAGTAGTCCTTACACTAGTACACACAATACAAATGTTTTCACCCGGTGGCAGTAGTCCTTACACTAGTACACACAATACAAATGTTTTCACCCGGTGGCAGTAGTCCTTACACTAGTACACACAATACAAATGTTTTCACCCGGTGGCAGTAGTCCTTACACTAGTACACACAATACAAATGTTTTCACCCGGTGGCAGTAGTCCTTACACTAGTACACACAATACAAATGTTTTCACCCGGTGGCAGTAGTCCTTACACTAGTACACACAATACAAATGTTTTCACCCGGTGGCAGTAGTCCTTACACTAGTACACACAATACAAATGTTTTCACCCGGTGGCAGTAGTCTTACATGTACACATTTCAATGTTTTCACCGGGCAGTAGTCCTTACACTAGTACACAAATACAATGTTTTCACCCGGTGGCAGTAGTCTTACACGTCTATGTTTACCTAGCTACACACAATACAAATGTTTTCACCCGGTGGCAGTAGTCCTTACACTAGTACACACAATACAAATGTTTTCACCCGGTGGCAGTAGTCCTTACACTAGTACCAACAAATTACAATTGTTTTTCACCCGGTGGCAGTAGTCCTTACATAGTACACACAATACAAATGTTTTCACCCGGTGGCAGTAGTCCTTACACTAGTACACACAATACAAATGTTTTACCGAGTTATAGAAAAACAATACAAAGTAGGCAAGTATCCTTACACTAGTACACACAAAACAAATGGACATATAATATACATAAAATAATCAAAACAACATACACAATTACAAAAAAATCATACGTAAATACAAATACATACTGTAAACACATAACATTACAAACACCAACCTTAAAAGCTCCACACTTAAAGAATCCCAACTTACAGAACATCCACACCCTACAAAAACACCCATACACATACAAAACAAAATACATACAGAAAATACAAGTACACACATTAGAACACCTTACACACATTACAAAAACATCCACACCTTAAAAATATCCACACCTTGAATGAATGATCATTCTGCAGTCATGGCTCCCTGGTGAAGGCTAAAATACGTGGCCGAAACATGAAGTAGCAAAAATATTACCTTTGTGCAGTGGTTGGAAATAAAGCTTGTATGTGCAAGGGAACTGCACGGTAAATGTGTAACGTTAAGTATAAACCTACGAACCATTCAGTTAAGAAAGAATAAAACACAGAGAAAACTTCGGTTAATAAAAGAACGAGCAACGCAGCCACATACAGGCCCATGCTCGCGCTTGTATCAAAACGGCATCTTTCACTTACTACTGACGTCTGACTGTTTATTCTGTAAACAAACGCGTAGACCCTACAGCCATTAAAATAAAATGAGCGTGGTCTAATTCAAGGCTTCGAAACGTCGCTGTTAGGAGTACAAATTCTGCTGGCAATTATTTTCAGGATGTACTTTAAAGCCTGTTTTCACTCTGCTCTGAACATGTTCGGGGGGTGGGGGGGGGGGGGGAGGGGTTCGGGGTACTTACTTTTGAGAATGTGGACAAGATGAACATGATACCAAAGTAGGTACACGTGGTGCATGTATCAAAACTCGTGTTTATTTCTTTAACTACGTAGCTCTGTTCCGAAGATGGAAAATTCATGATGGAATAAGTGCGTTTGATCTGTGCGTACAGTACTGCCTCGATCAGCCGGAATATACACGTATGGGGGGAGGGGAAAGGTGGCCGGGATGACCTGGCAATTCTGACCACCAAGAGGAAACTCCGTGGTATAGGTTCATTCATTCCGTAGCCTTACGACAGGTCCGTAGCCTCTTCCAAAGCGAATTTTCCACAGAGTGCGATCTAGTGCTTCCTCTTTCAATTCACAGTATCCTCTCATTTCCTTAAGATTATCCAGTAGTTGCTTACGTCTTCTTCCTCGTCTTCCCGTCATTTCCATCACTCCTTCTAACTTTCCTTCAATCACGTGTTTTAGAAGGCAGTTCCTACGCAAGATGTGACCAATCCAGTTAGCCTTCCTTCTTTTTATTGTATGTAGGATATTCCTCTCCTCCTTGACTCTACGTAATACTTCTTCATTTCTCACACGATCGGACCAATTCATCTTCTCCATCCTTCTCCAGCACCACATTTCAAAACTTTCCAGATACTTCTGATCTACTTTCCCAAGTGTCCAAGTTTCAGCACCATAAAAGCTATAATCCAAATGTAGCATTTTACTGGTTTCGTCCTTAAATTTAAGTCAAATTTGCTGGTGAAAAGAGTCTTCTTTTGAACGCTGCCTTTGCCATGGCAATCATGGATTTAATTTCACGTGTACATCCTGCATCATTTGTTATCATGCTACCTAACTAGTTGAATATTCCACATTCTCCGGTTGATTTTGATCTATCATAAACTGTATTCGTAACACATAAAATCATGACTCAATGCTGAAGTAAACCTCCTTAAAGCGGAAATACTCTACCTAATAGTAAATAATAATAATAATAATGTACTGTAATAATAATTTCAATGGAATTGTTTTTCATGGCTCGACAGCCCTAGTGGACTTAAGCCTCCTCATTGTTGAGGTTGCATGATCACGCTCAGTTAGACACACCACACTCGGTAGGACTCCTCTGGACGAGTGATTGGCACGTCGCAGAGACCTCTACCTGACAACACACAATAATCAAAAGAGACAGACATCCATGCCCCCGGCGGCATTCGAACCCGCAATCCCAGCAAGCGAGCGGCCGCAGACCCACGCCTTAGACGGCGCTGCCACCGCGATCGACTCAATAGAAAATACTGGGCTATATTTGACCCAAAATTTTCCGGACGACCCGGGGATCCGGATTACCGGGGGACCACTGTACTTGTGAGGCCAAATATCTGGTCTTCTTTGACGAATACAACAGCGTACAGTTTTCAAAGCTGTAAGATCCAATTGTTTGTTGACTTTGTTTTGGAAGATTAAATTAGTAACATAAATTCAACAGTAAATAGTAAGAAAATAATGTTGCTAAATGCTGCGACATTAGCAGTCGCGATAAATAAGTAGACCCACTCATATTTGTAGTAATACACGTCTAATATACGTAAATACCGTGCATGGGGTTTCACTAGAATTTGTTAAATAACTAAAAAAGCCAGGTAAAGGTAAAGTTCACCCTACAACAGGCCATGAAGGCCCAGAAAGGGAGAACAGGTACAGCTCTACTCTTTCTTTAACCTCGGCGCTAGACGGGGATAGGTGGCCAGCGCCACGCCCCAGGCCGCTTTACCCCCGGGAAAGAGACCCGGTACTCATTGTATAGGAGGCTGGGTGGGCCCCAGAACCGGTCAGGGTGACATGAAGCAAGTTCTGTAGTAGACCCACAGATATTAGGTGTTACCGTACAAAATGTGGTCACTCAGGCGACCTGGTGCCCGGGATTTGTGCACCTATTGTTAGGAAAGCAATCCGTGGCGAGTGTGACAATCACAGAAGACAAATACAATCTGTGTGGACAAAATTCAGAATTTTTAAATGTTAGAGCAGTCGGTAAGAACGGGGCTAGAGCAGTCGGTGTAGTGACTAGGCTACGGTGGATTATCGCGGGGCCGTGGGGCAGTGCACTGTCGCCCTCCGCACTGCCGAAACGCTGGGCGCACACGGGTTAGCCGGTTGATGCTAATTCCGTGTCAGACTGCTCAAGCGCTGTTTGGTAAGGCGTCCTGTAAGAGTGAAGGCCCAAAGAATCTCCACATGAGGAGATCAACGATGGAATATTTTATTTGCTGAATTAAGCCAATAAGCAGTTGATGTGGGTTTCGCAGGAGGCTGTAGAATGAGTTACAGTTTTTAAGTTATCCGTGATTTCAGGCTTCCGCCGCGATGTTAATGAGATCTACGCTATTCTGGGATATTAAGCAGCGTCGTGTGGTAATTGTTCACCGACGTTTCGGGACAACATATCGGTCGCATTTTCAAGGGACAAGATGTCCAAGAAGAAAAGAAAGACTTCTTGGCCCTTTAAGATGGGATCGGTACGTTGTCCCGAAACGTCGGCAAACAATTACCACACGACGCTGAGTAATATCCTAGGAGAGCGCAGATCTCAATTTTTAAGCTGGCTGACAGCGAGAAGGCCTACTATATATACGTGTAAACGCAAACTGAGTCCAAAACTTCCACATTCTGGGGCGGGAGGGAGTTATAAATTGTTCGAAATGAATCCGCGTGACGCCTGTAGATAAGTGCATCCCAGGTTCTGCATCTCCGGGAGTCTTGACACGTTCAGTCTTAACATTGTTTCCTCAGTTCAAGGGCCGCTAGGGACATACATGGCTGCGTGCCCTTCGGTCCGTTGACAGCCCACAACAGGTCCACAGTTATTACAGCATAGTTAGGGGCGATTGACCGCCTGGATGTAGCCTTAAATCAGGCGGCTCCGTTTCTCCTCGCCATGTATCTTTCACTAAATGATAAACTCTAAAATATTTACGAATGAAGCAAGAATCTTAGTTGCTTTGTACTCGGGGCTTGAGTGGCTACCGAGCACGTCGGCAGGTGGCGGATGGCCGGTGACCTGTTCTGGCGCAGGTCTGGATGACCTCTGGACTAGCCCTGGGGCAGGTCTGTCTCTGAATATAAAGAAGAGGCGTTGGCTCGTCAACGCTATAAGTTCTTTGGGAAGGTATTGGCTGAACCAAATGATATAAGGCCGATCCCAGTGGCCGCGCGGTCTAAGGCGTGGGTCTACGGCCGCTCGCTTACTGGGATTGTGGGTTCGAATCCCGCCTAGGGCATGGATGTATGTCTCTTGTGAGTGATGTGTGTTGTCAGGTAGAGGTCTATGCGACGGGCTGGTCACTCGTCCAGAGGAGTCCTACCGAGTGTGGTGTGTCTAAATAGTGTGATCGTGAAGCCTCGAAAAATTAGGCGGCCTGGGCCCCCAAGTGGCTGTCGAGCCATTGGAAAAAAAAAAAAAGATATGAGCATGGCTTAATTAAAAGACTTGTGTCTCTTCATTAGAGGCACAGGGCTAATGAACCAGTGCAGAATGAAATAATTAGGGCAGCACAATAAACCTAAGGCTGCGGTGAATCCGGAGCTTTTGCCAACGGGCCCTTTGAAGAAGAAGAAGTTGCTTTGTACATGTGACACAGTTACATTTTACAGAGGGATATAGGATTTGTGTCCTGCAGGATGTTACAACGGGCTTTAACTGCGAGGAAACGTGGTTCGATTTCCGGCAAGGGCAATAGATATAGGCCGTGCCATGGTTCAGGCGGTCAGTCGCCGGCCTCCCCCCGCGTAGGCCCGCGTTCGATCCCAGGTCAGTCCATGTGGGATTCGTGGTGGACAAAGTGGCATTGCGACAGGTTTTTCCCCGAGTGCTTCAGTTTTCCCCTGTCAATTTCATTCCACCGGTGCAAGAAATAATATTCGTTTTACTTCGTTACATATTCGCTGTACCGAAAATTATTTGATACAAGTTGTTCTTTGTGAAATAAAAATATACTGATAACAACATGAAAATTTATGTAGAAAATGCAATTCCAACCTAGGCTAGTGCGTCGCTATTTCCTGCCCATTTCTACACAAAAATTTAATAATGCAATACAGTCGAACTCGGTTATAACGTCATGAAAGGGACTGAATATTTTGTGTCGTTATAAACGAGTGTTGTTACAACCGAGTAGTATAATGTTATGGTTAATAGTGAGGAATTAATTGGTACCACAGAATATCTGACGTTATAGACGAGGTGTCGCTTAAACCGATGTCGTTATAACCGGGTTCAACTCTATATGTTTCCATAAATAAAGAACTTATAAGTTTTCAAAATTACTTTGACGTTCTATCTTGGCTTCGGGAGGGAAATTGTAAAAAGACGTTTTCTCGTTTCAAATGTTTCCGCGGGCAACATAACGCAGTGTCGCGGGCAGCTTGGTGCCCGCGAGCTACGGGTTGAGCGGGCCTGGTGTAGTAGGTACAGTGTCTAAGGGACCGACTGCCCCAGTAAGAGCAAGGTTCCTCCACCCAAAGCGACCAGGTCGGCTCTGGAGCCCACCCAACCTGCTATTCAGTGGGTACTGCGGCTCTTTCTCCGGGTTCAAAGCGGCATCCATTGCCGATGTTAAGAAAGAATGGAGCTACACCTCCCCTGCCCCACACACCTTTATGGTGTGCAGAAGGACAATTTCAACTTTACTTTTACAGAGAAATGGAACGCATTGAACGGAGGTGTGCCTGATGCATACTACAGATGGACAGACAGGCGTACAAACACACACAAGCTGGAAGACTACAAATCCTAACATAGCAACAAGTACATCACTTCCCTGTAGGCTTTGTCACGATGCTGTCTGAGCTGCAGTGTCCTTTACCAAAACTCCATTTTTATGTCGGCAATGCAGCTTGCTGAACTACCGAGTCTGCAGTGAGTGTTGCATCAAGTCAACACTGACGGGGTAATCAATACAATGTGTGGGCTGTGCTTCGAAATTATTTCAATGCTGTGCTGCTCTGCTACTGGGGGAACATGGGCCATGGGCCTGACATACGGCGCTGTCTTGCCCACGGTACAAATATTTCCGCATTTGTGTCCATACCATGGTGATGGCACTTAAGGAATACCAGCGACACTGGACAGCTATATGATGAGCACTATACAGCACAAATAAACGCTGTACAGTAACTGGAAAAAATGAAGTCAGGTGCACGTGAGGGCCGTGCCATAGCTCAGGCAGTTGGTCGCCGGGTTTTCGACTTGACACCCAGGTTCGTTTCCACGGTAACCCATGTGGAATTTGTGGTCGACAAAGTGGCACTGGGTTAGGTCTTCCTCCAAGCAATTGGATTTCCCCTGTTATTTGTTCTACTTTATTCACTCATATACCTTTAACATTCTGCACTATTTTTATGTTATTTGTATCGCACACCACTAACAAACAAATGGTGAACACGAAGCAGCAGATATAGTGACCACAAACTCAACATAGCGACATTGTATCCACCTAACTTATATATTCTAATGAGTACCATACGTCTATTTTTTTTCCCAATGGCTCGACAGCCCCTTGGGGGCCTAGGCCGCCTCATTTTTTTTCGAGGCTTCACGATCACACTCAGACACACCACACTCGGTAGGACTCCTCTGGACGAGGGACCAGCTTCACGCAGAGACCTCTACCTGACAACACACAACACTCACAAGAGACAGACATCCATGCCCCGGTGGGATTCGAACCCACAATCCCAGTAAGCGAGCGGCCGCAGACCCAAGCCTTAGACCGCACGGCCACTGTGATCGGCACCATACGTATATAGCTGGTGTAATAAACAATTGAGTCCCTGAAGATGAACTGTAACATAGTTCGAAACATGTTGGACTATTTTTAATATAAACTGTATTAAATAGCAGATAATAAAGAGTGTACATTTGTCGGATCACGATTTTGTGTAATTCTGCACTATGTTGCTGAAATGCATGACCATTCTGAGGGCGTGATCTATGCACACGGGGAAGGACAAAGTGTATGTAAAGGCTGGTCTTTGAACTCTCAGTCTTTGAGTTATAACCTAGTTTGTTTTCAAACAAATAACGATAAAAATTCATGTGTAGAACCTTCGACAGCATTGTGTTTATTTACAAAAGACTGATTCGAATGTTACACACGACGTACGAGGCGTGACATCTTAACAACAACAGATTACAAAACGTTCAAAGTGTTGGCCTTGTACATTCACACAGCGCGCTGCGTGTCTCATTAAGGACTGCTGTATACACTAAAAAGTTCCAGGCGTGTTACGAATTAACTCGCGTCACTATTCTAACATCTGTTGTAGTTCCGCTACGTCACTGACTGCCGCAAACTATACAGCACTTAATGTCCCTCTACATAAAAACCCAACGGGTTTAAGTCAGGTGATCATGCTGGCCATGCAATAGACTCGCCTCGATATGCTAACTTTTGTAGATATTTATCATATAAAAATGTTCTGACTATGCTGAAATAAGATGTGGCGCCTCTGTGCATGAACCACATGCAGTCTTGTCTGGAGTGAGGCATCCTCTAATAGCTGTGGAAGGGTGTCAATAGGAAAATGGTGCAAATCTTCATCTGTAGTTGCGGTTTCCACAGATGACCCTTCCACTGATCCATCATTAGAGCCCTTGTGGTACATTTGTATATAAGATTTCACTGAAATGTTTGTTTCGTAACGTTTTTCGGCGGATACAGAGGGTGCAATACAGACTGAAGTACAGATACCTCTCACTTCATTTATTGCTTATCGTCTTCAGGCCATTTCTTTACACTATGAATAATATACAGGTCTATCCCTATATGACACACACACACATATATATGAGAGTTGTTAGACTATCGAAGCGGTCTTCGTTCTTCCAGTATTTGGTGCCACGTCATTGGGTGATCGGTGTACAACGTTTCGAGCCAGGGTGATGGTTTCACCTTCAAGGGTTGAAATGTCCAATTCAATTGAACATTGCGACCATTGAAGATGAAGCCACCACGCTGTTTCGAAAAGTTTTACACCAACCACCCAGTGACGCGGCATACGTTCCAGACGAAAGAAGACCACGCACACACACACACACACACACACACATACACACACATATATTTGATTATAAGCCGTATCCTATTTTACAGGATGTGCCGGAAAGAAGTGCACGAACTGAAGGAGATAATCATCCACCTCATTTTGAATAAAAATTTTATACCACATTTGCGAAGGTTACCGAGTTACGGGTGCTCTCAGTTCAGGAAGCTGTTCTTAGGCCACAGGGTTCATAAAATGAAAGAAATTGCGTGGTGCAGGTTATTTGTCTGTTGGAATGGACCCAGCGTTCTGCGCAGACCAGAACCTGTAGGCTACTCCTCCATTTTTCTTCTTGACATAAACAATTAGATAATTTCTAACAGCAATGGTACACTAACATAAAGACACATAAGAATGCGCAGCCCCAAATAATACGCAGCTTAGATTTGTAACGGTTGGCAACACTGACATATTTCGATTTGTAATTGTTTTGTCAGCCATCTTTTCAAGATGGAGTAACGGAAAGTGTTTCGATAATATTGGAAATATTTTTGTGGGGGTTAACAAGTAACAAATTCATTTATGCATTTTAATATGAATAAAAAAGTAATTAAAACACTGAGCAAGCAACTTTACTTCCACTAATGTTACTTTACTGAACCTTTACAAGAAAGAAAAACTATTGATATCGAATCTCTTATTCCTGCCTGTTGGAATTGTTCTGTCCGCTAAATACGAGCACATATCGAGAAGAAAAATAGTTCGCACAAACGCTGTAAAGAAGAATGGAACAAACAATTTATGGTCAATACATTTTACACCAAGTTTTAAGATCTTCGAGATAATTAAGTAAAAGGGAGGCTGTGTGTACATTTCCGAATTTGTATCTGGAGCAATTCGAGAACAATCTACCAATCCTCCCACACGAGAAACAAAAGAAAGCCTTAAATGCGCTTCGACTGTGTTGAAAACATGACTGTTTTATTCTTGGAACGTATTGAAACATCACTCTGAAACATACACTAAATGAAACACATAAGGCACATATAGATTATTTAAAATTTTCTTTTAGTGTCTGTAATAGCAGTGGAAGAGAGAAGCCTTGGTATTATTCATTCTGTACATAGGTTAATTCTGATGTTTCGCAAATCTCATACGTATGAACACTTAATAATATTTTAAAAATTCAATTCCTACTTACGAAATGCCGCATCTCTATTAGACAGACCAGTCGGATAATGCTGTTTATGGAAATAATCGCTATTTATTTTGACAGTCACAAAAAACACATAAACATATTCTGTGCTCAAAATGTGGAGTTTTTAGGCGCGTTCGTATAAACAGCGACAAAGGCCTTTTATCTTTGTCATGTCTGTTCGTCCGTCTGCATGTCCGTACAGCGCGGCCCCCACTGGACGGATTTTCGTAGAATTAGATATTGGGGACTTCTGCAAAAATCTACTGAGAAAACTCCAAATTTGGTTAAAATCTGACAAAAATATCGGGAACTTTACACGAAGACGTACGTACGTTTATATTGTTCACACCAGTACGAAATATTTTGTATCTCGACAACAGAGCAAAGGGAACCTATTGTTGCATTTCCGTGGCAACACTGAACGGTTTCATATTGTTGACAGCTACATGTAGTTCAACAACAATACAAATGTAGATCGTTGTTGCGTTTCAATAGCAACAATGGTTGCGCGAACGCGCCACAATGTTACGTCATACGTACATTTTCGGTCATGTTTAAATTATGAAGGAAACTATACCGTACATACCGTCACAACTACGCTCTTGACAGTTAAATTCCGCGTTCAGAAGACTTGATTTCTTCTACATACGACACTTGACTTCCCAAGATGCTTACAAAGTGACGAACTTTTAAATTCCGTGACAATGCCACCGTCTGAAATGTCATTAAAACATGCAGAGCACAAGCTGCTGAGTGGAGGTCCGCGGTTTGAATCGTGGTAGGAAATGCGAAATGTCACCGCCTCCGCAGTGTCACCCCCTCCGCAGTGTCACCCCCCACAGTAAGAGCGAAAGGAGGCTGGGAAAAGGAGTGAGAGGCGTCGTCGGTACAGCTAGCTACGACAATGACGTGACTCAGTGACAGCGTTCAACATGTCACTCCAACAATTTCATAATCATCACACTTACGCCCACACACAGCGCAGTCGCGTCGATAATGTACTGTGTGACGACAAGGACAAAAGCGTAGAAGGTGGCTTTTAGGCGTATTTTACAAACGCGAAAAGCGCCCATTACCTTCGTCACGTCCGTCCGTCTGTCAGCATGCATCAGCGCGGCTCCCACTGCACGGATTTCCGTGAAATTTGGTATTGGGAACTTTTATGGGGCACGACATATTGACTTGTCTGGTGCTCTGAGGTGCTTGGTAAGTTTTTAGTTCAGACGTCGCGGCGAAAGCCTGAAATCAAGGTTACGTATTTGGTTGTCTCGGGCTCTGGGGTGCTACCTATTGAGTTGTCTGGGGCTCCGGGATGCGACATAATCAGCTGTCTGGGGGCTCTGTTTTGCAACATTCTGAGCTACCTGAGGCTCTGATGTACAACATATTGAGCTGTCTGGCACTCAGCCACAGTCACACGTTGCATCGAACGCTTTCTCCTGGCTCCCCTATTCAGGTATCCGCTGCACTCTCCGTATACGTATAAAGAAACTGCCACTGATGAAGCTCAAAATTGTTATCTTCAACTTACAGTTCTGCTGAAAATGTTTTTAGTTGCTAAATTGTTCGAGCTGCAGTTCATTCACCGTCGGTTCCTAATTCCCCTCGCCTGAACTTCTAGTTTGCCTAACCTTTGTGTTCCCAGTTCCACTGGCTTGTGTTCCAATTCTTCCGCTTCTTTACACGGCCCAGTTATTTTTCTGTCCAACTTCCTTCCTGCCTTCCTAAGTTCCTTTTGTCTCCCCATGTAGTCCGATGTCCACTCTTGTTGTCCCAGGCGTGACTGTCCCTTACAGCAACCAGTTTCCTGTTATTTCTTATTCATTCCCCTGCAGTCGTACTTCATATTCAGGCTCCAGTTTTCTGCTGTGTCTTGTTCATTCCCTGCAGTTGAATACTAACTGAAGCTCCAGTTTTCTGCTGTGTCTTGTTCATTCCCCTGCAGTTGAGTACTAACTGAAGCTCCAGTTTTCTGCTGTGTCTTGTTCATTCCCCTGCAGTTGAGTACTAACTGAAGCTCTAGTTTTCTGCTGTGTCTTGTTCATTCCCCTGCAGTTGAGTACTAACTGAAGCTCTAGTTTTCTGCTGTGTCTTGTTCATTCCCCTGCAGTCGTACCTCATATTCAGGCTCCAGTTTTTTGCTGTCTTATTCATTCCCCTGCAGTTGAGTACTAACTGAAGTTCCAGTTTTCTGCTGTGTCTTGTTCATTCCCCTGCAGTTGAGTACTAACTGAAGCTCTAGTTTTCTGCTGTGTCTTGTTCATTCCCCTGCAGTTGAGTACTAACTGAAGCTCTAGTTTTCTGCTGTGTCTTGTTCATTCCCCTGCAGTCGTACCTCATATTCAGGCTCCAGTTTTTTGCTGTCTTATTCATTCCCCTGCAGTTGAGTACTAACTGAAGTTCCAGTTTTCTGCTGTGTCTTGTTCATTCCCCTGCAGTTGAATACTAACTGAAGCCCCAGTTTTCTGCTATGTCTTGTTCGTTCCCCTGTAGTTGTGCATCTGATGGGGCCCCCATTTTTCTGCTGTATCGTGTTCATTCCCTGCAGCACTGTGAGCCGTCTTGAGCCATGTGTCCGCGCACGTAACCTGGACGCATATAACTCTTCCCCTCGCTAGGGACACGTCACTTGCAGTCGACGCGCTTTGCAGGAGGTCGACCCGTGTGCCAAGAGAGGCCGTGAGGAAGCCGTATGTGAGTGTTACGAGGGCCCCCAGCAGGGCTTCTCTTCGCAGTGTGCGGCGGATGTTCAAACGTGTTCTTGTTGGCTTCAAGGCGTATGCTTGAGTCTTGTTTTATTTAGTGACGTTTTTCTACTACTTATATTATGAATATTCAAATAATAGGATGATTGTGAACTGAATTGGGAAATGTGTGAATGGAATCGGGTGTGTGTCATATAAGGTGAGATCCGTAAATTTGTTTGAAGGGTTAAGGAACCTCAGGCTGAGGGCGGCAAATGAAGGTGCACCGTCCCAGATACGAAGGAGCAGTGACCACTAACCGTAACACTAAAGATTTCGTGCCTCTCATGTGCGATACAACCTTTAAATTATTCAAACTGTATCTCGGGACAGCAGTTCTTAAAGATTCCACCGGCATTCACGTAAAAATGTATGCAACGGAGATCAACCCTGTCAAACCCGTTTTTATTTGAATAACCCTTCAACTCTTCGTATTATATATGGCAAATCATTGTTTATGTTGTCAAAAAACACTAGTAATTTAGCTTTATGCCTATACCACTTCTTTCACAAAATTTTTAAACACCAAATAAACCCACACCATACACGTTAAGAGTTTCTAGACGCCATGACTCGTGCGTATCACGCAGATGGTGAAATAAAATGTTCAGATTCCTTATCTAAAATAATTTTGAGAAAAAAAAAATGTTACGAACTGTCTCTGATTAACGTGTCAGGCGATGTCAAGTGTGTTCCTTCTGCAGGTACAGAGATAGTCCCAACTCTGACGGTATATCTGGTTCTGATTTTAACCAGAAGTGGCAGTTTAAATCCCACTTAAAGCACGTTCATTCATATCTGTCTTGACGCATGCACTCTTCGCAAGGACGCGCGCCCGTTATTAATCCTTAATTAATCAAAGAAGCGTTGTAACTGAAACGACACCTCAGCGAGGAAATAAAAGTGTTTTGTGAGGGGAGAACGAAACTATAGTGAGTCGTCAACCTTCTGCAAAGTTTCATGAATTTTTAATAAACATTAAATATCCATCTGCAGTAAAACATGCCTATAACGGCACTGCAAGGAGTCGAAATTTTGTACGTTGCAGGAAGGTTTCGTTTCATAGAGGTATTTGAAGTTTAGATTCTTGGGAGTCCAGACCCCTGGGACTGTAAAAGGTTTCCGCTAAATACATTATTTATTATTTACTTCCTGTCGCTCCTTGCGGAGCATAGGGTCTCCTTTCAGAGGTTTCTTGGTCTGGAAGTGTGCATTCTGTAGTGAGTGACCAGTCCACTGACTGCACAAGTTCTACTCATCCTGATATGACTGCCAGAGCCATCTAGCAGTCAATCAGGAGACTTGGGTGAGAAATGGCCGCTGAATTTTGCTTACGAAACATCTCAATTCATGCCCGTAAGGTTCTTTTACATGCCGTAAATCTACGGCTTTACTTCCCCTCCGAAGGAAGTTGTGCTACGGATTTTTATCACCCTTAAAAATCCGTCGACCTCGGCCGGGATTGAGCACGCTAACCACTAGTCCACCGAGGGCGACTCCGCTAAAGACAGGTTTCCGTTATTCCCAGGTTACTTTTAAGACTGGTGTCACTCTATTAAATATAGTACACTTTCTACACACGTTGCCATGCCATTATGCTGTTACGTATTCAGTAGCATTCAAACAAAGATGTAAGCATAACACAATTAATGACTTCATTAGCACTATTCATGCCCTTCGACCCTCATTGTTATCGTCACTTCGATAAACACATGCATCACTACAATGCATGAGATTTGAGGTTCTCACAGCGGTATTGCTGAAAATTCAAATCTTCTGGGATGTTACGCTGTGTCGACTGGTAAACAGCTACCGACATTTCGAAGCATCTTAGTGCTTTCATTTTCAAAGTTACGCAGGACAGTTTGTATACTCTTTCAGAACTGATTGACCCTGAAGATATAGGCAATACTATTTTGCACAACGTCGCGAACTGTTCACCCAACGACACAGAATAACATTCCAGAAGACTGGAGACTTCATAAATACTATATAACGAGGGGCGCAGAAATTCCGGGCACCGGGTCGCCAGAGCGACTAAATTTTGTACCCTGGAGCCTAATATTTGTGGGTCTTCAGTGTGGATCTCCCTTCGTGTCATTCTCCTGGTACCTAGAATTTTGAAGTTGCTACAATTTTTTTTTTTTAGAAAATTTGTGTGCTCCTGCTATATACACCTACATATTATAGGGGCTACCGAGAGCACCGTGAGGCTTCATGCCTCTTGGTTCCGAGGCACAACGGCTGGGAGTCATCGCTACTGACTTTTATGACCGGTTGTACCAGAACAACTAGTTACACAAATGTTCTTTGAAGATAATGGAAACGATAAATATTAGATCAGTAGGTACTGCGCATTAATTAAGAATACGCAACGCTCTAACTTCTGTTTTGGGGCCCATCGCGGTGGTTGTGCGGTCTAAGGCGTACATCTGCAGCCGCTCGATTACTGGGATTGCGAATTCGAATCCCGCTGAGGGCATTATGTTCATCTCTTGTGTTTGTTTGTGTTGTGTAGGTAGCGGCCTTTGCGACGAGCTGATCACTTGTTCAGAGATGTCCTACAGGCTGTGTGTGTGTGTGTGTGTGTGTGTATATGTGTGTCTAATTGTGTGACCTAGTAATCTCAAAACAGGCGGCCTACGCCCGATTTGGGCGGTAGCGCCACAGGGGAAAAAAATATTATTATGGACATTCCCTCGGTCGTGATCCTAGTGCTGTTCTTCAGCTTCTCCAAGCACATTCCGGGATAATGAATCGATCAGACCAATGCATCATTTAACAGTCATCGCGTCATGAACGCTGATTGCGACGTAAAAATTAAATCACGCTCTAGAGATAAACAACCCTCTTTATACCTACGCTACCTGAGTGTGTGAGGACTTTTACGATTGCATGTTGGTCTGCTTCTCTGACACAATCGCATGTCGGTCTGCTTCTCTGACACACTCGCATGTCGGTCTGCTTCTCTGACACACTCGCATGTCGGTCTGCTTCTCTGACACACTTGCATGTCGGTCTGCTTCTCTGACACACTCGCATGTCGGTCTGCTCCTCTGACACACTCGCATGTCGGTCTGCTTCTCTGACACACTCGCATGTCGGTCTGTTTCTCTGACACACTCGCATGTCGGTCTGCTTCTCTGACACACTCGCATGTCGGTCTGCTTCTCTGACACACTCTCATGTCGGTCTGCTTCTCTGACACACTCGCATGTCGGTCTGCTTCTCTGACATACTCGCATGTCGGTCTGCTTCTCTGACACACTCTCATGTCGGTCTGCTTCTCTGACACACTCGCATGTTGGTCTGCTTCTCTGATTCAGTCGATCGCATTGCGGTTTCCTTCTCTGAGTCAGTTGTTTCACGCGACAGTGAAGAAAACTGCAGATGACTATATTAGTTGCAGTCTTTTAGTGTTGTCGGTATAGTGACTAGGGTACGGGGTGCGTGGACAACACAGAAATCGTGATTTGAATTCCCTTAGGACAAGAGATTTTTCTCTCTTCCAGTACTTACACACCGGCTCTGGGACCCACCCAGCTTCCTATTCAGTGGTACAGGGGGCTCCTACACTGGAAATAAAGCGGCCGGGGTGTGAAGCTAACCATTCACTTCCATCGAGTGCCGAGGTTAAAAGTGAGTGGAGTTATACCTCTGCTGCCCCCTATGCCTTCATGCCGTGTACAAGAGCAACTTTAAATTTACAGCGAATTCTTAAACAAGCAGCTACACCAGAATAAATTATCAGAAAGACAATCTTCAACAGTCCGCCTTCCTGAATTGTTTAGTTATAACGGATATGTAATTAATTCTGAAAAATATCCGTCTTTAATCATGTTCTAAACTGCCTCTACGAGGGAACTGCCAATTGCAATGCCTCTAAATGCCCAGATCAGCACCGATTGCTCTACTTCATTGCCATACTTACACATATTTTCTGCATACTGTCATGATATCTTGCATACGTCACTGGCCGTTGTCTTAGCTTCGACAAACTCAAATTACGAACTTATCGCGACATTTATCATATGTGTCATAGTATCGTTAATATAAAAAAGATCGAAGTGGAAGTTCTAAGTCAATGACGTTTAAATGCTGACGTAAATAACCGGTTTGGAGCCCCCTCGACACGATAATGCTCCACCCCCCTGTATAATTATCAACGAAGTTACCGCCAAATTTCTCAGAATACTGCTTTCTCTCGGGAGAACAGAATAGCGGTAGAAAGAACCCACAACAAATTATGATATTAGTACGTTCGAGGGGCCTCCTGACCCACGGACACCCGACCCCGCGCCGCGAGGTCTGCGGGGGGCCTTGTCTACGCCACTGACTGTTCATGATGCATTAATTTATGTACAGTGACTCGTTTATTACAAAATAATAAAGTCAGATTTAAACTTGATGTAAATTAGTGGTTATATCCTTATTGGAACTATGTAAATTTAAATTAAATTATACTATTTTTAGTGTAGACTTCCAATATCGGGTGTGATGAAAACATATCAAGCAGTGACGTATATTATACAGGGTGTTTGAAAAAAAAACCATTCAATGAAATTAACAATTATTTACTATTATAAAAACGTAAGCCCAAACCAAATGCAAACGGTGTTCTCTTAATCTCACTATTTATCAACGCGTAGTGTCGTGTAATTAAAAACTTTGTACCTGCACCTATGTGATATTTAAAATGGCTATTAATAAACATAATTGCGTAGTTTCTTCTGAAACATTCTGTGCAAGTGGACAGATAAACTATCCCCATAAGACGTTCATTTTATGTACTTTGTGCAAACAACTCATATAATCAACTTTTGCTCACAAGCTTCTGCACCATTGTCTGAACAAAGCTGTTTACTTAAGTGACTATTGCCAGCATGCAAATGGATATATATGCCGCGGTTCTTGCTTTCTGTAAGCACTAGCCACGCACCGTGCACAGTTGTAATAACAAACGGCCGTGACGTCAGTGCGCCACCCGGTTGGTTGCCTAATCGATCGGCGTCGCTACGTAACTGACGGACAGGCGTCTTGTATACACAAATGTATATTAATACCTTAAATGCTAAAAGTGAGATGTTTCGTTTATAAGCGCTGTTATTCCCTGCATTAATGTACGTAATTATTTAAATATGTCAGTTAAATGAAACAGACTGACAAGCAGAGTAAATGTTTTGAAATTGACGTCGTAAGCATTCCTGAATATTATATAGGCTAAACATATTGATCCGTTTTTGTTTCTTACAAAATCTTGATATAGGCAGGAAATATAGCAGAAAAACATCTAATATTTATAACTTTCAGAGAGCTGTAATACATTGTGTTATACAAGCAATGGATCTTTTGGAGTGGTCGATTAAGAATATATTTCAACTTGAAAGCTTAACAGATGGTGTACAGAGGTTTTTATTTTTATTTGGCTGACTAACAAGGACAGTTAAAGAGTTTTGTTTAACGGGCCTGACTGGGCATAAATTACAATTATTTGTGATTTCACATAAGCGAATTTTGACTGCCTGTAACAAAAATGTTCAAATTATTCAGAAAGGGGGCACACAAGATAAGTGACGAATTTTTTTCACAGTATTAGATGTCTCCGCCTCTAACAGAAATGAGTACCAGGGGTATCTCCTGGGGGGGGGGGGGGGGGGTAGAGGCGGCCGGTGCGTAGGGCTGTCAACCTTACGACCTTCAGGTGGCGATTATCTGGAAATTCTGGAAGCCTCAATCTCCCGAAGCCCCAAAGGTCCTGTCCAGGCCTGTATAGGGATTGCATTTTTAGATGTCCCCACTGCAGCGCGTTTGAGATATATAGTCACTTCAAAAAATATAAAAATTTTCAGGTTTGAGAATTTTTAAAAAATATTTCGTTAAACGCCTTACAGATGCACTAAAGTTTTTCACACGCGCGTTAACACAAATAATTAATACAAATGGAAGAGTGACTGGGATCGATAAAGAAGAGGAGTAGGTTACTGAACCTGCTGGACATCTGTTGACACATAAAACGTACTATAACTCTTATATTTGCTTTAGACCTACAAGACAACACATTTTTAAAAAGAATATGCAAATTAAATATGCAAAAACAGTTAATGGGAATTTAAATGATTGACTTTATAACTTCAAATTACGTTTTATTACTTATCACAAATAACCTGTGCATAAAACAAAAAACATGCTGCATGCTGCATGCTTTAATGAACAGTGGTGATAATCTTACTCATTCATTACGCAGTCTGTCTTATGATAGGTCCGTAGCCTCTTCATTCTGTAGTCTGTCTTACGACAGGTCCGTAGCCTCTTCATTCTGTAGTCTGTCTTACGACAGGTCCGTAGCCTCTTCATTCTGTAGTGTCTTACGACAGGTCCGTAGCCTCTTCATTCTGTAGTCTGTCTTACGACAGGTCCGTAGCCTCTTCATTCTGTAGTCTGTCTTACGACAGGTCCGTAGCCTCTTCATTCTGTAGTCTGTCTTACGACAGGTCCGTAGCCTCTTCATTCTGTAGTCTGTCTTACGACAGGTCCGTAGCCTCTTCATTCTGTAGTCTGTCTTACGACAGGTCCGTAGCCTCTTCATTCTGTAGTCTGTCTTACGACAGGTCCGTAGCCTCTTCATTCTGCAGTCTGTCTTACGACAGGTCCGTAGCCTCTTCATTCTGCAGTCTGTCTTACGACAGGTCCATAGCCTCTTCCAAAGCGAGTTCTCCACAGAGTGCGATCCAGTGCTTCCTCTTTCAATTTACAGTATCTTCTCTTATCCTTAAGGTCATCCAGTAGCTGCTTACGCCTTCTTCCTCTTCTTCCCGTCATTTCAATCCTTCCCTCTAACTTTCCTTCAATAATGTGTTTCAGAAGGCAGTTCCTACGCAAGATGTGACCAATCCAGTTAGCCTTTCTTCTTTTTATTGTAAATCAGACATGCCACGCAGACTGACGTTGCAGAAGTTAACACTTCACCCCGTTAGAATATTTCTTTGGTGTCACTGACAAAAAATCATCAACTGACATATTAGCAAAATCGCGTTCAGTAACGCTTCAAACTGTATTTCTTAAGGCTGTAACGGTTTTTTAACTGCTAAAATGTGTGATATAAGTTTCTGTACCACAAAGCAATGTTTACGCTTCTAAACTCATTGAAATATATCAAAATATAAAGTTTCCCATACATGGTGAAATTAAATTTGTCAAAACTGTATAATATAGTTGGTAACTTTTCACTTGAGACTAACCACTTGTTAGTTACAGCTGGCTCTCAGAATAAATAAAGATAATTGTCCTGAACATCATTAACTAAATTATCTTCACAGCTGACAGTAATATGTTCTACGTGCGGTAAGACCCGACATTTTATAGATATTATTCAGAGCATCTCTTCGTATTGCAGGGCTAATAACTATTGCGTTAGTTTCTGAAATTGTAACAATAACATGCAATATATATATATATATTATGTCTATGTCTATTACACAAAGCTGTGTTCTTATCAGAATTATACGACGATATGGGGACCTTACAATATCACTTGAAGTGTAAACAAACCTATCCTTGATATGAACTAACTAAACAAAACTTACTCAACAAAATTTGAAGTACGCCTCCTCACACCGGAATTATTCTGTCACTCGGGAAATAATGCTACTTTTTCTCGTCGAATGCTACGAATGTTTGTAGAAATTTCTTTCAACGTAAACTTGAAAGTGGTTGATCGATAAATATGGGCACCATCACCAACAAATCTGATGTATACTTACACTTCGGAACTTCCTGTATATTAAACTCCATTTCCACATTACAGTTTCGCTTTGCAGGCTGATATACAGGAATCGAAGCAGCGCCATCTAACCGGGATTCTCAGTCATCACGGTTCAAATTTCCTGCTGTCGTGCCCTCGGCATAACCAAAGCGGTAGATCTGTATGCCGCAGGTCCCGGTTTATTCTCCGCTTGGCTGACTACCCTGGGTAGGCCTTTATTGTGATTTGCGTATATTTTCCCAAATTCACGTGGTAGTGCCTTACAGGCCGCCTCCTTCCATATCCTTCGCAGTCATTCCACCACTCGCAGCTACGCAGCACGTAATTAGAACACTGTAATTAGGCTTGTCCCTGTACATGCTAACGTACAGCGGGAGTGCAGTACAGCTCCACTCCGTACTGGATAAAGATGAGCAGTGTGCTTCACGCCCCGTCCGCTTTATCCATGGCGGAAGGGTCGCCGGTACAGCAACTGTATGCTAATACACAAGTAGCAATCTTGAATATTTTCAAAATAATCCCTTTCGAAAGTGAATTCCCTTCAAAAACGGTCTGCATGCTTAAATTACAATCAGGATATTTTAAATTCAATTATCTAAGTTTTCGCGTTAAATGTCACTGCTTCTGCCTACAACGTTTATTAGACCTATATGACTATCACATCACCATCTTCTTCTTAAATGGCGCGACATTCATCATCGGGCCCTGGCCACTTCAATATATCGCCTCCAGATATCGCTATCGCCTGCTAGGCTCCTCCATCCTCTTATATTCAGTATCAATGAGGAGTCCCTCCTGATGTGTTCCCAACTCAGTCGTGGTCTTCCCACAGGTCTTCTTCCTTTAAATTTTCCGTCCAGTGCTTTTACCCGTACTTTAGCGTTACACATTCGGACTATACGACCGGCCTATTTTAATCTTTCGAACTTAATATATTTCTTAATATATTTCACTATATGAAGTCGATCTAACAATTCATACACCTCTCCATTATGTCTTAGTCTCCAAACTAAAATATCATATCCAGGTGAGTAAATAATTAATAGAGAATTATTAGACATTCTTTGCGAATTAAGAAAGAATGTCTTGTGTGGGTAGCCACCTCCGTCCGGCTGTCTGGCTGTCCGTCTGTTACCTACTATCAGCGACTAAACCGTCTGTCGGATTTTCGTGATATTCGGTATAGGCGTTCTTATAGAATGTCAATGAGCAAGCGTGGGTTTCGCGGACATCGGCCCAGTCATAGTCAAACTTCACTGACGTGCGTAAACATGTTTTCTTTCTAGCCGAACTCTCCGTAACTGTTGACGAACTGGGGTGAAACTCGGAGTAGAAAGTCTCCACGTAATACCACTGAGCAAGGCCGTGCCATAACTCAGGCGGTTATTCGCCGGCCTCTCACCGCGGAAGCCCGGGTTCGATACCGGGTCAGTCCATGTGGGATTTGTGGCACTGGGACAGGTTTTTCCCTGAGTACTTCGGTTTTCCCCTGTCAATTTCATTACACCGGTGCTCCATTACACGGAAAAAACGAAACAAACTGATCATCTTCATCACAGGGTTGCACAATAAGCCTTAAGGCTGCGGTGCTTACGTAGCTTCTGCTGCGGGGCCCTTCTCCCCCCCCCCCCAAAAAAAAATCCATGTCTGCGGAGTTAATTTTGAAGCCATTACCTGCAGTCAGCAAGTGTAACAACTTGGCCTACTTAAAAATATGTAGCTTAAGAATTTGTAAGGTCATAGCTATCTTTTAAATTATGCTAAGGTTAAGCAACTTTCTTTCCATTAGCTTCCAGCAAAACAGTAAGTTCCTACGCCATTTACATGAATACAGTTTTGCAAGGAAACCCCTGCACGCTGACGTTAAATTAGCATAGGGCAGGGATGGCGCACCATTGGCACTGGTGCCAAGTCTGACACCGGTTATTACAGGTTTCGTCTATATTAAGACCTGGAGCCACTTGATAATGCTATACGGTTCACAGATTTTGTTTCGTAAGAAACGCCTTTACTGTTCTTTATGTGTGCACCCTGAATAGAGAGCAATTTGGTGACCCAGGTTCATGAAGCTACAAGGAGGCAGCGTGTTACTTTGTAGACTATTGTGAACTGTGAAATACGTGCATTGAACTTTATACCGTTCACTCCGTGCAATGTCGATAACTTGCTGCACTCAGACCAAAAAATGCACAATAATGTTCCTTAGATATTTGTATTATAATATCACATAAAATATTCCTATATGTTTCGATCCCCAAGGGATCGTCATCAGGGAACTAACGAAAGCAATACTGCATAAAACTAAATTAGCAACTTTTGCAGACAGTAGACATGATGTAGAAGAGACAAATAATTAAAATGTAGACATTTCCTCGTAGTATATTTGTATAAGTATACTGGATCCTGCTACACTGGAAATTAATTTTAAAAAACGTTAAATTAAAATATAAACATCAATAAACATTTAAAATATATGAATGTACAGAATATACATACACAAAATACATATAAGAACATGAATCGTTCATTCAAATGCAAGAAGCTGTCTCCCAAACGAAATAAATGCATTTTGTGTCACTCTGAAAATCACACAGAAACTAAGAATCTAAGAACTGGGTAACAAACGTGTGGCAGTACCAGATACCTCGATTAGTTCACTGGAGCAACAGAGTAAAGGTTCGCCAGCCCTAGCAAAAAAAAAAAAAAAAAATCAGAGAGCTAGTCAGAAACAATTCAAAATTCTGAATGTATTCTCCGTATGAAGTTATATATTTCTGTTTCTGAATTGTAACGTTACATTATATCTGAGGGCAAAGGCGACGTTTTGATTTAACGCTCTGTCTGCTAAACAAATACACTGTGCCCCGACCTTTGGCTGATAGATCCACTCAGTTGGGACGGATTATAATCGAAAGAAAGTTCAAACTTCACCGGCAGGAGGCAGCATGTTCTAGCGGTGTTCATTGATTTTCATCACAGTTCTTCACGACGAATCTCATTACTGTAGCCACCACTCACAGACACACGTTTTCACGTCACATCGGCCTGCCTGAACTACGTCTAGAGGGACGTCTAATTTGTGAGGCAGGTATGTGGTCTCAATGTCAATTGTATTTCAACCCATTCTGACTGAACACTTCCGTGTTTGAGCACCACAGTGTGAAAAAGGCCCAAGCTCCGTACGCAATAACCTTGACAATAGATGGATATGCATTGTCAGCTTCACGCTGCATCTACTTTACCCACACTCTGCACCGTCAGTTCCGATTGTGTAGGAAAATTAGTAGCCCATAGGTGAGGTCTGGGTGAGATGGCGAAGCGAAAATTTCCTGCCATTTTGGGAACCGAAACGCAGTCATGCATATCATGCCAACTGTGGCTGTTACCTTGAGTACTACACGGTTCGTTAGGAGCATTTACGTCAGAACAGCCATGTGAATGATATAGACAGACCTATTGACGATAGTCTGCTCCTCACTTCGTACAAATCTTTTGAAGTGTTCTTTCTTATTTATATTAGTTACTTGCTAAGGCAGTGCAATTTTCTGTACTCGATGCTGCTAATTCTGTCAAAGGTAAGCCCTAAACTCGACCTTGGCAATGGTAATTTTATAAAATTTGGATGCGTTTACGAAGTAAATTCCTTACGCGTGGACACAATCCTTTTGTCGGATTTTCATGAAATTTGGTACAGAAATTATTTACTAACAGTTGTTCACCATGCGTGAGTTCCGTGAAAATCGGCGCAGTGACAGTCATGCTTTACTTCAAGGCCTAAATGATTTTCTACCCACACTTTCAACATTTCTTGACCGATTTGAATGAAACTCGCTACAGAACATCTCCACGTTATGTCCTTTACCAGTTGTCATTTTAACGAAATGCTTTGCTTCAGGGCGTAAATGAAGATTTGCCGGTGTTTTCTACATTTTTCGTCAGATTTAGAAGAAATTTTTTTTCCCCAGGAGATGTGCACAAAATTTATTGAGTGACTGTGTTTCGTGAAAAGCGGCGCAGTGAAAGACATACTTCGTTTAGGGGCGTAACTGAATTTCACCCGTATTTCCACATTTATTCTCTGCTGTGTGTAAGAGATGTGAGAACATTGTTGTTGATTATTTGTGAGTTTCGTGAAAAATCGGAGCAGGGAGGCCCGTATTTTCTTTTCTTTTTTTATGGCTCGACAGCCCTATATGGGCCTGGGCCTCCTCGTTTCGTCGAGGTTTCATGGTCACACACATTTGAGACACACCACAGTCGGTAGGACTCCTCTGGACGAGGGACCAGCCCGTCGCAGAGACCTCTACCTGACAACACACAACACTCACAAGAGACAGACATCCACGCCCCCGGTGGGATTCGAACCCACGATCCTAGTAAGCGAGCGGCCGAAGACCCACGCCTTAGACAGCACGGCCACTGGGATCGGCCGTATTTTCTTTACGGGACTAAAATTAAATTAATTCCCGCCTCTACCATGATTCTTAAGGAGTACAGAACGCTTTGGTGACGACTGTATAACACGTCACGGAGTACAGCATTTGCAGTCCTGTTCCAAGCGATCACAGGGCACACAGTCCGTGTCCGTTATAAATACCATTAGTTGGGGCTCTTCATGTACATAATCTATATTCATTGTGAGAGTCATAGTAAATAGAGAGTGTCTTATTGTTAGAACAAGTGGTACATGCAATTACCACTGGCTTTTAAACGGCTAAAATGCCATCTTTCCGCTGCTTTGAAATTTGTATTTTTTTTCTTATTTCAAATTATATAAAATCAAGTTTTATAAAATTTAAACTTTGTGTCCCTACTTGGTGTTTCAAAGCTCTGTTTATTGTCCCTCTATATCCTTCATTCCAGTGTGTTTATCGTTCCGTTAATATCGCGTTATACTTCACTGACTTGAGAACTAAACTTAAGTTGTGAAACACGTAGCAAGTTAACCAGCAATCTCCCACAGTGACAGACCACGTAACATATACGAAAACATGCGTAAACATGCGTAACGTGATATTGACCTAGGCCTGTGTATATTCCAGATGACCTGGGCTGCTCGGGATGCCTGGACGGCACGGAATGGGTGGTGCAGAAGGCAGTGGGGGTGGAGGGCCCTACTCAGAGTCGGCCGCACTAGTTCACAGCACTGAAGGCATGTCGTACACTGAGGAAAGTCGGCAACCGGGTGGAGGCGGCGCCCCCCACGATGGCGGTGAAGACGAACTCATGGACTGCGTCGATTCTGACGTGTCGGTGCTGGCCCAGTTCCATGAGGATGCCATTAGACAGGTGAGGCAGTGGCGTTCAACATCTGGCACCTACCGAACTTGCAGTGGCGTGCAGGCAAGAAAACCCCGAGATCAGTGGAGGGCAAATTAACTGGGTGAGAAAGTGGCTGGCATTCAGTTGGTACCTCAGCAATGATACAGTGGCCTACGCCGTCCGGTAAGTGTGAAGTCGACGTGTAGACAGGAAAAACACAGGGCTAAGTCTGGAGCAAAACGTCAACCACCGCGAGCGCAAGTGGTTTGTTGGCAGCCATCTGTAGTTAACAGCCGAGTGAGGAAACGTCTGCAAAACTCGGGAGTTAATCGAGTGCAGTGGCGTGCAGCTAAGCAAACGCTGAGTTAAAAGGAGATACGCTGTCATGAGACGAGTAAGGAAGTGTCTTTCAGTCACTCCAGAGATGATTAAATCTATTTAAGTCCTACTATGATGACGCCGTGACGTGCAGGCAAGCCAAAGCGTGGGGGTAATCATGTAACACGTATAAAATATTCATCGGTTAGCCAAACATCCTGTGCATAATGCGAGATTTCGGGTCCTTACTGACGTAACTATGAATATCACAGTCGTCTGAAGTATGACACGGTTTAGTCTGGTAAAAGTTTACCGACGTTTCGAAAAAAAAACTCGGCCTCCACCCCGAGGACAAAAGAATAAATATTATTCGAATGTGAAGATGGTGCAACAGTTTTAGCCAATCCAAAACATAGGTATATTTCTACCAGACTACACGGCGTCATAACGCAGAAGGCGGTGATCTTCAAGTGAGTGACGCCGTTTTGAAGACCGAAGATTATGGGCATGAAGCAGTATCGTAGGCGTTATTGTGAGTCGCAAATGCTATATCAGAGGTTTTGATCTGCTTCTCGCTAAATAAGGCAGTGGCGTGCAGCTATTCTTCACTCAGCCTTAACTACGTAGTGAGATACACGTAGAAAAATAAGTAGGTACTCCAGTAAAACGTCTAGTTCAAGACGAGTTGACACTGTTGCCAGTGTTCTTAGTAACAGCCGTGCTACACAACGCGGCAGCTGTTGTCTAATAACAAAACTCTCCCGCTGAAACGCAATAAATTTATACGGAGAAGTATCTAGCGTTTTGAAACTGTTGGCATTTCATTATTGAAATAACGAGGGTTGAATCTTGTACCAAGAGGCGTTCTTTGCGATTCTACACAGGTCTGCTCATGGGTAATTACGTCCATTTGTTTATACTTGCAATGTACCACCGCAAACACTAAGCAGTTAAAACACTTTTCTGAATATTATTAAAATATTCAACGTGTCGAAGGAATTATATTTTAGAATAAAGATCCTAGCTTCTGCAGACTCCATGAGTGAGACGTAGCCTGTGCTTTGCAAGATGAATCCTTTTGTTTGGAGAAAAATTGGTAAGTTTGATATAGAGTTTATATTGGGATTAAAATAAATATAAAATTAGTTACACCAGACAACATTTAATGTAGACCCACAATACCAGCTTCCATCGAAAAACATGTGGCAAAACCAACACAAGCTCAACATACAAAAGGTATAGTGGGAGTAGAGGTACAGCTCCACTAATTCTTAACCTCGGAGATGCGTGGTGAACGAGAAAGGCTGGATGGACCCCAGAGCCGGTCTGGACGTTTTGGAAAAGAGAAAAATCCGTTGACCCTACCGGGATTCAAAACCTCATGCTTAACCTCAGCACCAGATGGAGGTAAGTGGTGAACTTCACGCCCTGCCCGTTTTACTCCCGGGAAAGAACGCCGGTACCCACTGAATAGGAGGCTGGGTGGGCCCCCGAGCCTGTCTGGACGGTTTGAAGAACAGGAAAATCTCTTGCCCCTAAATATGGCTGACATTACAGCTTCGATCTCTGCCGATACTGTGACACTGTTTATTCTACAATGTTGTCTTTCAAGAATTTTGAATTTCTTGACATGCATATTCAGTGCAGTTGTTACCTCAGAGTACAGAAGTGGGACGTTTATACATGGGTATCATGGCTGCAGATGGGAATTGTCAAAATTTCCTGTTGAACTTTACAAATAATATATCACATAGCTCATATCCATCACTGAATGCCTTTTACACTGGATGAGACAAAGTGAACACATGCAGTCCCTCGTGTGTGTTTATTAGTCCTTTAAAATTGTAACTGCGTTTGTTAGTGGCACGACGTTTAGAAACAATCTCCGGAGTAGAGAATCCAAGACTGCAAATGGGAAAAGACCAAGAAACATATGAAGCCTGTGATTAATGGAGTGAAAAAAAAAGGTGTAGTGGTGTGGCCCGCTGCCAACTTTGATCAGCACCAATTACACTTCCACTGCCCGCAGTTCAAGAGGTTAGCGCATTCAATTTTGTAATTAAACGGCTATCTCCACTGTGTGTGTGGAAGAGAATTAAAGAGGACGAAACTGCTGTATTATGGCAGTAGTATAATACAAGGACCGAACAGGCTTACAAACAGTCGCCAAAATCGGGGAAAGGACTAATGGTATATGTCTAAGTAGATGATAATTAAGATGATCGTTAAAATTAATTAATGGGATTAAACGTACACATGGTAATAACAATACTAATGATGCAAAATGATAAGATGGACACGTGGAATTAAATCCAGGACTGCAATGGTAAAAGCAGCATTCAACAAGAAGAAGACTCTTTTCACCAGCAAATTGGACTTAAATTTAAGGAAAAAAAAAAAAACTAGTAAAGTGCTACAATCGGAGTACACCTTTGTATGGTGCTGAACCTTGGGCACTTCTCCCTAGAATGGGCCATAAAAGCCCAGAGGGGGAGTTGAGGTATAGCTCCACTCTTTCTTTAACCCTGGCACTAGATGGGGGTGGGTGGTAAACTCCACGCCCCGGCCGCTTTACCCCCGGGAAAGAGACCCGGTACCCATTGTATAGGAGGCTGAGTGGGCCCCAGGGCCGGTCTGGACGGCTGTGGAAAATCTCGTCTCCACAGGGATTCGATCCCCGGACCGTCCAGCCCGTAGCGAGTCGCTATACCGACTGAGCTACTACTGATAAAATATTCAGATTAATTCGTTGTAAAAAAAATTGTTATTTTAGTGCGTATGTATTGCTTATTTAAAGTCGTTGTTAGAAGCTCAACTACAAGATAATAGCGTAGAATGACAGGATGAATAATGAATGATGAATTGAAAGATAGGAACTGGAAAGAACCATGAAGAGGTTCGGTCGCAGTGTAAATGGTCACTAGGCCGAAACTGGAAGCAATAGTGCTGCCCTCTCTGCTGCGTCGTTCAATATACTCGTGACAGTCGAACTCGATTACACCGCCATGAAAGGGACTGGATATTTTGTGTCGCTATAAACGAGTGTTGTTATAACCGAGGAGTATAATGTTATGGTTAACAGTGAGGAATTAATTGGTAGCACAGAATATCTGACGCTATATATGAGGTGTCGTATAAACCGATGTCGTTATAACAGGGTGCGACTGTAATTTCATTCAGCCATACGAAACTGATGCCGTTGTGTGGTCTCTGTAACTTGCAGACTGCACGAAACTAACACGTGTTCTTTTATTTACCGCCTCCCTCTACACAAACTTGTTAGAGAAGTTTACTTAATACATGGCTCTAGATTGCTCTAAAGACGATATGGTTTATACGTTGAATCATTTCAACGGGAAGTGTCGTGTGTTTTGCAGGCTGGGTTCGGATACTCACAGTGGATACTGATGCTGGTGTCTGGAGTGGGGCTAGTCGCTGATGCTACAGAACTGCTCATTATTCCGTTCATCCTGCCCAGCGCAGAAGTTGAACTCTGTATGGATGCGTCTCGGAAAACGTGGCTCAGTAAGTAGCTGCTGTGATACTGCATATCATCGTCATCGTCATCATCATCATCATCAACACGTAGTCTGTCTTAAGACAGGTCCATAGCCTCTTCCAAAGCGAGTTCTCTACAGAGTGCCATCTAGTGCTTCCTGTTTCAATTTCCAGTATCTTCTCGTTTCCTTAACGTCATCCAGTAGCTGCTTACTTCTTCTTCCTCGTATTCCAGTCCCTTCAACCTTTCTTTCAATAACACGTAGAAGGCAGTTCCTATGCAAGATGTGTCCAATCAAGTAAGACTTCCTTCATTTTATTTTACGTCATACTGCATATAACACTGACAAATATCTATATTTATGTCGTATGCTCCTGTAATTTTCTTTGCAGTAAAACTTTGCCTCCCACTCTGAGGAGAGAATGTGTATTGAGAGTGTCTGAGAAATGAGTGCCGAGATGAGTATTCGGGGCATAAGAGAAAAAATGTAAAAAAAAAAAAAAAGCTGCGGAGAATTGCGTAGTGAAGGGATTCACTACTGTTGAACTGACAATGTGAGGTAAATTTATTTCTGCGCAAGCCATGAAGGCTTATCAACGAGTGGTGGTTTAACTCCATTTATTCTTAATCTCGGCACTAGTTGAGTTGCCAGCTTCACGCCCCCGCCGCTTTCACCGCGAGAAAAATCCCTCGATACCCAGTGAATAGGAGGCTAGGAGCGACCCAAAACCTGTCTGTTTGCTCTGGAGCATAAATAAATTTCTTGCCGCTGCCAGAAATCGAACTTCGATTCCTCGGACGTCCAGCCCCTAGCCTCGTCACTACACCTACTACGCCATCTCAGTTCCCTCGAGTGCCATTTTTAGGCGCGTTCGCAAAGTTGTGAAAAGCGACTATTAGCTTCGTCATGTTTCTCTGTCCATCCGCATGGAGCCACTCTGCTCTGACTGAAGGGATTTTCATGAAGTTTGATATTTGAGTATTTTTCGAAAATCTGTCGAGAAAATTCAAGTTTCATTAAAATCTGACAAGAATAACGGGTACTTTACATGAAGACCTCTGTACATTTATGATAATATCTCGCTCAATTCTTCTTAGAATGAGAAATATTTCAGAAAAAAGTTGTAGAGAAAATCAAAACACACATTTTATGTTCAACAACTTTTTTCCGAAAATCGTGCCGTTTATGAGATAATGTGGAAAAATACGGTAGAGCCAGAGAGGCCACAGATATCAATACAATACGGCGCATGCGCTTTGCATGCTGGATAACTAAGGACTTAAGACACACACTCAGAATATGTATCACTCCTTTTCCACAACAACAATGGTTACACGAACGCTCCCCAATGTTACGTTTATACGTACATTGCCTGTCTTGTTAGGATAATAAAATCAGTGGGGGGGGGGGGGGGGGAGACAGACGGGGAAATGTATGGTGAAAATGAGAAATGGTTGTGTCACAAATTCCGAATTAGGTCACCTAGGAGACTTCGAAATGGGTGAAAGGATAGGTGACTTGGGTGGTGGGAAATGAATTTAAGTGGCTCAGAACAGGGTCCGATAATAGCTGGTTGCAAGACTCCTGGTTCCGTGAATGCAAGGAACGTCTTTACCATATTAAGTACGAGTACTAAGAAACTAACGATGTCTTGTGGCTCTGTCACAGGCGGCATAACATTCCTGGGCATGATGGTTGGAGGAGTGGTGTGGGGCAACTTGTCGGATCGGATGGGCCGCCGCAGGACCCTGCTGTCGGCGCTCGGAGTGAACGCGGTATTCAGCGTCATCGCTGCCTTTATGCCGACCTATGGCACCTTCATGACGGCTCGGTTTTGCTCCGCTGTCGGGTGAGTGGAAAGGTGTAGTCGGTTGAACAGGCTACAGAGTTTACTGATGCTTTCTCTAAGATCTGTGCTTCCTCATACCCGTTTATCGCAGGCTAATCTACTCCAATTTCCATGCCACCTTCTGTGTTCTGGCACCACACACTTCGGTAGGTGAGTACATGCTCTCTGTCACAACACGATCTGCTGTCTTCACCTACCACGATGATTGAGGGAGTAGTTACTCGGGAAAGATAATATTTACCTGCAACACTAAACGGGGTCTTAATCTAGCCAATTAAGCTAGATACATAAAAATGGTCACAAAATATTTCCCTTCTGCAGTATTTTGTTGAGTGTTAATCACACTGAAACACATTTCAATTGGAAGCTACAGCTGACGTCCAGGTCTGCATGTCATGTTGTGTTGTATTTACTGTACCCATCTTCTGTAAACTAAGCAGACGCCATTGGATTTATTTTGGGGAAGGGGAGGTGTGTGGGGGGGGGGGGGGGGGCGGAGAATGTCTAAAACTCTTAGCAGTGCCTCAAAATCTTATCAACTTGAACTTTTACATTCAAATATTATGCAGTGTCTGGAACAGATGTAACTGTTACTTTGTTATGTGAGAGACCATCAGTGGGGCCTACATTGTAATATGATAAGTGACAATCAAAATTTGGAGACTTCTTTATGCTCTACAAATTTTATTGTACATGGCTTATGTTTTTTTAATAAATCTTTTACAACATCAGGATTATTTATCATCCTTCTGTATCACACAATGCATGTCCAACAGAATCATGGTGTAAATACACCATGATACTTCTCTCACTTTTTGGCATCAATAAAACTTGACAGGCATTGTACATGACTTCAGCACTTACAAATCTCATCACATTTACAAAATTCAGATGTGAAGTTTACAAAATGCTGTGTGTCGACTCTAACACCAATTTTTTTCCCCCCGCAGTATCGGCGGGTTGCTGCCCATTGTGTTCTCGTATTGCAGCGAATTCCTGTGCAAGGCGGATCGCAGCAAGTACCTCAGCCGGTTGCTTATCTTCTGGGAGCTTGGTAGTCTCCTGGTCTCATTGACTGCCTGGGCAATGCTGCCCAAGACAGGTACTACAATGGTACACTTGTGTTACTTGAGTAGCATGATTTATAATATTATATAAGGAACCACGATATTGTTCTCCATCTCTCAACAGGGCTTCTATTGGTCACACAGAAAGTATTAATCTATCAGCACATTATGTCAGTGCTTGCATTGTATTTAATTTTATCATAATGAGGTATCACTGGTTTTCATTAGCAGGTTTCACAAAATACTTGGTTTTATTTTGTAGGTGCTGAAGTGGTGATTGAAAACAAGGAGCACTTCAGCGCGTGGCATCAGGTGATGTTGGTGTGCTCACTGCCCTCACTGGTGGCTATCATTGGATTTGTGTTCCTTCCTGAGTCTCCAAGATATTTGCTGGAGGCAGGAAGGGAAGTAGAGGCTATGATGGTTTACCAGGTAATTATCATTTGTGCAGTCCTCCCACCCCCTCTTCAATACTTAAAGCAAATTTTGCCATCAAAATTCTGTAGGCATTTGTTGTTTCACCTCACCTGTTGTCCAGTCATGCGTGCCTTCACTCATTTTACTGTGCACAATTAGATCACTGCATAAATAAAAAAACTCCTTGTCATGTAATACCATAATCTGTTCACCCACTTGATCTCTTAAGGTTTATGCATCTTTCTGACCAATGAGGATAGCTGTATAATAATATGCACATAAATGCAGGTAATTTTGTCAGTTCTCTTGTAAGGTTACAAAATTTGAGGGATACCTGTAACATTACCACTTTCACACTTCTTCTTTGGAAACATTTGGCCACATCATGAATTATTTGTTACTTGTCCTCTGCTTCTGTCAGTTTTTGGTTTAAATTACATCATAACTGAAGATGATAAATACACTCATTCACAAATCATTTGACAGACAGGTGGAGAGACAGACAGTATATCTATTTCAAATATTTTGCAAGAATTCTGAGTGTTGTATAATGTTGCAGAAAATCTACAAGACCAACAATATGAACAATCCTGCTGCACATGCACAGTATCAGCTGTCAGAGTTGGAGCTGCCAAGTAAGCGCCCCTCAAGCCATGGGCTGTGTTCAACGCCTCCTCCTGGCAAGTCTGTGTTGGCTGATATGACATACAGTATTGAGATGGTGAGATAATACATACAATAGACGCTCCTAGGATCATACTTGTCCAGTAATACCATATGAGTATGTACAAAATACGTATTCTTTCTCATCCAAATACCTCTTCAGAAACTCACTGTGCCTCATATAAAAAAAAAATTTTATGTTCACAGCTTCTTTGAAAGTACCTAGCAGAACTAAATGTGCTACTAATGTTATGGAATTACAGGCACAGGCCACCTGTGTATTGCAAAGTCAATTTTTTTGTGGGGAGGAATACGGAGGGAAACAAGTGTGCAAATATGGTTACCAATTTTACTACAAAGCATCATGAGAATATCATGACACAGGAGGTCATCCAAATATTGTGTTCTTATTTCCCATTGTCAGTAACAATAAAACAACAATCATATGTATATCGGAAGCATAAATGACTCAAGTGCCCTTTAATATAGAACCATTAATATAGCGTAGTGACACATCTCCGTAGGAACTGTGTACAGTGTATGCCTCATACAACAAAATGTTGCCCACAGAATTTTGAGGTGGAGTGGTTATTCTTGCTTCATATTTAGAAGTTTCAATATTAGGCCAGGAGGCCAGAAATTCGGAGATACTCCTTAATTTTACTCACTTGCACCAGGCAAAGTCTGGTACATCACTTTCAAATATTGTGCATGCTTTTCTCTTGTATTTCCCAGTTCATCATTCTCAATGATCTAACACACAAACCTACAAAACCTCTGCTATTGAAACAACACTGTTAAATAATCTAAAAACCAACCTTTATTTTGTAGTGTATTATGCTGTCATTTGCCAAGATTATATGTATATCATTGGCGACAGATGAATAAATGAGAATGAAGCAATGGTGAAATATACTGATAGGGGAAAATCGAAGTACTCAGACAGAAACCTGTCCCAGTGTCACTTTTTTCACCACAAATCCCACATGGACTGGCCTGGGATCCAACTTGGGCCTACGTGGTCAGAGGCCAGCGACTAATGACCTGAGCCATGACACGGCCCAAATCAATCTTTAGGTAATATATTAAATGAATCAAATATATTTTCAGAATTGTATTCACACCTTTGAATCATACTGCAATGTTAGTACTCTGAACCATGGCTCTCTTTTGTTCTTTTTACGCTTGCAGTTCTGGAATTCATTCTTGCAACTGTTCGTGCAGCCACACTTGCCCATCACGCTGTTGCTCATCGTGCTCTGGTTCACCGCTGCATTTGGGTGAGTTTAAATTTTGGATTTTACGTTACTGCTATCAGTGGGGGCTCCGAAACTTTGCAGATTCTTTTAACCTGAGGCACACTCTGAATTTTCAGTCATGAATATAACTTATTGATTTCTGAAAAATTCTGAACTTGACATAAATGTGTTCCCACCTTTTCTCCAGCAGCTCATGAAATATTAATATATCTGCAACAATAACTATGTTGCTGTGGACTAAGAGATAAAGGGGTTATCCAATACAGACCTGCATCATGCATTAAAAAGCCTATATAATGTTAGATTAAGCAGTTTTGCATCGGAGTTGTTTAAATTTGCTTAAACTAAGTCACAAAGTAGGGCTGGCACTGGCTGAGCAAGTTGCACACTGGTGCCTCCTGGTTTTGTCCTGCAGACACTCCAGCCCCATGTGGACGGACATTTCTGACCACAATATCAGAACACAATTTTATGACTAAGTGTTCAACCAGTGGTGAATCATGATCCGGAGGTCAGATCTAGAAGAAGGGTAAACAATGTGGCATCATACTCTTCTGATAGACCTGATTCACCAGTGCTTTCAACAACAATCAGTTCACAGTGCTGGAAGTGAGGGGGGTACTATTTTATGTTTTTATACCTGCTTATGGTTAAAATGTAAAGGGCAAACCTTTTACTTTCACATGCCATGAAGGAGTATGGGGAGCAGAGGCATAGGTCCACTCATTCTTAACCTTGACACTAGATGCGGTGAGTGGTTGGCTTCATGCCCAGGACGCTTTACCACCGGGAAAAGACCCCCTAGTGCCCACTGAGTGGGTGGGTGGGTGGGCCAAAGGGCCAGTCTGGATACTCTGAGGAAGATAAAAATCTTTTGCCCACTGCCAGGCCTATCCCATACCTAGTCACTACACCTACTACACTTATGAAAGAAAAAGGTAAAGTTGCCCTGTGCACACCATTAACACATATACCTCAGCTCATTTTTAACCTTGTCACTAGGTGGAGGTGAGTGGTCAACGTTGTGCTCCGGCTGCTTTACCCCCAGGAAAATACACCAGTACAAATTGAACACGAGGCTGGGTGGGCCCCAGCACCAGTCTGAATATTTCTGAGAAGAAAATAATCTCTTGCTCCTGTCAGGATTCAAACCCCCGGTTGTCCAACCCATTGTCTAGTCACAATACCACCTGTGTTCCCCCATACAGTAAAGTAAAACCTTATTAACAGCACATGAAACAAAGTAGGCTACACACAGGTATTCCAGTGTAGGGGAATTGTGTGTCAACGGCCGGCCTAATGCAAATCATCATGTAACTGGAGTCCAGTTGCTTTTAATAACATAAACTGAAAAGTAGTAGTTGCGGAGATTATTAGAGAAAGTGGCATAGCTTTTAGAATGCTCTATAAAAATTTTGTTCATCTGAAATTTGAGGTTTTCTAAACCTTACAAATGGCCGTTTTACCCAGGCCCCGGGATAAAACAGCCCTCTATATTTTCTGTTAAAGAAATGGAACATAGTTAAGAGAATCTAGTGAATAAATGCAACAATATAAATTTGACCACTACATGTTTTAGCTCATTGTCTGCTCTTTACTCCATAATTATGGCACGTGTTACATTAATTACGCTCTAAATGAAAATCTGAAAAATGCGATGTACATACCTTACATAGATGCATCGAAAAAAAGTTTTAGTCACACAGAAATTTGTTCCTTCGTAGAAGCACATCCACTTTCCGTGTATGATCTCACTACAGTAATGCACATGTTCTAGGCTCCAAACCCGGCAATGGCATTACTAGTAAAAGAACAACAGCAAATAGCCGTGTTACCCAGATGGGCCGTTTTACACACAATGCCCGTAATACTAAATACTGCTAACTAAGAATTTTAGTGTTCCCTAGCCTTGGTGCATGGCGTGGGCAACAACTTGCACACCTTTACAGCAGCCTTAATAGGAGATAAAATTGTTACTCATATGCTTAAATGCATTGTAATTAAAATCGACTTTGATGCAAAAATCTGAATCAATATTTATTTAAGCAGTACTGACACAGGTGCAAAGTGCTGGATCAGTGATCTGTGGATATGCATTCATACAAGCATGTTTATTGCACATCAGTGTCTCATGGAGTTCTGTCCACACTAGCTTTGTGGGTGAATCACTAGGTCTTTGCGGGTCACTTTTATACTAATGCATTTGGCTAGATAAATGCTCCTTTGAGCCCCATTCATACTACTACATGTGAGGAATTAGTATCTTTTGGAGCTCTATCACACTGAGGTATGTTGCAGGTACTATGGCATGGCAGTTTGGTTCCCAGAGTACACAAAGCTGGTTAACACATGGGCGTACGAAGCCCAGACCAGTCTCATTGTCAATGCCACATATGACGGCACTGCCTTCAACACATCCGTTGAAAATGTGCGCTGGATAGATAGTTTCTTCAAGAACTGCTCCTTCCATCACCTAACTTTCAGCCATGTCAGCTTTGACAACTGCACCATAGAGGACGTTCGCTTTGAGATCATTAAGTCCAGCCGCACCTACTTCAGAAATTCCATCATCAAAGACTCCAGGTTTGATGCATTTTGACTATACATTTCATGCTGTGACATAAATATCCCATTTAGCTTCTGTAAATAGATTTTAGTTAAAAAAAAAACCTGATATTTCAGGCTGCAAACATGTGATGTAACTCAGATTGTTATAACTGTGCAGGAATAAAATTCCCTGTTCATTTCAAAAACTTAAATTTCCTTTTCCTTCTCTTTCTTTCCAGCTTTACTTTCCTTATTTCCTCCTTTGTAGTTCTTCTTACCTCCTTTCATTGTTCTGTTTTGCTTTTTTGTTTATTTCCACATTGTTTTATTCTTTATTTACATATTTATTTATTTATTCACTTATTCCTTTCTTTTTTTGTTTCACTTCTCCCTTCTCTTTCCATGTCCTTCGTTTTTTATTATTTCTATTGTCTTTCATGTTCATGTATGTCTATTTTCTGCTAGAATTAGGTGCTAATATTGATGGATGGCTTTGCACAGTTACATTTCTAGTTTTAAACTGTATGCACACATTGGCAAGATTGTCAAAGATCTCATTGTTCTGTGACTAGCTGTAATTACTGGGTTTTCATCTGGGGTTTGCTAATTATGTTAAGTCTTTATGTTTTTAATCGTACATTAAAAGTAGTAAATAAAGTGAACTTTACAAGAGGAATCCTGATTATGGTCTCCTGGGATTTAACACTCTGTATTCTTGTAGGTGGATACTGACATCTCATAGAACATGAATCCCCTACGATCAGGGTTGAAGGATCAGGTGCAAGTTTGAAGACTTCAGCATTAAACTCGCACATAATCCTTCAACCCTAAAAATAGAAGCAACGTGTTCCTCCAAAATGCTGGTATTCATTGACAAGAGTATGTGAAGCCCACGACACAGGAAATATCCAAAATTTTATATGAAATGCAGTTCAATTTTAAGGTGTGATTTCTCAGGTTTGTGGACACAGACCTATCCGATCAGCACTTCGAGAACTGCATGATGTCAAACATCACCGTTCTGAGTCTCTCTACTGGCTGTCCACTGGACTTTGACTACAATATCCATCTGAGAGAAGTGCTGAGGATACAAACATTTGGGCAGTTGGCAATTCTGCCAGGTGCTGTGTTCTCTGCACTTGCCATACACAAGCTTGGCCGTGTTAAAGTCATTGGTGAGTTGAGAATCACAGGTTAACCAGAATGTTAGAAACTGACTGTTCTTGGAATGAATTGATATAATTAAGGTAGCAGTTAAACCGGGACTATAAGAATGGAATAATAACAACAGCATTGTGATGCATTTCCAAACCATAAATGATACATTTCCTGTATGCTTCCTGGTTCAGTACAAAAACAAATTGTAAGCTTAACAACCATCAAAGCCAGTTCAGTGGTATGCTTCAGATTTTTCCATCTTTTAAGTAGTATATGTAATATTCTTACACAAAATGTGTGTAAGCATTATTTTCCATAAACAGCATCTTAGTTTTCTAAGTGAATAAAATAATTTTTATATAATACTGTATTATTGATTGGAGGAAAACAACAGACTCTGAAATCAAATACGAGGTTAATATGAAAGGAGCAAATTCTACAAAGTAAGATACTAAAAAATTTTAATTAATTGGAATCTATCAAGATATTACTACCCTCAATACCAGGTAAAATACAACGCATGCTAAATACTCTACTTTCTTCACAATATGTGTGGAGTGCACACATATGTGGACAAGGCATCAGGTACAGCAGACAAAAGATGCAGTTCAAAATAATTTGACAGTAGTAACAAAGCGGTATCAAAATGAAAAATGACAAGTATCACAAATAAGTTAACAAACAATTTTGATCCATGGGCAACAGAATGTTACAGTAGTGTTACTGTATGTGTGTTGTTTCTTACTTTACTAGTTCACTGACTGTCTGCTATCCTGATATAAGAAACAAGATTGTGTGCGCTGCACTTGTGAAAACCTCTCTGCTGGGCAGACAGCATGGAGCACCATTATGTTAACGTCTGCCTGACGCACGTTAATGATCATTCCACATACATAGTGAACAAGATTTGAGTATTTCAATTTAGGATTTGTTACAGGCTACTAAGCTCCAAACATATTTCTTTCTCAGATTAAACCAGAACAGAAGTTATTTCCTTAAGCTGGATCTAATTAAGACACTTTTGTAGGGGTCATATTGAGGGGATACAAAACTAACTGGTCCTGTTATCCACATAACACTCCTTCCAAATACTGCAAAACTACTGCTAGCAGCTATGGAAGTGCTGAATTAATGTTCACCTGAACAAGAGACAGGCTGTGAGCATGAAATCAAAATATCATCTTTAATATGGAAATGAATATGTGTAGAAACACGTACATGAAAATTAACTAATAATGGGCTAAATTACAGTTTGACTTGAATGTAATGAATGTGCTCCAGGGCTGTCCATGTTCCTGTCAAGTGTGACGGCACTATTGATTTGGTTCCTGTACTCAGATGGAGTGGTGGACATTTACGGACTTATGTTCAACTTTGTCTTCATCTCGGCTTGGAATGCCATTGACATAGTCACAATTGAGTCGTATCCGACACACCTCAGGTAAGCACACGCCAACCTCATACTGAAGGTGTCAGAGTATGTCAGTACTATACCCCACACCTCAAACCTGCACACTCCAACCTCATAACGGTGTCAGTACATGCCAATCGTATCCCACACACCTCAATATTCACACTCCATCCTTACAGTGATTGGTTCTCTCCTGAATGTCACCTTACACACATCCATTTTTATGATAAAGCTGCCAGTATGCATCAGTTTTATGCCATATATCTCAGGTATGCACATTTGAACACACAATATCTTATGTGCTGCTATTGAGCTCAATATTAATTGTACAGGCATGTAGTGTTTATTTATCAAGCACATTTTTTTTAGCAGTATGTGACAGCTGTAAATATTTTATATATAGCCCATGATCTTCCTGAACAGAGAGAAATGCCTTTTGGAATATATGAAGAGCAGAGAGAAACCTCCATTAGCCCACATTGGATTTCACTGGTGCAATGACAAAGGGACTTTAGAGGATATGTATCCACATAATAACCCTTTAAAGCATGTGCCACTTGCAGTGACACGGAAAAGCCATTGCATTTTTCCCACACAGTGTATTTATGGGCTTCACATAATCCTCACAATAAATAATGATTACTTCCACAAATACTATAAACCAATTAATCTTGGTAATGTAGACTAAGTCTTCATTTAAGCCATTTAAATCAGTACAGACAGATAAAATTGTACCTGCACTCCTGCAACATGGGAGTGAGATTTGGCATCATACATATGTTGCATATTGTGAGCCAGTCTTGCAGCTGGGTATATTCCTAGGGCTCGGAGACATGTGAAAGTGACTTTTATACTTAACTGAAGCTAAGGCATATAGTCCAGTCACTCTGTCATAATTTCTGTTGAAATGGTGGAGACATTGGTAGAGAGGCATGTAAGGTACAATGTACTGATGGATCAGTTCCCTACATTGAAAAAAATTTGCTTCCTAAACTAGTAAATCAATTGAAAGTGCACTTCATAATGTGGACCCCTGCACATAGAATGCAGTGGAACACAAGGAGCCCTTTCCTTGACTGCATGGGAGCATTTGATAGAACATCTTTGGAAAAATAGCAGAAGCAGCTGAAAGGCACAGCGTCGAGCTCACCATTTGCTCTAGAGTGGACAGCAAGAACACGATTCACAACAAGATGTTCACAGAGATGTGTTTTATTGCCTCTGTTGTTGAGCCTGGTGGAGCATTAACTTCTCAGTGACTAAATAAAGGTGTCTAAGTTGTGAAATATGCAGATAATAAATGAGAAATATTCTTGGATTATGATGGAGGTGCCACAAACAGCTGTGGCAACAGTTCAACAGTGGTGTTACAAGACACAAGCACCTATCAACCCAAACAAACAGCAGTTATCTTTTTCCTGTGACCTTAAAGAACCAACTGTTTTTGGTTAAAACAATATAGCTGTCTACAGAAGTCAACTACCTTGGACTAATTCTGGACTGGGGACTGACATACAAGAAACAGCTGGACCAAGTCAAGAAGTTAGATACAAAACAGCATGGATGATTGACAAACTGCAAAGGCTAGCCTATCAGGGTTTGGCTGGAGCTATGAGGGCATTAAATATTAGCTTCATTAAAATACCAAAAATAAAAAAGAAAGAAACAAACAGAAATTTTGAAGTGATCCATCCCATTGTGTTGTGGTAAGAAAAATAAACCAATACTCAACTGTCAAACACAGACATACACTATATTTTATATTATATTACTATGTCAGGTATTCAGCTACATGTTTTGGCTTTTTTAATAAAAAATGTCTTAATAATAATTTAATTATATAATAACTTCGATGTCTCGACTTGAGTATATTTTTATATATTTTAATATTACACTTGTTACAATTTTATTTTATGTATAGAGCCTAATGTAAGTGGAAACATGTAGCTGAATACCTGATGTAATAATATACGATACTATATATATATACATATATATATATATATATATAGTTGTGTTTGCTGGTTGATTATTGGTTTATTTTTTAAAAAAGATACAGTTGAGTCACACATGGTGTTGTAAGTTATAAAATATGCATACACTAGTTGTGCACGTTACTATTTTTTATCCTTTGCTATACACAGTTATCTCAGGGCTGTCATGTACATTCAGTATCAGATATTGGCTTGTACACTTTTTTTCTATCTTCTACACTGTACAATGAATACAAATGCTTCATATAGTATCTTGTACACTGTAGGATGTATACAAATACCTCAGACATTCCTATATACTTTACCACATGTACAGATATCTCTGTAAATACACACTAAATACCTCATGCTATTTTTCCCACAGAACAACTGGATGTGGATTCATGAGTGCAACTTACCGGCTGGGCGGAATACTCGGAACCGTGACGTTCAGCAACCTGGTGAGTGCAAGCCGTGCAGTCCCCATGTTGACAACAGCTGCCGTGTTGTTTTTTGGAGGAATCGTGTCCTTGAAGTTGCCCGAAACACATTCTGTGCTCCTGTAGGCAACACCAATGTACATCACTCATTGAGATTTACATTCATTAGAATGTTCAAGTTCAGTCAGAAGAAAGTTCATTTCATCACGGAAATGCCACACTGCAATAATAGAGCTATATCAATAGGATACTATTATTAAATGCTCAAGAATTTAATTACTGCTCATGAGATGTGTAAAATTATTTCAGTCAATTAGTTGTATATTGCACAAGAAGTGGAATTATTTCATATCAAAGAGGCATCATCTCACATTACTTGACAGCGAGCAAGTGACAATTTTCAAGACTTGAAAATAAGTGAAAGTTTATGTGTAATGTGTAATGGTGCTTAGACAATATAATTGCATCATGTTGATGGACACTTCTTTGGATGGACAGAAATAAAGGATTGGAAAGAGAAACTACAGTGTACTTCAGCAAGGACAGAAGTTTTCAAAACAAACTGTCTGAGGTCAGGAATTTGTAGGTAACTGGCAATGCAGAAGTGAGAAACAGATGTTGATTTGCAACAACAGGCTAACAAACATGGGTCTTACATCAGACTGTGTCTATAATTTTTTGTCAGATTCACATTTTATCTCAGGTATGATAATGCACTTTATGACAATGTGTATTCTGACCATTATATGGTGTGCCCCTTCTGTGCACATGCTCCTTTCAGAGACATTCATTATAAAAAAATTAATACATGGATACCAAGATGAACTGTGCTTTACTAAATACCACATGGCAAATGGTACTTCTTTGGGGAAGATCTTTCATTTATTCTCTTTGCCACAGACACACAAGCGTTGTCTATGAACAAGTGAAGTGACAAGAAGTTACATAACAGAAACACAAGATGACATGCAACAGCAAGGAAAGTATTTATGATATCAAGCAAATGGGTGCAAGTTATCAAAACCATGAAAACAGTTGCGTTCCAACATTATGTGGTACAATATGATAATGCGATGGATAATCTGAAGAATAATAATAAATTAAACCTACATTTATGTAAAAGTTGTAGCATGTAAATTTGTTCTCTGTATGTAAGGGACTGTATAATTCAAGAAAAATATAGTGTTTTTAGTATTAAATGTTTCAGTTTTGTTAAGAGTCTGATGGCCAATGTTTATCAAAACAGTTATCCAAATGAACTGTATAAACATACATCTTTTATCATCATGTGTTCGAAATGGCAGTGCAATGTTCATTTGTTCACAGAATTTTCCACATTCGTCACAGCATTAGTAATAAAATGGCTTTCATGCGTAGAAGTAAAAATGTAATGAAAGCCACAAAGCCGATTCTGCATGTTTTGCAATAGCAGAACCTTATAAAAAATGGTACAAAAATAAATATGAAACTTTGACAGAAAATAGATATTAGGACGATATGTACTGAACCATTTCCTTCCACAAAGTAGTTTTAACATGCTGTGGCAATATACTGTTCATTATATGAAACTTGCTGTCCTTAGTGATTAATTTATGATAATATTTGGTGTAAATCATTGTAAACTGAATGACATTTACAATAGTTGCATCATGTATCATATGAACTCAACATTTTCAAGAAATATACACACGGACTCACAAGTTATAAATTGCAACATGTTGTGCCCTTAACAAGTGAATGAACAGCCAATGGACAATGTTCAAACTCTAAAAGTATATTAAAGACTGGCTGTTTAATCAACAGCATCAGATTTATGACACAAACAGGTTGGTCTTTATCTATTAATATGTCTACATGTGTTTCATATTCAAAGCACGAAGGTGATGAGAAAGCTTAAACTTCACTCAAGGACCAGATTCTGATTCAGAATCACAATGTGCATGGAATTTTACCTCCCGACATCTTTATGGCATGATTCTTAAGCATAAGAACAACACCATTTACTTTTCTTTGTAGTTTTAAGCAAACTGCTCATTATTAACATATGTAACTGTTTAAAAATATTCATACTGAAGCTATATCATATACCAGCATAGTTATTGTGTAGCATGCAATTGCAAGAAGTTATTACAAATCATACAAATATATTTAATGTATATGTATATGCATATTTTAGAATTATTTTTGACACTGTCTTTTATGTGAAACTGATTTTGTAAAACACTCCACCTTAGAATATGTAGAGATAATTGCAAACATTAAAGTAGAAGTTAACTAACTTAAGTAACTTAAGTAACATAAATGTACATTCAAAGGACCATATGTTTATTTTTTCAGAAAGCACTGGGTTGTCAGTGTTAAGTAACAGCTTTTAGGGCAGGCTTCATATGAATAATTATTTATCAGTTTTCCAGCATCTTACAAATAACTTAAAAATAAATGCATCCAAGTTCATTATACCAACAGACATACCAAGGCCACTTTATGACAGTCAACAGCACTACATATATATTTGCATAAAAGACAGAATATAAAAATCTTTGCTAGGTATCTGCTTGTGTGACTTTGATTTTGGAGTTTAGCTATGTCATATTTTGAAGCTGTTATTTTCTGGCATACACTGCAATTGTTATCTTCAGGGTGAATGTGAGATGGAAAAATAGTAGGCTGATTCCTTTACAGATTTCAGGTGACAGTAAGTTTTGTAGTTGCAGTGTGAGTACTATGCAGTGGGAATAGGTCATGTTGTTAGAAGAGTGGTTGGAGGCAGAAAAAAAAAAAGACACACTCTCCTTAGGGTGTATGAGTCCTCAGGATTGAAGTTATGGGAGTGTTTTGATGGCTGTCTTGATGATATGAGGACAGTAAGTATGGATGTTTGCTGTAGCTTCAGTCCTTGGTGTAGATAAGGCCCCCACAGAACCTGCAGCACAGGAGGGCCCCAAACAAGCAGAAAAATAAACTTTGTGGGGTTTTCGGACTATATTCCATTCTTCTGACAGAAGGCAATATTCTGGATCCACGTTATGAGATCTGAGAGTAACTTGGCTAATAATTATTCACTCGTGGGTGGCCCACCCATCAGTTATCTACACCACTGGCTCCAGTCTTACCAAAACTGGAAACACACAAGCCACAGTTACACAGTATACACAGGTGGCAAAGAGGACAAAGAAATCTGCAATCCAATTGCCATCACAAAGATGTCTTCATGCCACTCAACAGATGCTGTAAACGTTACCTAATTTTTTTCTCATGTTATTTCTAGTGTTACTGCAAAACAGAAATATTATTTCCTTAAAGTGCAGCTCCATATTTCAAAATTCCCTTACTGAGCATATTATTGATTTACAAAATATGTAGGTATACATGCTAAGACACTTCTTTGAATAAATATTCCCATGTCAAAAATTATATTACTTTTAATTATAATTTGTTGGCAATGTCATCTTTTTATATTTGAGACATACTGCATTCTCAGTTGTAGTGATCAAAATGTTTTACTCACTTTAACAGATGTTTTTTTACATTTTCAGTATTTATTTTTGATTTGAAAATCAAACACTTAGCAGTGTTATTGCAATTAACATACTTAATATTTCTGATATATCCAATACCTACTTTGAGAGACTCATGTTCCTTATTTATTAGAATATGTATCTGCAGCTGTATTTCTGGGTATACCAGGACTACATCCACAAAGTCCCTGTCATTTTGCATGACAACCATCTGTGTGAGTCTCACAAACCGTTCAGTCCTTCTACTTCGGTCATGTGATTGCAGCTACAGCGTAAGCAGACAAATACTGACACCTCCACCACTCTGACTGCAGAAACACACTGACCTACGCGCATACAACTTTGCGCACTCTCCCGACTTGTGACATCAGCCTAGGCTCACTAACGTTACCTCTTCCTGAAGCTGGAGACTTTGTGGAATTACTCCTGCTATACTTCATGCACTATCTAGCAAAGTCATAAAGAATTCACAAAGCAAAATTTATTAACATTTTTAACCAAGTAGTGGGGTAAGCTACACCAGCTGTAATGTGTGTGTGATCTTGTACCAAATCTTTGAAAATGTTGTGTGATTACCAGTAATGAACAACAGATAACCTCATCATCAGACTGTCATTTTCAACAAAATTTCATGTGTCCTGTGTCAATGTTGTGGCTCAACTTATCAGTAATGAAATCTGTACACCTTGTATATATTTATTCTTTACTTCCAGGACTTTATACTTAAAAATACTGAATTAAGGTACATGGTGATCATGAACCAGTTTAGTATGTATCCAATTTTGGAATGGAATGTATCCCCATTTTGAGGGAAAGAGTGCCAAAATATTGTTCTCATTATCACCACCACCACCACCACCATCATCATCATATTAAATAATGCTTAATGAGATATATTTTAACACAGTTCATATAACTGTATGTATAATATTGATGAAGAATGATGTTAAACCATTTTGTTAAAGAACAAAATAATAACACTGGCTCTTGTTTAACTGTATCAGTTTATACTCTCTATGCACATATATGTACGGCACGCCTCACATCAGGGGTGTAAGGTCAAAATTTCAACTACTAGTTACATGTTCACTTATCAATTGCCAGTTTTTCATTTACTGATGCAAAGATCTGACTAACTCTACATCCTATGGGTGAATTTAACCCTCATAAGGATCTACAGAGTGATTAAATAAATGAAATGAAAAGAAATGAAAAGAATGGAAAAGTGGTTTCAGATCTGTTTATTATGCATGTCTGTGCACATGTGCCTGTCTATGCGTGTTGGTTGGTTGGCGGAAAATTTTTGTATTTTGGTTCAGATTCCAGTTCGGCAAAAACTCTGTTTAGCTTCAGAATAAATTTACATAGATTTGACGTTTAAAATGCAAGAAAGTTACTTTAGTGTTTCCGCCCCTCGCGCCAATGGCACACTGTCTGTTCAGTGGGTGAGAGGTCTAGCTTCCTGAGAGGTGTCAATTGGCAAAAGTGTAGCCACATACACAGTGTATCTGTCACTCTATCTAAGTGGTTCTTTGCTACACATCTCATTGTTATGAATGGCTTTAAACTTTAGAAATAACTTCTTAAAAACAGCTCTGGAACTATGCATCCATCTTCATTTCCCGCCCTCGTTGTTTCCCTGTGTGGGCAAAGATCTTACAATGAGCTCTCCATATCCAAGAGTTCTGTCAACATATGAGAGATTCAGATTCTATGTAAAGTGGCCGTGTACCTCGCAGCCCATCTGCAAGTTTTGCAGAGGGCCCCAATAATCCTAACTATGCCACTGATGTGAAAGCTGAAGAGTGTAATGTTACAATGTAAACGGAGAGTTATTTTCTCTCCGCCACCACTGTGTGCAGACGGACCCTGCTTTCTATGCAGTATCCCTGTTTCACAGGAAACAAAGCAGCTGGTTTGTGAAGCAGACAACTTTCCTCTATTTATTGCATATGCTAAGAATGCATGGAGGTTTATCTCCAAAAATAATTAAAAAATTAAAATTTTTACCTTCAATATAAATTACGTAGTAAGAATAATTATAAAAAATGATAAGGAGCAACCACGTACTGAAATTCATAAATGACGTAGTGTTCCATTGAGTCCACCATCTTGTGCTGCCATTCGTGAATGTTTCTGGTACTTACGAGCAGGTTTCGTGGGTTCAGTTGCTGCACTGAGTGCGTATCAGACCGGTAGATGTAGTGGCAAGTACATCCACGATTATAATAGTGTACACACTCTGTTTTATTTGAAGGTGGTTTATTGTTAAATTTAATAACGTTATTAATCCGTGGGCTATGGTTGGTTGGACGAGAAATGATAGTATGTTCATGAATAGTCAGACGGTAAATTGTTTTAACCTTTTAAAGATTAAAAGTAACGTGAATTGTATTTAAAAGATTCAGTTCGTACCGCGCAATAAACACACCCCGTATCGGTTACAGAAACCAACCAATTAATGCGGTATAGGAAAATAATCGCTGTTTGCTGTGACATCCATACAAGACACATAAATACACTCCGTAGACAAAATGCACAATTTCTGATAATATTAGTCATATCTTCGCCAGGGAAGATTGATGTAAAGGATCGCTCCGAACGTGAATTTCGAGGTGAATTCCAAAAATGGATTCCGTTTTATGTAAAGAAATGCACAGCTTCTACTATAAATTAAATAACATAGGCCTATCCATATACTTCGGTCTATGTACGCAATTTATGTAGTTATATAAAGAAAAGAGAAGAAAGTTAATATTAACAGTCATTCATTTATTTATTCAGTTGTCTGTCTTACGACCGGTCTATAGCCTCTTCTTATGCGGTGGCGCAGTTGGTTGAGGCACTGCGCTACAAGCCGGAAGGTCACGGGTTCGATTCCCGATGGTGTCACTGACATAATCGTTTCGGTCGCACTATGGCCCTGGGGTCGACTCAGCCTCTAACAGAAATGAGTGCCAGGAATCTTTCCTGTGGGGTAAAGGCGGCCGGTGCGTAGGGCTGACAACCTTACCACCTTCATGTGCCGATTGTCTGGAAATCTGGGAGCCTCAACCTCCTGGAACCCTAAGGGCCTGTCCAGGCCTGTAATGGGGTTGCTTTACCTTTTTTTTTTATGTACACGAGTAAGGCAATTTAACCATCCCCTTTTAGCGTTTCCTTTTATCTTCCTCCACGGCAGGAGTGTCCAAACCGCGGCCTGCCATTTTGTGTTATGCGACCGGCGGTCATATTTGATTGTATTTGATTGTATATATATACATATACAGGGCATACACAAAAGAATGATGCGGTTTATATGGTTTATTCAATTGATACCGCACCATTCTTTTGTGTATGCCCTGTATATAATAAAAATTACACAATTATTTAGGAGGTTAGGCATAACTATTATTGTGATTTTTACACATGCGGCCCGCGAATCAACCCACAATGAGAGTTGTGGTCTTTGTCAAAAATAGGTTGTACACCCCTCTTCTACATACCCCTTTGTCGTGTACATAGGTCTACGTACAATTTCACGCTGTCTTCAGCCACGTGTATTCGTCATTCTATCTACATTTTTCCCATCTCCTCCAATAAGCAGTGTTCCAGTAAGCTACGGCTATTGTCAGTTTTAGTTTTATCATACATTTTATTGCTGTTTTTATTCTGTCAAATTATGTAGGACTACATGCAGTTGCAAAGGAGCCGGAACAGCAGGGCTACAAACTGGACAACGAGGAATTGCGTTGATATTACTTTCATCGTGCAGTTTCACTCAATACTTCATAACCAACTAAATGCACATTCATTTGAAACTATTTTATAGTTTATCAAATTCCTCTAAATTCCCCTACATAAGTTTCGGTCTACTTGTAGACCATCTTCAGGGGGTCACAAACTACTCCATTTCACATCCATATCACATATGGATGTGAAATGGAGTAGTTTGTGACCCCCTGAATATGGTCTACAAGTAGACCGAAACATATCACATATGGATGTGAAATGGAGTAGTTTGTGACCCCCTGAAGATGGTCTACAAGTAGACCGAAACATATCACATATGGATGTGAAATGGAGTAGTTTGTGACCCCCTGAAGATGGTCTACAAGTAGACCGAAACATATGTAGGGGAATTTAGGAGAATTTAATAAACTATAAAATGGTTTCAAATAAATGTGCATTTAGTTGGTTATTAAGTATTGAGGAATTGCGGTTCGATTCCTGGCAGGGAGAAACATATTGTCCTCTTCTGAATAGAATAGGAGACCACTCATACTGTTCTGTGGGTACCGGGGGCACATTCCACGGCAGTAAAGCGCATGGGGGGCGGAGGCGGGAGGCGTAGCTGACCATTCACATTCATCTAGTGCAGAGGTTAAAAATGAGTGGAGCTATACATCCACCATAACTTTTTCAAACCAGTTGAAAGGCTTTATGGATAAAATAAAATATTTTCAATTACAGAATGAAGTTTTCACAGCGTCGAACCCTAGGAAATGTGACATGCAAGGTGTGGCTATTAAGTAACGGGAAGACGCGCATCTCCTGGCCTTGGCCGTTTATCATCAAAGTCAATATCCCGTAACAGTTACCTCTGAAACTTCCCCCACTGTCGTGTCAAACCACGCTCCGTTACGTTCACGTAGTGACGAGTAAAAATTTTATGGTTTTTTAACTTTCCGTAATCATGCTTAATGGAAAACACTGATCAAAGGACAAACATTAAATTTATTGTGAAACTGAATGTAATTGTCACTGAGACTTTCAATTTGTTATGTGAGGCTTATGGAAAGGACGGCAAAACTTCTTACAGCGCTTTGATTTTAGGCTTCCGCCGCGATGTTGATGAGATCTCCGCTCTTCTGGGGTATTACGCGGCGTCGTGTGGTAATTGTTTACCGACGTTTCGGGACAACGTGTCGGTCCATCTTCTCGGACTCTTGACCCTTGAAGATGGGAATGATACGTTGTCCCGAAACGTCGGTAAACAATTTCCACACGACGCCGTGTAATATCCCAGAAGACCGGAGATCTCTTCTTACAGTGCTATTACAAAATGACTTCAAAGGATGCTTAGAAGCCTGGACGACTCGTGCGGAACGGTGTATAGCTTCTGATGGAAATTATTTTGAAAGTTATAACATGCATTTAGAATAATTTAATTAATAAAATACTTTGTTGAAAATATTCTCTTGCTTCTTTATTTCTTATTTTTTATCATGCACATCACTTTGTGTCGCATAAATTACAACCAATAACTGATGTTGCAATTATCATTTTGATTTTTATGTTTTACGTATTTAAACGTCTGAGGATGACCGCGTAGCTGGTCGAAACATGTAGCCGCATAACTGTGTAATATAATAAAATTAGAATTGTGTTAATGGCAAAATGATCCCAGTGGCCGCGCGGTCTAAGGCGTGGGTCTTCGGCCGCTCGCTTACTAGGATCGTGGGTTCGAATCCCACCGGGGGCATGGATGTCTGTCTCTTGTGAGTGTTGTGTGTTGTGAGGTAGGGGTCTCTGCGACGGGCTGATCACTCGTCCAGAGGAGTCCTACCGACTGTGGTGTGTCTCAACTGTGTGTGATCATGAAACCTCGACGAAACGAGGAGGCCCAGGTCCATATAAGGCTGTCGAGCCATAGAAGAAGAAGAAAAAGAAGAAGAAGAAGAATTTGATGGTACAATGATAACTATTCTAAATAATCCATTCTCCTTATTTCATTTTCATATCTCGAATATCATAAGTCGTCTGTGTCCTCGCATGCTTGATTCCATATACGTACAAAGCCTAGGTGTCTTGGTAACGTCACTGCTACAGAGTTAATTAATTTGACTCTAGAGGGGCCATAGGTAATGAAGTAGAACAGAAAGAGCATGATAAATCCGGCCCCCAGTGATCGATGTGGCGTCACCCCACTTGACACTTTCATCATGTTAGTTCTGAGGCCAGCTCCAAGGGCGAGATAGTGAATTATGAGGGGCTTCGTAGCTCTCTTAATGATGTTATTATCCGTGTGCTAGGCCGGAGCATAATTTGGTAGCTCCAAACGAATTCTTACACGCGGAAACCGCCTCTTGTGACTGTACCACGTACAAAGGCTCATGCATGGCAATGAGACAAAGGACACAAAGAACTCAACATAAGGCACATTAAGCGTTACTGATTTTACACCTCGTTAAGTGGAGACAGTCGCTTTAGTTTTCCTACTGAAAGTACAAAAACCCCGCAAAATGAACAACGTTCAATCCATTGCGCGTATTTAACAGCGATGTTTATACCAGCGTATACTAAAGAGTCAATCAGTACTTAGAGCAGAAAAAGTTAAAATTTATAAGACATTAATAAGACCTGTGGTTACATACGGAGCAGAAGTGTGGACATTGAATAAGGACATTGCTAAAGGGCTGGCAGTTTTTGAACGAAAAATTTTGAGAAGAATATTTGGGGCAATTAAAGTAAATCAAAATTGGAGAAAGCGACATAACGAGGAACTAATGCAGATGTTTGGAGATTTAGATATGCTGTCATTTGTTAGAATAAGTCGGCTCAAATGGATTGGTCATGTTAACAGAATGGAGAGTAAAAGAACAGTTAGTCAAGCATTTAATAATAATCCCCAAGGAAGTCGACCAAGAGGACGACCAAGAAACAGATGGTGGAATTGTGTACAAACAGATATTAAGAAGTGTAAAATTAACAACTGGAAAGAAAGGTAAAAAAAACAGAGCTGACTGGGAGAGGGCCATTAAGGAGGCGAAGGTCCGCATTGGACTGTAGTGCCACCGAAGAAGAAGAAGAAGAAGAAGAAGAAGAAGAAGAAGAAGTTTATACCAGCGTAGAATATTGGGGGTGATAGTAATGAAAGATACGGCCGTGTCCCTTTTAACATCAGTATTACAGAACTTACCTGGCTAAAACAAAGAAATCCCGAAACAGGGTAGCTGATCTCCGACCAGACTTGAAATCGGTACCTTCTGAATTGTATTGAATTGTACTGTATTTTATTGATCTACATAAACCTAAGTCGAGGTCGATGGATTTTTAAGGGTGATAAAAATCCGGAGCACCACTTCCTTCGGAGGGGAAGTAAAGCCGTCGGTCCCATGTCGTAGATTTACGGCATGTAAAAGAACCTTACGGCATGAATAGAACTAGTAGTGCTTGTAAGCGAAATTAAGAGGCCATTTCTCACTCAAGTCTCCTGACTGCCTGCCAGATGGCTCTGGCATTCACATCAGGATCGAGTTGAAAAGCGCGGCCAGTCAGCCGGTCCCTCACTGCCGCAAATGCACAAAGACCACGTAACCTCGAAAAGAGGAGGCCTAAGCCCATATAGGGCTGTCCAGCCATGGTTATTATATTATATACATAAACCTAAAGAGATGTAATACACTCAGCATAGACTATAATAGAGACAGGATTGTCACTGTGACAACCCAGTGTTAATCCGTGAGTAGGACCATGAAACATGTAGCGTGATTGCACAGAACTCAATAATAATATAATAATAATAATAATAATAATAATACAAAACATACTGGTATACTAGTGCAAAATCATGTTCAAAATTAAATTTAAAAATAGGCCTAAAAAATAACACAAAGCCAAAAACGGAGTAAAACTGGTAGTGTACATATAATATTGCCAAGCACATTTTAATTAAGGTAAAGTAGATTATCATTTATGATGAGGCCAACCAAGAGTAGAAAAGCGTATGATTGCTGAATGGTTATAAGACATTCAAATAGTGTAATTCCAGCAAACTTGTATTAAGGTAAAAATCATTTTACAATCCGCCAAACGCAACATACGTCCTTTATAGTTAGGAACAGCTACATGTTTCGGCTAATCAGAGAGCCATCTTAGGGCTGTACACATAAGAAGATAAAAAACAAAATTTATAGCTGCAATTTTGTTAGGCTGAGATTTTCGTATGTGCACAGCCCGATTGTAGCTCTCTGATTAGTCGAAACACGTAGCTGTTCTTACCTATAAAGAATATGTGTGGTATTTGACGGACTGTAAGTTGGTTATTATCTTAGTACCTAAAACGCAACGGGGATGAATCACCTTAAGATACAATTGTATTATTTCAGCGACATTTTCCATGATACATATGTGTTCCGCAGAAGTATTGCACATGAAGGCTCTCTGGGCATCAGAAACATTTTTCTGACGCAATGACCTGCTCTACATGCTACACATAACACAAAGGGCTAGCGAGTCAATTTGCAGCACAGTTAAGCTTATGTAACAGGCAGCAGGCCGATGTACCTTGCGTTACGGATTTCCGATCTCCTATTTACCTATTTTTATGAAACTCTGTATGGAGTTCATGTACCTAATGATGAAAAGGATAATGATGATAAAGTAAAGCAAAGTAAAGTTCTCCCTAGAAAGGGCCATGAAGACCCAGAGGGGGAGTAGAGGTATAGCTCTGCCGTGCCATGGCTCGGCGGTTAGTCGCCGGCCTCTCACCGCGGAGGCCCGAGTTCGATCAGCCGATCCCAGTGGCCGTGCGGTCTAAGGCGTGGGTCTTCGGCCGCTCGTTTACTGGGATTGTGGGTTCGAATCCCACCGGGGGCATGGATGTTTGTGTTGTGTTGTAAAAAGACGGTTGTGGACCGTAAGTGACATGAAAGGACGAAAAAGGATTAATACAGAACAAAAATCGATCAAAGGGGAAAACCCAGGAATTAAAAAAAAAAAATCCCGGGTCAGTCCATGTGAGATTTGTGGTGGACAAAGTGGCACTGGGACAGGTTTTTCTCCGAGTTGTCGGTTTTCCCCTGTCAATTTCATTCCACTGGTGCTCCATTAATTGTAAAACTTGGTAAAAAAAACTGCTCATCTTCATCACAGGGGTTGCACAATAAGCCTTAAGGCTGCGGTACGTCCGTAGCATCTGCTGCGGGGCCCTTCACCACGCAAAACAAAAGTAGAGGTATAGCTCTAATCTTTCTTTGACCCTTGCATTAGATGAGCGTGGGTGGTCAACTCCACGCCCCGGCCGCTTTACCCCCGGGAAAGAGACCCGGTACACATTGTATTGGAGGCTGAGTGGGCTCCAGGGCCGGTCTGGACAGCTGCGGAAAATCTCGCCCCCACAGGAATTCGATCCCCGGACCGTCCAGCCCGTAGCGAGTCGCTATACCAACTACGCTATCCCGACCTACACCAAATCATAGGCTTTCATGAAGTCGTATAAGCAGATGTAACACAGACTTCAAGAGAGCTATGTATAAGCCAGTGTACTGTGGCTTGAAGGTAGCTATGTATAAGCCAGTGTACTGTGGCTTGAAGGTAGCTATGTATAAGCCAGTGTACTGTGGCTGAAGGTAGCTATGTATAAGCCAGTGTACTGTGGCTTGAAGGTAGCTATGTATAAGCCAGTGTACTGTGGCTTGAAGGTAGCTATGTATAAGCCGGTATAATCCAGAATTGAAGATAGCCAAAAACCCGTGATGGAATTATCACGACTCAATCTCAAACCACTTTTCCAGATTGGCTGACACGGTAACGCGTTTGATTTGTATTCTGGAGGTGCCGGGTGCGAATCTCGGTGCGAACATCGATTATCGTTAAGGGAAATACCAACATATTACGTTGAAATACGCCATGACAGCCATCCTCCCAAACCTCTCCAAGTTCACCGATTGCGAAAATCCTCTCACGTCACTCGGTGCTAAGTAATATCTAACTAACTAACTAACTAACTAACTCCATGGAGCGGAGTCCTTCTTGAGAAGCTAACAGGTCGTCAGCTAGTCAAGAAATTCCCCGCGTTTTATGGAACCCGAAGGTTCATTACCGCACTCACAAGAGCCCGCCACCTGTCCATATCCTGAAAGTAATATCTACAGTTATGAAACGTCATATAATCTATAATCAATACATTCTTCCGCTGAAGAGGTTCTTGTGCTATACTCAAGGCTGACTTTGTGTCCAAGGCAAGTTGGACAATGTTTTCTGTCAGGCTAGTAGCTCCCACACGTTGAAGTTTCGTCGGCCGGGCTTGCTTCGGGGTTAGAATTAATTTCTTCAGGGATTCAAACTTCAAGGCGGGGAAGGGGGGCCGCTGGGATATTAACCGGTGGATTATTGTTTAATAATTGAATATTATCCTCGTGGAGTCGGCAATTTGATTCTCCTTCTAGACTCACAGTGGCGTGTTGCGAGACATCTACAGGCAGCAGGAGAAAATAACTACGCAGTTTGAAGTGCGGTAGAAACATGCTACTTGCAGTTATGTTGAGAGGGGAAAAAACTGCACTGCACACTGTGAAGATGACTAAAACAGTGATTTGTACACCACAATTTTTCTTCCAAGGTGTATTACAAGGTACACGGTCAATTCACTTCTGGATTTCCTTAGGCTAAAGCGAAATTTTAAATACAGCCGAACCCGGTTAAAACGACATCGGTTTATACGACACCTTGACTATAGCGTTAGATATTCTGTGGTACCAATTAATTCCTCACTGTTAACCATAACATTATACTGCTCGGTTATAACAACATTCGTTTATAACGACACAAAATATCCAGTCCCTTTCATGACATTATAACCGAGTTCGACCGTATTCAATTCAAAGTTGTAAGCTTTACGCAAAAACTCAGTCGCTTCCATTAACCCCTTCAACACTTCGAGTGATAATTCTTGCTCACCAACACACAAATTAGCTCTACTCTCGACATTTAATAATCTCACTTTTTTCCACTGCCCTGCATTCGTCAATTAAAATTACAGTTAGGCACATCTATGGAAGTATAACACTGATAGCCAGACACAACCGTTCTTACATCTTAAATATACAGACCACCGCGTCAACACCGAACCTCCTTCGACCGTGAAGATAGAAGGTAAACTTGCCCCTGTCCACGTCATGAAGGCACATAGCGGGAGTAGGTGTACATCTCCACTCATTCTTAACATAGGCGCTAAATGCAAATGAGTGGTCAACCTCACATCCCAGCCGCTTTACCACCGGTAAAAGACCCCCTGGTACCCTTTGAATAGGAGGCTGGGTGGGCCCCAGAGCCGGTCTGGACGTTTCGGCAAAGAGATTAATCTCTTGCTTACACCGAAATGTGAACGGCGGATCTTCGAGCCCGTAACCTGGTCACTATACCGACTACGTTTTCATGGCTCTTCTCCCCTCAAGATGGAGGTAGTATATTCCTGCGAAACCTTCGAATTTACCTACAAGACTGCACGGCGTCACAACGCAGAAGACAACAGACTTAAATTATTCCAGCTTCGAAATACATCTATAGGCCTATGTCTACAGCTTTGCCTATTTTCTCGTAGGCCTGCTGCTGCTGCCGCAATGACTCCATCGGGAATCGAAGTGTTGCGATAAGTGTTAATTAATCACCGACAATATCTGAAAGTTCCTGACGCTGCTTCGATAAATCGTGTAATGAATTTGTCAAGAGATTTTTAAGAAACTCTGCGAGAATTTCATTTCCCACAGCAGTGACCAAGAATTAATCACAGAATGTCACGCTGTTTAGACTGGTATAAATTTAACAACGTTTCCGAAGACTCTACTGCAATGATCTTCACTGAATAAGAGTGATGAGCTTGATTGTGTATCAGATGACGTCATAAGTGTTTTTGGACGTAAGGAAACAGTAATAACTGCTGAGATCTCGCACCGTATGGAGGAAAAGCGTGAAGAGAGCCGAAGGAAGTTAGTCTGTCATAGCCAAGTCATTTGGCTACAAAGTTTCTTAAAGAAGCGCCAACAATATTCCTTTGCACTTGCACACTTGCACAAGCACCACGCGCGCTCACAATAAACGCCCTCTGTTCTGTAGTGTAGGGCGCCATCTTTTGACAGCTAAAGCTGTCAGACTGACCTCCAGCACTACTTCACATAAGTGTACCAACATCAGGACACTACTTCACATAAGTGTACCAACATCAGGAAACTACTTCACATAAGTGTACTAACATCAGGACACTACTTCACATAAGTGTACCAACATCAGGACACTACTTCACATAAGTGTACCAACATCAGGACACCACTTCACATAAGTGTACCAACATCAGGACACTACTTCACATAAGTGTACCAACATCAGGACACTACTTCACATAAGTGTACCAACATCAGGACACTACTTCACATAAGTGTACCAACCATCAGGACACCACTTCACATAAGTGTACCAACATCAGGTACACTACTTCACATAAGTGTACCACAATCATGGACACTACTCACATAAGTGTACCAACATCAGGACACTACTTCACATAAGTGTACCAACATCAGGACATATGCCTACAAAAGGAAAAACAGACAAAGTAATCGGGTCTTTCGTCAAGACCCTACAATTACTACACCCATAAGACTCAACAGAATTAAAAGCTGTAGTATCAGATAACACTGCATTACATGAAGGTTGGGTGACTGAGGAATCATGGTTCAACTCCCGGCAGGCGCAAATTTCTCTTCTCCAAAACTTCCAGGCCGGCTCTAGGGCCCACCTAGCCTTTTTTTTTCAATGGGTACCGGGGGTTCTTTTCCAGCGGTAAAGCGGCTGTGGCGTAAAGCAGACCAATCACCTCCATCTACTGTCAAATGGAGCTGTAAATCTACACCTCCCATACGATTTCATGTCGTTCACAGGGGTAATTGTTAACATGTGTTAAGAAGGACGGAGCAACGGCCGGTCTGACCGCTCTGCGAGGATGCGAACGTGTTAAAGTGGAGCGGTTTGGAACACGAAACAATGAAATTTACCAATTGACATGACGTAACGTCCATCAACTCTTGGATCTTCGACAACAGTGCTGTGAAGACTTTACATCCACCAGGTGGTCAAATTGCTTTCAACACACGGACGTAGCCTACTGCCCGTCACAGCCTATGTGGTACACTGACACAGTTGTAGGTTAATATCTCTCCAATAGTCTGTCGGTCAGTCAAGATGTAAGAAGCGGCTGCTGTGACAGTCCAAAGTCTCCTACCAAAGAGACATAAGCTACAACACACACTTCAGGTTCGTTCACAATAACTGAAACCGGAACATTAAATAAGTTATGCTTTGTGTCAAACAAACACTGCAACAACACACATACACATTCCCACACTCAGAAAGTTTCTTGCTTTACATTATTTTCGTCGAATTACACAGATAGAAGGTTTCTTTAAATATGAACCAATATGCATAGACTGGGGCGCACCCAAGGGAGGGAGGGCTGCCGGTCTGCAGCCCCCCCCCCCCCCTCCCAAACCCACCAAAACCGAAATTTCAAAAACACAGATTTTGTAAATATTATTATATAAAAAGTTTTACGTGATTTACCCTTCAGCCGAAATCAGCCACTGAAATCGGCTGATGACTAGTATATTAGAATTTTGAAAAATAAATTAATACAATTAAAAAAACAAGAAAAGACTGTGATTAAGTCATGGCACGTGTAGTTATATTTGTATGTATATAAATTCAGTTGCAAACAGTGTTATGTTGTACTTACAACATGATTTTTATAACATAGTTTTTAAAATCAAACATAAATTATATATAACCTCAGGGTCAGTGCCCCCCAACAAAATATTCTGGGTGCGCACCTGTGCATAGACGTAACTTTGGAGGTGCAAAGGGTGCAAATACCCCCATCCCCAATATTTTTTTACCTAAGAATAGTTTATTGGCTACTGATTGAAGAGAGGCAAATAAAATAAATACAAATATATTCAAAACTATTATTTATGTATCGTAAAGACAGAAAAAAATAAAAAACTTGTATTTACGGGAAGCAGAATAGAGGCATCTGGGTTCCTAATACCCATTGTTGATTTCGATCCCCCCCCCCCCCCCCTTCCCAATGTTATTAGCCAATTTACGCCTATAGCAATATGGATTGGGTTATAAGTTAAAGCAACAACACACAGTCTATATTTCGTGCGTGGAAACAAAACATCGAATCAGACTGTTTTTTTTTTTGCCAGATACTCGACTCGACTTCAAAAGATTTAAGAAAAACAAATCATAGTTGTATCACTTTCTACAGAGTAGAATCATGCATAGCCTCCCATTAGCCACTGCAAGGCAGAGGTCACGCCACTGTTCCATAGCGGCGGTAAGCTCAACTAGATGCCTCGTGAGAAGCGAGAAGGGAAACAAGGCAGCGAGATGATGATGTCATAAAACTGGGCTCGCGCGCCATTTCTTGCAGGTTTATGATTCAATTAAACCTTTATCACACTGCCGGCAGAATACAGTAGCGGACAACGATGCTGCAGCGTTGTGGATTAGTAAGGCAGTGGTTCACAACAATAAGAAAGCTAATAAAAGTACCTATGCTCAAGTGTTATAACTGTGGATGCTTGAGATCTTCGATCTTAAGAGCAGTTGCGCAGTGCAAGTTGATTTGTTATCGACGTTTCAGGACAGCACATCGGTCCCGTCTTGAAAGGTGAAGATGCTTGTCCGCTCTAGAATCGTAGCTGTATTAGAAAATAGGAAGCCGTGTGTTTTCAAAGAAATGGAAATCTGGCAGAAGACAGAGGGAGCAGAGGAAGCCGGAAAACAATCACGATGGCTCATGTTTACCAGTAGGCCTACATATTACCCTTATGAAGCCTCTGAAGTAGCAAAAGAACAGATCTGCACTCTTCTGGGATATTACGCGGCATCATGTGGTAATTGTTTACCGACGTTTCAGGACAACATATCGGTCACACCTTCACGGGTCAAGAGTCCGAGTTGCTGCCTGTTTTTCTTTCCTACTCGGACTCTTTGACCCGTGAAGAAGGGACCGATACGTTGTCCCGAAACGTCGGTAAACAATTACCACACGACGCCGCATAATATCCGAGAAGAGTGCAGATCTCATCAACATCGCGGCGGAAGCCTGAGATCAATGAAAGTATACTTCTTTCTCGATGCTCCCCAATTTGTGAAAGAGTTGATATTGACATTAAATACTTTCCTTACGCAAAACTGTAGCCTATGTAGCGTGTTCCAGAGTGGAAAGTAGACTTGATTGTAGATGTTCCGATACGTAAAGGTACTTATTTTGATAGCATATTTTAATTTTCATGATTTTTCTTTATGGTCGTACAGTAACAATGGCACGTTCGGAGAACTAGGATATCAAGCGGTAGGGTAATAATGGCATAAGAGATCCGTTAGGGCCTATCGAGTTTCATCAGACAAGTTTTAAGTTACACTTACAAATTCGTCCAGAACCCCAGCGAAGTAAATTAAAATGGCTCAGCACGGCTTAATAGACCTCACAGGTCTGCCGTGAGAAACACAGGCATGTCTTAAACAAAAGCTTACAGTATTTGGGGATTGTTACGTTCCGTCGGTGTGAAGGCAGAAATTAAGAAACGAAGGAGTGTTTTTACAGACATTTTTAAACTCACCACATAAAGCAGGCTCCACGTTTAGAACTACTACGAACCCTTATAGCTAATCCACACATTAAATAATAATTTACTTTTAAATTAATTTTTTAAATATATGTAGTATATTTCCATTCAGTGGTAAGGAAATGAGGCTTCTATTTAGAACTAAGTAGGATACAATAGGAGGACATTTTAGGATATTACGACGGAATAGGAAAATTTGTGCTTTATGCAGGTCAAATATCTGTCAGATTTATACCTATAGTCACGCCAGTAAAGGTAAAGCAATCCCATTACATGCCTGGACAGGCCCTTAGGGCTCCAGGAGGTTGAAGCTCGCAGAATTTCTAGACAATCGTCACATGAAGGTTTTCAGCCATAGGTACCGGCCGCCTTTACCCTCCAGGAGATTTACGATCTTGATATCCAGGAATTTACGACAGCTCTAGGTTGTAGCTCAGATTACGAAACACAGAGTAAATACAGAATTTTGATACCAAAGACGCTGGTAAATTGTCTTGGCGAAAGCGCCTAAAAATCGCAGGGAAGTAGGTGCGAGGGTGAGAAGGTAAAAGTAAAAGCAATCCCATTACAGGCCTTGACAGGTCCTTAGGGCTACAGGAGGTTGAGGCTCCCAGGTTTTTAGACAATCGGCACATGAAGGTGGTAAGGTTGTCAGCCCTACTCACCGGCCGCCTTTACCCCCCAGGAAAGATTCCTGGTACTCATTTCTGTTAGAGGCTGAGTCGACCCCAGGGTCATATTGCGACCGGAAGGATTATGTCAGTGAAAAATTCCAATGACACCATCGGGAAAAGAACCCGCGACGTTCCGGCTTGTAGCGCAGTGCCTCAACCAACTGCGCCACCGCGTGACCCCAGAAGGTAAAAGTAGATTTTCTTATTCATTTTCCCAAGAAGTCCTGCTTGAGGTTAGACGATTGGCTCCTCACATAACAGAACACGGAGCTTTGATCGAATAGGGTGGTCGAGGGGTGAAGTAGGGAAGAAGCAGTCTCGTGTCACTATGGAAACGGACTGCACCTTTATCGGAGGTGCTGGAAAATTTAATCTGGGGAAAAAAAATGTGATGCGCTCGTTTAAATTTATCTTCTGGGAATATCCGTATGGAGGCGCTAGCATACATGAGGATTTCAGGGCGTGAAAACAATGAAGTAGGTACAGTCAGAAAACAAATGTCACTTTAACAATGCATGGCTTCACTACTTCCGCTTCCGCTTTTCAGCACACGACTTACGAGTACATACATCATGAGATAAGCCGCGGGTTGTATGCTGGTTGCTGACAGGAGACGGAGTGTGCAATTATGCTAAGGCCTACCCACTAAACAGAATATGGTCTTATATTGCGAGATTTCAGATTCGCACTTCCTAATCTATAGAAGATAAGCTTCATCTAAGATATGACGCCGTGTAGTCTGCTAGATATATACCTTCAAACTTTCAGAAGAATCTGCTGCCTTCATCATGTACACATACATATATATATATATAAACAATTTTTTTTTGTGGCGCAACAGCCCAACTCGGACCCAGGTCACTTCATTGTTGAGGTTTCTAGATCAAAAATACACGTGCGCGCACACACACACACACACACAGCCGGTAGGACTCCTCTGAACAAGTGATCAGCCCGTCGCAGAGGCCGCTACCTGCACAACACACAACAAACACAAGAGGTCAACACCCATGCCCACAGCGAGATTCGAAACCGCGACCCCAGAAATCAAGCGGCCGCAAACCTACGCCTTAGAACCCACACACACACATATATACTCATATATATATATACATATATATGTGTATATATATATATATATATATACAGGGCATACACAAAAGAATGGTGCGGTTTCAAAAGTGAATAAAAAATTTATGTCTCACATTACACGGGCACAACATACACCGTCAGCGGCAGCAACTGTCCAAGTTTCTCATGCGCTACCAGCAGTTCGCTTCTCATGCTTACTGCGTGGCCGCGGATAACGCATGCACTGCAGGCCATTATAGCGGACATGCTACACCGGGTCTGGGATGAGTTTGGTTACCGTGTGGATGTGTGTCGTGTGACCCAGGGTGCACACATTGAAGGATTGTAATTACCAAATGAGAAACTTGGACAGTTGCCGCCGCTGACAGTGTATGTTGTGCCCGTGTAAGGTAAGAAATACATTTTTTATTCACTTTTGATACCGCACCATTCTTTTGTGTATGCCCTGTATATATATACGAACACACGGCATCAGATCCCACAAAACTTATGTGATTATAAATATTTATTTGAGGCATCAAACACGTTAAAAAAGAGCCTGTTTGTACAAATCTGCGCTGTTAATATGGAGTATACTCGTAGAATCACTGCATACAGATGATGTCCAATGGCTGACTGAAGTGAAAGATATTTAGAGGCAAATTTTAATATAATTCTTAAAGGAGAAATACAATATAAAACCACGTCTGTATTCATCACTGTTCAGAGATTAGAATTTAATATCACGTTATTAAATTTGTAACTTAAAATGTCGTTTTATCTTTTACAAAAATCCAATAACAATATCATTTTGAGACTATGCAATTATAAGTTGTTTCTATAATTAGACTAAATAGAACTTCCTTGAACTTTCAAGTCTTCTGGGATATGACGCCGTGTGGACGGCTAAACAGCTCCCGACGTTTCCGACAATAACGTGTGACTACACCGCTTTCGCTCAACTGCAACAATCACATGGTGATCTGTTTTTACAAGTAAAAGGTAAAGGTAAAGCAATCCCATTACAGGCCTGGACAGGCCCTTAGGGTTCCAGGAGGTTCAGGCTCCCAGATTTCTAGACAATCGGCACATGAAGGTGGTGAGGTAGTTTCGTATAATGAGGACATACGTTACTTTTTCAGCGTCTTACGGTGAGGACGTTTTGTTACAAGGAACAGGTAATAATAATATAACAATATGTCAGTATAACAACAATAAATCATCTTAAAATATCAGTGAAGCCAATTATAACACCCCCCAGTAAGGCTAGTGTAATCCAGACAGGCCCTAGTTCGTGGGAATGTTTTCACGCCAGAATTGTTGAATAATATTCCATTTTCTCAGTTCGTACTGTGAGTATGTACATGTCCCACCTATATTTTATTTAATAATTCTGACAGTCTTACACGTACATACAATATCTCAGCTCGTATACCGGGGCAACGGAAATGAAACGCCGGAGTGGATGTCCAGTTGACGAGTAATGTGTTGCAGTGTCTTGTCGCTGTGTCGAGTCGATGTGTCGAGTCGCTGTGTCGTGTCGATGTGTCGAGTCGCTTTGTCGAGTCGCTGTGTCTTGTCGATGTGTCGTGTCGCTGTGTCAGTCGCTTTGTCGAGTCGCTGTGACTTGTAGATGTGTCGTGTCGCTGTGTCATGTCGATGTGTCGAGTCGCTGTGTCATGTCGCTGTGTCTTGTCGATGTGTCGTGTCGCTGTGTCGAGTCGATGTGTCGAGTCGCTTTGTCGAGTCGCTGTGTCTTGTCGATGTGTCGTGTCGCTGTGTCAAGTCGCTTTGTCGAGTCGCTGTGACTTGTCGATGTGTCGTGTCGCTGTGTCATGTCGATGTGTCGAGTCGCTGTGTCATGTCGCTGTGTCTTGTCGATGTGTCGTGTCGCTGTGTCGTGTCGATGTGTCGAGTCGCTTTGTCGAGTCGCTGTGTCTTGTCGATGTGTCGTGTCGCTGTGTCAAGTCGCTTTGTCGAGTCGCTGTGACTTGTCGATGTGTCGTGTCGCTGTGTCATGTCGATGTGTCGAGTCGCTGTGTCATGTCGCTGTGTCTTGTCGATGTGTCGTGTCGCTGTGTCGAGTCACTTTGTCGAGTCGCTGTGTCTTGTCGATGTGTCGTGTCGCTGTGTCATGTCGATGAGTCGAGTCGCTGTGTCATGTCGCTGTGTCTTGTCGATGTGTCATGTCGATGTGTCGAGTCGCTGTGTCGTGTCGCTGTGTCATGTCGATGTGTCGAGTCACTGTGTCGAGTCGCTGTGTCTGTGTCGATTCGATGTGTCGAGTCGCTGTGTCCTGTCGTGTGAGCGGTGTACTGAAACGCAGGTGTTTCAAACTTGCGGCCTGCAAGCCGCAAGAGGCCCGCCATTTCATTTTACGCAGCCCTTGCCCTGCTCTTATTCATATTACAGCTGTGGCCCGGCACAGATATTAAGATTTTTTTTTGAATGTCAAAAATTGAAATATTTCCTAGTCACGGACCATAAAGGCTTAAACAGGTTTAGTATCTCTGGATGGTAAAATACAGCATATGTCAGCAAAAACTAGCAATGTGTATCGTGTCGGGTGTTGTGTTATGTTGTGTTATGTTGTGTTATGTTTGTTTATGTTGTGTTTTCGTATCGACGTGTGTGTCGTGTAATCAGGGAATTAATTCTGAATCTGGACTGGCCAGAGAGCCTGATCTGTGGTGCATCATTACAAAGATGACTAACAACTAGCTAACAGCGTTAAATAGTGAACAGCAAATCCCTATTGTGAGGTTCATACAGAGCCGAGCAGCTTAGCTTGAGCGCCCCCTGCCCCGCGACTCCATACATCATAAAGACAACGCGTAATCCCCACAGATCTCTCATAAACCTCTCGACACTCTGACCCCAACAAGTGGGAGAATTGTTTGTGCAGTCTCTCTACTTAACAAGCGATCACTGCCGCCTATATCAACGTAGAAGGTATGGGCTACCAAATATTCAACTCGCTGTACTGAAACTATAGATCTGTCGACGTTTAGAGCAAACCACTGCTCTTACGGCAACAGATTTGCAACCGTTTATGAACTTCATCTCTGTCGCTACTGTAAGAATTAGCCGAAGTTTACGCATCCTTGCTTGTTAGGATACACTTTAAATCAGCAGTTTACAGCTTTACACACGACGTTGTTCCTAAATAAATATTTATAAAACGATTTCAGATCAAATTACGGCATATTTCGCACCCGTCTACCGAAATCTATTTACGAACAAATACAAATTCACCACTAGCAGATAGACTGAAGCACAGCACTGTATTCGCTTCTTATTCGAGGCGTCCCGCTGTTACTTTAAGCGTAGGCAACCCCCACAAAAGTAAATCAATGTCTATATTGTTGTTAAGGTAATCTACTTCTTAAGGCCATGTTAATGCTACTGAACTGTAACACTTTCGCCTAACTCATTTCATGCAAACACTTATTACATCTGTGCACAATGTTGACAAAATAAACCCAAATATTTGGGGATGTTTAACAAAAGTAAAAGCCCATAAGACACTGTAGTCCGCTGTAAACTGCATTCCTCCATACATTGGCACAGCAATGCGTATCAGTGACACTTAATTCCGACTGCTGCTAATTCGGCATCTTACGGTGCACGAAGTCAGATGACGTACTTGCTGTGTTTACGTAAATAACTGTATACTGGGTCATCTGGCATGTACGGACCGATAATCCACAGAAACCTGCTGCCTTTATCATGCGGCCACAATGATTCTTCTAGAAAGGTCTATGTTTGCAACATCTTTAGCACAGCCTAGAGTTGTGTTTCTGAAATCACTAAACTTCCGGCTGACAGAAAGCATTCCATTGAAAAGGGGAGCAGATTTCATGCCTCGTAAAACTCCCTGGTGCGGAGAGACGAACTAAACCTCCGTTTTCCATCAGAAATCCTCCAACCCAAATTGTGAGTTGTGCTACTCTTGCAGTTGTACCTATGTACTGCAAGAGGGTAGCGTCTGTAATCGATGGGGAATGGCTCCCAGGGGGTAAGACCCGCCCTGCAACTGGCTATATTGCTCATCCAAAAACATGAGGCTCACGCTCACAACCCTTTACGAATAATTCTGCGATCACTTTACATAGGCCGATATGGAACTGAGGTTAAGAAGTGGCATAACATCTGTACAAACTTGCACGAAAATAGGTTAAGTGGACTAAGAATTATGGGAACACGATCTCGTGTAGAAACACAAGCACCAGTGTCTGTAGACAACAGGACTGTGTTGTATGCTGCAGCAGGAGAGTGAACACAGGACTATCGTATGTAGTGCAAATGTTCAGTTAATTTGTGAAGAGCGATGGACAATACCAATATGGAAACAGTGAAGAGACAAGACGTGTAGGAGAATAAAATTACATATAGCACTATAATATGACCTGGATAGCGCAGTCGGTATAGCGACTCGCTACGGGCTGGATGGTCCGGGGATCGAATCCCGGTGGGGGCGAGATTTTCCGCACCCGTCCAGACCGGCCCTGGGGCCCACCCAGCCTCCTATACAATGGGTACCGGGTCTCTTTCCCGGGGGTAAAGCGGCCGGGACGTGGAGTTGACCACCCACCCTCATCTAGTGCCAGGGTTAAAGAAAGAGTAGAGCTATACCTCTACTCCCCCTCTGGGCCTTCATGGCCTGTTCTAGGGAGAACTTTACTTTACTATAATATGAACATAATGACATTGGCTGATGGTGAATATTAAAGGGAGAATTAAACATTAGATTAATATGGTGCGTGGCCAAGAATGATCATAATGATCATAATGATATTGACGATAATAATAATAATAAGAAGAGACTAATAGCAATAACAACAAATAACACTTCCTGCTCGGAACATTAGACCTTCGAAATAAGACACCACGTTTCTTCGAAACGTCTGGAACTGATTATCCAAAGACGCATCATATTCAAGCAGGACGGAATCTGCGGCTACAACGCTGTAAAGGTAAAGCTGTCGCTGTCCACGCCATTAAGGCATATAGGAGGAGGGTATAGCTCCACTCATTCTTAACCTCGACACTAGATAGATGTGAGTGGTTAACTTCGCCCCCCCCCCCCCCCCGGCCGCTTTACTCGCGGTAAAGAACCCGGTGCCCGCTGAACAGAAGGCTAGATGGGCCCCCAGAGCCGGCCTGTCACATACCGCTGTGAACGCCTTAAAACTCTCAACAATTGGATTTGTTCAAGAGTGTACTGTGTGTACCGAACAGGGGCGTTCACTCTCAGACGATCTGTCGACGTTCGCTGAACTGACTGCAACTAAACACTTTACTTGCAACTTGCAGATATCAAAGACACATGTCACTACTCACAACTGGCGAGAAGTCAAAACTAACATGTATAAATATATCTCTATAAGGGAGGAGTAAACAATCCGTATTGAAAATTCAACGTCCACTGTTATCAGCCCTCGGGACTATGTACGGCTCGCATGACAAGGTTCGCGGTTCGACCCGACAGGTCGATGATTTTAAGGGTGTAACAATCGGACACTTCCTTCGGGAAGTAAGCGTCGGTCCCATGTCGTAGATTACGCATTAAAGGGCTGAATGATGTTCTCACCAGCTCCTGAAGTCAGTCTGGCAGTCACATCAGGATTGAGTAGACGTGGCGGTCAGTGGGCTGGTCACTCACTATCACGCACTGACAACAACAAAACTGTATTATCAGCATTAGAATTTATATTACAATTTTTATATCTAAAAGGGACTAGGTAGGATTGACAATCCCGTGTTCGCATCCCGGCAGAGGAAATAGATTTTCCTCTTCTCCAAAAAGGTCTACACTCACTCTGGGGCCAACCCAGCCTCCTATTCAATGGGAATCGCTTCTCATTCCCGGGGTTAAAGCGGCCGGGGCGTGACGTTCATCATTTACCTCCATCTAGGGCCGATGATAAGACTTAGTGGAACTACACTTCCTTTCTCCCTATATGCCTTCATGGCGTGGACAGGTACAACTTTTTTTTTCTTGTTCTTCTTCTTTTGATATTGAGTAAACTTACTTCATCGACAACAGAATGCGACTTCAATTTTTTTCTTCCTTTATCGTTCCGATAAATAGAATAAGTAGCAATTTACGCTCGAAAAAGCACAGAAACACGTGCAGGTTTTCATGAAAAGAGATGGCTAAAATACCTGTATTTAGATGGAAACTGGAATGGTTAGACAGTCACAAGTATCTCGCAAACGTCCCCGGCATCAGACGTCTTTAACGTCCATTTATCGGCTCCCAAATTGCCACACGCGTGCATTCAGACAGACGCACATACGGAAAAAAAAGTTATCTTAATATCTCGCAAGGGTACAAACGGGCCTAAAACTTTTATGAATATACTTAATAAAAATTACGAAATTTTTTTTTTAATTATCATAGTGAGAATTATCTTTCTTACATTTTTACCACTTGGTCAAATCCTAGTTTGAACCCACGCGTTCAGTACCGCACCTGTGCTGCCTGTCTTCTTGCGCTGTGCTGTACTCCGAAACCTCAGCAGCTAATCCTGCTCGGTTTTTATTGGTCTCGGCGCCATTACACGCGATTACAAGCGCCATCATCAAGTTGCCTTGTTAAGTAGGCGCGGTGGCGCAGAGCCTAGTTCACTCTGCAGCAAGTCGCCTTAGCAACAAAGACCTAATCCCACCAGTAATATTATTAACTTTGTTATCTCGTATTCAGTCTATTTTATTCTGTTCGTATCCTTACGTCTGTCCTTGCTGATAAGTTTTGAAGCAATTAAGGACCTTTAACCCTTTAAAGACAAAGCGTAAAGTGTTTTATTTAAAGACCCAGTTCGTACCGCGCAGGAAACACTTTTCATCACCGTTATAAAAACCCATCAGTTAATGTTATATTGGGCGAAGTCGCTGTTTGTTCTAAAATAAATACAAAACACATAACACAGTGTGGGCAGAATGTAGAATTTTTGAATGTTAAACCTGTTGGTGCATCAAGTAACCAGCAGTCTGTAAAAATTAAATCACTCTGGCATTAACTTCATGCCAATAAATGCCACGCACTAATATCAACAACAACCTGTCAACACAGTAGCAGTGCGAACTAGTGAGGTGGAAGAAACTAAAGTCCTAAAATTTTTGTGCAGCTACAGAATTTCGGAAAATATGAAACTATATTGAGTTTGATTTCAGGCTTCCGCCGCGATGTTGATGAAATCTGTGGTCTTCTGGGTAATTACACGGCGTCTTGTGGTAAATAATTGCCACACGACGCCGTGTAATTACCCAGAAGACCACAGATTCTATATTGAGTTCTTCCTTTCTAGAATGTATCCCAACTTACAACAACAACAACACTGTGATTCGTTATTATAGCCTAGCTTTCTATTTGATGGCCATATTTAAAGAACCACTGAGTAAACACACTTTGGTATACAATTATTCTCACCCCACCCTAGCAGCTACAGCCCACCAGCACGCGGTCTCCACTCCCACCAGGTACCACTTGCATTCTCCCTCCCTCCTTTTAGGTCCACTGTTTCTTATTGGTGTACAAAGTACACAGCATAAGCGAGCAGGCAGCTTACTTAGAACCCCCAACTGTCGTGTTTGTTCTTTTCCTGACCCAGTACGAATATACAGGCACATAGGCGTAACGTGGGTCGGGGTAGCGTAGTCTGTATAGCACTCGCTAAGGGCTGGACGATCCGGGGATCGAATCCCGGTGTGGGCGAGATTTTCCGCAGCCGTCCAGACCGGCCCTGGGGCCCACCCAGCCTCCTATACAATGGGTACCGGGTCTCTTTCCCGGGGGTAAAGCGGCCGGGGCGTGGCGTTGATCACCCACCCCCATCTAGAGCCGAGGTTAAAGAAAGAGTAGAGCTATACCTCCACTCCCCCGTCTGGGGCCTTCATGGCCTGTTCTAGGGAGAACTTTACCTTTGTCAATTACATAGGCGTAACTTGGCTATTAATATTGGGTGGGGGGGGGGGGGGCAAAATCGAGCATGGGTATTAGGAACTCAGATACCTCTATTCTACGTCGCGGAAACGCAGGTTTTTCATTTCTTCTGTTTTTATACCACCCAAATAATCGTTTTAAAACATTTCTGTTTTCTATTTGCCCCTCTTCAACTCCATAACTAACTAATAACTAACTCCATGGAGCAAGTCCTTCTTGAGAAGCTAACATGTCGTCAGCTAATCAAGAAATTCCCCGCATTTTATGGACCCGAAAGTTCATTACCGCATTCACAACAGCCCGCCACCTGTCCCTATCCTGAGCCATATCAAATCCAGTCCATGTCCCCCCATCCCACTTCTTGAAGATCCATTTTAATATTATCCTCCCATCTACCCCTGGGTCTTCCAAGTGGTCTCCTTCCCTCAGGTCTCCCCACCAAAACCCTGTATGCACCTCTCCCCTCACCATACGTGCTACATGCCCCGCCCACCTCATTCTTCTCGATTTGATCACCCGAACAATATTTGGTGATGAGTACAGATCATTAAGTTCCTCGTTATGTAGTCTTCTCCAATCCCCTGTTACCCCGTCCCTCTTAGGCCCAAATACCTCCTCAGCACCTATTCTCGAACACCCTCAGCCTTTGTTCCTCCCTCATGTGAGAGACCAAGTCTCACACCCATACAAAAACAACAGGCAAAATTATACTTCTGTATATCTTAATCTTTGTATCTTTGGATAGCAAACTGGAAGACAGAGATCCTGCACCGAATGATAAAAGCATTCCCTGACTTCAATCTGTTCTTAATTTCTTCCTGAATGGAATTTCGATTTGTTAGGGTTGTTCCCAGATATTTGAACTGTTCCACCCTTTCAACCCTCTTCAACTCAGTAGCCAAAAAACTATTCTTAGGTAGAAACAATATTGGGGGGAGGGGGGCATTTTCCTCCCCTTGCATCCCTCAAGTTAGCCTTTGTATAGGCATGCGACCTGTACTAATGCAAAAATTATACACGTGCAAATTCTCTACGATAATGCTTCTGTAGGTTAACAGTTACAAACATGGCGACGGTGCGAAACTTTGCTTGCACGTTAATAAGCCGTTTTGAGAATCTGTGTAGTGATCCTATAAATTCTGTTAGTCTAAAAACATCTGCCTTTTAGGCAATGTTGTTACGTTCACAAGCGTAGGACGAGACAGACAGGTAAGTTTAGTTGAAAGTAGTGGCGTCTGCAGTACGAAATAAGACAACATAAAAATTATTCGCAATGGGACGCATAATTTGACGTAAAATGTTACTCGGTTAGGGCGTTACTGTTGCTGGTCGCAAGGGGCGCAAAGTGCTCGAGATATATAGTCTTATTCCGACAAATGTACAATTTATTATCTCCTATTTAATACATACTTATGTCAATAAATAGTCGACATGTTTCGAACTGTATCAGTTCATCATCAGGACTCTTTATCATTACACCAGCTATATGGTACTCATTAAAATGATAAAGAGTCCTGATGATGAACTGATACAGTTCGAAACATGTTGACTATTTATTGACATAAGCATGTATTAAATAGGAGATAATAACTATATTCTGTAATCACCGTGCATCTTGTCACAGTCACTATTTACAAACACCAACTGGATGCAACTCTATTTAAAAAAATGTATAGTTTTTTAAAACATATTTAAAAACTTTATAAAACCCGACATATGTTTCGGCTCTTATAGAGCCATCTTCAGGGGGTTTATTGTCGTTAAAACTGCATATATTAAAACGTCTTTTTACATTGGTTCACTTTCAGGCACGGTTTTTCACTTTTTTTTACTGTTTGGCATGCACAGACACTATTTGTAATTCGTGCTAAATAATATGTTAATATTTTCGTAGGTATTGTATTTGATGCATGGTACTGGTTTATCTTGTTCGTTAGGTCGTATTTTTCATGGTGTAGGCTGTACCGTTTGTGTGGTGCGTCTAGATAAACATATGTCGAGTTTATAATAAAAGTTTTTCGTTTGACAAATAAACTAGATGTCTATAAAAAAACATATCGGTTATACAAGATTTGTTTTTTTAAATAAAGTGCAACCAGTGGTGTGTAGTAAATAGTGAAGGAGATAAATAAATTGTACATTTGTCGGAATAAGACTATATACAATAAAAATGTAGGTGAAAATAACATAAAGTTTGCTCAAGATATTTACTAGCGAAATCACATACTTTCGTCATCGAGTTACCGAGGTCTACATAAGTCTGCATGGCTTAAACAGGGCTCATAGGTCTACCTCATTAAACAGCTACATTTTCCAATGTTTAAAAAACCAACAGAATGCCCTTCACTTACATTTTTAATCTGTGTTGATTAATCCCTAAATATGTTTCGGTTTTTACGTAAAACCATCCTCAGGGGGGAACAAAACTACGTTATATCACACCCAATATTAATACAAGTTTAAATATAGTGCAATATATTGCATGTTATTACAATCACTGATTTCTTTAAACATTGAATCGTAAAACGCACGGTGAGACCAACATAAAAAAAGCTACATTTTTCGTTCTCAAAATTAGTTAGTATAATATTTTAACGAAATTAGGGTAAAAAAAATTTGAAACTCTTGCCTTCATCTAACGATCAGGTTTACAGATGTGTAGGTTACTTGGATACAATACCTACATGCTGCAGGGTTTTCAATATATGACGCTGCGGAAGAGCTGAACTAGTTTAGGCCTGCTTGCTGTTACAAGCATCTTTGCAGCGTCATAATTTGAAAATTCTGTACATAATACAGAGAAACCTGTCTATGCTTGCCACCTTTGGTTCCATTCAAAGCAGCCCAACATATACAGGTGGCCAACTTACAGAAACCGCGTGGCACTATGAAAGTCGAACTGTAAAGTTATCACTAGTGCAAATGTACAGTTCAGAATGCAGAGGCAGGCGGTCGAGTGGAAAGGCAGGTACATAATCCGGTCAATGAATAGGACTTGGAAGTGCAGCAATTTGTAAGTAGCAACCAGGAAATTCCAATCTGTTGTCCAAGGGCGCACCCAAGGGGCTGGGGGGGGGGAGCTCTCGGGCTGACCCCCCCCCCCCCCCGAAACCTCCCAAAACCGAAATTAAAAAAAAAATACATATTTTGTAGACATTATATATCAAAAGTTTTACGTGATTTACCCTTCAACCGAAATCAGCCACTGAAATCGGCTGATGACTAGTACATTAGAATTTTGAAAAAAAATTTAATAAAATTAAAAAAAAAACAAAGGATAGGACAATGTGATTGAGTCATGGAACATGTAGTTATATTTGTATGTATATAAATGCAGTTGCAGACGGTGTTATGTTGTACTTACAAAATGATTTTTATAACATAATTTTTTAAATCGAACATAAATTATATATAACCTCAGAGTCAGCCTCCGTCCACCCCAATCAATGGAAAATTCTGGGTGCGCACCTGCTATTGTCCACACTTGTGGAGAGAAGATGGAGACCGACTGGGCAAGAGGCAATTGTGATAATGAATAGGGTTTCGACCCATGTATAACATGACACAAAATATACAGCTCTATAGGTCAGCCCAACACAGGGAGTTCGAACTTAAATGCAAAGCATAGCACTAAATATGAAAACTGTCACCAACTGTGACAGGCTTTACTGTAAGACGGACCCAGACACTACTCGACACACGACTCACAAATTCAGAAAAATAACGGAGCTGCTGACTGCGACGTCAGCCTAACGGCAAACCATAAGGTTGTCCTCAGTTCCGTTTCCGGCAGGCCATCACTTCATAAAAGAAAACCGGAATTAGGTACTTAAGCTGCCAGTCGCTAAAACGAACTTAAAAGCGACTGCTGATTGTGTTTTGTCTGGATGAAGTTGAGTGTGGTTCCGCACGGGCGAGACGTCTCCGTGGGGCAACCTGTTGTGTTCAGCAACTACACAGATACAGGCAGAGACCCTCAATGACAGCTACGTTTAGACAATGCCTTTTTTCTCTAACATTCTATAAGTTAAGACTTTTTTCATAAAGCCTAATGATGGCTTGGTCGCGGGTTCGATTCCCGATGGTGTCATTGGAATTTTTTATTGACATAATCCTTTCGGCCGCACTATGGCTATGGGGTCGACTCAGCCTCTAACAGAAATGAGTACCAGGAATATTTACTGGGGTAAAGGCGGCAGGTGCGTTGGGCTAACAACCTTACCACCTTCATGTGCCGAATGTCTAGAAATCTGGAAGCCTCAACCTCCTGGAATCCTAAGGGCCTGTTGAAATCTGGAAGCCTCAACCTCCTGGAATCCTAAGGGCTTGTCGAGGCCTGTAATGGGATTGCTTTATCTTTATGACGGCTTTATGAAAAAGCCGAAACATGTAACACGTTAGGCAATAAAATGTTATACCGTGCACCTTCTTACAATCATTACATCAACAACTCTTTCACTGAATAAAATACATTAGTAAGGTATTACAAAAAACCCGTACATGTTTCAGCACCGAGGTGCCATAATCAGGGGGCCGTTCAATAGAAAGACATGTAGATCCAACACACCAGTCTAGTTATTATGTCGCCTTTACAGAAGTGATTAAAATAGTAAACACTAACATTCTAAAATACATAAAATTAATATATCTCACCACTCGTCACCACCAGGACGAGATCTCTATATAGGAGAGAATGGGGGAATGGCGGACTGTGGGTAATGGCGGTCGGTTAATATTGCATAAACGGTATGTGATAAAAAGTTTCTGTAAGTGCTGCTACCTAGCGTTTCGCACAGTAAGCTGTTAAAAGTCAGCCATGCTGTTCCTTTGTGTGTGGTTGTCACGTGAGGGTGACAGAAATATTTTGATACCTTTAATGTAAGAATCCTCTTCAGAAAATTGAGGTAAATACCCACATATTACCTTCCCACACTGTCTTATGTACACGTACATAAAGATGAAGTGTTATATACAGGGCATACACAAAAGAATGGTGCCTGCACCAATCGCATCACTTTTGAAACCGCACCATTCTTTTGTGTATGCCCTGTATTAGGACAAGCCAGATAATTACCGGCAACTATGTCACTGTCCACGAACCAACTAAATGCACTTTTTCACTTTCACTTTTCTTTATTTACAAGTTCACCCCTACATATGTTTCGGTCCTCTTAAGGACCATCATCAGGGGGTACAAAATTACGTTCAATGGTCTTTAAGAGGACCGAAACATATGTAGGGGTGAACTTGTAAATAAAGAAAAGTGAAAAATTGCATTTAGTTGGTTCGTGGACAGTGAATTATTAAAAAATGCACGGTGAAACTAATATCAAATTTGACCAACAACTATGTGTTTTTTTCTTTAACCACATGGCTTCGTAGGTTGTGTGTTGTGGGTAATGGCGGTCAGATGTTCGCCATGACCGGGTATTGCTCCCAGCGTTTGCTAAAAACAGGGCTACAATTATTTTCTTTGCAATTTTCTTTGCACAGAACGATTTTGCAGATGGCCTGGAATTTGGGTGCATGGGGCATGTAGCTGGTGGGACTCTCCTGACCCCACCACTGTGTGACACTTGCCCTAAGACGCCCCAGCTTCCTAAAATTCTTTGTGTTCATAAAATTCAATATTGGATTATTTTTGTTGCTTCTTCGGTATAGCGACTCGCTACGGACTGGACGGTCCGGGGATCGAATCCCGGTGACGGCGAGATTTTGCGCACCGTTCCAGACCGGCCCTGGGGCCCACCCAGTCTACTATACAATGGGTACCGTGTCTCTTTCCCGGGGGTAAATCGGCCGGGGCGTGGAGTTGACAACCCACCCCCATCTAGTGCCAGGGTTAAAGAAAGAGTAGAGCTATACCTCTACTCCCCCTCTGGGCCTTCATGGCCTGTTCTAGGGAGAACTTTACCTTTGTACCTTTTGTTGCTTCTATTTTATTTTCTGTTGTAATTTAATCTTATGGCAGTTTTGTGATGTCTGCTGATATTTACTGAAGTGACCAAGGACATGTAAAGCTGTGACATTCCTCTTGTGAATTGTTTCTGTAGTTGCCGAGTTCTTCAATTCCTTTTGTTGGCACCTCTCTGAACAGGGTTACTGTCCACTGCAAGCTGGTGCTTTAGGAGTACCTGCCTTAATACTGTCTGTTTAAAGACACATTAACAGAGACTTAGTGAGAGCGAGAAATTGAAACTTTCATAACAGAAGTTGACCTTTGTACTTGTCATATTATCACATTTTATTGCCTGTGCACATCGTGCCATGCTTAGTATACTGTAAAATTGTATTTCAAATATTAAACAGACATACAGAGATTGACACAGTGGCAAGTATTTACGTGGACTGTACAACTACGACTGTGACCGGTATCGCCCGAACGGATGGGGAGAATGCTGGTCAAAACAGTGAATTATTTTTTCAGTCACTGTACTTCATTTACAGTGCTAATTATAATAATAATTCTTGGCTCAACAGCCCTGTATGGGCCCGGGCCTCCTCTTGCCTCCTCTTGTCGAGGTTACTAAGTCATGCGCATTCATGGCAGTTGGTGACCGGCCAGCTAGCAGCGCTTAGTGTTCTATCGATCCTGATGTGCACGCCAGAGCCATCTGGCAGGCAGTCAGGAGACTTGGATGAGAAATGGAGGCAATTTGGCTTACGCAACATTTTTATTCATGCCCGTAAGGTTCTTTTACATGCCGTAAATCTACTTCCCCTCCGAAGGAAGTGCTCCGGATTTTTATCATCCTTAAAAATCCATCGACCTCGGTCGGGATCGAACCCGCGAACCTTGGGTCCAGTGGCGAGCACGCTAACCACTAGTCCACCGAGGTCGACTACAGTGCTAATTAACACAGGTTATTTGGAAAGCAGAAATATCTTATCAAGCTTGATAATAGTATATGTGACACTGAATCGTAGTGTAAGGTTTCTGAGCTGTAACGAGATTTCCTTAAGTGTCCGCCATTCGTCCATTCTCCCCTACGATCGACGCATATGTTTGTATGCACGATTCATACAGTTGTAAATAACTGCAACACCTGGAACGGCTTATTTTTAACACCTTTAATAAATACTATTAATATTAAACACACTGTAAATTTATAGTTATTATTTATACATATTTTAGAATTTTAATGTTAAATATTATAATCAGTTCTGTAAAGTCTACATAATAACTAGATTGGTGTGTTGGATCTACATTCCTCAGCTTGTCAAGAAATGCATTACCGTGTTAAATGAAGAAGTATTACACACAGTCAAGGAGCAGAGCAATATCGTACATACACTAAAAATAAGAAAGGCTAACTGGATTGGTCACATCTTGAGCAGAAACTGCCTTCTGAAACACGTGATTGAAGGAAAGTTAGAGGGAAGGATAGAAATGACGAGAAGACGAGGAAGAAGACGTAAGCAACTACTGGATGACCTTAAGGAAAAGAGAAGATACTGGAAATTGAAAGAGGAAGCACTAGATCTCACCCTGTGGAGAACTCGCTTTGGAAGAGGCTACGGACCTGTCGTAAGACAGACTGCAGAATGAATGAATGTTCACAACAGCCCGCCACTTGTCCTTATCATGAGCCAGATCAATCCACTCCATTATCCCCCTATCTCCTTTCTTGAAAACCAGGTTTAATATTATCCTCCCATCTACTAATTGGCCTTCTAAGAATTTGGCTGAAATTCAAATTCGGTTCCTTTCTACGAGGGAACACACGGTAAGAGGTTTATAAAAATCGGCCAGTTTAAGGAGTATGGACAAATGGTATGCATATACAGGGCATACACAAAAGAATGGTGCGGTATCACGCCTTTTCACTTTGTCTGCTGGTTTAAGGGCCTGCACCAATCGCATCTTGTACGGTTTAAAACATAGCCGCTTATGCAACACCTTCCACACCGTCATTTTTGGCATGCCCAATTCCCTGCTTCCTGTAGCCACTGACTTGCGGGGACTTCGCTGAAACGCCTCACGCACTCTTTCAATGTTTTCATCAGACACACGAGGTCGACCAGGACTCTTGCCTTTACACAAGCATCCAGTTTCTACAAACTGTCGGTACCACCTGCTTATGTTATTCTTGTGTGGTGCGTCTTTTTTAAACCGTGCACGAAACTCACGCTGCACTGTAATCACAGATCTGGACACCTCAGAACGGAGCACACAGAAAGTCTTCTCCTGCTGCAACGCCATCTTTAAAACTGGCCCCGCGGCCACGCAGTAAGCACGAGAAGCGAACTGCTGGTAGCGCATGAGAAACTTGGACAGTTGCCGCCGCTGACGGTGTATGTTGTGCCCGTGTAATGTGAGACATAAATTTTTTATTCACTTTTGAAACCGCACCATTCTTTTGTGTATGCCCTGTATATACAGGCGGAAAGTACATATTTGACGGAACCTCTAAAGTGGAGGTATAGCGTGCATACTTGCCATGTGTCAGCAGATCACACAGGCTACTGTAATGTATATGACGTAATGCTCACATGTCAACTGAAACCGTATAAATTGTTGTGCTTGGTTTAATATGAATTACATTAATTATTCAAAGATTCACGGCATCACATCCCAGAAGACCAGCATCTTTACCATCACCGCTGTCAAAGCGTCAAAACTCCCACAGATTAATTCGTTGTCTTGCGGTTCGTGCTTCAAAGCCGACATACACTGATTTACTTCGCGCATATTCATTTGGCCCTACGATATTTCGTCTAATCAGCCTACATAAAGTCAGCAGTGCGGGCGGCAGCCACATTAGTGACGTAATAAGGCTATTACCTATATCGACCTCAAGATTTCGCTTTCTTCTTTTCAGCGAGTTGCTCTCGCAATCCAGTTTCCATAGAAACGTTAGCGCTGGGGATTGGGATGGGCGGGGCTTACAATCATCGACTCGTCGGAACTCATACTGAAGACTGGGTTGTTCTTGAGCGCAACAACGGGACAAGGAACACAGCTGCTACAACGAAGGATAAAATGTATGTGGTCTAAGCAGGAGGCATTACACGTTTTCTATAATAGGTCCCAGAGCGCAATGCTGTGTCCCACCGCCTTTGGTTCCAATGCCACATATTTATAAGTTAATCGCCAGTTACTGATAAAATTCCCGCGGAACTGACCCAGCAGGAGGTGAAAAATTACATTCTGATATCTACAGACTTGAATCTTCAACGACATCACTCTCGGAGTCTTTCATCTCGCACCTGCAGACGTATTAACGGTGGAAGAAATTTATTATAGTGACGTTTATAAATAGCGTTATAAAACGGATATTAGTAGCGAACTGTATTAGATATATCAACCGCATACAAAATATTATATGTAGAAAAACTTAATGGGATTAATTAGGGTGGATTTAGAAGCAATAGATTAAAATACCAGAGAGTTTGTACTCTTCAGATAGCCTACTGGGGAAAAAGGGCTAAGCAGTCACTGTATTCTAGAAATCCTATGATTTATTTGCTTTCATTTTTATTCTTATACTTTTTTATTCTATTTATTTATGTTTATCTTTATACATTCCTCCCATTCTCTTACTTTATTCCATACATGTTTTTCTATCAGCTTTAGCTGACTGCATACCTAACGTTGTCTCTATCCACCCCTCCCTTTCCCCGGTTCATCTCTATTGGCTGTCACCATGCTTACTGATTACCACCCCGCGCGCACCTTCCCATATAGAATCTACGTCACGGTGCCCGCTTTCTTTTCTCCTAGGACTCTTGACCCTTGAAGATGGGACCGATATGTTGTCCCGAAACGTCGGTAAATAATTACCACACGACGTCGCGTAATATCCCAGAAGAGCGCAGATCTCAACGTCGCGGAGAAAGTCTAAAATCAAGGCAGAAAGTACTGTGATATATTGATCTCACTGAGTAGGGAAACAAAGTACCCACGCAACTAATTACGTTAATTAAAATATATTTATAGTGAAGTCCATGTAAGTAGACATTTTCTGATATGCGACGTTTAATATCCTAGTCAAATTTTCAAAAAGAAAGAGACGCTTTATCGCCTTTGCTTCTAAGTTTCTAAGTTTAGCTTTGGAATGGAACTTAAGTTCATACAGAGTGGTGCAGAGCCGACTGACACTTCTAGACAAATGATATTATTTTACACAACAAGAAAAGAATAACATGAAATGCACTATTTTTAAGTGCAAAAGGAAGCAATTTGGTTCTTATTTATTACTTGTGATAGATAGGTAGATAGATAGATAGATAGATAGGTAGATAGATAGGTAGATAGATAGATAGATAGGTAGATAGATAGATAGATAGGTAGGTAGATAGATAGGTAGATAGATAGGTAGATAGATAGTAGATAGATAGATAGATAGGTAGATAGATAGGTAGATAGATAGTAGATAGATAGATAGATAGGTAGGTAGATAGATAGGTAGATAGATAGGTAGATAGATAGATAGGTAGATAGATAGGTAGATAGATAGATAATAGATAGATAGATAGATAGATAGTAGTAGATAGATAGGTAGATAGATAGTAGATAGATAGATAGGTAATAGATATATATAGATAGATAGATAGATAGACAGATAGATAGATAGACAGATAGATAGATAGATAACATCTTGAAGGTGGCCTCCTTCATTTGCAACATATTGTCTTAAACGATTCACAAAACTGCCAAAACATCGGCGCAACAGCTCTTGACTTATGGTCGCAATTTCATCCCGAATAGCACGCTTCAGTTCCTGTATCGTGTGTGGGCGATTCTTGTATACGCATTCTTTCAAGTGTCCCCATAGGAAGAAATCCGGGACCGTGAGGTCCGGCGACTGTACAGGCCACGGGATAACCGATACATGCAACGTTCTTCGTCGCTCGTTAACACGCTGCATAATCCACCGATCCACTGTCAGTGAACAGGTTTCGCAATGGCATGACTTCATCTGTTTCTCGGTGTGCAAACTCTGCCCCCTATCCTCCATCGAAGGGCAAAGTGTCATCTGAAATGCGTCAGTCGGCTCTGCCCCACTCTGTATTACCATTTTTTTCCCAATGGCTCGACAGCCCCTTGGGGGCCTAGGCCGCCTCATTTTTCGAGGCTTCACGATCACACTCAGACACATCACACTCGGTAGGACTCCTCTGGACGAGGGACCAGCCCGTCGCACAGACCTCTCTACCTGACAACACACAACAGTCACAAGAGACAGACATCCATGCCCTAGGCGGGATTCGAACCCACAATCCAGTAAGCGAGCGGCCGTAGACCCACGCCTTAGACCGCGCGGCCACTGGAATCGGCCTGTATTACCATTACGGAACGAAAATTTAAGAAAGCCAAGAGGAATTCAAATTAGAGGAACACATAATATTCTGGTCCATTTGATGAAGTATTAATGTAATGGGTCAAAAGGTAAATAGGCGTACAATAAAGAAGACCACAGGACGTCTAACAACAGCGGCTAAGGAGGTTGGTCTGGAAGTAAATGCTGGCAAACCTAAACACAGGACAAAATTGCAACATAAATATAGTTGCTTAATCATTTGGAAATGTAGTAAATTGCAATACTTGCAACGAAACTGACGAATGAAACTGGATTCCCGAAGAAATTCGGAGCACATTAAATGTGGGGAATGTATGCTGCTGTGCATTTCAGCATACTTAGTCTTCACGTCTGCTATATGAAATCATATAAGATTAAATAGACAGTTACGTATACAAAAGTATACTTTCCGTATTTAGCGACGTCCACGTAGCAGAGTCCTTCTTGAGACACTAACAGGTCTACGAAATACTCCCCATTTTAGGGAACCAGGATGTTAATTACTGTGTTCACAAGAGCCCACCACCTGTCCCCATCCTGAGACAGATTAACCCAGTCCATGACTCTCATCCCACTTCTTGAAGATTCATTTTAATATTATTCTTCCATCTAGCCTAGGTCTTCAAAATTGTCTCTTTCTTTTAAGTTTCCCCACCAAAAGCCTCCTCTCCCCCACACGTGCTACACGCCCCGCTCATCCCATTCTTCTTGATTTAATCACCACAATAATATTTCGTGAGCAGTACAGATCATAAAGCCACTCGCATGCTATCTAAACACTCTAAGATCAAACAGCAACTTAGCCACGCAAAGGTATAATTTTTCCCGTTGTTTGTATGGGTGTGGAAATCGATATCCAACGTTGAAGGAAGAACATAGACCGAGGCTGTTCAAGAACAGGGTTTTCTCCTCATGGATCACCAGCCCCAGTGGGCCTAGGCCTCCTCTACGATGTGCCTCGATCACACTCAGACACACACACCACAATCGGTAGCACTCCTCTGGACAAGTGATCGGCCCGTCACAGAGACCTCTACCTGACAACACATAACACTTACAAGAGACAGACACTCATGCCCCCGGCAGGATTCGAACCCGCAAACCCAGCAAATGAGCGGCCTTAGACCGACAGCCATCACCTTGACAATCAAGGTGATGGCTGTCGTGACGTAACTGCAAGTATGGCTATCCACATAACCATAATATCTGCACTCCCTGTCGTGTTTTGTTGAATCCTTGTAGTTTCAAGCTTTAAGTATATGAAATGCAGAATATGAATGATAACATTTGTACTTATCTTGAGTTCGATATAGCTGAAGTAGGCCGGTAACCTCGGCGAAGTCGGTTCGTAGCTTGGTATCACGTGTTTACAATTAAACGTGATTGAAGTGCTGAGGCTTATCTGTCACAAAACGAGATACACCACTCTCAGTATTACGTCGTGGGCCAGGTTCCCTTAGACCTTAGACCCGGGTTACGGCACCAAAATGTACTGGATTCCTCCAATTAAACACAATCAACAAACACAAACTTAACTTTATTCCAACGCCCTGTTGCTCCCTGTCCGGAAGCGGAAGTACAAACTCAAGAGCCCCCTGGCAAAGAGTATAATAAACAAAGAGGATCTAGCGATCTCCCACAGACCGCGCGGCCACTGGGATCAGCTCGAGAATAGGGTTTTGGACCTAAAAGGAGGAAGTAACAAGCGGTGAAGAGAACCGCATAATGAGAAGCTTTATAGGTTATCCTATATAGCCTATTGCTAGGTTGATTATAATCAAGGCGGGACATGTGACACGCCTGGGAGAGAAATGCATACATAATGCAACAAGATTGTTGGTATGATAACCGGAAGGAAAAGAGAATAGAGGATAATATTAAAATTAATCTTAAAATGAATAAGTTAGAAGAATATGGACTGGATTCATCAGGTTCAGGACAGAGCCCAGTGGCGGGGCTCTTGCGAAAAAGGCAATAAAACGTCGGATTCCACGAAATGAGTGATTATTTGACTAACTGAGCGACTAGAATTTTCCCATAAGGGACACTGACCCTTGAAGTTAAGTCTCTTTTTTCTGAAAACAGTATGTTCAACGTCATTTGAGTCTTTCTTTAGACCCTACAATGACCCCAATAGCACATCAGTCTCACGAAAGCACAGTAACACACCATATGTGTCATTATTGTCCTTATTTAACAGGGTGGAATGGGTGGTAAGTCACTGTTGCGCGTACAGCTTGTTTGCTCCTCCCTACAGAAACGCTGACAACCAATGAGGGCGGGCAGAGCTTCGCAACCAATGAGAACTCGAGACAAGTGAAGAGTGGGTTGCGGAGTCTCGGCCGTGATGACTACTCATCTCTCAGTTCCACACCTCACTCAGTAATTAGTAGGGGGCTGTAGCAGCCTGCGCGTTTCCTGCATGTGGCCAGTGGCTAATCGCCGTGTGCTACTCTATTTCAAGCGATAAAGACTCAAACAAGTTTTGTGTAACCTTGTTGCTATTACATATCTTTCAGTCCTAAAATAGACATAAATATTCACATAAATTAGAATTTTTTTGTAGGGACATTTGTTAATAATTATGTAATATTTCTGTCAAAAAATGCTGAGATTAAAACTGACATATTTGAAACACATGGTCTAACGTTACAAGTGTACGTGAATTGACATCGACTGTTATCGAATTTAAATTCGGAACTCTGACAGAAGATGCAACAAACGTTTAGAGTTTTGCAGCAGTCTGGTAATGCCCTGGAGCACCACCAGAACGCACCACAAGTTGCTGAAGACTTCGGTGTATCGGACAAGAATATTCACAAGTCAGCCGCAGCCACTGTAGTGGTCGATCTCCTGCCATCGGCCTACACATCCATTCTTGGGCATCCCCACCTTCAGGTACCAGCGTCGACACCCCAGCAGGGCAAGGCCGACTCTTCGAGAGGTGAGACCCTGTCCCTTGAGATTATATTGTCAGCCTTATGTATCTAACAAGGTAGATCACGCCCGCTCAATTCGTAACTCGCGGGGCAACACGTTGCCCTCAGAGACATTGAAACGAGAAAACGTCTTTTAACAGAACCCTGAATACATTTTGAAAACTTATTAACTATTGCTTAAAATCTTCTGGGTTGTTACCCGTCGTCACTTTTTGGTGTATGACCAACGTTTCGGGATCACTTGTTTATGCCATCTTCAGGGTCTTAGGAAAAAGGATGCCAGGAAGTAAGGAACATGTGCTTATATAGGAGTAGGGTCCAATGAGTAGTATATATACACTATATAAACACATGTTCCTTACCTCCTGGCATCCTTTTTCCTAATACCCTGAAGATGGGACAAACAAGTGATCCCGAAACGTTGGTCATACACCAAAAAGTGACGACGGGTAACAACCCAGAAGATTTTAAGCAACATTACGACCACGGCGGAAGCCTTCAATTACATACAACTTATTAACAGTTTATTTATGAAGACTTACATTACACTACTTAATTCACTGCATAAAATTTACTACAAATAGAGATACCATAGCCTAAGATGTGAATTACATTTGTTATAAATTTTTCCTATTACCAGTATGTTTTTATTACACATAATGCGTAGCCATGTACACAGGTAAAATTATACATGTAATAATAGGTACATTGATTCATTCTTCATTCTGTGTATTGAGTTTCATGTTGCCCGCATGCAGACCATATATTGCCGAAGATTCCCACATACAAAGTTGAGCAGGTCTGAGTTAGACTATGTATGTATAACCTACCATCGTGGCGCCTTCGCGAAACCAATGTTGCCATGGAAAAGCAACAATGAGTTCTCCCTTTCTGTTGAGCTACGTATGTCGGAGTCAACAATATGCAACAATGAAGTTTTGAAACGGAAAAGAAACAGTGGTTTTATGTCTTGTATTGTTGTTTAACGTAAGTCGCTGCCAACAATATGAAATGTTCAGGTCAAAGATCTCCGTTGTGCTTCAGTCAATTGTATATATATATTCCAAGCCACCATCACGCACAACAAAATTTACAAACGTTTGTAACTTTTGTTGTGCGTGATGGTGGTTTAGAATATACGTAATATATAAAAGTTACTTATGTCTACAAGTAAAGTGCCCGATATTTCTGTCCCATTTTAACCAAATTTGGAGTTTCTCGAAAGACATTAATAAAAGTGTCCAACATCAAATTTTAGGCAAATACGTCCGGTCGGACCCGAGTTAATACTTGCTGACAGGCGGACGGACAAACATCACGAAGCTAGGCACTTTTCGCTACTTTGCGAAAGCGCCTAGAAACACGTGTACAAAATTTTCAAGCAGATAATCATCCATCTACAGACAATGAGGATGCAATAACACAACTAAATTTCCGCAAGGCCGTAGCTACCCCGACCGAGATTTGAACCATGCTAATAATAAAAAAATAAAATGACGCCTAATTTTAATTCCGGCCTCATTTGAGAAGCAAAGGCAAAGCAGTCCCTATGCAGGTGGCAAGCTTTTCAGCCGTACGCACCGGCCGCCTTTACCCCCAGGAGATATCCCTGGTACTCATTTCGGTTAGAGGCTGAGTCGAACCCATGGCCACAGTGCGGCCGGAAGTATTAAATCAACGAAAAATCCCAATGACCCTATCGGGAATCGAACCCGCGACCTTGCGGCTTGTACCGCGGTGCCTGAACCAACTGCGCCACCGCGTAACCCCCTGATATGAGCAACAAACGCGACTTTATGAGAACAATATGTTTGTCGAACGTCTTCCTTTCGAATTTTATCGTGACCGTTTCTTCGTTTCGCATGTTCTTCGTGTATAATTGTTATTTGTGTGCATTTTTAGTTTTGCTTAGTCTGTGCGCGGGGTCTTGGTGTTAATTTATCCGTGTGCCCAAATACAGGGTATACACAAAAGAATGGTGCGGTTTCAATAGTTTTTACTATTGAAACCGCACCATTCTTTTGTGTATACCCTGTATTCACTGCATGTTTCTTTTCATATTATCTCTGTTTGTCTCTCTGGCCAAATGTGTTTCGCGCCTATTCGCTTTTTACCCGCACGTGCATTGTGTCTATTTATCCTAAGGACCGCAAGTGAATCATTTCTGTTTGTCTGCCTCGCCACATAACTAGTGTCTTATCTGTCCATGTGACCGTATCTTTATCGTGTCCACTGATCCATCATATCCATGCCTATCATGTCAAATAATCCGTCTCTTGTTTATGTAGCCTGAGCGTCAGGCTTGCCACATATTTATCGTGTCTGTCTGTCTGTCCGTCAGTACACAAGTTTACTACATTTACTTTATTTATGTATGCATGCTTATTCTATTTGTGAGTAAAATCGCATGTTTACCTATCTGTATCTATCAGTCTACGCATATTCATTGCGTATCTTTGTGAACCTAACCACAGGTTTAAAGTGTCTATTTTTCCGTCCCTCCTAATATTTATCATATAAATTTGTTCTTCATATTCATTATAATCGTCTCTGTTCATCTGGCCGCACATTTATCGTGCTCATTTTCCCGCTTGTCCGCGTGTTATCTTTTTGTCCGTCTGTCCGCATTTTATTGTATCTTTTTGTCCATCTGTCCGCACGTTTATCGTGTCCATTTTCCGTCTGTCCGCACGTTTATCGTGTCCATTTTCCGTCTGTCCGCACGTTTATCGTGTCCATTTTCCGTCTGTCCGCACGTTTATCGTGTCCATTTTTGCGTTTGTCCGCATGTTATCCTCCGTCTGTCCTATCTGGCCTATTTGCCATAACTTTTCTCTCTGTGTGTACCCCTTGATTCCATAACGCTGTCACATCTTCAAGTTCACATACTGGTTTCTGTGTGTGTGTGTGTGTGTGTGTGTACCATTTGTGTGTCATTTCGATGCCCAGTGCTATTATTATTATTATTATTATTATTATTATTAAAACGTCCCTATCTTTTGGATATTACTGGTTTTCGAGTTTTTCCTCGTAATTTTATAAACTCCTCCCTGTTTACTGCTACTTGTAAAAACTCTCCGTCTGCTAGATGTGTTTCGGCTGCTAACCTCGTGCACAGACATCGATATCTTTAGGACACCCATTATTTCTTTAAAACAGATTTTGCGCTAGTCTGTGACATTTTTAAACCAACTTATCTGTGTTTTTCAGGGTATAGGGTTTTTGCCCCAATACTTCTTTTATATTCTTCTTTTCCGTAATGTTTTTGTTTTGTTCGTTTAGTGTTTTGTTTTTGTGTTTGTACTGTTTATGTTTTATTTGTGTCTTAGTGCTGGCTTTATAATAGGCACTCGTGCTGTTAAGCCTGCACGTTAATAAATACCCATTGAATTATTATTATTATTATTATTATTATTATTATTATTATTATTATTGCACTGATGCAATGTCCTATCTCTGTTCATTTCGTTCTTACATACTTTCATACCTTAAAGAATCAGTACTCTCAAATGTTTTGAAATAACTATTTTGTGATCTTGTCCGCTTACAGTGCCGGTCAGTGACGTCACGATAGAACAGTTCAAAGAAAGTAAAGGCTCGTGACTACATAAGACTTCAGTCTGTACCTCACAGAGAACACAGTCCGTCTCCACTCTAAATACCAATGCTGTTTAGGGCAATAATCCTTATTTATTGTGAGAATCATACAAAGGACACAAATACACTGTGGGAATAAAATGAGTTTCTGAATGTTGAAGCCTTTGGTACGTTTATGTACCACTGACATTTACACGGTTAATTGGCTAAGGAATTTCAGTTCAAATAACCAATAAACACGTACGGTTTTGCTGCCCTGATAGCAGGGACAATGCACAGAACGCGGGCCATACGGCGTAGGCGTATTGCATATCAATGCGCGGGCCCCTGCCATATCAACCCCACTGGCTGTGATAGTAAGTTGAAACTGGCTTCGCTGCACATCCCTTCCTTTCCATCATTCACATTTATTCGACGTTAAATACCTTCAGCAACTGATACAATGTGACAAAATAACCGAACATTCTTCTGTTCTCATTCCCGTGCAGTTTCACTTATACCGCTACAAACTTCCCTAAATATAGGCTATTTGCACTCAACAGGGTTTCCTTTGTCGAGTGACCGCAGTTTTCGCGGGTGTTCTGTGGCCTGTGTCCACACCTAAATGAGCCATTTGCGGTGTGACAATGTGCTCACCACGTGGGTGGTGTCCACAACCGGCAGCTGTGCCTTCAGACTCACCAGGGGGCGGTGGGGAGTGCGTTCTCACCCCTCTAGAACCTATAATTAGCTCGGCAATGCATTTGATGCCTCACTTGTAACTCAGTATTTCCATTTCAACGAAATAAATGCCATCCATTACAAACAATGGGAACCACAACGTTACAGAGGTTTAAAATCAATCAAATATGTGATTGGTAGGTAGCCTATCGATTAGGCGTAAGCAAGGAAAAGCAGGCAACATCAGGTTTTAACCAAAGTAAGTTATTCATTAGGCCGTGCCATAGCTCAGGCGGTTAATCGCCGGCATCTCACCACGGAGGCCCAGGTTCAATTCCGAGTCAGTCCATGTGGGATTTGTGGTGAACAGAGTGGCACTGGGATAGGTTTTTCCAACAGTACTTCGGTTTTCCCCTGTCAATTTCATTGCACCGGTGCTCCAGTACTTGAAAAAATGAAGAAAAAAAAAAAGAATCATCTTCATCACAGGGTTGCACAATAAGCCTCAGGGCTGCGGCGCGTCCTAAGCATCTGCTGCGGGGCCCTTCACCAAAAAGAAAATGTTATTCATTTTTACGGAACAGCATAAGTGAGCCTTTTTCCTGGCGGTCGGTATCATAATTCAAACATCGACGTAAACATACTGTAAACCTGTCACTGAAATATCCCTCCTGCCTTGAGATCTACCTGTTAACCTCTTATCAGTACTACCAACATGTCAACTAAAGAATATTATGAGTGGGGTATCCACACTGTCACCTTGTAGTGTATGTGATGACGCAGACTGATAATCAGTAGCCTATGTAGTGTGAGAGTGTTACGTCATTAACTAAATTTAAGTACGGATTACATAAACCGGAAATGAAGAGGGTACAGTGACCGTAGAGAGACTTTTCCTGCAATCAAACTCCTGTATATTTCTCCCTATAAACAGTGTATTTTGTCGGTTTTATATCTGCATAACTGAATAAGAAAATACAAGGAAATATACATCTCTGCTAAATTATGAAGTCCGCATGAAACAGTGGTGCGATGGTTATAAATAATAAATAATTGAGACATTCCGCGAAAATTTTATGTAGATATTTCGTTTTTTGAGGGCATTATTGTTGGCAGGACTACAAGAGATCCAATTCGAACGTCTGGTCCTTCAGGTGATTTTGTAAAAGTTTTTGAACGTGGATACAAACAGACAGTTAGGTGGCGACTGTCGGCTGTCTGGCGGAGATTTATATATTTGGTATAATGTATAATGAGTACAACGTTTATTTCCCGCGGGTAAAGCGGCCGAAGCGTAGCGATGACCACCCACTCCCTTATAGCGCCAAGGTTAGAGCTATACTTCTACCCCCCTCTGTGTCTGCTTGGCATGTTAAGGGGCAGCCTTTACCTTTACCTAAAATTTGGATTTAATTAACAAAACGTCTTGCCTGTGTATTGACAGCTCTTACACAAAACAAATAATAATAATACTAGTAACTACATTAAGACCTTCGTAATTTATTTTCCCATTATTTACTTTACTTCACTTTTTACCTACTTCGCCGATATGAAAAATGTGTAGAACGCGTTTATCGTCAACTGTCCCTTTGAAAGTGAAAAGCGCCATAGCAATAAGCCTACCGTATACAATACCGTACGGTAACGACAGTCAGTATAACAGATCTAGGATCACATATGTTATAAGCCCGGCCTGTCTATATTTCTTAAGGTCACAACACTGCAGTTCGTATTAAAAAGTGAAAAGCCATCGACTTCAGAAATAACAACTAGAATATGGCACATTGGTATAGTTAGGTATTGAAGATTCCTATCATATAACATGAATTTTACATATCTTCTTCTTCTTCCATGGCGTTACAGCCCGGGGTGGGCCAAAGCCTCCTTCTTTTGGGATTTCATCCCGAAGGTTTCCTGGTCGGTAAGTGTGCATTCTGTAGTGAGTGACCGGCTCACTGCCCGCACAAGTTTTTGTTCAATCCTGATGAGACTACCAGAGCCAGCTGGCAGGCAGTCAGGAGACTTGGGTGAGAAATGGCCGCTTGAATTTTGCTTACGGACACTACTAGTTCTATTCATGCCCTAAGGTTCTTTTACATGCCGTAAATCTACGACATGGGACCGACGGCTTTACTTCCCCTTCGAAGGAAGTGGTGCTACGGATTTTTATCACCCTTAAAAATCCATCGCCCTTGGTCGGGATCGAACCCGCGAACCTTGGGTCCACCGAGGGCGACGAATTTTGAACATAACTAATAAGAAATTGAACCAATAGACACGATCCTGAGCCACTTTCATCCACCTTCTGTCCTAGAAACTTACGTGTTTCACATCAGAATGTTACTCTCCCGTCTTTTTCATGGGTCAAGTGGCTACTTTTCCAGGTGCTTTTACACCCATTTTGTATAGAGTCCTTATCTATACCACCCGAAACACAAGTCCAGCCCAACGCAACCCTAACTATTTCATTATCCTCACAAGACTCCTACAAGGTGGCCTGCCCATTAATGAGTCCTTCATAATAAACTAGCCCTAAACTGGTAATTTACTTCACGTTACTATCACCGTGCATCTTCACTAATTAAACAATTTTTACACCAACCAATGCACTATTAAAACCACCTTTATTGTAGCTTTTGTAAATATATACCCCTACATATGTTTCGATCCTCAGATTTCTAAAAGGAAACCCCCTGACGATGATCTGAGGATCGAAACATATGTAGGGGTATATATTTACAAAAGCTACAATAAAGGTGGTTTTAATAGTGCATTGGTTGGTGTAAAAATTGTTTAATTGGTCATTTACTTGTTTCAGTCCTTCAGGGTTGAAAGAACTCGTAGGTGGCCTGCTTAATTTTAATTTGCAGCTTTCTTTTCCCTCAGAAATAAAGACATACTTCTTACAATAATGCAAAACAAAGGGAGTTAAAGAGTTGAAAATGATATAGTTGAGAGCCTCATGCTTCTGCACAGACATGTTCAGAACATAGGAAGTGTTGAGACATCCATTTAATGTCGGCCTCACTACAGAGCCATCTGGACAGGAAACCGAGACAAAAAATAGCTCAGATTATGAAAACGTACGGCTGCAATGCGATGCGGTGACGCTGGATGCACTGGCCGATGGATGCACTCTTGCACGATTTATGCGCCAACTCTAAGAAATCACCATCGTATTACCAAACGTTTAAAAAATAATCCCCCTTTCAAAAAGAACTTGCCATTAAAGGCCATTTTTGTGTATACAACTGTATCTTTCCTGTAAGCACTTAGTCCTTATCGCTACTTAAACAGTCTCAGGCATTGATGGTGGTGTAGCTCGATTATGCACATTGCCCGCGGCTCTCTTTTATCCTTTTTTAGATGTGATTTTTAAGGCGCGTTGAGCGGGTATAAACACAGAGAAGACCGTGAAATGCCGGGAGCAGCGATAAGTAATGGACAAGGCCTCCTGGAATCACGGCGCGTTCTTAGGGGCGGTACTGGGAAATCCTGCGAATAAGAGAGTTGTGTGGAACTGACCTCGACTGTGTTGTCAGAGACAGGCTAAGTGCCAACGAACTGCTCCGTGTCAATGTTTCTCAGCGCTCCCATATGGCGGAACTAGAACATTTGTTTCACGGCACACTAAATCGTGCATGAGATCTGCGCTCTTTTAGTGATATTACGCGGCGTCGTGTGGTAATTGTTTACCGACGTTTCGGGACAACGTATCGGTCCCATCTTCACGGATCAAGAGTTTTTAAGTAGGATTTATAGGCGTACGTAATTAGGTTTGTACATAAAGCAATCCCTGTACAGGCCCCTAGGGCTCCAGGAGGTTGAGGCTTCCAGGATTTCTAGAGAGTCAGCAAGTGAAAGTGAGAAGGTTGTCAGCCCTCGGCACCGGCTACCTTTACCTCCCACGAGATATTTTTGGTACTCATTTCTGTTAGAGGATGAGTCGACCTTACGGCCATAGTGCGGCCGAAAGGATTAACTAAAAGAAAAATCTCAATGACCCCATCGGAAATCGAACCCGCGATCTTCCGGCTTGTAGCACACTGCCTCTGCCAACTGCGGCACCGCGTACTAATGCTTAAAATAGGCCTATGTTCACATCATTTTTTAAGTTTGTTTTTGAAGATTCTCTCCTGTGGGAGGTCACGCCATGTCGACACATCGTTCACAGCCCACAACAATTGAATCTTCAGCACCGCCGCTGTCAGATACTCAAATCTAGCACAGGCCTATTTATACTTGTATAGGCCTAATACTCCATACATGCATTACCTTTCATATAAAAATTCTGCACACTAATAGAATGTTAGAAATGTTTATTCTAACGGATGACAAGAATGGCAGTCAAAATGTTATGAAACAAAAATGTAAATAATTTACATAAAGAAAATATCAACGGTGAAACAATCTGACATAGAAACAGCAGCACAAACCGCGGAGACGACAAAACACGCCCGAAACAGACCTCACTGCTATTGCCACATTTAGTGAACTGCAAAATTTTTAGAAAAGTGTTTCAATTCAAAATGCCGCAGCACGATACTCTTACGGGAAATTATACTGAAGCTCTTTCTTGTTTAAACTAACTAACTCCATGTAGCAGAGTCCTTCTTGAGAAGCTAACAGGTCGTCAGCTAGTCAAGAAATTCCCCGCGTTTTATGGAACCCGAAGGTTCATTACCGCACTCACAAGAGCCCGCCACCTGTCCCTATCCTGAGCTTAAGTCGTACCAAAGAATCAGTCCAGGTCCGAGACTGTGTATGGTGTTTCGTAACATGGTAATTTTTTAAGGTGAGGAGTTGTTAGCACCTCGCCCAACCCCCAAGCTGGAGGACCACCCCTTGTCGACTGTCCGCGACTGCATATTCGCAGCTACCCCCCATATTCGGAGGCCGTTCCTCCATCCGTAAGCCGAGGACGCGCCATGCCGTGGTGACAGGGACCCACTAATCATGGCTCTTTCTTGTTTACTGAGTTTAAGCTGGAACTGTACTGTGTGAACCTCAGGTCTATGGTGGAAGGGCTTCCAGACAGCAATTCATCCTAATAATTTCTTCTCTAATAAATTAGCGAGTTTCACAATTTTGTGAAACTCGATGTCTGACTGCTAAAGAAAGAACACAGATTTACGGCAGCTGAAGAAGAAAACTACAAGGTTCAATGACTCCCTTCTAAAGATGTCGCTCAGTTCGTCGAAAACCGGCCACCTTTTATAGAACCACCAGTTTTATAGCTTTATTCACAACAATATCCTGAATTCAGTCAACATCCTCCAACCCTAATACTAGGGTGTTTTAGTGAACTGTCTCTGTGCTTTACGTATCACATCGTGTGATGGCATATGCGGATGTAGTGGCAGAGCTTCATGCCCCGACCGCTTAACCTCCATTCGACAGGAGACTGAGTGGGCGTGAAATAGATACTTCTGAAGCTGTGGCCGTTAGCAATGAAGGTGCTTCTATTGCGACTGGTAAAGAAGCAGGAATTGTGACAGAGAACACGTCAGTCATTCCACTGTAACTTCCGATGGCACTGTTTATCGAGAAACACTGTCGGCCCCGGCTCGCATGGAAGATAAACCTGTCACTGAAGTGGTTAACCTCATTGATTCAGGTGCTTTAAGCAAAAGAGATTTCAAACTGCTTTGGAAAATGTGATCAAATGTGCTATGTGGATTTGTGCTCACTAGCAAGTAAGTTCTTTCGTAAAGACGTGGGTATTTTTTGACATAAAGGCCTATGTAGAATGTCTAAATGCAATGAAATACTTTTGGATGAGGAAAGAAGAAATTGTAGGCAGTTACATATATCCAATGTCTTTCGACGTTTTAGGCCTGCATAAAGGATTATCCTCGGCCACATCGTTACCTTTACGATCTTAAACAAAACCTGACTCAGAAATGCACTAAATAGGATTAGTAATGAGGTAAATAATTTTTTACGACCTTACACTTCTAAATATTTATTTTATGTGATAAATTACGTGAAATCCGGTTACAGAACTACGTAGTAGGCCTATACTTTCCAAAGGCCCTCCCCCGAGTTATGAAATTTCAAGTTACGGAATTTCTGACATACGCAGTTTTAATGAATTTAACGTTTTTTAAAAGACCTAAATTTTCCTTCTGGGAATGAAAATGTAATGAGACGAAGGTAGAAGAAGAATACTGCTGGGTGATAACACAAGCGGCGGGGCGGCCATGCTGCAGCCGATCAAGTTCCAGTGTGTTGGAGTTTGGATTTGAAATGGACTGCCTTGTATAGGCTATACATATAAATACAGTTGACCATATGTACACCCATTGCCGACTTGCGCGTAACGTTCCGCAACGTAATTATTGCCTACGTCGGGGAGCGTCTGTATGCTGTAGTCAAGAGGACTGTTTACAATGTAACAGGTTTAGCAGCTGATTTTCGATAAGAAAGTTTTCACTAATTTGCTTAGAGATAATTTAGGTATTCAAAGGCACTGGTTATCTTTTTTATTGTGTCCCTGGGCGCGGTAATTTCATCGCATAGGAAGCCTGCGTCCGCCGCGACATTTCATGACAGCTGCGGTGTTCAGGGACACGATAAAGGAGACACTGCCCTATCGACGTAAAGGAAATACAACACGTTAAATCTTTATAAAAATTGTGGGAACGCAAAATTAAGTAGAAAAATTTCATTATAAATTTTGGCGTGTAACCTTAAGAATGTTCGCTATTCTTGCCTTTAGGAAAGACACAAGTTTTGCTCTTATACAAAGCAACAGGAGAGTTTTGTTTCGTATTCTTTATGTTCACACTTTAAAATAGGGCACAGGAAGACAAATTATAACGAAATGAACGGCGAAAATTACATAACGAAGACCTTCACGATTTCGGTCGTCGTCTCATTTTCTTAGAATAAGTGGTTAAATAAGATGGCGTAAGTAGGGAATGCAGCACGCATGGGGATGTCATGATAACGAAGGACAGACAACCCATTTGTGTGCCTGCTATTTGAAAACACCTTCATTACGGCTCAATCCCCTGTCAGAAACACAAAGCTTTCGGATCGTACACGGTCTGCAGTCGAACTGAGTTGTAATATTCCTTTCAACACCCTTAATCGGTAACGTGTGTACACACCCCTACGGAGGGACCAACTGGTGACATCTGTCCCCCTTTCCCCCACACCGATCCATTAACAAGTGTTGATTTCGGGGGACCGTGGGGTCGGGGGGGGGGGGCTAAGGAGAAAATTATAGGAAATCCAGTCTCATGCATATAAATTGTTCTTAATTATTTTTGTCTCCCTATTTGGAGGATTTGACCAAGAAAATAATTAAATGTCAAATTTAGACAGACTGTCTTTATAACTTCATTCCTTTTTTCATACCTAAATAAACAGCGAAGGATATTCTCATATTAATATCAGTTTGTAACACTGTAAAACCTGCTAGGTTATGGAATACCAAATGAGCTGAGATAATTACATAATAATAATAATTCTTGGCTCAACAGCCCTGTATGGGCCTGGGCCTCCTCTTGTCGAGGTTACTAAGTCATGCGCATTCATGGCAGTTGGTGACCGGCCAGCTAGCAGCGCTTAGTGTTCTATCGATCCTGATGTGCACGCCAGAGCCATCTGGCAGGCAGTCAGGAGACTTGGATGAGAAATGGAGGCAATTTGGCTTACGCAACATTTTTATTCATGCCCGTAAGGTTCTTTTACATGCCGTAAATCTACGACATGGGACCGACGGCTTTACTTCCCCTCCGAAGGAAGTGGTGCTCCGGATTTTTATCATCCTTAAAAATCCATCGACCTCGGTCGGGATCGAACCCGCGAACCTTGGGTCCAGTGGCGAGCACGCTAACCACTAGTCCACCGAGGTCGACGAGATAATTACATACGGCACTGTAAATCACTGTTCTGAGGAAAGTATTCAGAATTCTGTGGGTTCTTGGAACGCGGTCACATGTAAAACCCAGGAGATGCGAATATAATATTAAAGATGAGTCCTAGAAAAATTATTGTGAGGCTGGGAGTTGGATAGAACTGGCTCTGGATCGTGACAAATCAAGGGCTTCTTTATCTGCAATATTAGCTATTATTAACATTAAAATTTGGGTTCTGTTACCAGAAGTTACGCAAAGCACGGACAAGAATACTGACACGAACTGAACTATCTCAGCGTGTTACACATTAAGAAATTAGAGACAAAGTTCCAATGACAATCATGCAATATCTCGGGTTTGATAAATACTAACAGATGTCTTAATCATCTTTCAAAATCGATGCCTGATAAAAGCAATTCAGACACACCAGCACTAATCCATGGCTTGGACCCACGCCTTTTCCCTGCACTCCCATAATAAATAGGCATACCTCCTTCAGTTAAACATTATTTTGTGCACTTACTTAATTTCCATTTCTAATTTTCTGTCCTTTTTCCCAAAGTGGCAACAATTCCGTATTGTTCTTCCCTTGCATATTCCTACTACTTGTTGGACAGTCCATATTCCCCCTGTACAGTGTAGACGTCTAGATACCAGTGTTTTCAACAACACACAACAAGCAGTTTGTTGTAGTGGTATCACTCCAAATCCGTATTCGTGGGCCAGCATACTTACCACACTGAGACATATCATTGTGGTTCCCTCTGTTTCTCTCTACCAGTACAGAAACAGTAGCACTACGTAACTTCAGAACAGCCACGGACGCTATTTAACGAATATTTAGGCCATTTTCTAAACTTCACTTTATATTCACCGTGCATCTTTGTATAGTTGATTATTTCTACCAACAAATGCACCAAGACAAGTTAATTTTAATAACTTTTAACAACTTTACAATACCACTAATTATACAAAATTTTATGAAGTGGTAATAACAAACATTGACTCACTGTTATGACGTAACTTAAGAATTGGTCTGTGTAACAGCTCACTTAAAAATACCCCCTGATGATGGCAATATAATTGCCGAAATGCGTATTGGGGCACATTTTCTAAACGTTCATAATCTTTCGTCTTCGGTAATTGAAACAGCGCCATTAGAAAACAAATTCTGAATAGCGCACAGGGGTTACGCTTAGCGGTACGAAAAAAGCGTTTTACAATAATTCTTAATGTTTTGTACAAAGAAAGCGGGAATATAATCCGCGCGGCAGAAATTAAAGATAAGTAGCAGCTCTTCCCACGGACCGGGTACTTGACTTATCGGGCACATGATGGCTCGCAAGCCGGAAGATGGTCCTTGTCGCGGCAGCCGACAGGCGCCCGTTCGCCTGTGCGACCATCTCGCCACAAGAAGTTGCAAAACTGCACTCTCGTCTGTTGCTTACGATGGAGTCGAATGTGAAATGTCACTGAGGTTATGAAGGCTACGACTAGCAAGAAATCTTAAAACATCTGATGTAATGTTACTTTTGTTTCCACCGCCCCCCAATATTCGGAATTACATTTCTTTGTTTGATGGTTGCGAGGTTTCGACAGGTCGTCCTTCTCATAGGAATGGTACCAAGATTTGGAGACGAGTATGGAACATTGGTGGAACATTACTGACAGGAAAAATCTAAATACTTGAAATGAAAACTCTTCCAGTGCCACTTTGTCCACCACTAACCACACACCGAATCCTCCGGAGTTAAACCCAGGCCTCCGCCGGGAAAGGACAACGAGTAATCGCCTCAACCATGCCGCTGCATATGAACACTGAAATTAATTTATAATATTAATACTTACAATTATTATTATTATTAACATTATTAATACTTACAAATCTCAGGATAGGGACAGGTGGCGGGCTCTTGTGAGTGCGGTAATGAACCTTCGGGTTCCATAAAACGCGGGGAATTTCTTGACAAGCTTCTCAAGAAGGACTGCTTCATGGAGTTAGTTAGTTACTTACAATAATAATATTATTCCGAGTTCGAATGATCGCATAAAAATCTAATTCTTCACTGTTTTCCGCAAACAGCACCAATGTATTCCAAGTGCTTCGCGAAATGAAAAAGTCTGGAAATCATTGCGAGTGGCAGAGTCGTTAAAAAAGAAACATGAATGTAAATTTCCTGTTCAAGCCATGAAAGCATATGGAGGGCTGAAGGTACAGCTCCACTTATTCTTATTTTCGCCTATGGACAGATGCGAGTGGTCAGTCTTACACCCCGGCCACTTTGGTCCGCGTAATGCGCTACTGGTACATGCTACATAGGGGTCTGGGTGGGGCATAGAGTCGGGCTGAACCTTTCGGAAAAGAAAGAAATCCTTTGCCCCTTCCGGTATTCGAAACACGATTCCTCGAATGTCCTGATCCTAACCTAGTTACTGTACTGACTACGCCAGGGGTTTAAAAAACGCGGCCTGCCAGTTCATTTTATTCGGCCCTTTCAATGAAAATATTACTATTATAGAACCTTAATTTCAGGCTTCCGCCGCGATGTTGATGAGATCTGCGGTCGTCTGGGGTATTACACGGCGTCGTGTGGCAATTGCTTACCGACGTTTCGAGACAACGTATCGGTCCCATCTTCACGGGTCAAGAGTCCTTGTAGGAAAGGAAAGCGAAACGTCGGTAAACGATTACCACACGACGCCGCGTAATACCCCAGAAGACCGCATTATATTGTATTATATTATAGAAAATTGTCCGACTAAGGATCGAAGAAATTTCTGATTTAAGATGTTTTATTTCGTAGGCCTAAAGGTACGAAATTGTTTTCTGTCCCCGGATGGTACCGTGGTGTCGCACCACATTGTTCAGGAGGAAAATAACGATGCAATAGACTTATCAGTTCAATAATTCGGAAACGATCTGGTTTTGTTGTTAAAAATATGCAGAATTATTAATGGCGTGTCTCACTGTAATGACAACAGGCACTTTTTTGCTTACAGCGATGTGTGGCCCGCCTTAGATTTCAACATTATCCGATTTTTCGGAGCACTCTTCGATTTTGTGACCTTCGGAACACGCTATCTCTAGCTAAATAAAACATGAGGAAATACGTGAAGTGAATTCAGCCCGAAGTTTCTCACAGTCCACAATAAATATGATTAATCTCACGTCGTGTTCGCCGTGCATCTTGACATTAATTGTGAATTGAACAAAATACGAAAACAAAAAGTGCATCTGTTGGTCAAAAAACTGAAAATTATGATTAATTTGTTTTCCTCATCAGATGGCAGTGCAGGCGGCGGCGGAGGATCGACGACAAGTGGTTCATCGACAGTGACAGAGAACATCAGGCGCTACCGAACGGCGTTCACACGCGAACAGCTGGCGCGGTTGGAGAAAGAGTTCTTCAAGGAAAATTATGTGTCGCGGCCGAGAAGGTGCGAACTCGCTTCTCAGCTCAATTTGCCAGAGTCCACCATCAAGGTAATTGATTGATTGATTCGCGTGTGTATGAAGTTGTGGTTGGCAGTTTCTTAGCGTAGTTAATTATGTTGCGCCAAATGCGGCGATTGGCCTAAACGCTCCAGAGTCGAATAAAATAATGACAAACTGAAGTTCTTCGTATTCGGGAGGTTCCCACTTCAAACCCGAAAACAGACATGGCTATTCTGAATTTCTTCGTGATTTTACTACTTCCATCTAAGCAAATACAGAGAAGGTACTGCAAATTAGGCCACGGCCACTTCCCTGTGTATCTCAAAAGTATATTTCACTCTTATCAATAGCACATCCACTGTGACTGCGCTATATACTTTTGCGTGTACATACCAACGGGGATGTCTAATATTAAAATCCCTGTGTATTATTTTTAAATTCCTTATTTATTAATTTTTCTATAATTTGATGCTATGCATTATTAGCTACTGACTCAGTTAAGTAACCTATAAAAATAATATCAAGATTGGCAATATATTATAACTTAACATTGTCACGTTCACGTAATGTTTGTACCTCCTCGGCTATCCTAGAAGCCTGGCACTGTCCCTCAAAGAGAGTACTTTTATGGTCACTTAATAACACCGGAAACAGTAAAATGTACTTTAGGTGTTCATTTAAAGCGCCCTATATTTTTGCCCGATTTTAACCACAGTTGGATATTCTCGACAGATTTTTATAAAAGTCCCCAATATCAAATTCGACGAAAATCTGTCCAGTGGGGGCCGCGCTGATAGCCTACACGAGGGCAAATGGACAGAGAGGCGGAGGACATGACGGACGGTAACAGGTGCTTTTAGCAACTATGCGAAAGCGCCTAAAAATGATCGGAAAAACTACTGCCTGTCTGTATCTGTATGTACGGATGTATGTACACTTAATGTTAATGTCGGGTAGGTGAGCCCTAATTACATATAGTGAAGTGATAGTAGCCAAATTTAAGTTCTTTTTTCCTTTTTTTCCAATGGCTCGACAGCCCCTTGGGGGCCTAGGCCTCCTCATTTTTCGAGGCTTCACGATCACACACTTTTAGACACAGCACAGTCGGTAGGACTCCTCTGGACGAGTGATCAGCTCGTCGCAGAGACCTCTACCTGACAACACACAACACTCACAAGAGACAGACATCCATGCCCCCGGTGGGATTCGAACCCACAATTCTAGTAAGCGAGCGGCCCAGACCCACGCCTTAGACCGCGCGGCAACTGGGATCGGCCAAATTTAAGTAGCATATTCAAATATTCTCTCTCTTGACTTATAGGTATCTTACGCATATACCGCTACTTTAACCTTCTCAGTTTCAGGTTATGAGCGAAAGCACTGGGAAGAATATTAGAGAAAATTGTCGTGGATTACCGGAAGAAATTTCTGTACCACTAGTCGAGAAAGGAAAACATTGAAAACCTTTTTTCCTGGCAGTAGACTGGAACCGATTACTTCCCTACTGCAACAATGTCAAATTCTTTGCCGGTGTGTTGAATATTTAACAGCAGCAAGTGTTCTAGGTGAAATCTAGGCCGTCGCACTGTACACAGCTTCATTCCTAAGGCAGCCCTAGAGGTCACGTTGCGCGTTTAATGACCATCTGCTTGCTTGTAGAATAACGTGGCGTATTATACAAAGTAAAATCACTTTTCTATTTAACGCTCTGATTTCGGAAAAAAAAAAGGCATTAGGCCTAATCACTTCTTTGAAGGTTCCCAGGTTTCGCCCTTTTGTCCTTATGGGAAGGGGAGCACGCACATGAAGATGAGTACGCACCATTGGTGCAATGATACTGACAGGTGAAATCTGAAATAATCGGAGAAAAATGTATCAACAATATTACTCCGGCCACACCAAAACTCACACGGACTAGAGCGGGTTCGAACCTGGGCCTCTGCGATGAGAGGTGGGCGACTAACTATAGTGCTACTATAATGAAAATGTAACTTTAAGGTCTCCTACTTTCTACCTGCTCTATTAGAGAACTCCTGAACATATTATAACGTTTAAACAACATAGATATATCGTACCTCACAGAGAACAACTGTTTCTCTCTAACAAAACCAACTGTTTATAATGTTAAATTAAGTTTCAGACCAACTGATGCACAACTAAAACCACTTTTATTGTAGCTTTATTATAATTGTTAAAATTATACCCCTACACGTGTTTCGATCCTCGGATCATAGTCAGGGGGTTTTTTGTTGAAAGCTACTGTCACTTCAATCACATGATTTTAAATAGTCCAACAGCACATTAAAACTTGTATATTATAAGTTAAAATCTTGTTAAAAGTCTTTGTTTGAAGTGACAGTAGCTTTCAACAAAAAAAACCCCCTAACGATGATCCGAGGATCGAAACACGTGTAGGGGTATAATTTTAACAATTATAATAAAGCTACAATAAAAGTGGTTTTAGTTGTGCATCAGTCGGTCTGAAACTTAATTTAATATGACGAAGATGCACGGTGTCAACAGTGTGAAATCTTTATAATGTTATTTAGGAATATTACAGTAACTGTTTATTCTGAACATTACAAGTAGAACATAAAAGCACTGGGCTCAAATTACAAAAATTTTCACTTCAAAAAGCGGCTGGTACATGCAGTGGGTACTAACCACCGTTCTTTAAAGGGCTAAGGCGAAATACAAGTACTGAAGTAAGACGTTTTGGATATTTTCGGAATATCTTCATTCCCATTTCTTAATCATATAAGTGTACTTGTATTATCTTCTCATCTTTATATCATGCAAAGAAGTTACTCTTAAAATTAGATCAATGCAGTTTATTTCACTCCACTGGCACACTCAAGAAAATATTGATTTGTTATTTATGTAACTTATTACGATGCTAATAACGAAAGCAAAATATCTTGGTCGAAGTTATGAAAATCCCTTTCAAAGAACGGACACTTCCGGTAATTTTTTTCAATAATTTTTGTCGACTTCTACCTTAAGCGACTGGCCCACTTCGCGCGCAAAATGTACTGATACCCGAAATTTCACAAACAGAATTCTGCAGTAGCGCTGCCTGTCATTCGGGGTGACATCGGTGCCATGAGACGACAAACTGCCCCTGCTGAGGTGAGATGACATTCTGAGGGTGGCTATTTTTAAGAATACTGCTTTCCGTGAAATGACGCCGTGTATTCTCTTAAAAATTTAACAAGGCTTGTGCACAAAATTTCTCCCCGCTCTGCAACGCTTACTTTCTGCCACGATAAACGCAATACGTTCCTCCGAAACGTCGGTAAATTTCGACAAAAATACAGGGCGCTAAATTGCACTACCGTAGTTATTCGCGAGGTTAAGTTATAACCGGAAATTCTAAAAAAAAAATGGAAGTTATTATAGTTAATTTTTCAAGTAAGCGATCAAAAGATTCAGTGCACTAGACACTGGTTTGCTAACAGTACAATACAATTACACTAGCAAGGAAGGCCAAAAATCTCGAAAGACGAGAAACTACTAAATTCAATACACACGATGTTGGAAGAGCATGGCTTCCACTTCGGCTTCCATATCCAAATATCCGACCAGCATAGAGTTTTTAAGAACTAAGCTTTCACAAATGCCTTAGAATTTTGCACATCCGGTCTGCAACCAAAAGAACGAATCACACTGGGTACAAAGTGTTTCGTCCTTTGTAAGTCTATTTGAAGAATGATACTGAAAGAGGCAACTGCTGGCTGTTCGTGTAGGCCACACAAGGTGGGGGTAAAGGAGTGCTGTAATTAGCACCTCAGACTGTACTGACCATGCTGGAAACATCAGCGTAGTATCTTGAAGACCGTATCAAAACAATCCAGGGTTGACTGTTCATAAATTCAATAAAACCATTTATGCTCCTATCACAGTCTGTATAGGGACTAGGCTATGCTGGACGACCGAGAAATCGTGTTTTATCTTCTCGAAAGCGTCCCAGTCCTGCTCTGGGGCCCACTCTGCGTACCATTTAACAGGGACAGTGGCTGTGGCGTGAAGCTAACCACTCACCACCATACAGTGCCGAGGTTAAGAATGAGTGGAGTTTCAAATCCACTCCACCTATATGACATGGCGTGCACAAAAACCTTTACTTAGGATGAAATTATACAAAACCTAACTTTGGAATTAATATTTTCTTTAAAGGACAGCTGCATGTGCCAGAATCTAGTTTGAAAGATAAATGTGAGATTACAGGAAATGAGTTTCACAGTGGCTTCCTGCCCCGCGCATCTCCAACAGTGCACGAAACGAAAGGCAAAGAATACGGAAGCAAACTGAAATCATTTGCGCCATTCTGAAATTGACTTTTGGGCTCCAGAAGGACTCATACGTACACGGGGTCGATCATTCCTGCTATCCAAGTGTGGCGCAGACTGTCGACTGCCAATAACAGCTTAACTTCGAATTCCTGGCGTCTTACTTCCTTGAGCAGTGCTTTTAAGTCGGGAGGGTCATCCGGTGGTACGCGAAGTTATTTGGAAATCTTTCTTATCGTAATTCAGTTTCAAAGACGTTAATGGCACTGCTGAAACTGATTTAAATGTATTTAAATAAAAAGAAAAACATATATGAAGTAATTATAAAGTTAAATTAGAAGAGTACAAAAGATATGCTATTAATATTTTTAGTACATGTTGGTCCGCGTACCACTTGGAAGACCCAGGCGTAGATGGGAGGATAATATTAAAATGGATCTTCAAGAAGTGGGATGGGGGGCATGGACTGGATTGATATGGCTCAGGATAGGGACAGGTGGCGGGCTCTTGTGAGTGCGGTAATGAACCTTCGGGTTCCATAAAACGCGGGGAATTTCTTGACTAGCTGACGACCTGTTAGCTTCTCAAGAAGGACTCTGCTCCATGGAGTTAGTTTGTTAGTAGTTGGTCCGCGTATATATTTTGTTCGTGATGGCGGTACGTGAGGAGAGAAGCTGAAAAGCACTGCCCTAGAAGACAATACCTCTATAACAAGTCCTTGATAGCAGGCCAAATATAAGCCCGTCTTTTACCATTAATTACCAGACGTAGCATTTTGACGTAATCATCCCGTTTTTCAATCTCGCTTCTCATTGTCCCAACGCATATAAAACGGGACGTAGGCCTATACTGTAAATTTTAAATCAGGGCTGCACAAATCCCGGACGCCAGGTCACCCAGGCGACCAAATATACGGTAGTGCCTAATATTTGAGGACCCTCAGTATGGAACTTGGTTCATGTCACCTTTCTGCGGCCTGAAACTTTTAAATGGCTCCTAGATTTTTAGAAAATTTGTGTACCCTTCTTTTAAATATAGTTTTCGTAAATAATAACAATCGTAGCGTTGTTCACCGTGATGGTAAAGTGCCCTTTTTTTTTTACTTTCCAATTTTGGTACCCTAATTTACATGTGAAATTACAAATTGGCTATGATTTGTGAGATTTACAAAATTTGAGTAAAGAGCGCTGCATGTTTTCGGAACAGCCTGTTATAGCCGACACAAAGAACAGCCGCTTCCTTGTTTATGGGTGCGATCACTTAGCACGCATATGATGAAACCCTTTCACGTGCCGCCATCTTGCTGCCATCATCACAATGTTGCATTTGGTAGCTCATGTGATAATTATATTATTACTGCCACTGCTTCAATATGTCCATTAGTACCGCTTTCTTCGACTTTAATTACTAACACATAAAAACCGTTTAGAGATTGTAAGTACCGCCAGATTGCCTACCTGTGCAGGAGCGAGCGAGCCAACCCAGAACTGGAGACAAAACCTCTGAACTCATGTAGCGCTCATGAATTGCAACTGCAGTTGGAACTTACATTACAGTAAGTACCATTTCGAGCGCCCATTAAGGCAGAAGAGTCGGATGTTACTCCCGTCCAGCCGGGCCGAACTGCAAATCACCTATAAGTCCAGTCCACAGAAGCGATGCCCAGGGACCCAAAAATTTCCCAAATATTTAGAAACGATTTCTAAATTCTAAGCGCAAGAAGGGTGACATAAAGCAAGTTCCATACTGGAGACCCACAATTCTGCAGTTACATAAAGCAAGTTCCATACTGGAGACCCACAATTCTACAGTGACATAAAGCAAGTTCCATACTGGAGACCAATTCTGCAGTGACATAAAGCAAGTTCCATACTGGAGACCCACAATTCTGCAGTGACATAAAGCAAGTTCCATACTGGAGACCAATTCTGCAGTGACATAAAGCAAGTTCCATACTGGAGACCCACAATTCTGCAGTGACATAAAGCAAGTTCCATGCTGGAGACCAATTCTGCAGTGACATAAAGCAAGTTCCATACTGGAGACCCACAATTCTGCAGTGACATAAAGCAAGTTCCATACTGGAGACCCACAATTCTGCAGTGACCTGTAAACCTTGCTCTTATCTGGCACTTTCTGCTTGATGCATGTGACTGATACGCATTTGGTACGTAGCGGGAACAATATCCTGCAATAATTGTGCTGAAAATATTAGGCGTTACCATACAGAATATAGTTGCCCGGGCGACCAGGTGCCCGGGTTTTCTTCCCCTAGCCTTATCTATGCATTTGTTCAATAATCTGTGATTTATTCACCGAATCTCTCAGTATTATTTCTGAGTTATGTTGTAGGATAATCTAATAATGAGTTAATAAGGGTGTGAAAGGAAGCGGTCGTGGCCTAATTAAAGGTAACATTTCAACGTTTGATTTGAGGGACTGAAAAAAAAACTACGAAAAGTACAGAAAGGATAGTTGTGCGGGAGGAGATTCTAGCCCAGTACCTCCGGAAAACACGTAAAGGTAAAGGTAAAGCTCTCCCTAGAACGGGCCATGAAGGTTCAGAGGTAGAGCAAAGGTATAGCTCTACTCTCTCTTTAACTTCGGTGTTAAAAGGGGTGGGTGGTCAACTCCACGTCCCGGCCGCTTTACCCCTGGGAAAGAGACTTTGTATCCATTGTATAGGAGGCTGGGTGGGCCCCAGGGCCAGTCCGGACGGCTGCGGAAAATCTCGCCCCCACCGGGATTCGATCCCCGGACCTCCAGCCCGTAGCGAGTCGCTATACCGACCACGCTATCCCGGCCCACACCGGAACACGTACAAGTCAGAACTATCATTGCCTGATGCCAGCGCGATAGGCGTTCTTTGTACAGGTATTGCTCAGACAGCTGACTCTGCGAACAGGTGCTTACTAAGGGACTTAAACTGAATGTGTCGCAGCCACAGTAGGCCCATGTGTGAAGAAAAAAAGGCAGTGATAAGCTCAAAATATACCAGATTGTATTGTATTGTATTGTATGTTTAATTTTAACACAATTCAGCAAAATATATTTCCTAAAACCCTTTTTTAATACACATATCAATAGGCCTATATGTGTACATATGTGAGTCGCTACGCTTTCCCGTACGGCCGTGTGATTATCGGGAAAGCATATACATTATTTTCTAGCAATGCATTAAAATAGATAAAACGCTGTGCGGATACATAATTTAAGGTGTTAAAATTTCCATACATATTCCAACAAGACAGGCAATGTACGTACAAACGTAACATTGATAGGCGTTCGCGTAACCATTGTTACCGTTGAAAAGCAATAAGTATCACATATTCTGAGTGTGTGTCTGTAGAATTAGTTATCCAGCATGCAAAGCGCATGCGCCGTATTATAGTGTCATCTGTGGCCTGTGTACCTCTATAGTATTTTTCCATATTATCTCATAAACGGTACGATTTTCGGAAAAACGTTACTGAACATAAGACGTATGTTTCGATTTTCTCTACAGTTTTGCCTGAAACGTTTCTCATTATAAGAAGAATTCAGCGAGATATTATCATAAATGTGCAAACGTCTTTATGTAAATTACCCGTTATTCTTCTCAGATTTTAACACAAATTTAATTTTTTCAACAGATTTTCGAATAAATTCTCAAATATCAAATTTTATGAAAATCCGTCCAGTGGTAGCCGAGTTATTTCATGCGGATAGACAGACAAGAAGCTAATAGTCGCTTTTCGCAATTTTGCAAACTCGCCTAAAAATCATGAAATGGGGGAATTAAATACTAAAGTGTTAAGCAAAATTCATCAACTACGCTAGAACGTACTTAGACCTACAGGCACAAGCGTCGTGTATTTGCTCAGTTCGTGTACAACAGAAACGCCATATTCTAGAGCCAATACACGTGCACAAAATTCTGTAACATTTTAATATTCGTCACTTAGTGATCATTCGAGGCTATCGACCCTTTACTCTTTACCTGAGTTTGGGGGGTTTCTTGTCTTCAGCCGACACGTGATAAGTCGGCTGGTGGTACGTTCAGCACTGCTAGCCTAACTCTTACTGCTTACTGTCTTACTGTGTCTAAAACACACGTTGTACTGTTATAATTCGCTAATCTGTGCATTTTCCCGATACAGTCTTTGCTGTATGTATACACTTTTACATTGTACTATCCACTGCGATCCCTGCTAGTGTCTAACTGACGTCCCATAAGTTTAAGTGATAGGCCTACACTAAAAACACTTATGTTAGTGGCACTACTGTCTACTCTTTTGAAACTGGACTAATACATCGAATATTGGGGTCTGCCATTCATAGTAAGTTACATTCAAATACAGTTTATTTTTTGCTATGCAATATATGCTATGTGGTAGCCTACTTTCCCTTTGCGGCTTTCTTTGTTATTTGTGGTTTCTGGTGTGCCATCAGCATTTCCATATCTATGGCCTATATTCAGTTTATGGTAGGCGTAATTAGAAGTATTTCTATCATACTGCACAGCCTGAATACGCTCTTAATGCCGAACACCACAAGATCTACCTGCTTGCCCGGAGAAGGAAGGGGGAAAACCTCAAGGACTTATTTTATACACCCCACTATTTTTAATATCGTTTGTTTTTTCAGTGTGACGTTCTGTATCTTTGCAAATGGTGCTGTTAGTTTTAAGAAACGTCCTCTCAATTCTGCATCTAGAAATATTCAATTACTTTTCGCCTTCTCTGCCACTGTATGTGACACAGCCAATTGCGTTTCATGATTCCCATTGCGATGAGAGTCATGCAGCGGTTATTAACACAAATTGATTTTGGAAAGGGTTTTGGTGGGGAAACGTAAGGAAATAACTAGGCGTAGATGGGAGGGTATTATTAAAATGGATCTTAAAAAAACAGGATGGGATAATGCGGACTGAATGTCAGGCTAGGGACAAGTGAGGGACTCTTGCGAACACGGCAGTGATCTGCCGGTTTACATAAAATTCGGCAAATTTGTTGGCTAGCCAATAAATACTTAGCTTGTAAAACAGAACTTTTATCCACGGAGTTAAGTGTCACATGATAAATGTGTAGGGAAATAGTAATTGTTCAGCTCCATGCCTGCTTAACATCAGCGTCAGAGGGTCTGCTTCACGTTCCGGCTTCTTTACTCTCATGCAGCGCAGCATTTGTACCTAATGAATTACAATATATATATATATCTAGGAACAGAAAGTAATGATATTATACAGAAATCAAGCAACGAATACTAATGGCTAACAAAACTAGCGGTGGGTTAAAGAAAACTCGCCGAATCTGAAGCGACAGACTGAATGTATGTTACATAAAACCCTTATAAGACCTATACTTACATATGGAAGTGAATGTCGGCCACTCTCAAAGACGGATAAAAACACGCTCCGAATATTTGAAAGATGAACAGTCTATTAAGAATGATTTATGGTCGTATTGACGAAAATGGTATATGGAGAACAAGATTTGTAATGAGCTCTATACACTACGATGAATTATACATAGTCAAAGTGATAAAAGTAGGAAGACTGAGGTGGCTGGGACAACTCTTTAGAATGCAAGAACTGGATCCTTGCAGAAAGCTAACTTTAAATAAACCAGAAGGCACTCGACGTGTTGGAAAACCCAGATTGAGGTGGCTTGAGTCTAAAGAACGTGGGCGTAAGGAATTGGAGACGTAAGTCGCAGGATCGAGAACAGTGGAGGACAATTTTGGAAGAGGCTAAGGTCCACCAAGGAGTGCAACGCCAGAAGAAGAAGAAAAATTACAATATGGATATATCCTAAAGCAGGGCTAAACAAGTTCATCTAAAGACAAAATCCAGTCTCTGCTGTGGAATTTACCTCTGGTTGCACTCCATCAAGACGGCCATCACGTAATCGCAGCACTTAGCGTCGAGATTCAAACATTGGTTAATGGGATATAGAGTTCTAATTGACACAGCAATTGGCTTTGACGGTGGCACATTATATTACACCGTTTTAATGCTAGTCTGCAAACACCTGGCAGCACTCTGTCACACGTAATTAGCAGGCGATATGTGCCGCATTAGCGGTTGTCATGGCAACCACTGTCCACTGCTCCTGCAAGAAACAGCAGCAGCAGCGAATGCGTCGAGCAGAAATCAACATACGATTAGCGAGTAGGCGCAATTCTGTCAATGTGAAGACTGGTTGTGTATTAGACGGTCTGAATTCGATCCCCAAAAGCATCAGTCTACATGATCTGTATACACAGTAAACCCTATCTCTCGAATCTGTTAATATATTATATACTTAGGTCTATATTAATATATCCTATATGAACCATCCAGCTATTTATGTAATCTAGCCAATACAATGGATATAATACAAGATATAATCTAGTCTGGAGCCATAACTTTATACCCTGCACAGGAACATCTTTATCTTTAAATTTTTTGGCTCGACAGCCCTAGTGGGCCTAGACCTCCTCAACGTTGAGGTTTTGAGATCACACTCAGACACACCACATTCGGTAGGACTTCGCTAGACAAGTGATCGACCCGTCGCAGAGAACTGTACCACATATCTCATAACACAAGAGACAAACATCCATGCCCCCGGCGGGATTCAAACCCGTAATCACTATTAAGCGTGCGGCCGCAAACCCACGTCTTCGACCGTGCGGCCACTGGAATCGGCTAACCAATTAACAAACTCCATGAAGCAAAGGCCTTCTTGAGAAGGTAATAGTTTATCAGCTGTAAGAAGTCCCCAATTAATGATTCTCATTCCATTTTAAATGCAAAAATATACGCACAGTCCTATATTTAAATCGTCTGCTGGTTCAGTGTCAGCCTCCTCCATCTGTCTTGAGTTTACACTAAGTGTAGTTTTAAGTTTCGTTAATTCTTTTGTGTGTAAGAGACTACTGGCAATTTTCAGTTGCTTAGGCCATTCAAAAGAATTCCACCGATTCCGAGGCCCTATTCAACATTTCTTAACATACGGGTAATTGGGAGGGGCAAATGCCCCTGCAATATTTTTTCTACCTAAGAACAGTTATTTGGCTACTGAGTTGAAGGGTGGCAAGTAAAAACATTGTGGTGAGAGTGGGGAAAGGGGTGTATGTATATTAAGGGCTGGTTTAAACCAATCTTCTCCCTCTTTTTTAACTTCTTCGTAAATAAAGTTCCTAGTACCCATGGTCGGGTTTGGCCCCGTTGTTAGACCCTCGTCCAACCCGAAGGAGGACACCCACACTTTTTCAATTATCCGCACCTGCTTATTCAATACACAATATCTGCATCTACCACCCACAAGTGGGGGCTGTCCCATCCACCCGCAACACGCGATACGCTCTGGTGACAGACACACGCTTAACGTGGGCCTATAGTAATTCTCTAGCCTGTCTATCCGTCCAAGTAACAAAGGTCTCGCTGTTACAGGTGTGGTTCCAAAACCGTCGCATGAAGGACAAGCGACAGCGCTTGGCTATGGCTTGGCCCTACGCTGTGTACGACCCAGCCTTCGCGGCTAGCATCCTACAAGCAGCAGGGGCACTACCCGGGATTGCGGCGGCCGCAGCTGCCGCTGCCTACAGCAGCCCCTACACGTACTATCACCCACATCAGATTCCGCGTTACAACCCTTACGCGCCCCCACTGCCAACCCCTCCGCTCCATCGGCCGCAGCCCTATCTGACCCACCAACAGTCCTCTCCGCCGCCTCTTCTCCCGCCCCAGAACACAGCAGCACCATCTCTTGGTATCAACCTGCCGCCTCATTTTTCTCTGCGCACGACCAGCCCCGCCCACTCAACGCGATCAGACAACAGTAGCCCCACGCTCAGCCCCCCGACAACCAACAACAATGACGACAACTGTGACGGGTCTCCGAGCTGTCGGTGTGGTATTGTCAACTGTGTGACTGGTGGAAGCAAGAACGTCGATTTCAGTAACTCCGCGCCACCCGCATCTCTTATCATGACCACGGCTCTGAAGAGCCCCCACGCCGAGCCGCCCAAACTGTTCCAGCCCTATAAGTCCGACATTACTGAGCGAGCATGAATCGCTTCTCTGAATTTGTTAATTTGTATTTTATTTAACGACGCTGTCAGTAGGCCTCACTCAGGCTATAATAGTGTTAAATGACTGAATGGTTGTAGAGTAGTGAGTAATGAACGGGAATGAGTGCGGAAGAAAAATAGGTCAGTACATGAAACTAGCATCGAATTTTTGGATGACTGTAAAGAGTGAATTGGCGGGACGTGGAAGGAAGCGAACACTGACATTGTTTAGCCTATACAACTTCGAGTGATTGGATGATAGTGAGTAATGAACTGGAGAGTATGTGGAAGGAAGCGATCAGTAAATCGAAATGGCCTATAGAGTGTCGATTGTTCGGGTGGTTGTGGGCAATGATTTCGGATATGCCATGAAGGCACACAGAGGTATATCTCTGCTTGTTCTCGACCCCGGCGCTGGAAAGGGACGGGTGGTGAGAGCCACGCCTCAGCCGCCTTACCCCACGAAGGACACCCGGCACAAATTTGTACAGGAGGCTGGATAGTCCTCGTGACCGGTCTGAACGAGTCCGGAAGAGTTCGCCCCATCGGATTTCGAGCCCCAGACCCTCCAGGTCGTAGCTAGTCCCTATACCGACTACGCCATCCTACCACCAAGCAGGAAGAACGACATTTGCATAGAGGCACTGAGAAAAATCACGAAGATATTAAGTCGAAATCGTCCTTGTCGCTAACGAGATTATAATAGGGCAGTCCTGAATACAAGTGTATCAGCATTCCCACTTAAAGCAATTGCTGCACGTTAAGCAGTATGCTAAAGCAGCACGTAGTGCTTAACGATGGTTATGAAGGTCTGCTCTACGCGTGCGCAGAGTCGAACTCGGTTATAACGTCACGAAAGGGACTGAGTGTTGTTATAACTGAGGAGTATAATGTTATGGTTAACAGTGAGGAATTGGTACCACAGAATGTCTGACGATATACACGAGGTGTCGTTATAACCGGGTTCTTGCCCATCTATGTCTGCGGTGGGCAAAATGCGACTCGCAAAGAAAAAAAAAACCCTTGTTTATTCTCAGAATCTTATGAAACAGATAAATAAATTATGTGGGAAAATGTATATATGTTTCTTTTTCCAAGTTAATAGATGTAATACAATATAGAAAAGACTGCTTTAAAGGGTTAAGCCAGATCATGTGTACAGACAAGCCTATAAAGCAGCGGCTTCATTCTTATAAGTTCTCTGCACAAAGTGCACGGAAATCCAAAATGATTTAGGTTAAGTCTGTTTGTTTGTCTTTTTGTCTGCATGTCTCAAGTAGCAAACCGCTGGACGGATTTTGATTACATTTGATATCAACGTTAAAACATTAAGTTAACTGCAGGCAAAGCTAACTCTGTACCTTCTTAAGGTCCTGTCTACATGAACCAGGTGCGAGCATGGCCGACGTACGAATTTGTAACAAGCAACGATGTCTCTACCACGGATATCAATCATTAAAACGCAAGATTTGAATTATCTTTTTAAAAGTTAGTGAAGGGCTACAGTAAAAATGACGAATAAAGAAATTTGTAAGCATTAAAAAATTTATAAACGAAACCAGATTACTGATAGGCAGCTAACGCTCTATATTAACTGCGTTCATAATAATATCGCGCTCAACAACGCGAGGAGCATTCAGAATGGCAAAGTGCACAGATCGCATGAGAAAACTTTGTGTAATCCGTTATGGACTGCAACACTCCAGTCTTATTATGACGATTAATTATCTAAGCAAATGTATTTAATATTGTTTTCGCCGTGCATGTTGCATATATCAAAAACAGGACCAACTAGATGCACAATCACTATTAAAAAAACTTTAATAGTAGTATTACATTAAACCCGACATGTTTCGGTCAGGTACATGACCATCTTCAGGGGTATACTACATTAAAATGCTATGTCCATATGTAAAACACACGTGAGATGTAAGCCTATAAGGTCTAGTCGTATATAAAGTTTTTTAAAAACACGATTTCTAGTGACTTTAAAACTGTTTTTTAAAAACACGATTTCTAGTGACTTTAAAACTGTGTTTTTTAAAAACACGATTTCTAGTGACTTTAAAACTGTTTTTTAAAAACACGATTTCTAGTGACTTTAAAACTGTGTTTTTTAAAAACACGATTTCTAGTAACTTTAAAACTGTGTTTTTTAAAAACACGATTTCTAGTGACTTTAAAACTGTGTTTTTTAAAAACACGATTTCTAGTGACTTTAAAACTGTGTTTTTAAAAAACTTTATATACGACTAGACCTTATAGGCTCACATCTCACGTGTGTTTAACATATGGACATAGCATTTTAATGTAGTATACCCCTGAAGATGGTCAGGTACCTGACCGAAACATGTCGGGTTTAATGTAATACTACTATTAAAGTTTTTTTAATAGTGATTGTGCATCTAGTTGGTCCTGTTTTTGATATCTAAGCAAATATTAGGAAACAAGTAAAGAATAGAGTGCTACGAATGTTAAGACATTCTACGATCAGGAATCAGTTTTGAATTTTAAGCTATAGGCCCTACTTGTACATAGTTTGTAGCTGTAACTCGCTTCCATACTAATTGTCAGAGTTTTGCATTTATCGTTTTTATATTCTGTATTATTAAGACAGAAACTGAATATTTACTACTTAGTTTTGAAATGTATACATTTTTAAACAATGGTGTTCATAAGTTGCACTTTTACTAATTGTTAAAATTTTGTAGACCATATATAGCTGTCTTTATTGCTTGTCTTGTGTTACCGGATGCTTTAATTATTAACATGTGTTACTATGGCAAACATTAGTCAAGATGTAGCGATTTGTTATTGTAACCACAACACGCATCTGGACTATGACGCCGTAACTCTCACACTAAATTATTCTGGCTTTCCAAAATAACACTCGAACAAAATGGTCGCCGAGATTCCATTTGTCGAAACGTTGAAATGTTGTAGCAAAGAAACTAACCGCAACACAGACGACAGCTGGGACATTATTGCAATTGTGGCAAGGTTCTTGAAGACACTGCAAAAACATATCAAACTGATCAGTCTGTTTTTGTTATCTACCGTCATTTCGTAACACAGTTTCCACTTTATGATGCCGGCATCCCAATATTTTACGACTATAGCCGTAAAAATCTTCCAGTCTTACAGAATATAAACTTGCGAGTACAGTATCACGTACCAAACTTTCCACTAGGCCTATTACAATCATTAACATTACTGTCTTCAGAAACTGAGGTAGAAGGATCCTGAAAAAATATTAGCAGTCACCTACCAAACACATTAATTCTGTAGTCTGTCTTACGACAGGTCCATAGCCTCCTCCAAAGAGTGTGATCTAGTGCTTCCTCTTTAAATTTCCAGTATCTTCTCTTTTCCTTAAGGTCATCCAGTAGCTGCTTACGCCTTTTTCCACGTCTTCCCGTCATTTACAAATTAAAAAGAAAGGTACATATTAAAAGTATAAGATGTATAAATGTTAAAATTCTAGGCTATCTCTGTTGGTTCCTGGGTCCACTCTATATCGGAAATTGCCTGTTTACATGTGAGTACTGTCTTGGCCTTCCAAATTTATTGCTGTCGAACACACAGCAATCCTCTACTTCGTTTATCAATACTGCATTATTGACAAACGCAATACACGACTGATAAATATAGCAATATTGAAATGTCACGTCATAACGGGATGAATTCGATAAAGACTCTCAATCCGTTATTTCAATCGACTTAACACGGTACGATATCTTTTCTTTTACTTTAGGTTGTGTGCGTCGTGTTTAAAATTAGGCCTATACAGGGTATACACAAAAGAATGGTGCGGTTTCCCTTTATTCACCATCGAAACCGAACCATTCTTTTGTGTACACCCTGTATATGGAGCCTATACACGTTCTGAACTTTGTGCTGCTCAGTGAAGAAAAGCTATGTCCTTGAAAAGGGGTTACAGGTGAAAGTCATAACGAAGCGCTGTTTATGAGAAGAAATCGAAATATTGCAAGTAAAGGGGGGGGGGGCCTAAAATGCAGTCCGTTCCGTCTATATAAGCTGACTGCATTCTTAATGTCATGTGTTGTGGAGATAACTGCACTGTTGATGTCAAAATTTTTGCAGTAACGGATTATAGTGTTACTCTGCTCCTGACCTAATAATCTCTTTACGTTTTCTTAAAATCGGATTACCAAGGCTAGAGATTTTCTCACTCTGATGGACGCAAGAGAATATGTAAAGGGGCCGGCAGTATTTTTTGCAAGGTGCAGCACATACCTGTAAAGTGATCAGACTAATTACCAAGACCAATACTGGGCAATACAGTAACAGACTTGTCATTTAATTTAATTAATCAATCAATCCTCAGACTAAAACGATAGGAACTGTACAAAATTTAGTTCTGTTGCAGATTTTTATTGTTTCATTTATTAAATTATTGAATTTAAAAATTCAAATGTGGTGCAAGTGCGCCATCTTGCACTTCGCTGCTGGCGCCTCAGACAAAATGCTTCAAAATCCGTACCTGGCAGGTGACAGAAATAGAGTCGCCTTCCGAAACGTTGTCTTTTAACACAGAAATATGGAACCAGTCACGTAGCTATGTGTCGGTTTAATGCAGCCTTGTCGTCATGAACATTTGGGTTTAACGTTTGGCTGATTGTAGCAAGCCACTGTAGGTCACTGAAGATCAGTTGAATGTACGAAAACATGGAACGAAATTACTTGTGCTGCAATTTGTTTAAACATAACTGTACCCTTCACTGTTTATAGTATGTACTGTATTTGTACATAGCTCTGTGTTTAGTTTAAGAAAACCGTGGAATAAAAAGAAACTGCCATGAAAAGGAACACTGTTTTCATTTCGTTTGATCCCCGTAATCCGCAGTCCTCGTTCTGTTACCCACTTTCACATTTTTCACTTAATGCACGAAGAGTACACATTGAAACTGAGCCAGGATTAAACAGGTTCCTGCCTTCTTATATCGATGTCCTGCCTGTTCCACAAAAACCTTTCGTCCTCATAAACAGTTAATTACATTGAAAACTTACCGTGACATAAGTGTAAAATTTTAAGGCACAAACTGAACAAGGAAAAACTTAACCATATTCATAGAATGCTTGTCGTTTTCTATGTACGGAGTACACTATACTGTTAGTGGGCTGCGATAGCTCAGTCGGTATAGCGACTTGCTACGGGCTGAAGGTCCGGGGATCGAATCCTGGTGGGGGCGAGATTTTCCGCACGCGTCCAGACCGGCCGTGGGGCCCACCCAGCCTCCTATACAATGGGTACCGGGTCTCCATCCCGGGGCATGGAGTTGACCACCCACCCTCATCTAGTGCCAGGGTTAAAGAAAGAGTAGAGCTATATCTCTACTCACCATCGGGGCCTTCATGGCCTGTTCTAGGCAGAACTTCACCTTTACCTTGCACTCTACTATTATGGAGTACACTAAATTTGTTGAGTACTGCTTCTTGAATTTATATGAGAGAGAAAGTACCATAAAAATTGGAAGAAATATTGGAGAACAGGCAAGGATAACAAATTTCGAAACATTGAGCTCCGAACAGCTCCCATGGGCTTAAAGCCTATACTTGCCAACCAACTGTACAGATTTAAAATTCTACAGACAGACGTACTGATATTATTACATGATAAACATATACTTTATTTTTGGAAGAACTTAGACCTATTCCTTAAATACAGTTTCACATATGTCTTGGTAAGTTAATGACTGCGCACCAAATTCCACACACAAACTGCCATGGCTCATTAGTTCTGTCACCCGTCCGGAAGCTAACGACAATTTTCACACTTACATCATATCGTTATTTTCCTTTCTACAAAGAAAATCTGACAGGGAGGACTACCTAATTCTTGCACAATGGCGCCTAACAGTTGTGGGTCCTCAGAATGAAATTTTCTGTCTGCTTATGGGCATATTTTCTTCAGCAATAAGATTAATATAGATGTTGGATATATATTCCCTCAGAAAATCTCAGAAATAGGACATGAAAAGTGGAGAAGAGCGTGTCGCCATTTAGAAAACAAATGAAATATTTTCCAGAATGGAAGAAACGTACTTAATATACAGAGTAGCATACTTCACCAGCATTGTTATGTAGCTAAACACAAACTAACTCCATGGAGCAGAGTCCTACTTGAGAAGCTAACATGTCGTCAGCTAGTGAAGAAATTCCCCGCGTTTTATGGAACCCGAAGTTTCATTACCGCATTCACAAAAGCACGCCACCTGTCCCTATCCTGAGCCATATCAATCCAGTCCACGCCATCCCATCCCACTTCTTGAAGATTCATTTTAATATTGTCCTCCCATCTACGCCTGGGTCTTCCAAGTGGCCTCCTTCCCTCAGGTCTCCCCACCAAAACCCTGTATGCACCTCTCCCCTCCGTCATACGCGCTACATGCCCCGCCCACCTCATTCTTCTTGATTTGTTCACCCGAATAATATTTGGTGATGAGTACAGATCATTAAGTTCCTCGTTATGTAGTCTTCTAGACTCGCTAAACACAGACTTCTAGTGAAAATAATTTGTCCAAAAAGCTAAAAAAAATATGAGACAACTATGAAGAATATGTATAAGGGAAAGGTAAACTTGTCTCTGTGGAGGCCATAAAGATGTATGACGCAGGGTAGATATATGCTCACTCATTCTTAACCTTGGCACTAGATGGACGAAGTCGTCAGCTTCACCTCCGGGGAAAGCTTCCGGGTAACCAATGAATAGCAGGCTGGCATTTTGTGGGTAAGACAACTTTGTGCGAAGTAACCACTGCCATGCCTGTGACACAACTTGTACCTGATATCACTGCACTACCATCACTGCTGCTCCGACTGGGAATTGTAAAAACACACTGGGCATTATCCGTTGCGCCAGCTACAGATGACGGCAGGGGTCGATACAAAAGCTGAAGACATGCCGTTACTAACGACTCCATTCAAATATTGCAACGTAATCCAGGTCTACAAATTCGCCAAAAATCTAAGACCCACCAATATTACGCATCAACGTGCAAAATTTAGCCCCCTGGGTGACTTGACTCCCGGGATTTGTGAACCCTTGATGTAATATCAACTGTTCACAGGAGAAATATTATAAATCAAACACAAGTTCTATTTTTTTTTTGATTAATTTAAATACTTCATTTTGTGAAGAGATCAGTCTTCTGGGACACAACTACGTGTAAATGGGTACATATTTACAAATATACATGACAGTGTTCATTCATTCTGTAGTCTGTCTTACGACAGGTCCATAGCCTCTTCCAAAGCAAGTTCTCCACAGGGTTCGATCTAGTGCTTCCTCTTTCAATTTCCAGTATCTTCTCTTTTCCTTAAGGTCATCCAGTAGTTGCTTACGCCTTCTTCCTCGTCTTCCCGTCATTTCTATCCTTCCCTCTGTCTTTCCTTCAATCACGTGTTTTAGAAGGCAATTCCTACGCAAGATGTGACCAAACCAGTTAGCCTTTCTTCTTTTTATTGTATGTAGGATTTGCCTCTCCTCCTTGACTCTTTGTAATACTTCTTCATTTCTCACACGATCCTTCCAACTGATCTTCTCCAGGATCACATTTCAAAACTTTTTGAGGCATTTCTGATCTAATTTCCGAAATGTCCAATTTTCAGCACCACACAAAGCAATGCTCCAAATGTAGCACTTTACTAGTTTCTTCCTTAAATTTAAGTCCAATATGCTGGTGCAAAGGGTCTTCTTGTTGAATGCTGCTTTTGCCATGGAAATTCTGGATTTAGTGTACACCTTGCATCATTTGTTATCATGCTACTCGAACTGTTGAAAGAGTGTGTAGCAGAATAATAAAGACCCAACAATACCGCCGTAGAGAAACTAAAATCTCGCAACTCATTTCGTTCCTCAAACTACTGAACGGATTTCCATTAAATTTCGCATTGGAGGTTGTCGAGCAAATCTGATTTACTTTTATGTGTGTAATACCACAGACTATAGCCCTACTGTGGGCCCATACGAAGAAAAAATCGAAAGTATTTAAATTTTATAATAAAGTAACGCAACGTGAATATACGCAATGTTTGTATGCAACGTAGGCCGGGCTTACAATTCTGATTTAAAATAGCGTAAAGAATGCTTGATGCGTTTTTCTCTATGGTAAGTATTTAAGACAATGCAAAAACATATTTCATTTCGCATAGTCTTAAATGTGACATTTCAGATTATCACAGCGGTGAATATGATGAACACCGTCGTCTTGGATGTGACACCGTGTAATCTGGTGGAACATCGTAAACGATTCAGTGGGTTTTAATGCCACATTCTTCCGGCGTCTAGCCTGAGTATGGAGGCAGAATGTTCACCCGAAACACGATAAATACCTACCAGAAACACAGCACTGCATCGCGTTGATCAGGTTGTTGAATGTTCCCTCGTTCGTTGTTTCCTTGTGTTCCCCCTTTGCCCATGTTCCCTGATATCAGCAATTAAGAAGGTCCAGACACCCGGACTGGTGCTGGTGGTACTGCAGGAAGCTTCAATACCGATCTGTTGAGTCTCCCGGTTAGTATCATGCACCAGTTGTATCAAAACATTACATGCGCTTATCTGGATCAGCATGTAGGGAAGAGTGACATGACAAATTGCAGGGGGCACCATTGTCAGCGTGACCTCCCCTTTTAGCTTCCTATTGTCTTGTTATAATAGGGCGGTAGCTATCGGGAATTGTCCGTGCGGCCCATGGACAGATGTCTCTGCAAACACTGTCAATCTATCTATGTCATTTTCGGTATGTACACCGAGGTCCGCGACACAAGACTTAAGTACGATTTTCAATTCTAGAAGTGTAGTTCTTCAAAGAATAGATCTTCGATTGATTTGTCACGAGAGGCATCTTTTAGAGAGGTAAGACATTTATTCTGGTAAAAATGTACCGGCGTTTTATAGAAATGTATCACGTCCTTCTTCATTGTATGAATGTGTCCATCTTCAGGACAGAATTCCTTTTTTCTGAAGATCGTCGAAGCACATTTATCTGAAGTCAGTACATTATTACAAGAACACACGGTGTCACATCCCAGAAGAATCATCACTGTGAGTATCGCAAAACTTTCAGTATTGTGTCTGTTTCAGTGACATAAACTTTTATTTGTTCTTCTGACATTAAGACTCGGACAGGGGGGAACAGACGTATGAACACACTTCATTAACTTCAGTGTTAGAGGACACGAGTGTTTGGTTACACGTTCCAGCCACATTACACCCGGCGAAAGAGGTCCCCTACCCCGGTAATAGTCGAACAGGACATTTGGTTAGCTCGACAGTGTCCGGAAGTGATGAAGCAAAGCATTCCGCCCCTCCGCAGAATAAGAACCCAATAACCAAACCTGCAGTCAGACGACCGAGTTATCTGCGTCATATTAATTCGATATTATTTGAGTTCCCTACATTTTAATATAGTTCTTTGTGTGCGTGTGTATGTGTGTGTGTGTTAATGGAAACAGGCAACTTGGAAGACGTAGGCGTAGATGAAGGATAGTATTAAAATGGATCTTCAAGAAGTGGGATGGGGAGGAATGGACTGGGTTGCTTTGGCTCAGGATAGGGACAGGTGGCGGGCTGTTGTGAATGCGGTAATGAACCTTCGGATTGTTATAAAATGCGGGAAATCTCTTGACTAGCTGAGGACCTGTTAGGTTCTCAAGAAAAACTCTTCTGCATGAAGTTGGTTAGTTTCTTAGTCAGTTAGTTAGTTGTTGGTTAGTTAGTGCGTGTGTTTTGTGAATAGAGACGTGTCCTTTCATTTTCGGTTCTGCCAGTATTTGTAAGAATCAAAACACATTGGAGTCCGGACATGTTTGGAAATATTGACTGAACTAGGAAGAGCTGGCAGGAAGTCGAGCGGGCGGACCCAGCGCGATTATGCGAATCGGCAGAGTGATATGACTGCAGCGCCACGCGCACCGTGATCATTATCATAAACTGCTCGGACAATACAGCGTTTTGTTACGAAATGAAACTCCATCAAGCCGGTATAGGCATCACGCGGGTGATTAGTCACAGACAGGAAACACCAAATACGATACAAAATGGAAATTACTTCTTTGTTCCTAATAGAAGAACAAAATCATAACAGAGATACAAAAATGAAAACACAAGGAAAGGGGCAGAATTGACTTATATAGAGACAGAACTGGAGGAATGAATGCCACATAAAGACAAAAATATGGATAAGTGCTTATGAAAGGAAGCAACCAAGCAAAAGCATAAATCTGGAAGGCACCACACAAGAAAAATGATAATAATGTAAATAACGATAACCAAGGATAAAAGGCATGACAAAACACAAATAAATAAAATTACAAAGCAAAAGCAATCCCATTACAGGCCTTGACAGACCCTTAGGGTTCCAGGAGGCTGAGGCTCCCAGATTTCTATACAATCGGCACATGAAGGTGGTAAGGTTGTCAGCCCTACGCACCGGCCGCCTTTACACCCCAGGAAATATTCCTGGTACTCATTTCTGTTAGAGGCTGAGTCGACTCCAGGACCATAGTTCGACCGAAAGGATTATGTTAATGAAAAATTCCAATGACACTATCGGGAAACGAACCCGCGACCTTCCGGCTTGTAGCGCAGTGCCTCAACCAACTGCGCCACCGCGTGACCTAAAATTACTTACAGGAAATATAATTAAATAAAAAGGAAGACAGGTACAGTGAATAAATCATTTATAGACGGAAAGAAAGTACAGATGAAAGAAATGGAACAAGGAAGAAAAAAGACGCTGAAAAGAGACAGAAAGAGAGAACGAATATGGACAGATAGGCAGTAAGCAAAGAAGTCTATACAGATTTATGCCGGAACGCCAGTGCAGACAGCAGCAGCTGCCCTTCACAACATTCCACCCTCTTTAGCAACAGCTTTTAAAATAATTTGTCCCCTCCCTCTGTCGCGATGATACATCACAGAAAGATAAACTCACAACCCCTTCCTCCGGGACCTGAAGGCGCTGTAATTCGCTGCCGTAGACGGATGGGGCCCTGTGGACCGCCATCAGCCCGGATTAAATCAGATTATTTCAAAATATTTTTGTAGGGTGAAAATATAACAAGCTGAAAAGTTGCTGCTGCATCGTTGATTAATTTGAGGCACAAAGCGAAGTACAGAACAAAATGTGTTGCTGTTATGCTTGGATGTTCGCCAGAAGGGTGACGACTATTTAACGGCGCATTATACTTATTGACTATTCGGATTATATGGGACGATTACATTCAGATTGGGAGAATATATACCGAGAAGATCAGTCATCTTCTTAGGGTCATAACATATTTTACTGTAAAATCGAAAACTTTAAGATTAAATAAACTGAAAAGCTAAATGGGAAGCTAAATAACAAGTAGCACGTCTTGTTTCAGCTCATAATATTGTCTCTTAAAGTGTAGAGAAATAAAAAAGTGGGGTAAAATACAAAGAAACCTACTCCAGTTACACAAAAGATAAATGGTAAAGTTTTCCTTATACAAGCCATGAGGGCATATACGTGGAGAATGGAGGTGTAGCTCCATTCATTATTGACCTTGGTACTAGATGGAGGTGAGTGGTTAGCGTCACGGTCCGGTCGACTTACCCCGGGTAAAGAGCGCCCATTACCCATTTTACAGGAGGCTGTGTGGGCTCCAAGTCTGGTCTGCACGTTTTAGAGAAGGGGTAAATCTCTTGCTCCTAACGGGATTTGAATCCCGGATTGTCCAGCCCGTAGCCTACTCACTATACCGGCTATACTACCCCGGCTTCTTTTACACAAAACACTGAGTCAGAATCTATTTTTTATGTGTTGAATCTCGACCTGCTGCATTAGAAATAGACTATTAACTGTTATATCGAGTGTAAGGGTTTTTACAAACCAAAACTAACTTTTTTTTTTTGTGGCGCAACATCCCCAACTACGGCCTAGGACGCCTAATTTTTTAGGTCTCCAGATCACACACAATTACACACACCCAGTAGGACTCCTCTGAACGAGTGATCAGCCCGTCGCAGAGGCAGCTACCTACACAACAAACACAAGAGACGGACATCCATGCTCTCAGCGGGATTCAAACCCGCGATCCAGCAATCGCGCGGCTTCAGACCTATGCCTTAGCCCGCATGGCCTCCGGGATCGGTTAACGCCGACATTATTAACACCTTAATGTTACAACACGCGTCACAAATCAGAAGAGAACATTTACAACATCAAATTACAGAAGGGCACAGCAGCACGTCTGCAAACAGTGCTAACTAAAATACCATTGTCACAGACCCAAGAGTACGCGCATGTCAGAAGTTATCAGGAAATCTGAAAATATTGTATATTACTCCGATGCTGTTAGATTAGTGTTGAATGGGCAGAAACTGACCAATTTTGATTCGTAACAAAATTTAAATATAAAGATATTTTTGTCCGAGGATTCAAGTCTTCTGGCTTGTTCCGCCGTGACGACTCGTAAATGGTTACCAACGTTTCAAGGAATCGTAGTGCAGTCCAAGAAGAGTAGACACGAGTAATTAACCATGAAAAAGAAGAAAATAAAATCGTTCGAAACGTCGCTATCTAGAATATATACCATACGACACAGCGTAACAACACAGAATATATGAATCATCAAAGAGATACCAGTTGAACACGTTGGTACTTCTTAGGCGCGTTCGCAAAATTGCGAACAGCGACTATTAGCTTCATGGTGTCTGTCTATCCGTCCGCATGGAACTCGGCTCCCGCCTGGAGGATTTTCATGAAATTTTATATTTGTGGATTTTTCGAAAATTTGTTGAAAAAAATTAAATTTTCATTCAAATCTGAGAAGGATAACGGGTACTTTACACGAAGACCTATGTACATTTGTGATAATATCTGGCTCAGTTCTTCTTAGAATGAAAAACGTTTCAAGCAAAATTGTATAGAATATCAAAACACACATTTTATGTTCAATAACACTTTTCCGAATATCGCGTCGTTTATGAGATAATGTGGAAAAATATGTTACAGCCAGACAGGCCACAGATGAAAATGTAATACAGCGCATGCACTTTGCATGCGGGATAACTAAGGCTACAGACACACACACTCACAATATGTAATACTTATTGCTTTTTCACGGCAACAATGGTTGCGCGAACGCGCCTCAATGTTACGTTATACGTACATTGCCTGTCTTATGCTAAAATTAGCGTTACAGTTCGAAAGACAAATTTCAAAACGGAAAACTTGAGAGATGCACAATGTTTTGTGTGGAAAATTATGAGTCTCCGTATTTGAAGACGACTGTACATGTCTCTTTCTCTGTCTTGCTCTTTATTTGCTCTTATCTCCTTGCCCCCTCATCCTGCTGCAGCATAAACCTCTGTTACTTACGTCAATTTGCCAGCAGCCAATAGGAAGACGTGATTTGACAGAAGACCAATCAGGGGACGGACTGCTATCGTGTTTCCATATACACAAACCGGTGATTCGGGCATGAAAAATGCAATGCTATCTCGATTGCTTTGTTGCAAGTTAAAATAATGGAACGCATGCAGCCAGTGACCGTAGCCTATTTTATGGAAATTCCCAAAATTTACATCGAGAAACAATAACTACCTGCCGTGAGTGGGGTTCGACACGGAGACTATCAGGCAAACAAAGCACGCCTAACAGCTAATAAGACGACACACTACTTCCTGTATTTCACGGACATTGCCTCAGAACAGAAGACGGTATAGGTCAGACACTATAGTGGCTAGCACCGTGCTAGACAACCGTAAAACTGTCAACTTATTAACACCAACAAATGCACATAATAAATACATATACAACATACTTGTATATTAGAAACCCCTACATATGTTTCGACAAACCTTTGTCATCATCAGGGTTTTCAAGCAAAGGTGTACAAGAACTACGCATCCATTTAACTAACTAACTAACTAACTAACTAACTAACTCCATGGAGCAGAGTCCTTCTTGAGAAGCTAACAGGTCGTCAGCTAGTCAAGAAATTCCCCGCGTTTTATGGAACCCGAAGGTTCATTACCGCACTCACAAGAGCCCGCCACCTGTCCCTATCCTGAGCCATATCAATCCAGTCCATGCACCCCCATCCCACTTCTTGAAGATCCATTTTAATATTATCCTCCCATCTACGTCTTGGTCTTCCAAGTGGTCTCCTTCCCTCAGGTCTCCCTACCAAAACCCTGCATGCACCTCTCCCCTCACCCATACGTGCTACATGCCCCGCCCACCTCATTCTTCTCGATTTGATCACCCGAATAATATTTGGTGATGAGTACAGATCATTAAGTTCCTCATTATGCAGTCTTCTCCACTCCCCTGTTACACCGTCCCTCTTAGGCCCAAATATCCTCCTCAGCACCCTATTCTCGAAGTCCCTCAGCCTATGTTCCTCCGTCAGTGTGAGAGACCAAGTCTCACACCCATACAAAACAACAGGCAAAATTAAAGTTCTGTATATCTTAATCTTAGTATTTTTGGATAGCAAACTGGAAGACAGAAGATCCTGCACCGAATTATAACAAGCACTCCCCGACTTCAATCTGCTCTTAAAGTATAACATTTTACCACCTAATATTTTAATCGTCATATTTTATGAATTATGACTATAAATTTGAAATCTGTGGTCTTCTGGGTAATAACACGGCGTCGTGTCGTAATTATTTACCGACGTTTCGGGACAACGTATCTGTTCCATCTTCACGGGTCAAGATTCCAAGTAGAAAAGAAAGCCGGTTACAGGCTTTCTTTTATACTTGGAATCTTGACCCGTGAAGATGGAACCGATACGTTGTCCCGAAACGTCGGTAAATAATTACCACACGACGCCGTGTAATTACCCAGAAGACCACAGATTTCATCAACATCGCGGCGGAAGCCTGAAATCAAGAATATAAATTTGTATGTTTTGAATTTCTAATGTGTGATATTTTGAACACGTAAATTGATGCCAAGTTCTTGTACACGTCTGCTTGAAACCCCTGATGATGACACAGGTTTGTCGAAACATATGTAGACGTTTCTAATATATGTTGTAGATATATTTACCTTGTCGTGGACATTGAATAAGGATATTGCTAAAGGGCTGGCAGTTTTTGAACGAAAAATTTTGAGAAGAATATTTGGGGCAATTAAAGTAAATGAAAATTGGAGAAAGCGACATAACGAGGAACTAATGCAGGTGTTTGGAGATTTAGATATACTGTCATTTGTTAGAATAAGTCGGCTCAAATGGATTGGTCATGTTAACAGAATGGAGAGTAAAAGAACAGTTAGTCAAGCATTTAATAATAATCCCCAAGGAAGTCGACCAAGAGGACGACCAAGAAAGAGATGGTGGAATTGTGTACAAACAGACATTAAGAAGTGTAAAATTAACAACTGGAAAGAAAGGTAAAAAAACAGAGCTGACTGGGAAAGGGCCATTAAGGAGGCGAAGGTCCGCATTGGACTGTAGTGCCACCGAAGAACAAGAAGATATTTACCTTGTGCATTTGTTGGTCTTATCAAGTTTATGACAAGCTGCACGGTGTATAAAATATAAAATTCGAAAAACCGTAGTTCGATTCCTGGTAGGGTTAAGAGTGTTTCTCTTCTTCACAGCGTTCAGACTGGCTCTGACGCCTACCGAGCCTCCGAAGCAAAGAGCACCGGGTTTTCACTCCGGGAGCAAACCGGTCGGCGCGTGAACCCGACAACCCATTTTCATCTAGTGAGGAGATCAAGAACATTTAGACCTCTACCTTCGCTTTACGACGTCTTCACGGCATAGTGTTTATTGAAGCACAAAGGCAACTTGATCTTTGCCTCGCTCTGAAGGATAGAGCTAAAGCAAGAGATGTGTGCTTTGGGGCATCAAACACTGAAGAAAAGTGAAGTAGCTAATATAAAATTCACAGAACATTATGGTTCGAAGTCTTCCCACTATAGTGTCAGAGAATAGTGTCCTCTGTATGACGAATACTTGACATAGTCCTATACCACCTGATGGAATTGTGTTTACGTAAATTTATCTCCCACACTCTCTGGCCAGAGAGTTGAGGGTGCAGATGTAAAGCCGAGAAGGTATGATACTGTGTTGGCTGGTGAAGTCGTACAGCACCTCAAAGGGCAATGACGAAAGTGGAGGAATGGTAAAATAATGATTAGAAGGGCTAAATCGAAGATACAATGGGATAAAAATCCTCCAGCGCCATTTCGGCAATTACGAATATCCCAAGAACTTACTCCAAACTGAAAGCGTTTATCCCCCCATTTAAAAGCCGGATTCTAAGAGTCTGGGTTTTATCATAGCCTGGCAAATTTATATAAACTCTACAGTCTTTTCAGTGTTAAGAATGCATTGCTGCATCTCTGCAACGTGTGGCAAAATATTTTTTATAAACAACTGTTGCCCTTTGGGCTCTACGAAAGGAGCATGATCCATTCTCTGTCAACAAGCACTTTGCTTGCACACCAAGTTAAATTGCTTACAAAATATGGAGAGTAGTAAACTGTGTGCAAACTGTGTTTCAAGACAAAAACCTAGCTACTGCTCAGATGCGTTCCGCTGAGCGAGCGGATAGCATTTGATTATCAACATGCACAGGAACATAGGCCTATACCTCTACTACAGGGATATTCTTTTAACCGACAACTGTCGCTTGTCGCTTCCTTTCGGCTCATTACTTACGAAACTTCGACGTGCAATGAACAAGATATCTGTTAGATGTGACGAGTATTTGCGCCTCGAAGGGACAATTTCCATCTTCTTCGAAGAGCAGAAACTTAATATTAACTGTAACACACCGATAGTCTGTCCCGAAACGTCCGGCAATAACTACTAACATACGCTGCGTAACGACCCAGAAGAGCGAGGACCTCATCTAAACCGCGAAGGAAGCCTGAAATCTTGCAAAGTTATAATACTTTGCACCACTAGATATAGGCTAACTGTGCTTAAAATTCACAGGCCCGCGAAACAAAGATTTAAGTCACGAAGTGAAGAAGTGTGTAAAAATGTTAAGCAGTATTGCAGCTCCATGTAAACGACACATGACCGCGAGATAAGCAGTTAACTCTACCTTAATGTTAGATTATAGCACAGTACTCGAGCAAGAACGTAATTTTAAGTGAACTTTAGAAGGAAGCCTTTAAAACCCCGTTGCTTTCGTCGTGTCTGGCCACATGTAACAGTATGCGGATTACTAACACTGCACTTCACCGTACACGTAACACACAACGCCACAGGAAGCGATCGAAAATAGATCTACCACACGCTTGTATACATGGCCAAAACCCATTTTGAAAAAACCGTTATAAGTTTTAAATACCGATATCGCTCCATGTAAAATTATTTGTATATATGTTTTATATTCTGATTTCATATGTCATATTTATCTATAATCACTACTTGACATGTACGTATTACTGTTCTTAATTTGTAATTTTATAATTTTATGCATCTCTATAGGTCAGCCTAGTTTATAGTTTTCATGGGCTGCCCACTGCAAAAAAGATCCGGGTGTCAGCAGGCTCAGGACCATATGCTTTGTACCGTAATACCATGTGTTCTTGACTAAACTGGTACATACTGTCTACCAACCATCTATCCATCGTCCTATCTATCTATCTATCTTTCTATCTATCTATCTATCTACCTCCCTATCTACCTACCTATCCATCCATCCATCTACCTACCTAACTGTCTGTCTGTCAGTCTATCAATCTATCTACCTATCTATCTATCTATTTATCTGCATATATATTATCTATATCTATCTATTACCTATAACTACCATATTATATATATATATATACATACGTTTTCAGAGCCGTCAGTATTTTTTCCATGTTTTTGCGACCACCCTGTCATCTACGTGGCATAAGCCTGATCGAGGAATCGTGGTTCAATTTCCAGCAAGGGCAAAAGATTTGTCTCTTCTCGAAAGCCTCCAGAACGGCCCTGTGTCCGTCCAACGTCCTAGGTCTTTCCCCAGCGATAAAGCGGTGAGGGTCTAGAGCTGACCACTCCTATCTATTGTTGAGTTTAAGAATCAGTGGAGCAGTAGAACTATACCTTGCAGAGTGACAAATTCTTCTGCTGTAAAAGGAGGCCTCCACTGCGTTGGCAGACAGATGTCACACCCAAATAGAAGCCACAATTTCAATGCCACCCCCAAGGTTACGTTTGCCCTTCTTGTGGCTTTAGTGCTGCGAAGTATCGCAAAGTAAGATACTCGATTTCATTGCCAGAACAACAGCAATAACGTGTACGAAGACTGATGAAGATTCAAGTCTTCTCGCATAAGATGCCCCGTCAATTTTCCAAACGATATGGCATCATATCTAAGAGCATTTAATTCCATCAATACCGATGTGAAAACCTAACCTCTCGCTAAGATTCTGATAAAATTAAGAGAAGTTACAAGGAGACATGGGACCAAAACACTTTCGCTCTTACAGTGAGAGTCAGGTCAGTGATGGAATTTGCGCTGCCTGTGGATCACGGGTATAATCACTGCTATTCCAGCGTTAGTATTTTGTTTATGAACTTCGCGTATTTGTGTATTATGTCTTTATTCACACTTTATATCACGAATTCATTTTGGATATCGTCTTAAACTTATAGCTACTTCATCTTTACTTGACGGTTAGCTCATTGCTAATGCAGCTCACTTGACGTACACTTTCCGTCAGAAATCCACAGGAAGCAATTGAAGATCTAAGACTTTCGGTCTTCTGAGATGCGACGCTGTGTCGCTAGGTTAGTGGTTCCTGACTTTTCAAAGGAATGTAACGTCTTCCTCTTCCAGGAACAAGGACTCCCTTCTTGGACACAGCGGAACATGAATCCTCAACTACACTGCTGTGGAAACCTCAAATTTTGCAAATTATGTGTACATATATTATGTATGCATAAACGTAAAAAGCGCCTTTGTCAGGACCATAAAATCAACAGTTTAATTACATAATGCGCTCCACAACACTGCACAAACATCTTGCATATACACACATTTTTTAACATGAGTTTTTTCGAACTATGGCGGTTCAACAGCTGCAACATGTGGATGCGGTAGGGTTCGGCACGTTTTTGAGCGGGCTGATCAGCATGTCTGTATTTGATATTTTGCAGATTCCTAATGGAATTTGTAGTGGATGCACCCACTTGCACCCACATGGCTACGCGCCTGCGTGTAAGTTCTCTCCTTATAGACCTAGGTGACACGTCTATTCTCATGCAGACATCTGTTCTTTCCTTGTAGGTCCGGTCCGCGACATCTTTTTCCTGTAGCTCGTGTTCTCATGCAGGAATCGTGTATTCTTTCCTTTAGGCCTCCGCGACACGTGTGTTCTCATGCGAAATCTGTACGTGTAAGTTCTTTCCTTATAGGCCTCCGCGACACGTGTGTTCTCATGCAGACATCTGTACGTGTAAGTTCTTTCCTTATAGGCCTCCGCGACACGTGTGTTCTCATGCAGACATCTGTACGTGTAAGTTCTTTCCTTATAGGCCTCCGCGACACGTGTGTTCTCATGCGACATCTGTACGTGTAAGTTTTTCCTTATAGGCCTCCGCGACACGTGTGTTCTCATGCAGACATCTGTACGTGTAAGTTCTTTCCTTATAGCCCTCCGCGACACGTGTGTTCTCATGCAGACATCTGTACGTGTAAGTTCTTTCCTTATAGGCCTCCGCGACACGTGTGTTCTCATGCGGACATCTGTACGGTGGGTAAGTTCTTTCCTTATAGGCCTCCGCGACACGTGTGTTCTCATGCAGACATCTGTACGTGTAAGTTCTTTCCTTATAGGCCTCCGCGACACGTGTGTTCTCATGCGGACATCTGTACGTGTAAGTAATTTGGTTCCGGCTGCTTCATCAAGTCGCCAATAACGGAGCGCGCAGGAGGCAGACCGGCTGTAACAGTAGCGGCGATAAAACGCCCGCCGGCTTCCTATTATTGTGGATCATAGCAAAGCATTGCGCGATACATTCGTGCGCAAAAGTACAGTTGCCTTTATTTCTGATTAAATTGAGACAATTCTTGCTACTGTTAAGCGTACTGCAGATACTTCTATCGACCAATCTCTCATACAAACATTTAAATGCTACATTAACCTACAAGGAGCTATAATACACGGGTGTTAAAATCTCATCACTAACTTTCAGTAAGAGAGACAGGTTTCATATTTTTTTATTTTTACCTTGATGATGGAAGCACAGCCAAATTTCGAAATGTCCCATTTTAACAAAAATTATATAAAAAGACCAATAAGCGCCAGTAAAATATGTAGAAAAGTGTTTGAGAAAAAATTTCTGAGGAAAATAATTGTATCAAAAAGGGAGGATGCAACAAAAAGGAGAAAATTACATAACGAGGAACTTTATAATTTGTGAGCTCTTTGTCATCCAGTAATAGGGTTACCAAATCAGGAAGGCTGAGGTAAGGAGGGTATCCAGTATTTATTACAGTGAAGAGAACTTTATGAAAATTTTAGTCTGTTAAACTACTGGGATCAATTCCGGGAGTATAAGGGAGGATAATATTAAAACAGACTAAAAGAGCTGCGGCAGGAGCCTGTGGACTGGATTCAAATCTCTCGGTTAAGGTTCCAGTTGCGGCATCACTGAGGACATTAAACCTGGGGTTTAAACCCAGATAAGTAACTCTCAAATTTCAAAGATGATCCTGCACGACACAATTTACCACCACCACCACCACGTTAAGGTGATAGTCGTAACGAGACTCTTCCAATTTTTTATATTATACAGACCGTGCATCTTGTCATAAACTTAATAACACCAACAAATGCACATGGTAAATGCATATACAGAGTGTATATAAACCCCCACATATGTTTCTAATACACGCTGTATATGTATTTACCACGTGCATTTGTTGGTGTTCTTAAGTATCAGACACTTCCGTTTCTGCACCATTCCACTCTGACCTGGCCCTTCTATATTTACCTATTTTTCCAACCATTTGTGTATATTCGCAATCTTTTAGCAAATCTCTTTATTCATTCTTTTCCAGGTTGTGGAACCAGTCAGTTTGACAGTCAGCTACACTGTTGTTAAACACACTTATTTGTTGTTGTAGCTTTTGTTCTGATTAAGCATATCCTCCTGTTACATGCAACAGCACTTTAGGACCCTCCATTCCAGCTGTCCTGCTGATCGTTCTGGAGCCAGGACTTTGATCGAAATGTGGTACAACCATCTCCTTCTTCATTGGCATTCGGTCCTTACAGTTTAACCAGAGCATCTTCCAGAATGAGAGCCCATGCAGATCTGTATTCTGCTTTCTTCCTCTATCTCTTGACATCCATCGATTTCAGATCATCCTCAATACAGTCTAGCTACCTTAAGTTTGGTCTTCTTCCGTCTGGGGTAGAACCGTCACTTTGTAGAATTATAAAAGAGACTCTGTTAGGAACTATGGAGAGACAAGTTTCAAAAGGACTTAAATACGAGTATAAGGGAAATAAAAACAGGCAGACAAAGGCCAGAGAACATCGGGAATGGAGGATGATTTTAGTGGAAACAAAGATCCTCAACGGACTAGGGAGCTTGAAGGGAAGAAGAAGACATTTTGTTACACCATACAAATGGTTAGTTAGCAATAAAGTTTATGAAGGCACGATTATGACCTATAGTGCTGAAATTAAAGAAGTAGCTTAGGGTAAATATAAGGGAGCTCTCGTCAAGGGGATAAGATGGGTGGGGCATATGGCACGTATGGAGAAGGGAAATGCACACAGGTTTCGGTGGGGAAACCTGAAGGAAAGGGCTGCTTGCAAGACTTAGGTGTAAATAGGATGATAGGAATAATACTAAAACTGATCTTAGAGAGAGGTGGGATAGGAGGTCGGGGACTGGATTAATCCGGTTTAGGACAGGAAATTCCGGGCTCTTGTGCACACAGCAATATACGTTCGGTTTCCGCAAAAGGAAGCGAATTGACTAGCTCATAAACTCTTAGCCTCTCAAGAAAGATTTCGTTCTACGGAGTTAGTAGTCAGTCGGTCAGTCAGGCAGGCAGGCAATCAGTCAGTCAGTCAATATCCTAGTGCATATGAAATAGCATTCTGATAGCTTCTTCTTATGGTTATATCTGGTCTTATGGTATATAAGACAAACCGTAGGTCGGTAATTAGGTACCAACCGTTGAAGAAGTCTGCTGCCTCCATCTTCAGAGCAGTCAAAACAATATCAATCTACACGGCGTCACGCACCAAAAGACTGGAAACTTCAAGTGGAATTTAAAAGTGGCGGGCAAAACTGTAGGACTAATAAAAAATCAGAAACATTTCTATGCTTAGGTCTCCATGTCACGGTCTGCTACAGGGGATTTTGATAAAATGATCTATTACCGTGTTACGCGAACCTCCATCTTGCGACGTTAGCTTTTTTTTTTTTACTATTATTCGTGAATAGAGCGAAGTATCATCTAACAAGATGGCTTTTCCAAAGCCATAGCATTATTTCCTAGTTTATTGCATGTCTGTCGCTCAGAATGCGTCCCATTTAATGGACCTTATGAAATGAATTGCCCGCAATAAATTGCTTGTTCCCAGCCCTCAGCCACTATCTGCACCCCCGCTTTTAAATCAGTACCACTGTTCGACAGCGCCGCACGGAACAGCGGAATATGGCAGTCCCAGTCCCTGGCGTAGGGAGACGAAACTCCGGCATCGGCGGGACCGCTAAATACAGGGCTATTAACGTGCAGAGCCACTTCATAATCTAGGGTTTCACAAAGCCATAAGCAATAATACTTTATTGTAAAGTCGTATCTGTTTTTACTTGATGTTTGCAGCCCGTTTACTAAAAAATAGGCACAGGGTTACACAGAGAAATAAAAAAAAACACTAGCTTATTACCTCAGAAATTTTTTGAACAGTAAAGGAAAAAAATGGGAGTTATGAAGCCGTCTGTCAGATACAGCGAGTGTCAATTTTATATTACGCATTCCGTGCCTTGATAAATAATAATTATTTTTTAACTGCCAGCCAAATGCACAATATGCTTTTTACTAATTTAGGAATCATCAATCCGTTGCGTTGATCAAATCAGCTATCAAGTATGAGGACAGAATAACACAAATTTAAGGAATATATGTTCGTATATTTACTACACTACTACATGTTTCGGCCAAATTTTACAGCCAGCATCACGTACACTACAAAACCATATGATTAATATAAATAAGTATATATAAATAATGTATAAATAATAGGCCTATATGAATATGTATATATAAATAATATATACAAATATATAATATATAAACATAATATATATAATATAAATAAATACATATGGATTTGTAGTGTGCGTGATGATGGCAGTAAAATTTAGCCGAAACATGTAGCCTTGTAAAGGTAAAGGTAAAGTTCTCCCTAGAACAGGCCATAAAGGCCCAGAGGGGGAGTAGAGGTTTAGCTCTACTCTTTCTTTAACCCTGGCACCAGATGGGGGTGGGTGGCCAACTCGACGGCCCGGCTGATTTATCCCCGGGAAAGAGACCCGGTACCCATTTTATAGGAGGCTGGGTGGGCCCCAGGGCCGGTCTGGACGGCTGCGAAAAATCTCGCCCGCACCGGGATTCGATCCTCGGACCGTCCAGCCCTTCAGAAAGAACCCAGGTACCCATTGAATGGAAGGCTGGATGGACCCTACAACCGGTCTGGACGTTTTGGAGAAGAGACACGTCTGTTGCTTCTTCCGGGATTCGAACCCCGGACAGTCCAGCCCTTATCGAGTCGTAATACTCACTACGCTATCCCGGCTCCAAGTTATTCATGCAGGACTATTTTTATAACTTTTTTAGGAACTACTATAGGCGTATTATAGACCGTTGAAATGCAAAATACTTCTGGTCAGGGTCCTTCACCCAATAAGACGCTTGTACTTCTACACCCAACTCTGTAGTCCACTGTTGCATGCAGGCCTCGCTCTTGGACGCCCGCTCTCCTCCACTTCTTATCAGCGGCAGTCCCTGCCTACTCGATTCGTTATTGTCTATTCGGCTTTATAAACTGTTTCTTATCTGCCTACATCTCTGTGTTTGTCGAGAAAATATTCATAAGGATAACTCGAGGAGAATTCTCTCCAGAATTTTCTTCTTCATTCTTGTATGATATTGATATGATATGTCAGATTACTACACATACCACCATCTTGAAATCCTGCTGCGACTGCCATTTTGAAAGTGTTAACAGCGAAGAAGCCCCAGCAACTGCGTGGACAAAAGCAGTTGCAAGTGTCACAGAAAAACAGGCCTCTTACAAAATATTTTGTGTATACGGAAGTAGGATATATGGAATTAATACGTAATATTGAGGTCGTGAAATTTCTCCCACATCTGTCGATCTGTCCGCATGTCTTATGTCTGAAATTCGTTTACAACTTTCTATTAAACTTCGTAGTGGGGATGTGGGCCTAAATTGTCGAGTATATTTAATTTATGACGATCAGTCAACTATTATTCCTAGTTCAATCGTTTTGTTAAAATCGGCTGATGGCATATAATAAAGTAGCCTGCGCTCTCTGTGACATAAAATAAGTTATAAATTGCATTAAACTGTACAGCATTTATCCGAAACTTCAATCGACCAGTCACATGATTAAAGTAATACAATGAAAGAAAGAAAAATGATTCATCTGGGCAGTGCATCTGAAATCTCCTGCTTCTTCTTCTTCTTCGGTGGCACTACAGTCCAATGCGGACCTTCGCCTCCTTAATGGCCCTTTCCCAGTCAGCTCTGTTTTTTGACCTTCCTTTCCAGTTGTTAATTTTACACTTCTTCATGTCTGTTTGTACAAAATTCCACCATCTGTTTCTTGGTCGTCCTCTTGGTCGACTTCCTTGAGGATTCTTATTAAATACTTGACTTACTGTTCTTTTATTCTCCATTCTGTTAACATGACCAATCCATTTGAGCCGACTTATTTAAACAAATGACAGTATATCTAAATCTCCAAACACCTGCTTTAGTTCCTTGTTATGTCGCTTTCTCCAATTTTCATTTACTTTAATTGCCCCAAATATTCTTCTCAAAATTTTTCGTTCAAAAACTGCCAGCCCTTTAGCAATGTCCTTATTCAAGAAATCTCCTGCTTAGCACGTCTAAATAGACAATATAGATCCAATAAACAAATTACGAGCAGCAATACAGATAGGCATTAAAAGGTATAATGTAAAATGATCATTGATGCAACAACATAAATGTGAATTTATAAGTGACTGTATCGTAATTAAAAAAGGAAACATATTTTTGAAAATGGGTTGAACATTTTAAGTGCAGACAGTGCAGAACTACTCTACTATACACTTCACCTTCATTCATATAGGCCCATCCCCTGTCTGCTCATTCATGCATGCTACTCGTCGCAACTTTAATGCAAAGATGAACATATCCTTAAAACTTGACTACACTTGCAACTGTGTTATGTCTGAAAAGTTATAATGACACTGCCATAAAACAATTACACCACCGTATCTCTCCAGACTACAAAGCCAGTCGTTAAAGTGACTAAGCTGCTCTGTGAGTGACAGGGCAATCGTGACTCCATTTCTCTCTGCTCCAAAGGGTCCAGACCGGCTCTGGGGCACACACAGCCTCCTATACAGTGGCCATCTGAGGCTCTTTCAATGAGAGAAAAGTGGCAGGAGGCATGAAGGTGACCACTGACTTCAATCGAGTGCAAGTTTAAAAATCCGCGGAGCTATGCCTCTACTCCCCATATGACTTTATGGCATGCAAAGTGAAACTTTCCCTATATTTCGCCGCATGTGTTCTATACATCGCATTATATCTTAGTATACATACAATACATATTACTACTAGACTGCGTAACCATAATAAGTGTAATGTGCATAATGGGCTAAAGAAATTGATCAGACATGACATATAGGTCTATCTAACGTAAATAAATTATCAAATAATACGGTGTCATTTAATTATTAGTTAAGGATTTTGAAAGCTTAATCCTACACAAAACGTCAATACTGGCTTCCACCGCTCAGACTCTCCATTTTCCTCTGTGAGGCTGCGAATTCTCAGATCAATTCTGCATGCAATTTCACTGCTATCTTGGTCTGTTTATTTACACAACTAATTCAATCTCTTTTGGAAAACGGAGCAAGGCGACTACGAGGATTTAAGGGGCGCAATAAATTTGCTGTTGAACGGTATTTACTTTGATTTGATTCGGTACCCTTCTCTTGTTTTCTAAAGCCTTTAAATGGCGGCTGCCAAACAATGAAGACAAATGACTGTCAGCGCGCGTGTTCTAATAAGGGCAGAGCGGAATTAAAGCTATTGATCACCCGCCGCTAGGGGCGCAGGTGTCGCACACAATAGCGGGGAAAACCATTATGGCGGACGATTAATAAGTTCGTTGGAACAACGACGGGACTGATTTCTACCCAATATCCGCTTTATTAAGGCAGTGCGATTTTTGCGCCAGATTTACAGTTACTGCTTCTGAACAGTTACAATTTCACAGCAACAAAAACTCCAAGCCTATTAAACGGGGAATAAAAAAACACGTTAGGTCAATTACATGTCGGCTTCACTTTTATAGCTCTGTTCATGGCCGTCTACACACATCGAAGTTTACGACAGCTGAGGGCCAATAGGCGAGTTATTCATAATGATGAGGGCACTTAGATCAACGTAAATAAACAGGAAAATTTCACTGCGCTTAATGTGGCAAATGTTTGGGTAAAAACGATTATAACTTCCCCGCATACATTTAAAATTTATAGCACGATAGGGCATTCTTTATTTCTTATAGAACAGAGACATCGAATATTACAAATTAACTTAGGGAAATGGTATATTATTTGAATTTTGTGATAGGAATTAACACGAGATCTATACACAAAAAAATAAAATAAAGAAATAAACATCTTTTAATCTTTTAAAATGTGTGACTTCATTTCAAATATACGAAAGTTATCTTATTTACCCATAATTTAGTACAACGGACCCTTCATTCTTAACCACAACATCTGCTTCAGTTACGTTATTCCTTCTATAACTTTGCAGTCAGTTCTCTTCATCCATACAGATGCGTCTTCTTCTCGGAAATGAAAACTACACTCCGGCGGTGTCGGCCGGGATAGCGTAGTCGGTATAGCGACTCGCTACGAGCTGGACGGTCCGGGGATCGAATGCCGATCCCAGTGGCCGTGCGGTCTAAGGCTTGGGTCTGCGGCCGCTCGCTGGCTGGGATTGTGGGTTCGAATCCCACCGGGGCATGGATGTTTGTGTTGTGTTTGTTGTAAGGACGGTAGTATGGAACGTAAAGTGACATGAAGGACGAAAAGGATTTAAACAGTACAAAAATGGATCAAAGGGGAAATACCCCGGACAGGAAAAAAAAATCCCGGTGGGGGCAAGATTTTCAGCAACCTTCCAGACCGGCCCTGGAACCTACCAAGCCTCCTGTACAAAGGGTACCGGTTCCTTACCGGGGGTAAAGCGGCCAGGACGTGGCGTTGACCACCCACCCCAATCTAACGCCGAGGTTAAAGAAAGAGTAGAGCTATACCTCTACTCCCCCTCTGGGCCTTCAAGGCCTGTTCTAGGATAAACTTTACCTTTTACACGTCGACGCTTGTACCGTGATAGCGAATTTAGCGAAGGGACTAAGCTACGAGCTGGACAATCCGGGGTCCCTATCCCGGTAGAAGAAAGAGACATGTCTTCCCAAAACATCTAGACCGTATCTGCAGCCCATTCAGCCTCTTATTCAATGGGTTCCAGGGCTTTGTTCCCTGGGGTAAAGCGGCCGGGGGAGTGAGGCTGACCACTCACTACCATCTACTGCCGAGGTACAGAATGAATGGGGCCAAACTCACACTCCCCCTTTATGCTTTCATGGCATGCATAGGGACAAATTCACCCTTACGTTTGTTATACTTCGACTGTAAAACTGTGTGGCATACTCTTGTATGACGGCTACATGTAGGGTCTAGATGCGGGGTCAAGAGAGACATTTAAAACTTGTTACTTAACAGCACGTGTTGTCTGAAAATAACTTTTCCAATGAACGGTTTATGTTATCCCAAATGTTATCACACCATTAAATAGGCATAAAGGAACTACAAGGTGAGTGGCACTCGCTTTAAAATAGCAGACAGAAAGATATCTTGTTTCACAGATGGGACGGAACGCACTGTTTAGGCCGTGCCATGTCTCAGGCGGTTAGTCGCCGGCCTCTCACTGCGGAGGCCCGGGTTCGATCCCGAGTTAGTCCACGTGGGGTTTGTGGTGGACAGAGTGGCACTGGGACAGGTTTTTCTCCGAGTTGTCGGTTTTCCCCTGTCAATTTCATTCCACTGGTGCTCCATTCCTTGTAAAACTTGGTAAAAAAATTGCTCATCTTCATCACAGGGTTGCACAAAAAGCCTTAAGGCTGTGGTGCGTCCGTAGCATCTGCTGCGGGGCTCTTCACCATGTAAAAAAAAACGCACTGTTTTCTGCTAGAGTTTAACCACAGCTTCGTAGGAACACAGGACACGCCCTCCAGTATCAGCGAACGATAATATTTTTCGTCTGCAAGATTTCGGAGGAACATACTGCCCTCATATTTCGTGTAGAAGAATGCGGCAGTATGTTCCTTCGAAACGCATTCACGTTTCTACCACACTACACGGCGTCAGACTACAGACGACAGTAGGCCTAATCTTCAAAGTATCGGCCACGATAACATCAAGTGTCGTACCTTATCTCGTCTTCTTTATGATAACCTGCTGTGCAAAGTTTAGCTCTTAAGCCGTTTTCCAGATCAGAACAAGTGATTGTCCTACTGTCATCAATTGCAATTGATCCTGTAGTGACAATTGTCACTACAGGAGATTTCGTTACACCTTAAACTACAGGTCTAACTTTCTTATACACTGAAACCTGTCTATAACGGAATTTTTTTTTTCGTTGCAGGTTGGTTCCATTTAATTCAGGCACTTTAAGTTAAAATGAATGACCCTGACGACTGGGAATGTTTTCTACCAAATACAGGATTCGGTTCTATCATGGTTCCCTTTAAGACAGGTTTCATTGTGATTATATTTCTAGGCACATTCGCATCTCTTGGACTGCCTATTAAACGCACTCCGTTCGCCCATACGTCAATAGCCGTACTGACCTAATACGGGGAGCTGAGAACCACTGAAATTTCGTATTGACGTATTAAATGGAAAATGTCCATCGCTCTCCATTTATGACAAAATTTGAGGAGTAATGCAAGGGATGGTTTACACGAAGACCTATGCATGCACTTTACTCTGTATGCGTATCCAGACCACACATCATCCCAAGAAAAAGAACTGTCACGTAGTACCACTCATAATTTCATGTGAAAAACACAAGAAAGGCTTCATTGCTCTTTACACTAAAGTGAAAAAAGGTTCGTTTTGTTATTGTAATGTGGTGCGCTACTGAAATACAGGTTCGAGACTTCAATCTTCACTGTTATTAAAACCAACAAAATTTTTCATCAGAGGGCTTAATACCCTCCATAATATCCGTGTATTTTTCTGTGGCGCTACAACCCAAATCGGGCCTAAGCCGCTCCGTTATGAGATTTGTAGATCACACACAATTAGACACACACACCCAGTAGTACTCCTCTGAACGAGTGATCAGCTCGTCGCAGAGGCCGCTACATACACAGCACACAACAAAAACAAGAAACGAACATCCGTACCCTCAGCGGGTTTTTTTTTTTTTTTTTGGTCTGTCCGGGGTTTTTCCCCTTTGATCCATTTTTGTACTGTTTAAATCCTTTTCGTCCTTCATGTCACTTTACGTTCCATGCTACCGTCCTTATACAACAAACACAACACAAACATCCATGCCCCGGTGGGATTCGAACCCACGATCCTAGTAAGCGAGCGGCCGAAGACCCACGCCTTAGACCGCACGGCCACTGGGATCGGCGATTTCAAACCCGCGATCCCAGCAATCAAGCGGCCGCAGACGTACATCTTAGACCGCACGACCATCGGGTATGGCAACGTCCGTGTTGTTAAAAAAAGTCCACTAAATGCACTTATAGTAGTTTGTTTATAATACTATAACAAATTATTGTCTCTTACATGTTTCGGCCTTATACGGGCCATCATCAAGGAGAAACACAGTTATAAGAAACGCTTATGGGATTTATGTGTCCTCATAAATTGCAATTAGTGCAAGTATAAAAAACATACAATTAAAATTAAGAATTACAAAAGGCGTATTTCAACTTACACGTACGAGGTTGTGGAATAAAATCAAATTTGCATTCAAACACCTACTAACTTTCTTCAATCCGATGGAATGAATGCATTCACTTACACAATATACAACATAATCAAACATTATGAAAATGCATTAATTCAGTCGGATTAAAGAGAGTTTAGTGAAGGTTTGAATGAAAATTTGTTTTAAATCACAACGTACAGCCAAGTTGAACACGCCTTTTATAAATTTCACACTATTATCACCGTGCATTTGTATTTAATTTGACACCTTTTATGATTTTTAATTTCAATTGTATATTTTTATATGTGCACGAGCTGCATTTGATGAGGACACATAATGTCATATACGTCTCTTGTAACTGATGATGACCCACAGAGGACCCACACATTTACAAGGTTATAACATATAACGGAACTGTCAAGAAACTTCTGTAAGTGTATTTAGTTGGACTTCTTAATAACAGCTATGAAATATTTCCGTACCAAACATCGTTACTGTGAAGTCTGATGTTTATTTTTTCTTTTTTTCCTATGGCTCAACAGCCCCTAGGGGGCCTAGGCCTCCCCATTTTTCGAGGTTTCGCGATAACACACTTTAGACACACCACACTCGGTAGGACTCCTCTGGACGAGTGACCAGCCCGTCGCAGAGACCTCTACCTGACAACACACAACACTCACAACAGACAGACATCCATGTCCCCGACGGGATTCGAGCCCACAATCCCAGCAAGCGAGCGGCCGTAGACATACTGATGTTTATAGAACACAATATAATGATAATAATTGTTATAGCGCAACACATTCTTCCACTTTTGATGCTGTAGACAGAATTCACGCCAAGGAGACGCGACACCAATAGAAATACAGCTATTATGGTGATCATTTATGTCATAATCGTGTTTTCAAAAGCCCCCCCCCCCCCTCCCCAACCCGAATAAAACCAAAGAAGCAAAGCTTCTTCTAAAGCTGAAACCCTGACCTAAATTTTTTTACGTTCTTTGGAATTGTCCTTAACGACCCACCCCCATCACCAAACACCCAACACTTACAGAAATATGACCTACTATAAGGGAACATTTCAAGGTCATAAACAGAGCAATAACATCTACTGGCTAAAGTTTGGGGTTGGTTTTTCTACTACTGCTTTCTCAATAACGATAGAGCAGTTTGTAATGTAGCAGCCCACATCATAAGGCTACTTTGGTGACCCTGACCTAAATTGCAGCTCCGAAATGACATCTCAATTGCAGGTTTCACTTTCTTCCTATTCTTGCCCTGCTCTGCTTTGTGTCATGATATACGTCATATTAGCAAACAAGCAAATAAATCCTTCCGTGGTGCTGACCTCCAGAAAATCCAGGTATCTACTGTCCTTTCTACAAAGTACGAATACTTAAGAGTGCATTTAACGTCCCAGAATATGGACTACTTGTCAATCCTTCTTCAGAAGCCACGGTAGCTACGTCAGAAAAGTAACTAGATTGCGGGATAAACAACCGAAGAATTTTGATTTGATGCCTGACAGGTGCTAGATTATCCATTCTCTAAAGCAGTGGTATTCAACCTTTTTTGTTCGCGTACCCCCACATATAATTTCTCTTCAACTTTGTACCCCTAAAGTTGTTGGTGCATAATTCAAGTTATACATACTCGTATTCTATAATCTACATCTAAAATAAGTTAAATAAATTACATCCAAAATAATGTATTAAATAATAAGTTTTAAATAAAAAAGGAGAATCAAGCTATTAATAACAAATATATTATTGCCTATCATATAAAAATTAATAAAGGAACAAAGGTATTTTAGCAAAGCAAAATTATATGCACTATGTGGAATAAAATGAAACTAGCCGCCCAGATAAAAATCGCATAAAGGAGATAGAGAGACAGAGGAAAAAAAACGGCGCTCCCAAATCGAATGTCCTTACGTCCGGGCCTCTTGTGGCTAATCCTAAATCTGGCCCTGATTATTCAGTGTTTATCATGAAATAATATATTCATTTCTTTTTAATTTTACGTACCCCACGTTGAATACCACTGCTCTAAAGCGTTCAGACGGGCTGGGGCCCAACAAATCCCTCTTCAATGGGTACCGAAGGCTACTTTCCGGATGTAAAGTGGCCAGGGTTCGCAGTTCTGCAGTCACTTCTAGTAAGGCCGCCATTAAGAACGCGAACACGTACGAGTATTCCTCCACCTGCACTCAACTCCATGGGCTTATATTTCTCTTAAGCCTAGGGACACCTTGGTCTTTACTTCTGCCTAATCCAACTTAACAGCATTTGTCAGAAGATATTATGTACACTCTTCTAACTGAATATTTCTCCACCAAAATTTTAGTGCCATTGATCTAATTTTCTTTGTTTACTGCTTTAGTCAAATATGTTTTTATATCCGTTCGATGATATTTCTTACTCACTGCACCCTTATTCTCTTTGTACGTTTGAATCGTAGTGAAGATTTAATATTTCACTATAGAAAATCTATAACTATTTCGAGATGTTGGGACGCATCATTTCCACTGATTTCTCAAACATCAGAGAAATTTAGAATACAAGAGACAATATTTTAAACGATATAGGCCTAATGTGTATATAATATAATAATAATAACCATGGCTCAACAGCCCTATATGGGCCCGGGCCTCCTCTTGCCTCCTCTTTTCGAGGTTACTAAGTCGTGCGCATTCGTGGCAGTTGGTGACTGGTAAACTGGCCGCGCTACTGTTCTATCGATCCTGATGTGACAGCCAGAGCCATCTGGCAGGCAGTCAGGAGACTTGGGTGAGAAATGGAGGTAATTTGGCTTACGCAACATTTTTATTCATGCCCATAAGGTTCTTTTACATGCCGTAAATCTACGACATGGGACCGACGGCTTTACTTCCCCTCCGAAGGAAGTGGTGCTCCGGATTTTTATCACCCTTAAAAATCCATCGACCTCGGTCGGGATCGTACCTGCGAACCTTGGGTCCAGTGGCGAGCACGCTAACCACTAGCCCACCGAGGTCGACCCTAATGTGTATACCGTCCAATAAAATAAAATGAAATTATCAATCGTACAAACTCTGAAAGGAACCAATTTTAACAAAACATCCCACAATGTGCCACGACGAACCAATTAAAAGCAAAAGGCTACAAGATAACTGATGTGTGGGCCAAGACGAAGCCACAGCCTGCCGAATATGAAACGAGAGTGACAAACACTCCAAAGGTAGCTTCGATATCGTCAAGGGAAAGATTGAAAAGAAAGGCAATATGACAGCGACAAATCGTTTCATAATGAAAGCGGTACTTGATCAAGAAATGTGGCCTGTCAGGAGGCTGATTCATGGCCCGGATATTGGGCCTGCAAATCCAATCAGGAGGCAATGTGTCAATCAGGACATTCGATGTGGCAATGTCTCAGCTAGACCTTACACCTATCAATTTCCTCTCTCTCCAGATTTTTGTACAAACACCAAAAGCAGCACCGTCTGCACGCCTACAACATTGTTACATGTGGGTGTAAATACACAAAGTGGTAATGTTCGAGTTAAATTTACAGTGAGCCATCCTACAACGCCGGAGTTATCGGGGTATTTTGGACAAACAACGCGTTGTCCAAACTTCTTATGGGAAATACAGGGTTACGTGAACGAGGTCGCTTAAGCACCCCGCCATCGTTTAAAATACATGCATTGCTTTACACTAGACACACAGTGCTTCGGTAGCTGATGTTGCCAGCCTTCGCGGCGGTTGACTGAGTAACCGCCCGCGTTTATCCGCGTGAGTTTAAATTTTTCAGCGTTCGGAATTTCCCCCCCCCCCCCAATATATTTTATTATTTTCAATCGCGTATAGTAAAAACTGACCGATCCCAGTGGCCGTGCGGTCTAAGGCGTGGGTCTTCGGCCGCTCGCTTACTAGGATCGTGGGTTCGAATCCCACCGGGGCATGGATGTCTGTCTGTTATGAGTGTTGTGTGATGTCAGGTAGAGGTCTCTACGACGAGCTGATCACTCGTCCAGAGGAGTCCTACCGACTGTGGTGTGTCTCAAATGTGTGTGATCATGAAACCTCGACGAAAAGAGGAGGCCCAGGCCCATATAGGGCTGTCGAGCCATAGGAAAAAAAAAATAGTAAAAACCGCGCTGGACGAAACCGCGTTGGGCGAGAGGTTGCTGTAATTGTTATTTGCAGTTTATTTAACGACACTGTCAGTAACTCAAACATAAGCCGTCGGATGTCTGCATTATTATGAATCACGATGTGTGGTAAAGTCGGTGGCGGTCTGATGTAAATTATTGTCACAGACTTCACCTGCACGGACTTAGCAAACCCATGAAACCTCATTCGGGACAGACGGTTTCCCCGGCCGAAATTCGAAATGGGAACATACCGAACACAGTCCGTTTTCGGGCAGGACTAATTGTGAAATTTAACTTGTCTGACAATGTTGAAGTTGCAACAGACTTGTGAACGCTGTACGCTCGTTATCTATGTCGCTTGTATTTGTGAAGGTGGATGTATAAAAAGAGAATTTTGTGTCTTTTTTTTATTGGCGTACGCCTACTCTTGGTCTCTGGCAGGTATGCCGGTTTTGTTCACATAATATTTATGTAGAATGGAAGTAAAGCAAAATGTAAGTTATACGTTTAGTTCAGTGGCCACAACTCTACGCCGTTGTGTGCTGTACTGCCGACGTTCTTTAACAGAATGGCAATTTAATGATTGCCGAAAAAAGTAATCTGGTAATTTTATTTGTACCTAAGAGATTCGAAAGCCGATCCCAGTGGCCGTACAGTCTAAGGCGTGGGTCTTCGGCCGCTCGCTTACTAGGATCGTGGGTTCGAATCCCACCGGGGGCATGGATGTCTGTCTCTTGTGAGTGTTGTGTGTTGTCAGGTAGAGGTCTCTGCGACGGGCTGGTCACTCGTCCAGAGGAGTCCCACCGACTGTGGTGTGTCTATCAGTGTGATCGTGAAGCGTCGACGAAACGAGGAGGCCCTGGCCCATATAGGGCTGTTGAGCCATAGGAAGGAAGAGATCCGAAATATCAGGAGACTGGAGAAAACTTCGGGTTGGGGGAGAAGAGAATTTCTTATAGGTAACTGATGGGGAAACTTGAAGGAAACAGGCCAGTTGGAAGACCTAGGTGTAGATGGGAAAATGTTACAATGGGTATTAAATAAATACAATTAAACTGTAACATTTTTATTACCAAATACTGCACAATAACTTCATATACTCCTACATGTTTCGGCTGACTATCTCAGCCATCATCAGGGAGTCATCGTACACAGACATAAGCAGCGTACAGCGTGTCACTGACTGGTAAAATGCACATTTGTCACAGCCTTAGTCGCTGATTTTATAGTTTAAATTACATGTATAAAATCCAGTATGTTATTTCATGAAATTTAAGGTATACAATCCACAAAAAATGTGTCTCCAAACATTTCTCTCATCCACTTCCAGTTTTTTGGAGGTGGAGACCCCTGGCTGTGGTACCCGGTGTTTATTTCTTAATTAATATCTCTGCATGTAATAACATACTGGATTTTATCACATGTAATTTAAACCATAAAATCAGTGACTACGGCTGTGATAAAAGATGATGGCTGAGATAGCCAGCCGACACATGTAGCAGTGTATAAAGTTACTGTGCAGCAGTTGGTAATAAAAACTTACATATGTAAAACAACGGCAGGGAACATGTATAATATTAAATAAAAGCAATTTAAACTGTCAACTAGGTTGATCTGACTTAGGATAGGTGCCAGAGGCGGAAGTTTTTATATCGGCCTAGTGTAGGGAGCTGAAGAACACTAGGACTGCTCCGTTGAGTTGTATAATAGATATTTATACATAGAATATACGAAGATGTTAACTTAGGGTCTTAAGTGTAGCGAATCTTAGAATTAAACTTTCTAAACCACAATAACATGAATTTACTCTTCCGGGATATTACGCCATGCCGACTGATAAGTGCTTACCTATTAGCCTTTTGCTGTTCAAATTATTATTGCGAATTTCAACAGTCTGGTCCAAATTAATTTTCTAGAAAATCTCCAATCTTCAACGTTCAGAAGCAGCCACTAAATAACAGGTAAAGGTAAAGCAATCCCATTACAGGCCTGGACAGGCCCTTAGGGTTCCAGGAGGTTGAGGCTCCCAGATTTCTAGACAATCGGCACATGAAGGTGGTAAGGTTGTTAGCCCTACGCACCGGCCGCCTTTACCCCCAGGAAATATTCCTGATACTCATTTCTGTTAGAGGCTGAGTCGACCCCAGGGCCATAGTGCGACCGAAACGATTATGTCAAGGAAAAATTCCAATGACACCATCGGGAATCGAACCCACGACGTTCCGGTTTGTAGCGTAGTGCCTCAACCAACTGCGCCACCGCGCGCCCACTAAATAACAGCAGTATACGGAAAACATAAAACACTTTAAAATAACGTGTCGATTTCAGATCGACATTAGATCTGGTACAGCGGAAAGCGCTGTCGAATTTAACTCGACATCGGACCGATAACGGTTAGTGAAGGGCGTGAGAACCACAAGCGTTGCTAAATAAAATGGTTCGTGCAGGTCTAGCACGCCAGATTACGGAAGAACGTCACAAATCGAAAAGATCCTTTTCGATACTAATGACAAGTACTGTGTAAAAAAAAACAATCTTTGTTTAAATTTTTTTTTCACGGTATCTTTCGGTTTAAAAGAACTTTGTACAGAACGGCTTGGTTTTGTCTGCGGATAAGCAGACTGTTACGTTGTGCAACAGTTCGACATGAAACAATTGTCTTTCTGACGTGTAGAAATGTAAGGCCAATATGGTCCTGACAGTTCGGTCACTTCACGTCACGTAAGCGAATAGGGCTCATTAGATTCGGTGTGCAGTCTGGGGCCGTAAATTGCGACACTGTCAACACAAACAGAAACAAACACATCAAATGGTCTTCAGTTTCCCCCAAGACAAGTTATTTTGTGACCATCACCGTGGGAACAGCCCCTCGCTGCCTAACCGACCAGAAGCCTTGACCAAGTTTTCAACAATGGCTGTCGTAAAACCCCGGGAATGTCAAACTGTTAGCATAGAATGATGGAAGAACGAAGCACATCGAATCGAGTTACTGCATTCTCTACCATAATGTTTAACCCTCAACATCTTTCTATGACACAGGCTTATTGCTTCTCACTTGACAAGCAGAGCAAAGCTTTCACGAGTCCAAGGGGCTATTGACTTGAAAAAGTTCCTTCTTCAAAAAAAAAATTAATAACAACGGATATAGACTTCTGGGATGTGACGCCGTGTGGTCTAGAAATTTAATATCGGTGTTTCGAAGGTAGAGATATTCCAGACTTACGCAGTAGTTACTTTCCGGAAGTTCCAGGGAAGTCGGAATTGAGTACACACACACTCACACACACACATATATATATATATATGGACCCAAGGTTCGCGGGTTCGATCCTGACCGAGGGCGATGGATTTTTAAGGGTGATAAGAATCCGGAGCACCACTTCCTTTGGAGGGGAAGTAAAGCCGTCGGTCCCATGTCGTAGATTTACGGCATGTAAAAGAACCTTCGGGCATGAATGGAACTAGTAGTGTCCGTAAGCAAAATTCAAGCGGCCATTTCTCACCCAAGTCTCTGACTGCCTGCCAGATGGCTCTGGCAGTCTCATCAGGATCGAGCAAAAACTTGTGCGGTCAGTGAGCCGGTCACTCACTACAGAATGCACACTCACCGACCAGGAAACCTTCGGGATGAAATCCCAAAAGAAGGAGGCTTTGGCCCACCCCGGGCTGTAACGCCATGGAAGAAGATATATATATATATATATATATACATGTACATATACATATACATACAAGGGAGCCCAGTTGAAAACCAACCTTAAACACACTGAAACCTGAATGCATGGAGCATGACCGCCTCGCCACCTTCTCCTCATTCCGTTTTCATTCCGAAAAGAAATATTCGGCACGCTTTTTTTAAAAAAATGCTGTTATTCCATTTTCTTTCTTTTTAAAAATTGTCTAAGTCTTAAATTACGTAACCTGAATTTGCGTAAGTCGGGGGGAGTGGTCTGTACCTGCTGCCTTAATATTCAGATCTCTCCGACCCTGAAGATACAGGCAGGATCCTAATACATGCACAGAGTTGTGTGTCGGCGTCTGGCTTCACTGTAACACATTTGTTTGTGCCGCCATATGAACGACGCCCGTAGTGACATGTCAGCAGCACATGCTGCACTCTGCTCGTCTCAGCTATCTCGCAGCTACTTCAAAAGTTCCTGATTGCTACCGGGTATTCGACAAGGAGGTTAACTATTCTACAGCTTTAGTTTGGAATCGGAAGATAGTAACTTTTAATTATCATTAAACAGTTTAATGCTTCAGGTTTTTAAATACAGTAGTAGAGGACAGCAACAGTGTTGTAATGGTACACAATTATGAATCAAAGAAATGCTACAGATACGTTATAAATATCCAAATTAAGAAAAAACACACCTAACAAAAATAGTACATTAATTTCACCATATTTGTAAAAACAAATATGGTGAAATGGGACAAAACAAACTCCGACGACCTGTATTGTGGCTGTGGAGAGGTACAAGATATGGGACATCTCCTATCATACAGGGACTGCCCCCAGAAATGCACCCTCGAGGATTTATGGCTTGCAAATAAAAAAGGATTTTATGTAGCCCAATACTGGGCAAAAAATCTTTAATTTAATGGTCCGGACACGATAAAGAAAAGAAAGAAGAGTACATTAATTACCTATGTTGCTATTTACCATATACTGCGCCACCGAATCAGATCTGCAGACAGTATTACTGGAGTGAAATTACAGTTGTTTGTTATTTTGTTTCAGAGGACTGACTGCGCTGTAAATAGGAGTGTCACGTATGTTACCATTATTCCACGTTCATATGCGGGCCTTCACAAAGCAGAACTTAATTTCAAAATGTCACACTTTCTCTCTCTCTCTCTCTCTCTCTCTCTATCTCCAGTTAATTTATTTACATTTCAGTACGTCACAATATACTGAATACAACTGTATGGGTGCACAAATCACGTACTCCAGGGCGCCCGGGCGAATAAATTTTGTGCGGTGGCGAGTAATACTTGTGGGTCCTCAGTAAGGAACTTCATTCATGTCACCCTTCTGTCGCCTAGAATTTTGAGGCGACTTGTAGATATTTGGAAAACCTGTGCACTCTTGTATGTATATATACATTCCAGATTCAAACAGGGTACCTACCCAGGGTTGTAAATTGCAGGACACCTACCCCCAGTTGTGGGAAACGAAAAACACCTAAGAATTTGAATGCAGATGTCTCTTGGAAAGCAGTGACATGGAAAAAAGGACCGGAGTTTGGAAAGTAACGTTAAAACTGCTCACTTTGAAATATTTGAGGATAACAAATAGGGATTTGGAAGTAGCGGTGGTGAAAATTCAGCTTATAAAACCTGAGATTTGGCTATATTTATTTCTCTTATCCAGCGCACAGGAAAGGTCATAAGCTATAAAACTGTAATATGTTTAACCCCAGAGATGCACAAATCTCGAGCGTCAGATAGCTTAAGCAAATAAATTTTGTATTGCGAGCCTAATGTTTTTGGGTCCTCAGTACGGAAGTTGGTTGTCACCACCTTAGGGCCCAAAATTTTGAGGGTGCTTCTAGAAATTTAGAAAATTTGTGTAGCACTGTTTCTGTGTTTATGCTGTGAATCAACGTGTACAGTGTTACGGATCACCTTGTACTGTGCTCTGAGAGGGTAATGGCGTCGCAACCTAAAAGCCGGAAGATAAAACCGGAATTAACAACAAATTACTGCCTGCTCACATGTGTATGATCAGTCTCAAGCGTGTACCATTTCTCCCTAACACTGCTTTTTAAAAAAAACCCTCTTTCCCGTTTATTTCTTATGAGTTTTACCTCCATTAGCGGCGAGATTAAGAATAAGTGGAGCTATAACCCTGCTCTCCCTATATGCCTTCATGGCGTGGACAGGGACAACTTCACTGTGAGTTTATTTCAAATCCCCCTTTGTTTTAATTGCACTGATAAATATTCTAATTCAGTGACGAGAAATATAGTGTATATTTGGTACATTCTAAGTGAGAATGAATATTATGTGTAGGTTTCTTTTTTTTTTTATTTGTCACTATCGATAAAATTTTGTTGCAGAAAAAGCCTAATCTCCTAAAATATTCTTTATATTCTTCATTATGTGCATTGTCGATAAGCAATTCGGACGAAACATGTAGGAATATTCAATGTGATATTGTAACACAGACATCTAAGGAAAAGTATTGTGCATTTTGTTGGTCCAGTGTTGTGAATTACTCCTAAAATATGTTTACATAGAATTACATCCTGCGATATACGCGCACACGCACGCATGCACACACACGCAATGCATATTATTAATTATTTTGACTTTATATACCTGCAAATAAAGAAGCCGCACCGTGTCTAAAAGGCAGCCCACCCAAACAAAGTCTGTATATGTTAAACACGCTGTTAGTGTCTTCAGTGATCAGGCAGCTTAGTCACTGCATCTGCCTGAAATAGCCGCTCCCATTATTCATATGGCTTCCTCTTGTTCTTCGTCGTACAAGTTCATAATTCAGCCGCATCTTCGACAACACGTCTTCACCCGTTTTATCTACATGTATTCACATCTTTCTCAGTAAGTGGTAATCGTCTTGAACCGCTATAGACGGTCATCCATATTTCAGAATTTATCAAATCGAACTAAAGATACCAACTGCGGACTCCGAATTTCCCTTTTCCTCATACCTATTCCTCTGTACATCATTCTGCCAACATCGTGCATAATTTCAAACATGTGAACCTGCGTGTTAATCTACTGAACCCTTTGTAATTATTGCACTTTTTAATAACACCGCAACTCTACTTTTCCGAATTTGTAAATACTATACAAACAAGCTTGTCGTCCTCGGTGGACTAGAGGTTAGCGTGCTCGCCACTGGACCCAAGGTTAGCGGGTTCAATCCCGGCCGAGGTCGATGGATTTTTAAGGGTGATAAAAATCCGTAGCACCACTTCCTTCGGAGGGGAAGTAAAGCCGTCGGTCCCATGTCGCATGTAAAAGAACCTTACGGGCATGAATTGAGATGTTTCGTAAGCAAAATTCAGCTGCCATTTCTCACCCAAGTCTCCTGATTGACTGCTAGATGGCTCTGGCAGTCATATCAGGATGAGTAGAACTTGTGCAGTCAGTGGACTGGTCACTCACTACGGAATGCACACCTGCAGACCAAGAAACCTCTGAAAGGAGGCCCTATGCTCCGCAAGGAGCGACAGGAGAAAAACAAACATACAAACAAGCTTGTTACCACTTACCGCACGGAAAATGTATGATATTAAAAAAGGTACACAAACAGTTTTTAATAACACAAAGAGAGGAGAAAAGTGTTTATGTCGCTAAGGTTTTGGTTGAAGAGCGTGAAGGAAAAACAACTGTAAAACCGAGGCGTATATTGGAGACAAATGTTAAAACCCATCTTAAAGAAACAAGACAGCAAAGTGTGGACTGGATTTATATGATCAGTGTAGGAACAACTGGCGGGCTTTTGTGATGACGGTAATGAACCATTTGCTTCTAATCAATGAAGGCAATCTCTTTACTATCAGAGGACCTATTAGCTTCAGCAGGATTCTGCTCCATGGACTTAGTCTCTAAAATAACACTTATACCTCTATAGCATCACTAAAGTAATCGCAAACACAGCGAATTTAGCGACCACTTATCTTCTAGCGCGGCAGCACTGTCGCCCCTATATACATTTTTCCAAAAGGAGAGGTATTAATTTGCTACAGTCCAAGCTTTACAGCAATCCCCACTAACTGCAAAGGAAGAGTTTTATGATAGGCCCGGCTAAATCACCATGAAGCATGCCTTAAAACTTTTTACGACGTTTCTAATAGAGGTACGATCGTTATAAATCAATATTTGCCTGTCACGAAGGTACACGCGGAATCCAATAAACAAAAAACAAAAAGTATTTTGAGCTTAGAGACGTCCGAAATATATGTAGAAAACTTAACTAACTAACTAACTAACTAACTAACTCCATGGAGCAGAGTCCTTCTTGAGAAGCTAACAGGTCGTCAGCTAGTCAAGAAATTCCCCGCGTTTTATGGAAACCGAAGGTTCATTACCGCATTCACAACAGCCCGCCACCTGTCCCTATCCTGAGCCATATCAATCCAGTCCATGCCCCCCCCATCCCACTTCTTGAAGATCCATTTTAATATTATCCTCCCATCTACTTAACATAAGGATAAATTGTTTCTACAAAAAACATATTTCACAATGGTCTTCAGACATTACGTATTTACGACCTGCATCACAAGAAGAAATTACATGAAATCTACACCATTACGTCTGCCTAAACTTTTACACTGCTACTGTGGAGCGCACGTCTTCAGCATCCTTTCTTTCAAAACATTTTTGTATTTCTGTTATACGTTTCTTCTTACTTCCTTCTCTTTCCTCGTCTTCTAACAAAGCAATACATTAAAACGATTAAGAATGCGATGAAATGAGATTTGTTTTAACAAAGATGATATTAAATCATTCAAAACACAGGAAGCCTTTTTTTCACGTGACATGAAAGGTAGGCGTTCGTATGTAAGGTCATTTTTCCGTTACAATTTGCTACAACTTCGAAAATGCATGCATACATTACTGAAGGGTGCACTAAATGTTATATGGTGGCGCCTAAAATGTTTGTGCCGTCTGTATGGAATAAAAATGGATCTCCAAGAAGTGGGATGGGGGCATGGACTGGATTGATATGGCTCAGGATAGGGACAGGTGGCTGGCTCTTGTGAATGCGGTAATGAACCTTCGGGTTCCATAAAACTCGGGAAATTTCTTGACTAGCTGAGGACCTGTTAGCTTCTCAAGAAGGACTCTGCTCCATGGAGTAAGTTAGTCAGTCAGTCAGTCAGTCAGTTAGTTAGTTAGTTGGTTAGTTAGTTAGTCAGTCAGATAGTTGGTTAGTTAGTCAGTCAGTTAGTTGGTTAGTTAGTCGGTCAGTCAGTTGGTTAGTCAGTCAGTTAGTTGGTTAGTTGGTTAGTTAGTCAGTCAGTCAGTTGGTTAGTCAGTCAGCTAGTTAGTTGGTTAGTTAGCTAGTCAGTCAGTCAGTTATTTGGTTAGTTAGTCAGTCAGTTAGTTGGTTAGTTAGTCAGTCAGTTAGTTAGTTAGTCAGTCAGTCAGTGAGTGAGTCAGTTAGTTAGTTGGTTAGTTAGTCAGTTTGTTCGTATGGAACAGGCTTCATGTCACTTTTCAGGCACGTAGAATTTTTATGTTGCTCCAAGATTTTTGGAAAATTTGTACTTATATCCAATTATCCAAAAAGCTATAAAACCTAGAGAAAAGTTACGTTAAGTACAAAACACGCTTCACTCACGTGTGAAATTTCATTCCGAACATTTTTCGATTCGATAACATTCAGCTTGTTGCGCTCGAGGAGAAATGCGTGTAGCTCATCAGGTTAACAGCAAAAGTCGAGTTGTCACTGTGTTTAAGCAAGCACACACTAGGAAGATATATATGGAATGTGAGGTAGAGCTCCATGCATTCTTAACCTCAGCATGATACAGAGGTGTTTGATTTACGCTCCGGCCGCTTTAACACCAAGAAAACGACCCGAAACCCATTCAGTATGAGGCTGGGGGGGCCCTCTTGTGACGGTCTTGACACTGTGAGATATAAAGAAGCACTTCCCCCTTCCACGTAACGAACATCAAAATATGATAGTCCAGTCCTTTGCACAGTTGATAAACCGACTGAGCTATCGCGGCTGCTCTTCATGTAAGGCGATCGTTGAAACTGTCCAATACGAATAAAAATCAAAATTGCTTGAAAATTTTGCATAATTTTTCCAATATCGATTTTCATAAAAATCTATTTAGCAATTCTCGATTTGTTAATTGCGTCTAAGGTATGGGCTGGAAGTTCCGGGATTCGAAACCCTGTAGAGGCAAGAAATTTGTCTCTTCTCCGAAACGTCCAGCCCGGTTCCGGTGCCCAGCCAGCCTTCTATTTATAGGTTAAGGGGGACTCATTCTCCAGGGGTAAAGCGGCCGGGTCGTGAAGTTAACCACTCACCTCCGTCTAGTACCAAGGTTAAGAACGAGTGAAGCTACATCTCTAACCCCTATGACTTCATGGCGTGGTCAGGGAAAACTGTACCTTTTGAAGTTTCACGGCGAACACGGCGAATTTAATGGACGCTGCGCACGGACGCAAACGAATTCAAAGCAGCACAATGTTTGAAGCTAATTATTACAGTTAAAATTAATTACAATTACGTACAATTCTTACGCCTTTCTAGCAAAATTTGCCACCAGACCCAACCTTCAATTACTTCCGTGTATATAGATCTCGTCCTTTCAAGCAACCGTCTTAAGTCTGAACTCTATATTATGCATTTCATTCTATGTTATTTTGCAAAGAATAATCCACTATAACATTGTGAAAACTGTAGGAATATCCCCGCATTTTCATTTTCTGTTCTTAACCAATACGCGATCCTCACATGTTTTTTTTTTTTAAAGATATTGTGCGACTAAATGGCCATGAAGCATGTCTCGCAGACCCCAGTTTTACGACGATCCTCAGTATAGTAATCCTCGTTATAAATCAATAAATGTCTCCCAAAGAAGCGCCTTAACCTAGGCCGGCAAGTCACTTTCTTTACCATCCATCATTTTCGTTTCCAGTCCCATACGTAAAGAGTACAGTCAGTTCTGCTACTACGCGTGTTTCGTTAACGCGAAATGGCTGTAACGCGGTTGATGATAAGGTGAACGCTGTTTGTATAACGCGAACTTTCGCATACGTGTGTTGGCTATTACGCGATTTCAGCGACCAGTGTGAAGATATAAGTTTGGATGACGGGCAAAATTTTTCCTGATCTGAAGCTATTTTCATCACGCCATCTTCTATCTTAAAAGACCGCAACTATAGCAGACCTGACAGTACATAACCAGCTAAGTGGCAAAGAGTCCGTCTTAGAGAGGCTAATGGTTTCTCAGCTACTCAAGAAATATCCTGCATTTTATGGACCCGTGAAGATGGGACCGACACGTTGTCCCGAAACGTCGGTAAACAATTACCACACGACGCCGTGCAATATCGCAGAAGAACGCAGATCTCACAAACACAAAAGAAGTTCACAACACATGTTCAAGTGAGCAAGCCACTTGACCCTATCATCAGCCAGATCAATCCAATCCACACCCATCCATCCTAAGGAGGGTTGCAGTATTTAACGAAGCTTTCACCACTAATTTCTTCATAAAAATGATCACAATAACTTAGAAATTCATTAGTATTTAATACATTTATCCAGCAATTTTACTCGTTAATGTTAAAATATACATCTAACCGAAAACTCGCGGAAACACTAAAAAAACCGTCATTCAGTTACGGATTTACCAAACAGTTTTACAGTTTCATCATTGTAATAATTGTGTACGTGTGAGATCCCACAGAGCAAAATCAGAATGGCGGATTTACATGTATTATGTTTTACCTTCTTTTAAATATCGTTAATAGTCCGATAATTGTCAATTGTGACAAGCATGTAGCTACTCTTTTAACTAAACATATTGCGTTGGACGGAATATTTAAAGATTTGTTATTAAATGTTCCATAGCACAGTGGGATGAATTATAGCAAATCGATATATAGATACTTTATTGGATGTGAAAGTTATATAAGAAAATGCGATACCTACAAAATTATGGAAAAGCATAATATTTGGTAAATACACAGTTTAATGGGCACGCGGTGGTGCAGTTGGTTGAGGCACTGCTCTACAAGCCAGAAGGCCTCGGGTTCGATTCCCGATGGTGTCATTGGAATTTTTCATTGACATAATCCTTTCGGTCGCACTATGGTCCTGGGGTCGACTCAGCCTCTAGTAGAAATGAGTACCAGGAGTATTTCTTGGGGGTTAAAGGCGGCCGGTGCTTAGGGTTCACAACTTTACCACCTCCATATGCCTATTGTCTGGAAATTCTGGGAGCCTCAACCTCTTGGAACCTTAAGGGCCTCTCCAGGCCTGTAATGGGATTGCTGTACCTTACACAGTTTAGTACATAATAATAATAGCAAAAAAAGACCAGCGATGGAAAAATAAAAGTTTCCAGTGCGAAATACGATTATTCCTTCCGTGGTTTTCGAAATTTTATGTGTTCACACCGACTGACCTGCGGATGGACGTACGGATGTAGATGATCTAATATGCACTTTGCAGAATCCATAACGCACCAAGAAAGCTTCAGCATTTGTACATATAATGGGGAAATATAACTTTCCATCGCATAATTTATCTCCAGTACTACTAAATGCATTTGATGGAATACTCTTTTGGAAACCTACGCTAAAATTTCGCGTTCAAATTTAACAATTTTGATTCTCGGCCGACATAAAGCCCTATAGCCCTGCTTTACATGGGACTTAAATTGAATCCTATATTTTCTTTTTGTTTTTTTTTTTAAAAGAAAAGCTTCGGTCTTGCAAACATTCATTCTTTCCAGAAATAAGATAGGCAACTTTCATGTGCTTAAGCTCAAACTTGTCAATGAACGTAGGTTACTTTAACGGATTATGTGAAAAATCTGCTTTATACCACGTTTATATCAAAGTTATTAATTTTTTAAAAGAGGTTATAACATGCCAGTAAATGCAGTCTAAGATATAACAAGTTTCGACCAGATTTGTTACTAATATTAATATTATTATTATTAAACTGTCCCTCCGGCCGGTGTGTAATGGCGGCAAATTCTATTTGTAATCATATGGATGTTTTCAGAAGGCAATTTGTTACACTTAGTCAGATGTAATACTTTATTACATTATTTTAAGGTGTTCTTATTAATTATCTAAGCAAGTTATTGTTTGTTTATTTATTTGTTTTGGTTGTGTTTGTTTTACTTTGTGTTTATTGTCCGTTGTTATTTATGTTTGTATGTTGTGCTGTTTGTGTAATTGGCCATCTGGCTGTTGACTTGGCACATTAATAAACTAAATTGAATTGAATTGAATTATTATTATTATTATTATTATTATTATTATTATTATTATTATATCGTTTTTCCCCCTTTATTGACTGTGGTGACGTACATATCAGTAAAATACAGGTAATACCTTCTTTAAATTAGTGGATTTATATCCTCAAAGTTTGTCAAAATTTCCAAGTCTATCATTTCGACTTACAGACCATACTGTAGCCATACTGTGTATCTCTGTCAGTAATCTGTCTGCACATCAAATTCGACATTCTTATTTCCCGTGGTTATAGCCACTAAACCGACACCTGAATACAATATTCGCACTGCTATCTATCGTTAATTTACATTGTGAGCTAATGTACCTTAACAAAAGTCACATATTTTTTACAGATCAGTTAAATACCCTGTATGTACAGCTCCTGTCTCCCAAACGTGCCACACGGCCCGCCCATCTCGTTCTTCTTGATTTGTTCGCCCGGATGATATGTGGTGAGGATTACAGATCATTAAGTTCCTCGTTATGTAATCTTCTCCACTGTCCTGTTACCTCGTCCCTTTTACGCCCAAATATCCTCCTCAGCACCCTATTCTCGAACACCCTCAGCCTATGTTCCTCCCTCAGTGTGAAAGACCAAGTTTCACACCCATACAAAAACAGGCAAAATTATAATTCTGTATATCTTAATCTTTATATGTTTGGATAGCAAACTGGAAGACAGAAGATTCTGCACTGAATGACAGCAAGCATTTCCTGACTTCATCCTGCTCTTAATTCCTTCATGAATGGAATTCTGATTTGTTAGGCTTGTTTCAAATTATTTGAACTGTTCCACCCTTTCACATGATTTATTTCCTACCTTCATGTCATGATTTTGTCCTGCATGCTGTTCTCGAGACATGACCATGCAATTAATTTTCTCAGCATTTGTTCCGGTTTATCAAGGCACATTCTTTCAGGCGCTTGTATCAAGTGACGCCAAGCGTCGCTTCTACATCACAATCTGCGCGTCCACCGTGTTGTTATAAGTGACTGCAGGAAATTAGAAATCACTACACAAGCGTGGCCTGCAAATGCTTAAAGCTCCTAACAATGTTTGTGAAAATTGCTCAGTAGTATAAAGAGTAATTGTTAGTGGCGTCAAGAATACACAGTGTCACAGTATAAGACATGCCATGCTGCGCCCGCTAACACCACGTTATTGCAGAGTGCAGGGCGTGAAACCTTAACTAACTAGAATAAAGCGAAGCGATTCAAAGAGATTAAATGGGGAAGATTTACAACTTCTGTACGTCATCTGCTTATAGACTTCATGAAAGCCTATGATTTGGTGTGGGCCGGGATAGCCTATTGGTACAGCGACTCGCTACGGGTTGGACGGTCCGGGGATCGAATCCCGGTGGGGGCGAGATTTTCCGCAGCCGTCCAGACCGGCTCTGGGGCCTACCCAGCCTCCTATACAACGGGTACCGGGTCTCTTTCCCGGGGGTAAAGCGGCCGGGGCGTGGAGTTGACCACCCACCCTCATCTAGTGCCAGGGTTAAAGAAAGAGTTAGAGCTATACCTCTACTCCTCCTCTGGACCTTCATGGCCCGTTCTAGGGAGACCTTTACCTTTACCTATGATTTGGTAGAGAAGGACGTTTTTTGGTACTAATACTGAGTTTCGAGTACGTATAAAAATCTTTAGGTTAATTCAAATGCGTGTCAGTAAAATCAACACTAACTCCATCATTATTGAATTCAGGATGAACTGTTATTTTAGCTTCCTGTTTCGGGATCAGCGAAGTCGCAAGCAAACGTCACTGGCACGTTTAAAAGACTCGGCTTTGAACGCAAGTTCTCCCTGCAGGTCATTGCGGAACAAGCCCTATGGATTTCACCCTGATCAGTGGCTTACAGGGGTGAACGGCCTTCGTGCTACAGGTTGTTAGCACTGTCGACAGAGGGTAGTCTATGGGGTCAAAGACTTCCAAATAACTTTATTGGAGCAATAAACTTCAATCAGGAGAGCCAGAATGTCATTATTGGGGGTGGGAAAAAGTAGCATCCGTCGGAAGGCAATGACCGCTAAGCAGTTCCGGGGACGCGGACAAAAAAGGTCGTGGTACGTGTGGGCAAATCTGCTGCTTAGCCAGGTCAGAGTCATTCGTATGAATGACCTATTCGTCTGACAAATTCACACTTTCACACTTAAGTGTCAGTAGATGTTAAACTGGAACACGCTTTTTGTGGGATTACAGGTGATATCACTTAAAATCTCCTATTATTATTATTATTGGTTATGAGCATTTTTTGCCTACGGCTCGATAGCCCCCAGTGGGCCTGGGCCTCCACGTTTCGTCGAGGCTTCACGATCACACACTTTAGACACACAACATTCGGTAGGACTCCTCTGGACAGGGACCAGCTCGTCGCAGAGACCTCTACCTGACACACACAACACTCACAAGAGACAGACATCCATTCCCTAGGCGGGATTCGAACCCACAATCCCAGTAAGCGAGCGGCCGAAGACCCACGCCTTAGACCGCACGGCCACTGGGATCGGCTGGTTATCAGCAGTAAGCATGATATTTACAATTATACAGTATATCGCAAACAACCCGTGTTTGTAGGGTATATAATATTGCAGTTATTCTGTAGTAAACATTTATGACAAATCTAATGCTATTTCACATGATACAGGTTTTGCACTTATTATTATTATTATTATTATCATTATTATTATTGTGTGAGAAGAAAAATATATTCGGTATATTGAGTAGGTTGTGGGCTGGACATATGAGGACTTTTGGATCCATTTCCCGCAGTAAGAAGAGATTTATCTGTTGTTCCAAGCGTCCAGAGAGGCTCTGGGACCCACACAGCCTGGTACGACTGGTAAAGGAACCTCTTAATTGTGAACGAGGCGGATTGTTGACGAAGAATTTGATTGGTGAAAAGAGACGATTATAGCGAAGGAACAAAATGACTGGTCACAAACTATATGGCAGGAGCTCTAAGAACTGCAAGGTACGCGGCCATTTTACCCTTCCTATCGACTCTGGGCCGCTGGATTACAGGTGACGTCAGGTAGCAGCAGCTTATAGAAGTTGCTACTGTAGCAAACTAATTACCTCCATGGAGCAGAGTCCTTCTTGAGAAGCTAACAGGTCGTCAGCTAGTCAAGAAATTCCCCGCGTTTTATGGAACCCGAAGGTTCATTACCGCACTCACAAGAGCCCGCCACCTGTCCCTATCCTGAGCCATATCAATCCAGTCCATGCCCCCAAAGAATCAGTCCAGGTCCGAGGCTTTGTGATCTGTTTCGTAACATGGCAATTTTTTATGGTAAGGAGTTGTTAGCACCTCGCCCAAACCCCAAGCTGGAGGACCACCCCTTGTCGGCTGTCCGCGACTGCTTATTCAATGTATTCGCAGCTAGCCTCCATATCCGGAGGCCGTTCCTCCATCCGTAACCCGAGGACGCGCCATGCCGTGGTGACAGGGACCCACTTACCACGGACTGTAGCAAACGGATTTTGAAATTTCATAATTTGATTGAAAGTTTGTTTATTCCATATATTTATTACTTACTTCAAATAAATTACGCAGCGTAGAATTGTAGTTTCTTACCGACATTTCGTGGTAAAATTATCGGTCCCATTTTCAAAATCAGGCAGTCTTCTTGGACCTATTCCCTTTACCAACCGACTCAAGCACTAACTACAGTATGTCTTTATGACTTTCAAAATAATAACATTAACGAACCGTTAGTGTTGACTATGGGAAAGTGTTTGAGTGACGTAAGTGTATTTCAAGGAGGGGCGACGGCAGGGGGGGGGGGGAGAAGGTGGTGCAAAGTGCACCAACTTCAGATCTCGACGTTTAATAATTTATTAAATCAAATAAGAAAATCTACCAAAAAAAACTAAATTTCTTGCAGTTCCTACATTTCGGTTTAACGATTGAATAAGAAGTTCAAATAAATGACAATTATTTTACTATCTTCTCCAGCACTGATCATTAAAAAACCTTGTCACTACGTACCTTGCGAAAAGTCCTGCCGGTACTCTTCATTGTATGGTACAAATATTTGGATGTATTCAAGTTTTCGTGAGCGCTTTATGGGAAAGCTACAGGTGCACAACCACAAGCAGCACCTGGTCCTTTATGTGGGTAACTGTACAGAGTCATGAAAACAGAACTCACAGCAGGAACCCTAAAATAATCCGCGAAGGTTTGAGGCTTTCACGGTAGTAACTAGAGATAATACATTGTAGTTTGGTAGCAACATATCAATATTTCTGAGCAACATTCAGCCTCCAAGTTCAATAATATTCCACTGCAAGCAGAATGCCGGATACAGAGAAACTTCTATCTGATCTGCGTAGCACTGCTAAAATACTACCAGACTGTGCAGGGAACAGGCATTTTTATCATCATTCCTTGTTTGGGGTATGTCAGCTTTCGTCCACGGTTAATCCTCTACCCTTCAGGAGGAAAAGGGTCATATCCATTTTCGTTCACGACCAACAGGTATAATATTCGTTTTCGTCCACGGCTCATAACTTGTGAATGAGCAAAAGGCAGTTGCGTAAGACATTTCTTTCGGGTGGCAGAAGATTGTTTGAAATAAAGTTGACCTATTTTAATGAGAAATCCTTTATTAAAACAATGTAAGAAGGTAAAGCAATGCCAGTACAGGCCCTTAGGGTTCCAGGAGGTTGAGGCTCCCAGATTTCTAGACAATCGGCACATGAAGGTGGTAAGGGTGTCAGCCCTACGCACCAGCCGCCTTTACCCCCCAGGAAAGATTCCTGGTACTCATTTCTGTTAGAGGCTGAGTCGACCCCAGGGCCATAGTGCGACCGAAACGATTATGTCAATGAAAAATTCCAGTGACACCATCGGGAATCGAACCCGCGACGTTCCGGCTTGTAGCGCAGTGCCTCAACCAACTGCGCCACCGCGTACCCTCCTGCGTGTAATTATATAAATCATAAATGTAACAAGACAATAAGCTATCTGAACATTATTTTATCTGACAACTGTCAACTTCAGACTACTGCTGACAAAATATCCAGTTAGTTAAACATTACGAGGCCGTACCATGGTTCAGGCGTTTAGTCGCCGGCCTCTCACCGTGGAGGCCCGGGTTCAATCCCGAGTCCGTCCATGTGGGATTTGTGGTGGACAAAGTGGCACTGGGACAGGTTTTTCCCCCGAGTACTTCAGTTCTCCCCCGTCAGTTTCATTCCACCGGTGCTCCATTAACACGGAAAAACGAAACAAAATACTAATCATCTTCATCACAGGGTTGCACAATAAGCCTTAAGGCTGCGGTGCGTCCTTAGCATCTGCTGCGGGGCCCTTCACCACAAAAAAAAATTACGAGGTAAATGATGACAGTGACTGCTGTAAAGAATGTAAGGAATACTGCTGTGTAACAAAAGAGGAATGCGACTGGATAAAACGCTCAGTCTGTGAAAGGTGACTGCATTAATACTGCACAAGTTGCTACAAAACCTGCATCGATTGTGGACGTTACAACGTTCTAAGAATCTTAAAAAAACGTAAGAAATCTGCAAAGAAGTAGGAAAGAGTCTCATAGCGATACAGAACATAGATTATTTTATTTCATTACAATTCTGTTTACTGCAAATTTATTATTGTGTATCGCATTACATAAGATATTGAGACATAATGGTTTTGTTACCAACATCATGCAAGGTAGAGTGTTTGGGAAGGAAAGTAGAGGACGACCGAGGCTCTCTTACATCAAGAATCTGATGAAGGAACTCTTTTGCAACTCCTACGCCGAAATGAAGAGACTGGCACAAGAGAGCATCTATGGTTGCAGCGACAAGGCTTAGCCTTTAGAGAATGATGATGATGATATCACATTACATGTGCGGCATCTTTTATCACGCATACGTCAAAGACGCCTTTTTGCATACCGTTGTAATTTTTATATGCTGTCTGTAAAGGAATCTAAATTTGCTACAAAGGACCTGACCGTTTTGTAGCAGAGACCCTACTATACCAATTACACACCCAGATATAATTTCTATTGCTACACATTATTGTAAAAATCTGTCAGAATAAATAAACTGTGGGGCATCATTGCCCATTTTACGCTATAGAGCGAAATACGTGATTTCTACCTTAACAGTGTTACTGTAAACAAGGAGAATCGTTAAGTATAAAAAGAAGGAAAAATTCTGCCACCATTACGTGTTTCCTTCTCATTACATACTGGCTCATTTCCGATTTAGCTGCAGCGTTTAAATGCCAATTATTTTTCACTATGCGTTAACCACGAACTGCAATACCTCCATGCCCCTTATACGTCTTCACAGCGTTGTAATAAGCACAAGACTAAATCTTGCTTCACTGTCATATCTCACAGCTGTATTCATTAACAGAAAGACTGGTACGAGGTTTTACAACGTGTCCATTAATGGTATAGTATTTCTGTTTCGTGACGGCGCAGGCGACCTTGGTTTATAAGAGGAGGATAATATTAAGAATGCATGGAGTTATACCTCCACTCCCTCGTATGACTTCATAGCGTGCCAAGTCACTGCAGTGGGCTAAGAAAAATCTAAATATAACATACTCATCTGACACATAACTTGTCCAATATTCAGTCAAATAGCATCAGAATATTATCACACGCTATGTAAGTTACCCTATCTTAAAACGTCACTGTAAACGGGACAATCTGTTATGAAACATGACCTTGGCTAGGAAATAAAAGATGAAACAGTAAACTGAAAGAGGAAGCACTAGCTCGCACTGTGTGGAGAACTCGCTTTTGAGGAGGCTACGGACCTGTTGTAAGACAGACTACAGAACGAATGACCATGTCACGTGAACGGAAGTAGTCGGAAATCTGGCGACTAAGGCTGATCCACCCCCCCCCCCCTTTGCACACCTTTATTCTGGAATATTTACGCGGATCTTCAAAAGGAAAGAAAAAGGATTTTTATAACAGAAACACTGCAAAAGGATAAACGTCCCTACCCACTAGCCACAATGAATTTGGTCTTTCCTCACTGTTAGGCCTCCCTTTAAGGACAGAGGCCTATATAGCGAAAGAAAGGAAAGACGAGGGAATGAATTCGGTGTGACTGACAGCGGCGAAGTTCTGCCTCAAAGAGCGCCACTCAGCAGCTTTATGGCTCGCTAATTGTTTCGCTGTGTACCTAAGAAACTTGGCGCCGCTGCATTATCAAATAGCGTCCGCAATGCATTTAGCTGCTATGATAAACGTGAGAAGAGTTACTTAACTAATACTGAAAATTTGGATTCCAGGACGTGTTACAATTTTTATACAGACTGTATCGAGCCATTTAACAAGAAGTGTGTTGTTGGGCCACGTCACGCAAGATACAGAATAACTGCTACTTCAAATCACAAGCGTCCACCTGGAAGACCGCAACTCAATTCCCGGTAGTCACAGGTATATTCCCCGCTGCCGTGGGTTCCATCCAGCTTCCTTGCCAGTGGGTACCGGGGGGCTCTTGCCGTAAGGGTCAAGCAACGTAAAGCATGAGCTGACCATTTACGTGCATCTAGTGACGTGACAGTGGGGCATATAAGGCCCCGGCAGTCCCTGCAGCGCGGGAATCCCCCCCCCCCCAAGCATACTGAATACTACAATATGTTGCGTTCTTTAGGACTGGATTATATTCTTGTGGCAGAAGACAGTATTCTGAGAGATCTGATAACAAGTTCCCTAATAATTATAGAGGGCCCCTGATTGTCGAATAACGGGCGGGTGGGCTATGGCAGTGGGTGTATGCCATCTGGATGTGGTTACTCGATATAAGAGCAGTTCTACTTTATAGGACTTTTCTCTAGGAACTTAGTGCATGATTTTCCGGTGATTTATGCTTTTTGTTGCACTGTCAGTACTGATATTATGTTTTTTTTTTTGGTGAAGTGCCCCGCAGCAGATGCTACGGACGCACCGCAGCCTTGAGGCTTATTGTGCAACCCTGTCATAAAGATGATTAGTATTTTACCTTTTTCCGTCTAATGAAGCACCAGTAGAATGAAGTTGACAGGGGAAAACTGAAGTACTCGGAGAAAAACCTGTCCCAGTGCCACTTTGTCCACCACAAATCCCACATGGTCTGAACCGGGATGGAACTCGGGCCTCCGCGGTGAAAAGCCGGCAAGTAACCGCCTGAGCGAGCCATGGCACGGCCTGATAGTACGTGTTACTGTCAGTACTTCTGAACTGACACAGGTATAGGCTACCTCGAAAGAAGTCACGACCGCCTTCCATTCAAAGTCATCCCAGTCACTCGTACACCGAAAAGACACATTGCCATTTGTAGGAGTCCTTAGTATGTAAGGGCGAGATTTTCCGCACCCGTCCAGATTGGACCTGCGGCCCAATGGGTACCGGGTCGTTTCCGCGGGTAAAGCGGACGTGGCGTGGCGTCAACCACCCACCTCATTTAGCGTCGAGGTTAAATAAATTGTAGACCTACACCTCTACTTATCCTCCATGCCTTCATGGCATGTTATAGGATGAAATTTACCTGTACCTTTCGTCCTTAGTATGACCACGTCAAGGCCCTCAGCTCCGTTAGCGCAAGCACAATCTCTGTTATAGACATATAGAGTCCGCGTTATAGCCCAGCGATGTGTTTCGCAAGTAGTTATAATCGAATAGACCAAGGGACATCGACATCATAGGCCTTCCTTAATTATTTGTGTGCTGATTTCTTGCATATTCTTCCCAATTCATAGCTCACAGCCATCTCTCTATCCCTGGATACGTTTTCTACGAATTCACACAGTTCACAAAATACAATCACCCAAGTCATAAAACAAAACATAAAGTTAATGTTCTTGTATGCAGCTGAAGGATGAAAGTTCTGTTCTATAGCAACTCCAATGAATGGGTCCACAATATTTGCAGGGACTTCAAAACGTCCCCAAGCCGCGCGGTCAGGCGATTTTATTACAGGGAACTACCCCTGCTCCTCTAGACAACAACAGACAGGCGCATAACGAATTTTCTTTATCTCCTCAAAAACATGTCATGTTCAAAATGAGTCTGACCATTCTGAACCTTCAAAATAAAACACATTTTGTCTGACCGGGAATCAGTATTGAGATAAATTGATCCCGGAACAATGGAAGCCATCCTTCAACTGCTGAACCTTTTGATCAGAGCCAAAAACTAGCATAATTTGTTAACATCTGTGACGGCCATTCAACGATCTCTTAGGCCCACTTTGTAAACATTTGTCTGACATTGTTCTTCCTAGCGCCTAAATCTGTACACAAGAAGTGAAAATCAGTGGATATAGAACGGACAACAAGGTTCCGGTATGGATAAGAGAGGAATCGGTTTTGGAGTTCTGTTTTTGGGAAGAATTTTCTCTGACCCTCAAAGCCTGCATACGACTCTGCCCGACCACCACGCAACAACCACCAATCTAAAGAATAAAGCACGATATTCCACGGGGTAAGATGGTCGAGGCATGAAGCTGATCACTACCTGAATCTACTTCTAAGATTAAGAATGCGTGAAGGTACACCTCCTTTCTTCCACAAGCCTCCATATTATTGTAGGTAATTAATTAAGCATGAAGGCAAATTTATCTATTATTTTGTCACCGGGTAAGAAGTTGTTCTTATAGTTCTGGAGAAGGACGCCAAGTTTTGTGAGTGACAAAAACAGTCTTTCTTTATTACGCAGTCAGTCTTAAAAATATGAAGCCATGCAGTGACAGGACCATCAAACTGCGACTGACGAAAACAGATGACGACTTCTTCGAAACATCGGAAACCGATTACCCGGTGACGCGGCGTCGTGTCCCAGAAGAACTGAATCCTCAACTGTTCGCCGTGAAAATATGTTCAATATGGCTACTCAGTCTTATGGGTTATGAGGCAGTACAGATTGGAATATAGGTACAAACGTTTTGAAGGATCTTGTTGTCTCCATCTTCAGGGTATTTCTTTGACTTTAAGTTCCTCCGAATGGTTGGTACCTATACAGCAATAGAGATGTAATGTTTATAGGTTTACGCGCTGTAAATCACAGCGTAGTTGCTGACAGTGGTACAGCGCCGACAGACCCTTCATAATGCAGTGTTCCTACCCAATTTATTTATTGTGCTTTTTGCTCTAAACTACCTTGAACACTTTATGGTAAACAATACTGCCAGCTCCGCCTTCCAACTTAGCCGTGAGAAGTTTTCCAGTAATTTACTCAGGTATGACTTTGAATACGCCATGTCAATTAACAGAGGAGAGGAAGTTTTGTAGTTGTACCACCGAGGCTGGCTTCATTTCCCGGCAGAGACAACTGATTTCTTGTTCCAGTGTTCAGACTGGATCTGGGGGTCAAACAACATCCTATCCGGTGGGTACTAGGCCCTTTCCCCAGGATAAGTAACACGTATAATACCGAATTAAGACAGCGTGGAGCTATACCTCCACTTCCCCATACGTCTTCCATGGCGTGGTTATTACAAAGCACAGGGCTAACTTTATATTTAACCTTACTTTATCCGTGGTCGAAACCTTGGCTCTGTGTTAATTGTAGGCTGATATAGGCTGTTTGTTAGTCAAGCGTCCGATAATAGAAATATCCGACTCAATGGCCGACGTACCCTAACTCAAGGCAGTGTTAGGTTTCTGAGCGTAACGCAGCAGAAACTTCGTTCCTGTGCTTAACTATGCATCCCGCCATTAAGGCACATGGGGAGACGAAGCATATTTAAGACAGGAATAGGTTGAAACTAGTGGTCAACTTGAATTCCCGTCTGCTCAATCCCCAGCGACAGAGCCCCCAGTACCACTGAAGAGGAGAACTGGTGGGCTTCGGAGCCGGTTTAGACGTTTTGGATACATAAATATCTCTTGCCTGTGCCAGTATTCAAACCCCGGCTCCACGGTCGACCAGCCCGTATCTAATCATTATTCATACTGTATTATCCTGGTTAGAGATCTCTGCGACGGGCTGGTCCCTCGTCCAGAGGAGTCCTACCGTGTGTGGTGTCTGAGTGTGTGATCATGAAACCTCGAAATAGAGGAGGCCTAGGCACCCGAAAAGGGGCTGTTGAGCCATAGGAAAAAAAAAATTATCCTGGTTATGAACTTAATAATAGAAGGTAAAGCTTTCCCTGTCCACGCTTTGAAGGCATATAGGGGGCGTACAGTTATACCTCCACTCAGTGTTAACCTCGTCACTAGAAGGAGGTAAGTGAACTTAATAAAAATGCAATTTATGTCCTTTATTAGCTTGCCTGTCAACACCAAATGGCCTGTACCAGCCTAGCGGTACTGAATGTACGTCTCTGTAAAATTCGAAACTGCAATAAGACAAATGAAATGAAATAAATCTCATCAAGGTGAACAGTGTTCCCACCAAAACATCCAGACATCGGCTGCGGTGAAATACGAGTATGTAGCTCAGGCCCGTTCAACTATTTTTTGGCGAAGGGTCACACCCGCTATTGTGGGTTGGTTTGTGGGTCGCACGTATACAAAAATCATATTACGTGACATACCAAACCTCCTAAATTATTATGTAACTTTTATAGTACATATATATATTTATATATATTAGATATATTTATATATAAAGGTAAAGCAATCCCATTACCGGCCTGGAGAGGCCCTTAGGGTTCCAGGAGGTTGAGGCTCCCAGATTTCTAGACAATCGGCACATAAAGGTGGTAAGGTTGTCAGCCCTACGCACCGGCCGCCTTTACCTCCCAGGAAATATTCCTGGTACTCATTTCTGTTAGAGGCTGAGTCGACCCAGGGCCATAGTGCAATGACACCATCGGGAATCGAACCTGCAACCTTCCGGGTTGTAGAGCAGTGCCTCAACCAACTGCGCCACCGCGTGGCCCCATATATTTATATAAAATATATATATAAACAGCGGGCTGGATAACGCAACGTGCAGTGCCGCCGTTTGGCCTTCTCTGATCTATATAAAACACTAAATCTTTAAGCATTGTTCACAGTATAAGTGACAGAGTCCCTAGTTTGCTTAGTGGGCTCACGAAGTACAAGAGTATCGGATGTCTCTGTGGCGAAGGGTAAAAATTTGGCTGAAGCTTGTATTCTGTAGATGCCTGTGTCGAATACTGTTCAAGACATCGACGATCCTGAGATGTTTCATAGTTGCGTTCAGTCACTCCAGAAAAATACCGGCTCAGTGTCTTTGTGCCACAATCGCTTCCTCTATTATCCTTTCCAAATCGTTCAGTTGTTCGACGATACGCTGCATAATGTACTCCTAGTTACTGAGAGTGCTGTCGAATAAATTACAAATGAGTAGTAACAATATTATAACAACATTTCTCTTTGCATTTTGAAAAGACTAATAAAGCATGAGTCAGGGTTGTAAAAATCCTGGGCACCAGGTCACCCGGGAGACTAAATTTTGTACAGTGGCCCCTAATATTTTTGGGTCTTCAGTATGGGACTTACAATGTATCGAAGTTCCTCTAGAATTATGAGTTGGTTCCTGGAATTTTTTGAAAATTTGAAAACCTCTGGCATGGATCGGTACTTCCTGATCCCTCGTGAACTCAGGCGTCTAGCTGTTTTCCCATAGTCCTTTGCTAAATCGAAAGTGCTGCTTTGTTGCTAATGCGTATCAAATGAATAGGAGATACTGGCCTAACGACCTGAGCATAATGCCGTGTCAGGTAATTACGGTGGTATTTCTTTAAGCCTCTTCCTATTGTTTGTACAAGTATACATTCCCACGAAGCTAGAATATGAAAGGGTGACGAAGGGATCAGAGATAGGAACAGACAAATTTAGGTATTGCTTAACTGAAGAAGAAACATTTAAATAACAACACAAATTTAATTGTACCGGTGGCCTTGCGGGCTAAGGCGTAGGTCTGCAGCTGCTTGATTGCTTGGATCACGGGTTAGAATCCCGCTGAGGACATGGATTTTCGTCTCTTATGTCTGTTGTGTATGTAGCGGCCTCTGCGACGAGCTTATCACTCGTTCAGAGGAGACCTACTGGGTGCGTGTGTCTAATTGTGTGTGATCTAGAAATCTTAAAAGAGGCGGCCTAGGCCCGAGTTGGGCTGTTGCTCCACAGAAAAAAAAAATGTGTAGACCTAGGTAAATAATAAAAAATTGCATTGAGCAGATAAATTTATAAATAAACATGTTTGAGACGCGAATGCAGGCTACGAGACGTCACAATCCAGAAGACACTAAATATTCATTATTTTTACGTTATAATCTTAAACCTTAACTGATTATACATTTAATACCTAGCCTATAGAGCTTGAAACAAAGAACACTACAGACATGTAAAGGCATAAATGAGTTTAAGATACGTTACCAGCTCAGAACTAACTTAGCAAAATATGAGAATGGTTATATGCTTGCAGACTTCCCACAGTATTTTGAAGATATGGAATAACAGGTTCTGTCAGTTAGGCCTACTGTATGTACCTGAAGTTAATGACATTAGAATGACTGGCATACACACAGCAGAGCCACTAGTGCCTGTAACTTTGACACGGCTTTTGAAAAGTTAAGAAGGTATCAAGCACCAGGTACTGATAACATTCCAGCAAAACTGATTAAAGCAGGGGGTAAAACATTATATCCTCAGATACGTACACTTATTAATTCTGTTTGGAATAAGGAAGAATTGCATCAGAAATGTAAGGAGTCAATCATTGTACCTAGTTATAAGAAGGGCGATGAAACAGATAGTATAATTTTCGACTATACAGAAACTTATGCAATGTTATTCTGCCAAATTTAACTCCATATGTAGAAGAAATTATCTGGTGTCATCAGCCTGAATTTCAACGCGATGCATACATAAATTGCGGTGCCAATCATACAGGGCATACACAAAAGAATGGTGCGGTTTCAAAAGTGAATAAAAAAATTATTTCTACCTTACACGGGCACAACATACACCGTCAGCGGCGGCAACTGTCCAAGTTTCTCATTTGGTAATTACAATCCTTCAATGTGTGCACCCTGGGTCACACGACACACATCCACACGGTAATCAAACTCATCCCAGACCCGGTGTAGCATGTCCGCTGTAATGGCCTGCAGTGCATGCGTTATCCGATCACGAATTTCATGGATGGACGTGGGCAATGGTGGTACATAAACGCTGTCTTTAACGAACCCCCAAAGAAAGAAATCGCACGGTGTAAGATCTGGCGAACGGGGTGGCCAAGGGAGAAGGTTCTTGTCTCTATTTGCAGCAGCACGTCTTCTCCTTCTCCTGCTGCAACGCCATCTTTGAAACTGGTCCCGCGGCCACGCAGTAAGCATGAGAAGCGAACTGCTGGTAGCGCATGAGAAACTTGGACAGTTGCCGCCGCTGACGGTGTATGTTGTGCCCGTGTAATGTGAGACATAAATTTGTATTCACTTTTTAAACCGCACCATTCTTTTGTGTATGCCCTGTATTTCCGCATTCGTCAAACACTTGACAGAAATGGGAATCAAATGGGGCGGTAAAGAGGTCTTTCAAAGACTTCAAGAAAGCCTACGATTAATTTAGAAGGCACGTTTTGTATAATCATACAGGTACTAACATTCTAATTACCTTTGTTACACCTAATTGTGAAACCTAGATAGTTTTGTTAAAACTTGGATTTCAGACTTCTGTGTTGTGACGCTGCATTTCTGGGTAAATGGTACCCGATATTTTCGCTTTTCTGGCATGTTACGCAGCGTAGATTTGTAGTTAAGTTCCCGACGTTTCGGGACAACCTATCGGCCCCATCTTAAATGGTCAAGCAGTCTAAATCTTCTTCTTCTTGGACTGCTTGACCCTTGAAGATGGGACTGATAGGTTGTCCCGAAACGACGGTAACTAACTACTAATCTGCACTGCGTACCATCTCAAAAGAGCGAAGATGTCATTTACATTACGGCGGAAGCCTGAAATCACGCATAAATGTTACCCGCTTACTCCGAGATGCAGCAACATATTCCAGAAGCGAGAATCGTCGATGACACCTCAGTAAGAATCTCAAAAATTGGAGGGATTAAAAGGCGTTTAAATAAAGTCTACAGTAAATTCCGGACAGAAAAATATTTGTGTAGTACATTCCTATTTATAATGGTCCGAAACAAGAAGATGTTTTATCACCACTGATTTTCAAGTTGGAAATTTAGGTCTACGTGTATAGCTTATAAATAAAACATACAGGCTATTGGGCAAAATAAAATAAAAGTGATCGTGTTGCCGCAGTCTCTTGCCGCTCATAATTTGTCATTCTAAACGGAAAACTAATTCTTCGATTTCTTTTGCAGTTTTCTCTGCTCTACCCTGAAGCTGGACGCAGCAAGTTCCTTAAAATGATCTGCAAATCTCTAACAGACTATACGGCATCATCATCATCATCATCATCATCATTGGTTCGACAGCTGTTTTCCAGCTTGACCGCCTTAGTGATACTCTTCCATTGGGCTCTGTCCAGTGCTCTTGTTTTCCATCCTGCTTACTGCACACTCTCTAAGATCTTCTTCCGCACAGTCAAGCCATCTTTTTGGTGGTCGTCCAATTTTTACTATACGGCATCACATCCTAGAAGACGGCTGACCAACTTCAATCCACAGCCGTGCCACATAATTCATAAGGGCTCGCCAGAGGCCGCACTTGTGTATACATATATCGAAACGGGTGTGGGGTTGAATTAACTTGAACGCCGTTATTTACAAACAAATTGTATCAGTGAAACTATTCAGGTGCCCATGGCCGCATATTGGCCAGCCCTGTCCTATAAGAACTGTTCTTTCTTATTAGCAGCTGTGAGAACGCCAATTCCCTAATTAAATCGTTTTTGATCTAATGATCGCATTATGTCAGCCCTCGCAGGTCGTTGTGTGAATGTGTAAAGGCCACCAGCAAATCTGTAGTGAACGCAGAATGACTGATACGGAAATCAAAACCCATATACCTCTAACGGCATTGTAAGAATTTATGTAACTTTTAGTATCAGATATATAGCTGTTGTAATTTCAACAAGTAAGCCCCTGAAGGCCGACCCCAGTGGCCGTGCGGTCTAAGGCGTGGGTCTTCGGCCGCTCGCTTACTAGGATCGTGGGTTCGAATGCCGCCGATTCCAGTGGCCGTGCGGTCTAAGGCGTGGGTCTGCGGCCGCACGCTTGCTGGGATTGTGGGTTCGAATCCGCCGATTCCAGTGGCCGTGCGGTCTAAGGCGTGGGTCTTCGGCAGCTCGCTTACTAGGATCGTGGGTTCGAATGCCGCCGATTCCAGTGGCCGTGCGGTCTAAGGCGTGGGTCTGCGGCCGCACGCTTGCTGGGATTGTGAGTTCGAATCCGCCGATTCCAGTGGCCGTGCGGTCTAAGGCGTGGGTCTTCGGCAGCTCGCTTACTAGGATCGTGGGTTCGAATGCCGCCGATTCAAGTGGCCGTGCGGTCTAAGGCGTGGGTCTGCGGCCGCACGCTTGCTGGAATTGTGGGTTCGAATCCCACGGGGGGCATGGATGTTTGTGTTGTGTTAGTTGTAAGGACGGTAGTATGGAACGTAAAGTGACATGAAGGACGAAAGGATTTAAACAGTACAAAAATGGATCAAAGGAAAAAAACCCCGGACAGGCAAAAAAAAAAAAAATCCCACCGGGGGCATGGATGTCTGTCTCTTGTGAGTGTTGTGTGTTGTCAGGTAGAGGTCTCTGCGACGAGCTGGAGCCTCGTCCAGAGGAGTCCTACCGAGTGTGGTGTGTCTAAAGTGTGTGATCATGAAACCTCGACGAAACGAGCAGGCCCAGGCCCATATAGGGCTGTCGAGCCATAAGAAAAAAAAAGCCCCTGAAGATGAACCTTGTATAGGTTCGAAACATGTTGGGCAGCCTTTAATAAAGAATTGTGTTGAATAACATAAAACAGTGTACATTTGTCTGAATAAGATTTGTGTAAAGACAAATTTAAAATATTCACACTTATCAGTGTTGTGTATAAAGTCATCAGTCTTCAACACTCTCCATACGATATATCAACTGTCATCATTCAAGAAGTGAAAATCTAGAGGCAATCATAAAGCGCGCCAGGACTGCCACGTGACGTAAGTTGTTATTATAACGCGTTAAGACTGGTTATCAACACGCGCAAGCGCTAAAAAATTAGTTGCTATGCTACAATCCACAAGCAACACATGCCTGGCGTCGTTTAGTTTGGTAAATATATACCAACTTTTCGGATGGTCTAGCTACGTCCTTCTTCAGCGAAGAAGATTTCAGTTGATCAGGATTTGACACAGAATCTTTTCACATTACCTTACAGAATCTACACGGCGTAGGCTGCCTACTGCTATGCAGACTCAATTATATAATATAATATATTATAATGCAAAATGTATGTGTATCTGGATGCCATAGATACTTGTGATTCTTTGATGCGCCCCCTGACGATGGCAACTTGATTGCCGAAATGTATGTAGCGGTTACAAATACATCTTTTTTTATATGGTGAAGAGCCCCGCAGCAGATGCTACAGACGCACCACAGCCTTAAGGCTTTTTGTGCAACCCTATGATGAAGATGAGCAGTTTTTTTTTACCAAGTTTTACAAGTAATGGAGCAGCAGTGGAATGAAATTGACAGGGGAAAACAGACAACTCGGAGAAAAACCTGTCCCAGTGCCACTTTGTCCACCACAAACCCCACATGGACTAACCCGGGATCGAACCCGGGCCTCCGCAGTGAGAGGCCGGCGACTAACCGCCTGAGCCATGGCACGGCCTTACAAATATATCTTAATTTGTTAATAATACTTATGCATTAGTTGGCTTAACTTAGACCTATCATAAAGATATGTTTTTCCTTTAGGTGCCCAAGGTAATAATGGCAAGAGAAAACCTTCCTTTGAGGTAGGCTATATGCCCCTACAGTCGCCCGGTAGCTTAACGTTTTTACAGCCTCCTAATTTTATTGCCCTGTCCCTGAAGACAAGCTCTCAAAAAAAGAGAAGCAATAAAATTTATAAGGGTCAGGTCATAGCGCGGGACAACGTAAATATTTCATGCCTTCCCTGAGAGCCGATTATCTTATGTTTCAAGTGTATATATCCACTGCCAGTTCACCTAGATGACAAACAGGGTTCAAATCTTCTGAGAAGTTACACCGTGTCGACTCGGAAGTAGGCACGATGTGACACCTAATATCCAGCAGACGCTGTGAGTCACAAGCGCGTTACGCCATCTTGAAGTGATACCTTGCACATCACAACAGCAACGTTGATGCAGTGGAAGCAACTGTCACAGCTTATTGCCTGCGTATTCATACTGTCTGTACATGAAACACTTTATTTTTTTAGCGTTTTGTCTATTTACGTCTATTAATACATAGAACAGCATTAAGTTCCACTGATTCTGCAGAAAATAAAAATAAGTGTACCAACCAAATGCACATTATTAGTTACATATGTGCGTTAAATACATGGCTGCGACATGTTTCGGTGCAAGCGCATCATCCTCAGGGAGCACAATATGCCAGGTTTAAAACCAACAGTCAGTGACAAGCCACTATTTATATGGTTCCACATTCTGTAGTAAGCTCCGTTGTTATCGCTTATTATGTATAAAAGGTACAACTTATACTGTTTTAAATAATAATAATAATAATAACCATGGCTCGACAGCCCTATATGGGCTTGGGCCTCCTCTTTCCGAGGTTACTTGGTCTTGCGCATTTGTGGCAGTTGGTGACCACCCCACTGGCCGCGCTGTTCAACTCAATCCTGATGTGACCGCCAGAGCCATCTGGCAGGCAGTCAGGAGACTTGGGTGAGAAATTTCCGCTGGATTTCGCTTACGAGCATTACTGGTTCTATTCATGCCCGCAAGGTTCTTTTACATGCCGTAAATCTACGACATGGGACCGACGGCTTTACTTCCCCTCCGAAGGAAGTGGTGCTCCGGATTTTTATCACCCTTAAAAATCCATCGACCTCGGTCGGGATCGAACCCGCGAACCTTGGGTCCAGTGGCGAGCACTAGTCCACCGAGGTCGACACTGTTTTAAATACCTATAGTTAAAATATGATTGAACAACTTTAAAATAATACAAATAATGTTAGTTCACCCAGAAAGAGATAGAAGAAAGTCGTTAAATAGCCCTGACAACCATATGATTCTTAACACGTAGGATACAAAGCGGAGTTTAAATAAGATGACGGCATTACGTTCAGAAATCACAAAGAAATCAGTAGGCTACATTCTGCAGCAGCAAGTGAGGTTTGTGTTTAAAGCGTAGTAAGCGAATAGAAGGATAAAGCGAGTCGCATTCTACAGTCAAAATAGAAAGCAAAACTTCGCAAAAAAAAAAACCTTACAGAAAATGTTAAGAATTTATATTAAAGAATAAATAAAGAGAAAGGGAGAAATAAATTTTCTTCCCGTAACAAACTGCGTGCAGACGATTACACTTAAAGTGTTTCTTGACGTTAATAAACGTACATGTTTTCCAGAATTTCGTAGAAAGACGTCTTTTTTTTTCTTTTTTTCTATGGCTCGACAGCCCTATATGGGCCTGGGCCTCCTCGTTTCGTCGAGGTTTCATGGTCACACACATTTGAGACACACCACAGTCGGTAGGACTCCTCTGGACGAGTGATCAGCCCGTCGCAGAGACCTCTACCTGACAACACACAACACTCACAACAGACAGACATCCATGCCCCCAGTAGGATTCGAACACACGATCCTAGTAAGCGAGCGGCCGAAGACCCACGCCTTAGACCGCACGGCCACTGGGATCGGCAGAAAGATGTGTTATGAACTATTAAAAGACAGGAACTTTTAAACACGTTTGACGCAGACGGGACGGCATGTTGATAGACAAAGTTGGTGCTCGGAAAATGTCATAGAACAATCTGAAGAATCGCTGATCATAAATATGAACGACAGACGCAACAGCTACTCTGAAACTTCCAAATTCAAACCACGTAATTCGTGATCATTTATATTTCTCTGATGTTGTACATTTATTGTGACAATCAGCATATGACAACAAATGTAAGGTAAAGTTGTCCCTGTTCACGCCATGAAGGCATATAGAGGGGAGTAGAGGTATAGCTGTATTCACTCTTAATATCTGCACCAGACGGGGGGGGGGAGTTGTTAACTTCACGCCGCGGCCGCTTTACTCCCGGGAAAGAAAACCGGTACACATTGAATAGGAGGCCGGGTGGCCACCAGAGGGGGTCGGACGTTTCGTACAAGACAAACAGGTCTTTATAGTATGTAATGATCAATTAGGAAAAAGGCCACCTCATGACATGCCTATGCGAGGAGACGCGAGGTATAGCTCCAACCCATTCGCAATCTTAGCACTAGAATGGGGTGGGCGGTTACCACCACGCCCCATTAATTCAGTATTAAGTACAATGTAGCATATAGCCTAACATCCCAGAAAATAATTTGATTTGTTGCCCTAAAAAGGATCTGTCAACCTCTCGTTACGCGACTGACGTTTAAGAATGCGTAGAGCTTTGCCTTTATTCCTGCATATGCCTTCATGGCGTGGTGCTTCCGTAAGCACAGGAATGGCTTTACCTTACATTACCAGGAACCAAAACACAAAGCGTGTTCAGGTTGCAATTGAAAGGGGGAGGTTTTCTTCAAATATGAAGGGTAGATGTGAATGTATTAATAAAGCCATTGCAAACAGACGACAAGTGGCGGTGTTCCAGTTTGGGGTTAGACGTGGGGCTATCTGTCCCTCACCGTAAAGAAACCAATTTGGCTTATATTACGGAAAGTCTCAAAGAACGCCATGCTGACTTTTCCGTCCTCAAATAAACCCAAGCAGGCACACCCATTCATTAACCTACTGACCTTCCTCAAAAAATAAGGCTGATTATGAAACGGAAAGAAGAAACAGGAAGGCGAGAGAAGCAATAAAAGAGGCAGCATATGAGAAAACCCACAGAATGAAAACGGGAGAAAAAAAAAAAACAAGAACGAAAGTAATGAAAAGTGAAGGAACAGAAGTTAATCCTTCGGAACTGCAAAATGCGTCTCGTTGTGTTGCAGGGCGGACTGTACGTCTGTCAGATCGATATGTTTGTGATCTAGTCTTACGTGGGCTGAACTATGGACGGCGAGATAAAGCGCCTTGCGGTCCGCTGATTGGCTTACCGGGGTCGCGGGGAGGAGTTAACCAGCTACTGTCACGGCAGAAAACATTCAACACGCTTTGCTTTCGGAAAGAAAGGGAAATGTTTGTCATTACGTTCTCTTTGTAATTGGCGTGGCCTAGGAACAAGGGTTGGATCCTAATGAGATTTCACGGTCACAGCACTGGAAGAGTTAAGTTTTCATTACTAAGTAATACACACGGAGGAGTTTGCCTTCGCGGTAGTCGTTATCAAAACAATTATACCGATGTTAACGATCTTGCTTTACCGTTTATTTCACGACAGTGTGTGCCAATCGTGACGAATAGTGGAGTGGTTAGTGAGGTCAACTCCGTTTTATTCTGCTGTCGTCCGCCTGCACGGAGTAGGAATCGAACCCATTTCTTCACGAGACATCCCTCTGGATGTTCTTGCGATAAAGGCAAAGGGAATATGGCTACTGCTATTTGATCACTTTTAATACCTCGGTGGCCAAACTACGTTATCTAAATTGCAGACAGTTGCAACAATTACTGTGAAGATGGCAGCAGAATTTCATGCTCATTCTGCCATCTGTTATCAACTGCTGTTAGCACGTTCTACGAAGCGGTCTAGCATGAATAATTAACGGACATCGACTCGTGCAGTAGCAAATGAAGTGTCCTAAGGGAACAACCTTTTTGTTTCATGCAATAATAAACAGATTAAAATTTCAAATTCCACTTTTATATTTATTCCATCCAGCATCCCAACTTGTGCACAGTAATGCAATCAATTCCAGTGACTGTCACATGAGTTTAAATAAGCGAGGAAGCCAAGGGAATTTCCCTTGAGATTTTTCTTTCAGCAACCCAGAACCGAAGTGGACAGTCATAAATTTAAAATCAAATCGAGTGACATATAGAGCAATGAGGTCAAACTACGGGACCCCAGGTTGCCAACGGCGCTCTCTGATTAAAATTAAGTTACAGCACATGTGCAGAGCTACCCTCATTCTATATCAGGGACTCGGAGACGAAGAAACGCATACAGGTTGACAGCTCGAGATGTAGAAATATTTGTAGTCCTTTAACGATTGTACTAAACTGGGAGTCATAACCTCACATTAACTGCTGTGATAAGAGCAGCATCGACCACGGGTTTGATTTTTCTAGCTAGATGTGCAACATGTTTCATTGCTCTATACGCACATGCAGCGTCACTTTTATTGCTCCATCTAGATATGCAGCGTAAGTTTCACTATTATACCTAGAATTTCTGTGTTCCAAGAATGTTTGAGTTCGTTCACCTCTGGTAAATCTAAAGTAGCCCAAAACAAATTGGACGATGGTCCTCACCCTCTTTGCTCAAAATGCATTACTGCCCTCATCCAGTGCCAACGAAGATCACATCGACGGTCAAACTTGATAGTTGGGCACTATCATATATCAGCACTGTTACGAACATCTTAAACGAACGACCTCTGTGAAGTGTATGGGGTGTTGGATATTGTAATTAATATACTCTGCAACCTCCCCCGCAACACTGGAAACTTTCGGCATATTTCGCTGGGGCGAATTCCGTCGAACAACAGTTTTCCTCATACGTAACGTCCAGCTTTTATTACATTGTGCATTCTGTAATCTACATGCCAATTATTCCTACCTTAGTGAATTCTACTAATTTTCCTTCCGGCCGAAAGTGTACTACGCTACTGAAAATGTACACAAGCTTTAACAGATACCAGACTGTCAGAAATGGGCAGTAACTGTCGTACTGACATTGTGCTGTCAGAATACGCGGTCACAAAAGGTTCGACCCTAACCTTACCCAGTAAGTACCTTTCCGTAACACGATAAATAATGAAACAGAAGTACTCACCTTCCACACGATAACATTCTTAGGAACTGAACAAGCCTTCCGCACCATAACACACCCACACACGTACGACAAAAATCACGAAATGAGCACAATTCCTCAAACTGACCAACTACCTTGCACACACTTTTGTCATGTACTCAATCGCCATGTCGATAAATCGATAAAATTGCGATCATTCTGAGGTTTCAGAAAAGTATGTAGAACAAATGACAAGCACATATAAAAGGCAGTGGGTTAATTTAACAAATTTGTTGAGCCTTCGAGTGTTCAGAATCGCATCAATAACAAAAATTTACCACTTTACTATATGTTGAGATGAAGAATTTGGATTACATCTGTTGTCCACGGTGCCCTGCAGCAGCATTTGCACATGAAAACTCTCTTCTTATACGTGATGCCGCGCAGTCTGGTAGATAAAGGTATCATGAAGTTAGAGGCAGGATCCTCCACGACGTCGACATTTGTGTACCAGACTACACGGCGTCATATTCCAGGAGCCAGTAATCTTTACTTGCCTCTGTGCAAACCTCAAACCTTACACCCTACTACAAGCAGCTTAAGGCAGTAATGAGAACTGCTGCGTTCCATTGTGGGTTCTGTAGAGTTCATTATATCCATCAGTATAAATCCAATCTTTTTCATTAATCAAAATTTATATTTTCAAATGACATTTTTGTCATAATTCCTTGTATCATGAAAATTTCTTTCAACACGCAGACTACATACATTCAGTACATGATAGAAACATTAGTGTATGCCGTTTGCTGAATATCAGTGTCAGTTTTTTGTCTTCCATTTTATAAGGCAAAAAGGTAGCCTAATTAAACGCACGTTTTTTACATAACAAAGTTAGGCATATGCTTGCATGACGTCAGATGTAAGTGGAATCACCACACAAAACAATCAGGTGGGGAGGTACTATGACGCTTGCAACTACTAGTAGATCAGCGAACTTTCTTTCTAGATATATAAGGTTGAATAGGCTGCACACTACAAAAAATCCTGGTGTCAGCAGGTGCAGCACCACATGTATTACACTGTAACAATATGTATACTTTGCTCAACTAACAAATCTAGCTATCCATCCAGGACATAAAGTGTACTGTCCACATCAGTTCCATTAATCCCTGAACTCTGAACCTCCACAGTTGAAGGCATCCACCCAACAGAAAACATTCACCCACACTTCCTTACTCAACAATATGTGCCAGACCTAACAGTGCATTACAAAGAAATGTGCATAGTAACTCTCTGTACCTCTGTATGGTTCTGCAGCTGTACCTTATTCCACAGCACCTACCTGTTATCCCAGACCACTGCTAGCAAAATGCCTGTCACACAGGATAATTAGTCGGCTTGGTTGTATTATACTCTTAAGATGTATTATTACAGTGCAGCACAATTTTCTGAAACAATAGAACAGGGCTGCACGTCCATACAGCATCCTGGCAGCCACCGTTCCTCCTTAACTCCCATAAATGACAGCAACACTTACCTTGTGACTACAATAATTATGTGAAGTCTGAATAATTCTGTTATCCCAGACCGCTGCTAGCAAAATGCCTCTGTCACACTGGATAAATAGTTGGCTTGGTTGTATTATACTCTTACGATGTATTATTACAGTGCAGCACAATTTTCTGAAACAGTAGAACAGGGCTGCACGTCCATACAGCATCCTGGCAGCCACCGTTCCTCTCCTTATATCCCATAAATGACAGCAACACTTACCTTGTGACTACAATAATTATGTGAAGTCTGAATAATTTAGTTCTGAAATAAATTAATTAATTTTCACCTCTCAAACAACACACCTTAAGAACTTTTCCACTACTGATGGCTTATGGGTCAAGAAAGAAGTAGTTCTGTTTTGATGTCTTATGATATTTTTTGTCTGATGCAGAATCAATCGGTATTTTTAAAAACTTAGAGGATTCCACGATTACAAAAGACTGAGCAATATTAGTATAAGCTATTCTGCTAGTCTTTTCCATGTGGCACTGCTGCTACCACAACACAATGTAACACAGTTCAACAGCAAATAACAAATGACACACATGCATAAACATCAGATGTCAGTGGCATGAGATCTCATATCCTTACATGACACTAAAAATATGTAAATACAGTTTTTATATTTTATATTTAACAATTAACCTTTATCCTGGTGTGGGTATTTACATTTTTGTGCATGGTTTACAGAAACGTATTATTTGAAGAGATAAAGATAAAATTATAAAATAAACGGCATTTTGTGGAAAATAAAACAGAGATTATGCAGCATGTCTTAAAAATGCATTAAATTTCCATTTTGCCTAAATACATAAGATGAATTTCTAGTCTTTAAAAGTTTAATATTAAATTCCTTGACATGTTTTTGATATGTCAATTGCCCAATGATGGCAAGAACTGAGTCACAGCATGTCATCAACTGTGTAACATATACAATAATAAAGTTGTGTTCACAGCGATTAAAGCCAGTCTGTTGAATTACTGTTGTACTGACTCAAAAGTACTTTCTCACTCCGCCAACATAACTTTGTAAACGAAGAATTCTTCTTGTTTACAGTACTAGTTACATGTTTCAGATTTTCAGTAAAGCCATCCTCAGGATAACCAGTATAAAAATATACAGACATAAAAGTAACCTTGTAACATACATCAAATCAGTGTGGTAGTGAGATCTCATACCTACCCTCACTACCACATTGTTTTGATATACAATATATGGTTACTTTTATATCTTTACATGTTTATAGTGGTTAGCCTGAGAATGGCTTTACTAAAAAGCTGACACATGTAACTACCATTGTAAACAAGGTCTGTTTACTAATAAAGCTGTGTTGACAGAGTGAAAAAGTACTTCTGATTCAGTTTAGGAAGCACAATGGGATGCCACAGATCAAGATCGCAGTTGTGTTAAGAATAACTGATCAGTTGAATGTAATCATGTGACAGAACATAAATTTTGTATGTAAGTCACAACCATGTTCCGATGTATGAATATATAAAATTACACAATAGTAATAATTTCAAATGCCATAATTTATACCTAATTATGTTAAGCCCTGGGTCATACCATACAATACAAAGTGACATGGAGAAAAATCTCTTACCTTTGCTGGGAATCCTTGTTGTCCAGCTCGCAGTTTGGTCACTATACTGACCAGGCTATCCTGGTTTAATGAGGTAAACTATTTTTTAATTTAATCATTATATCCATGACTGTTCTTCCCTTGTCAAGAACATTATTCTTCTCATAATAACTCTTTTCTAGTATAATACAAATACTGTTCAACTTTTCCACATCATGTCTTTGCTTGTCTTGAAATAGGGTGCACAAAAGTGCCTTCCTGACATATTTCTGGCACCTGCATCCCGCAAATCAGTGTATCATCGTATGCTTGAATTTATTAGAATTGAGCCACAAAATTTGCCATAAAAAAGAGAGAAAGGTAATGTTTTTTTGATATAATAGAAAAAAGCATCATGAAGAGATATCAAAAGATGCCAGAACGTTTTTGGGGGTTGGAAGTAGGGTGGTTGAAATCCATTTTATATCACTGAAAAATTTTCTTTGTCTTAATTCAAGTTTTCACTGTCATCATATTCCAGATTATATTTACTTATGTATTGACTTGTTTATATAAATATATATTCCTCCCCTTCCCCCCAAAAAATATCGTGAGCTGCTTGAAAAATCATTCCCATACACTAATTCTTCTCCCAATACATGCAACAGATCACTTGCTTGCACAACATGTGTACACAAACATTAGTCTCATTAAGCTCAGAGAATATTATCCACAATTTATTTCTGTAACTTAACAAATACACAGGAATGATGAAACATGATGACTAATGCATCGTCTTTGCTTGGACTTCACACATGAAGCCAGACACATCCAGATGTACAGTTGCATTGACATGAGATGTGCCAAATTCTGTCTCAGAGTTTACTCATTTTATTTATACTACATTAGGAGGAGTACAGGGTTAAAGAGTCATGAAAGAGACCAGCAACGTATACATTACCGTGCCTTCTGTACTACAGTTCTGTGTGCCTAGAACCATCCGTCCTCAGTGCTGCTTCCACTTAACAAGCCTTGCCACTTCAGGGATCCCAATGAGGAGTAACAATGGCTTGATGGCATGCAGCATGAACTGGCAGCAGTAGAACAATCGTACATCACCTGTTGGCACAGTGTCAGCAGCTATGTGGAAGGCCACCATTATAGACAGTGCACATATCATTCTGACAATGATGTTGTGATGCAGCTGGTTGTATATTCTGACAAAGAAACAAATATTCAGTGTTATAGCAGCACTGACACACTCATGATGTTCAGAAAATGAAACTGAAAAAATAACAGTAACATAGGATTCCTTAAAAACATAAAAAAGAATACTGAAAAACTGACTACTCAGGAGATCAAATGAAGGAAGCCACATGGAAAGTAGCAGTAAAGAAATGGCCACAGACATGGGCTGAGGATTCCATTCTTCGGGGACATGACACTACGTCAATTGGTAATCAGATCTTGACATTTTGAGGTAATGTAGTGTCCTTGTCTTCAAGGGTCAACAGATGCCACTGTTTGCTCACCACAATTTGTGGCAGCATACTGAAGGTAGCAGTAACTGAAATACCGTACAACAGGAAATTTCTGATCAAAGATTTTGATAAGCACCAAGTAAGGGTGGTGCTATACTGGAGGATGCTATATCAGGAGGGGGATTCTATATTGGGGTTTGACTCTGTGTGTGTGTGTGTGTTGTGTGTGCATGCACAGCCAGAGCGTAAATCTACTCACCATCTAGTGCTGATGTTCAGAAAGTGTAAAGCTTTACTTACACTCTCAGACACATCTTCAAGGTGAATCTCTGTACACATGGAACTTCCACTTCCTGTGGCACAAAAATGGATGACCAACCACAAGCTACAGCTGCACCATGCATCTGACACATACCTAGTTGTGGCGGGGGCTGCCAACGCCAGACCGAACATACTGCCGCAATCTCGCACCAGTGAAAAGAGTGGTGTAGTGTTGACATGTATCCACTCTGGATACTCACACCACTTAAATGCCAGGCGCACTGACCACTGCGGGTCAACACCTGTGTAAATATCATTCACACTGGTACAGGTGAACTTCACTTACATTCATACAGTTTAAAATTACTGCCTAGTTGCTCAAACAAAAAAGACCCAATTTCCTGATCATATTGGCAGGTAATACTGGCAGCTGTCAGTATACATGCCAAATATATTCCAAATTCTGACATCAGGGAACTTGGACAGCAAGAAACCTAGTACAGTAAAAGCTAGTTTATCTGAAATGGATAATCTGGAAGGCTCTACTAACGCATAATTCATTCAAAGGCACATTATATTTTACTGTTCCCTCTACTGACAGCACCCAGTAGCAATTGCAAGAGTTCAAAAAGCAAAAGTTGATTAAGGATCATTTACAGCGTAAATTTATATAAGCAAACAGTCAAGATAGCAAGAGCAAAATATGTGCCTTGATGTATGGTTGGTTTTTTTTTTAGATTACATTTACACCATGTTATATAAGTAGTAATGAAAAGGGAAGAGAAACTGTGGCAGGGCAGATGGCATAAGATATCAGGTGACAAATTAAATGGTTAGGTTGGTCTGTCCATGATGTTGCTAGGTACACTAAGATGCATATTAGGTATAACATCCTAATATCCAGAAAACTGCATTATCTGGCATCCTTTGGTCCCAGATAAACCAGCTTACAGTGTAATGAATTTCTAACACAGCAGTTCTTGAAGTACTTTCACTCACAGCACGTATAACTTGACATATAGTGTTACAGAACACTTGCTTTTTTTTTTAAATTTCCCTTACAACATATTTAAAAACAGAGGTAAAAGAGGAGGCAACTGACAAGATGTATTGCCAGTAACTTTTTACTTTCCTCCTCCAAATTATGTTACTTGGAATTCTGCCTTTTTGAACCCTCTGTGTGGGGACTACATTGCCTGCTGCTATGCATGGTATGGGCCTTAAATTTGAAATGCGCTTTTCTTTCTTAATGAAATAAAAGGGTAGAATCACAATGGAAAAATATATCAACAGCAAACATCTCTGATTTCAGTTACGAAAAGGAACAAGTAAAGAGCAATTTTACAGCTTTATATTCATTTTAAATACTGGTACACTACTTTGTAATGATTGTATAATTTGCAAACTGGTTACTATTGTTCTTTTTATTACTTTCTGAACACTTTAAATATGCATAATGGAAAAGCTGGAATAGCATAGTCAATATAGCAAGCTGCTACATGCTGGATGATCCGGGGATTGAATCCTGGTGGGAGCGAGATTTTCCACACCCAACCACACTGCTTCTGGGGCCCACCCAGCCTCCTATACAAGAGGTACTGGGTCATTCCCGGAGGTAAAGCGGCTGGGGTGTGGCATTAACCACCCACCCCGTCCAGCGCTGAGGTTAAATAAAGGGCAGAGCTATACTTCTACTCCCCCTCTGTGCCTTCATGGCAGGTTATAGGAAGAATGATTTCTTTTAACTTAATGGGAAAGCCTGCAGTAATTTAAATGTCACGTTAATTTTTCTTATGCATATACAAATCTCCGGCATTTTTATTCACATAAATAACATGAATGTTTTGTTTCTCTATTTAACTTACTGGACAGCATTATTTCATCATGGACATGTGAGCTCCATCCTGTCTCATGTGCAACACATGCTGTCAGTCTTATCTTCCTTGACTCAGTCACTAAAGAAGTGCAGTTGAGATTTCATTTTGAGAATCAGCAACTAAACTACTGACAACAAATTTGAAAACTTTCCTTTATTCTACCTTCTTAAAACAAGAAGGAAAATTCTGTCACACACAATGAAATAGAGCAGGTGAAAAGGGCACCAGATTCTATTTTACATACCCAGTAACCTCTGTAACCAGTATGCCCCAAATGAGACTGCAATCATGGTGACACAACCTAAGAGCATCTTCACACGGGATGCATGATGCCATCTTTCTGTCAGTGTGTATTGTCCCTCGTCAACAAACAACCAAGCAGTGAAACATCCTGCAAACACAACATACCAGGATGATTTGTTTTGAGGATCAAAGCCTAGTTCAGTTGTTTAACATATTGAACACTATTAACTCACATGCATAACTTACATATGATTTGCCAAGGATGTGGAACTGATTCTGGCCTATTTTAAGGACCAGCCCCAGTATCTTTCTGTGACTGAGTAAAATCAGAAAAACCTCAACCGGATAGCCAAACTCCAGCCTAAGAAGTGTAGGACATAGTGAACAGACAGCAGAAATACAAAGCAAAGTATTGCAAATTTCAGTTACAGATAAAGAGCTATATAGGGTGGAAACCGTCAATAAAGCTTCAGATTGTCTTTTCCACTGACCCATACACTTTGCACGCCACTTCCTGGCACCTGCAGTCTGCTGCTACTATTGTCAACACTGGGTACCACGTACCAGGTGTTCCATCACCGAGACTGATATTTGTCAATTCCTGGACGCATTTAACCTTTTAAAGCCTAGTGGTTACTGTATGTACCACCAGTTTTAACACTCCAAGATTCTACATTCTGCCCACAGTGTATATATAGGTTTCGCATGTGATCAGAACAAACAGTGAATTTGCCTATACAGCATTCAATGAACGGTTTTTTAACCGAGATGGTAGATGTTTACTGTGCGGTACAAACTGGGTCTTTAAATAAAACAATTATGTTTCGTTCTTAAAGGGTTAATATAAGCAGTGTTTCCCTGGAGGCAACTGTCTTTTCTGAAGGATATTATTTATTTTTCATTATAATTTAGCTGTTACTGTGAGTGTTCTCTGTGTTTTGGTCATGTGGTGACTAATGTGACACACACTGTGAAAAGTGTACAGAATGCCTGAAAAACTACCGAGCTGATTATCTCCAATACTTTATTCCAGGCCCATGGCTCAAGGTGCAACATTTCTGACCAGCATTTGGATCATGCCTGGTTTGACACTCGGCCATGGCACTAAGTACTCTGTGTTGTGATTTTCCTCAGTCCTTCCACTGCTATCCACATCCTTTCCAAATCATTCTTCACTAGTCATCCTATTATTTGGCATCATAAAGCTGCATCTACAGGAGGTGTCATTACATAAACACTAATGGATAAAAACAACCCACAACTTGCAAACCATCTAAGCATACAGACACAGCCTTATTATGCAACAGTTACATTCCTGACGGTCCAGTGAAAGTTGAAATTTGCACTGGTTGGAATTGATTACATGGTCAACTACATACATGCATGCATTTGTGCGTACACACAAACACTCACACACATATATATACACTATTGTTATCAATCATCATAAGCACATAAATAAATATAACATCTCTTGTTTTTGTCTTATAAGGTAGCACTCTCACCAGGCATTTCACTGTGCTGTCATTCATGTAAGGAGAAATGTGTTGCACATTCAAAACTTTGATTATTTTCATATTAATTATTATTATTATTGTTATTGTTATTATTTAGAAAATTACGCAAGTCTAAAATTGCATAAGTAGAGGTGTGTCTGTATTGCACTTGCACAAAGTGACAGCACATTTACCAAATCTCTACATTACAGAACAACACAACTGTTTTGCAAATTAATGTTACACTACCAGCTACAAGGCCCAGCAGTGCCTGATGTGGGAAATGTGTTGCTGTGTACAGTCTTGAGATGCCCACTAAAATCATGAGCAATGTAAACAAGGTCCACAGTGCGAATCTCACATAGTTCTTCTTCCTGTCATCCATCTTCATGTTGGACCTGATGAATCTGCGAATGAAGTGCTGCAGTACGACATACATGAGTGAAGACAATCCTTGCACGTGACCTGATGGGGACCCAGGTCCAGTTTCACAAGTTAGCGGGGTCTGTCGCAAGAAAGGACGAGGCCCCTTCCCATACACATCTGTCTCCTGCACCCACCAAAAAGGTCGATGATCCATAAGCAGCCTACGTGCAAATTAGCAACAAAATTATGAACCAAGGAGACTGGTGTAGCATTAAAAATCTAAATTTTTATTCAGAAAGCAACACTGTCAAATACTGACCGGGTAACTAGCTATCTTGATTGAGTTATTGCATGGTTTTCCTTTGTCTCAACAAACAAATACTGAGGTATCTTTAAATAAGTCATGATAATCTTGTTCCAGTTCCTTACATAACATTCAAAATTATCTTCCCATCTCTTCTGACACTATTTAACCTACAATATTCGAACAGTGTCAATAGATAATGTAACACAATAATCAACATATGTCTCCACAACCTTGTTTAGCTGTTCAGTGGAAATCCAAAATCTCCTCCATGTTTTACAAAAAAAGTTTGACACACATAATCTTGCTTGAAGATTTTTGTGTAATTGTAACCAGGGAATAAAGAATATTTGGCCAATCAATTTATTTTTTTATTTGGGCAATCACTTTTTTATTATTTTCACAGGTACACTCAGAAGTTTCTTTTGGCAGTTGAAAGCAGTATAATACACTGGCATATTTTGATAAAACTAAAAAAGTAGTGAATGAGCAAGGTTGAAATAAGGACACATGGTTGACTTTAATTCAAGTTCCTAATTTTTGTTACTTGTGAATACATACATAGCAATACTCTGTCACAAACTTGAAAAAGTATTGCTTTCTTTCTTCATCACATCTATACACTGCCACCTTTCTTAAAAACAACAACACTAGAATTACCTACCTGTATAAATGCTTGTACAGTGACTTATAATTTGACTACTGACCCTGTCTGCTGAAAAGTATAAACTACTGATCGTGACCCGAAGCAAATATAACAGCATGAAGTGTAATAAATCTTTGATGGTATGGACAACGGTTTATTCACTGCAAACAAAATGACGCTGAATACTGTCCAGCATCTGAGGCATATTCATTATATTGTATTTACATTAATATAAAATGACCTTGCATATAAGATTACCCCCTTCACGATCTTCAGTTTTCTGAAAAATACCTACACAGAATGTGTTTCACTTTCTGCATGATTACAAGGTGACTCCCCATTTTCAGATAACTTGACTTGGCTCTGGTCCCATCATCAGATAAGTGGTTGCCATTATACTGATGGTAGGCAAAGCTGTCACTGTATGCACCATGAAAGTATATGGCAGAGTGGAGGTATAGCTCCACTCATTCTTAATGTAATCACTATAGGGAGGTGAGCGGCCAGTTTCACACCCTGGCCACTTTACCCCAGAGAATTAACCCCCAGTACCAACTGAATAGGAGGTTATGTGGGCCCCAGAGCTGGTATGGATGCTTTAGAGACCAGAAAAATCTCTTGCCTGTACTTGGAATCCAACAGTGATTCCTTGGTTGTCTAGCCCATATCCTAGTCACTATACCAACAGGTTCCTGTATGTTACATGTTATACACAATTATTATCACAATTCTACATTTCAGATAATATGGAAATATCAAATGGCAACAAATATAACATGCTCATTACATGATCAATGTACTTATACAGCTTTCTTAGTGTTCTGAAAAATGTCAACAAAGAAACTCTGCAAGCAGCTATGGAAATGAATAAAAACTCTAAACTAACACACACCTACAGTCTCACAAATTCTATGTGAGGTTCATATGTTTATATCAGCTACTACTGTAAGACAAGTATGCAACTTATCAGTGTCTGATGAAGTGGACTGGAAATTCAGCCAATTATGACAGAAACTTTCTGATATGCAAAGGTCACCTTGTGTTGTTACGGATTTCAAAGAAAGCAGATGATGATGATTTGGACATGGGGCTCAGAGTGGGGGGGGGGGGGGGATATGAAGCACATACAGAACTTGGATGGAGAAATGTTTTGGGAAATTGCCAACTGGAAGACCAGGACATGGAAGGCTTACATTAAAATTGGTCCTAGTAAGGCAGAATGTGGATGGGACGTGGTGTGGGAATGTGTCCAATGATAGGTTTCAGTAATGGTGGTGCTGAACCTTGGGTTCTGCTGGATTTTTAATTATATGAATTTCAGTTAGTAGCTTTACGTAGCTTCAGAAGTAAACAAGTTATAGGAAAATACACACCCTAGTTCTACCCAAAGCTGTTCACATTAATGAAAGTCCTGACATTAAATGACATTGGAATTTAGAAAGTGGCACCGGGCTAGCCAGTATTTCACTTATACAACATGGAACTTACGGTGTGCTGCACAAACTGTACAGAAAACTGTTGCATTTGGTCAGACTCTGCCCCTCCACACACACAGACAGACAGAGACATAATAAAACACACAATATGTGTTTTACTTTTTGTTCACCATGCATCTTAGTATTAGTATTCATTCACTTAACCAACGAATGCACTATTAAGATTTGTCTCTCACTAGTACCCTACATATGTTCGGCCGAAACATATGTAGGGTACTAGTGAGAGACAAATCTTAATAGTGCATTCGTTGGTTAAGTGAATGAATACACAACGTGTGTAACTCCAGAAATCTCACTTAACCTGTCAGACACTTTTATTTCTCCTCCGTACCAAAACATTAAAACAAAGAACATGTATACATACACACAGAGTTCAGCTGAACCTAACTTATAAAATCCCATGTCAGGTGTAGATGTTATAATGCAGGATACAATTTTGGTCCCCCACCATGACACATCCATGTGCTTTTCAATCCTGGAGTGTTACTTCATGGTTAGGTTTGGTGTATGTTAGGTCAGGGTCCTTAATTCAATACACTTTTAAATAATGCAAACACCTTTGTTGGAGGACTGAAAAACATATTTACCATTTAAGAAGTGTGTTCGACCACTCTGCCATGACAGACACCATTAGCATGTCAGTTGCCAACCCAGTGTGCACCCAGCAGCCAGCGGAATCAGAATATTAAATGAATGCAATGGATCAGCAAAGCGAGAAATTGAAAAGAAAAAGCCATCACCTCCAGGAAACCTAATAAAATGAATAAAAAACACGTACCATTAATCACTACGTTCAATTTTCGCTTTACTGCGGGAAAATGGATACAAAAGTAGCCCGTTAATTCCAGTGTGTGACGATTGGTATCTGAAAACTTACGTTGTCTGAATGGATTTAATACCTAACGTTCCCAATCTTCGGACCTCTTCTGATATATTCATCGTTTATATTTCTCAAAAACATCAATAACGTGCAACTGAACAGCAAATTACAAATATTGTTACCGGCAACTTAACAAATGGAACAAGTTACTTTAAGTATAAATCAGTAAGACATTGCCAGATCCTCGTAATAAATATAAATTCGTACTAGAGATACTGAATTACGCTAATACGTCCGACAAGCCTACACATCACCTTCCCTTCTCACCATTTCGATTGTCTAATAGCTAGCCGCCATTCGAATTCGTTCGACTTACGTAAATCGAAAACATCATCAAATCGATACTGTCGTTCATAGCGTCTCGTTATTGTTTACCGGGAAAAAAAGTTCGAAGTTTCTGTATTTGGAATAAACGTTAATCGTGTTCGTACAACAGCCTGGAACAGTATCTTAGGGGACAGCTTAACTTTGATGCTACATACGGTCTTAATTATAGCCTATTGAAGCTTGTCTTCATACATCTTCCAAAGTGGTACAGAATGTTACCAAAGGGAAACCCAGAAGAAAGGAGAGAAAAGTTTTAATGCCACTCAACTTATAGGTTGGCTAAAATATATGCAGAAATGGACAGGAGTTAATCCCTTTTACAGACATTTTTGGAATCTTGGAGTATAATTCGATAAGTACGAGTTTCAACTTGGGAGTTGTGTTGGAATTTTAAACTTCAACTTAACCTTTCATTTTCGGTTCGGCAGATATGCTGCGTTATGGCATCAGAGACGAGGAATTATGTTTGTGTATACTGGTGGTTTCATCAGATGTCGTCTGTGAGAAGCTTTCTGATGCCTTATACAGTTGTAGTAAGAAGCAAGGCAGGTATAAACTGTTAATTCATGAGTGTAGACGAGTGCAAGATGTTATTAATGTGGCTGTAAACCCTAGGGTTGATTTCATTGTGTTTGGAATTGACACCCGGGTTGGAAGTTGTCTTCAAGAGGTGGAAGAGGATATTAAGGTGTCAAGTACTGCCTTCACATTGGGACGTATGTGCTTTGTACATGATGATGGCATTAATCCCTTTGAGATGTCTGTGAGCTATAATGATATATGGGATCTTCAGAGGAAATATGGAGGTTATGTATTAGCAGGGAGTGTGGCAAATGAAGCCAAATGCATATATCTGGCAGAGCGTATTTTGAAACTGATCTCAACAGTTAGTGGTGTAAATTCAGGTTTGCCTTATGTTTGGTGTCCAGGGTTGAATGTTGAACAGTAAAGTAATCTGACATATGAATATGATGTTGATTATAGCTAATAAACCATTTATTAATAATGACTATGCAGTGTGTGTGCAACACTACATCAAGCTCCATGTGTATGCCAATCAAATAAGTTTAATGTTCATAGAGCAAAGGAGGTCATCAAGTTGTATCCGTCAGTTGTGGTTATCACCGATTTGAACATCTAGGTTTACAGAAGGAAAAAGGCTTAAAAATGTGAGGAATACTTTGAGATGTATTTTGTATTATGCACATTTTTTAATATGGTACCATGTTTGAGACTACAGAATAGGAGCCACTGCTTGTCATTAAGCCATGTAGGTGTTATGATAACATACTCACATTTCCACAAAACCTTCTAAGTGTAAGAATATGCAGTCAAATGCTGATAAAAGCACCAATCTCACTTGAAGTCTATGAACAGATATTCCCTATTATACAGTATTTCGATTTACCACCACCCATAACATACTCCCACAAATTGCGGTGAAAACACAGTGGTGCTATAATCAGAATTTGACTTTAAAAGCTACTTTAAATACCATATAAGCAGCAAGGTATAATATAGATTGTTTTTATCTGTTGTGCTGAAAATAACATTATGAGGCTTGTTCAAGTGTAACCAATTTGAAGATTGTAATGTTTGAAGGAGTAGAGGTTTTCAAAAATGGTCATCCTCATAGCTGATGAGGCCAGCATTCTATTGACACACCAGCCCATAAACATGCAAAGAACTATGGCTGACTGACAACCCTAGGCACAAAATAACTGAATGTCAGCTTATTTATCCTGTTTGAACAACTGCTGTATCTGAAATACTGGCATTTAACTATGTCACACTTCTCCTGTTTACTGTAATGCACACATGCTCTTGCACTGCTTGTGGTCATTCAGGAATATGTTATGATGCCAAAGTTGAGGCGAAGCTGTTCATAAAATACAAATGTTAGTATTGTGTGTGGTGCAAGACGAATGAATCGCAGTATGTACCCCTGAAAGAAGAAAAAAACAGTGTTTTGTTTTGAACAGTTGGTTATGTTTAAAAATATACAGGATAAGTCAAAAGTACCTTCATAACTCTGAAGACTTGCTATTATGACACAGAACAAAGGATTTAGCACTGTAATATGGTCAAGTTTTACTGGTCCAATCACAGCCCAGCAATATTAAGCTTCTTGTCACAATTACTGCCTTGCAATAACTGCAGTGATTTCTTCAGGTCAATATTTCTTGATAATGGTGACTGAAAAATTCTTACTTCATGAATAACCACAAGAAAAATTCCCAAGTTCATTGCTGTGAGGTCAGGAGAACAGGAAGGCTGTGATATCTTGCAACATTTGCAATCTCCATTTTCCGTGGAGCACAGAATTTTCGTGAGGAGCTTGGACTATGTACAAATGACACTGTCACATATTATACATTTGGCCTGCCACTTCTACTGGCATGGCTCACAGAGCACCTTGACTGTACACAGTTCTTACGCTACTCTATACAGAATGTCTGCTAGGTCATTCTCTATCTAAATGTGTACAAAATTCTACTCAGCTTGAACTGCAGACTTCACTGCCTCTAAACAAAATATACACTGAGCCCTTGGGACGGAAAACAGCAGTAGTGGGATGCACATCAACCTTGAAGTTTCTATCTACCTGTTACTGTCAATACTGGTGTTTTTTTTTTTTTTTTTTTTTTTTTTTGATAATGTAAGTGAAGTTACGGGATTTTAAATTTGTGAAGATTCTTTTGACTTACACTGTATATTTAAATCTTTTAGCCGACAGGTCACTAGTAAGTTTCCAAACACAAAAGGACCATTTCATGCATACTACTAACTTATCAGAGAAAATAAATTTAATAATGCATTCACATTATAACATCCTATTAAAATTATTTTCAACGTTACATTCCTTTCCCATAACATTTATTACCTTGAAAAATCCAGCTGGCCCCAGTTTTGCTGTATACGTGATTACATGCCACATACTCTGGGGAGGAAAAAAAAGAAACACACATCATAGGTATGGTACATGGTAATAACAGTTTTACTGAGATTGTTTTTTTACTTGTGTTGGTACTTTTTGTAGCCTTCAGGTGCTCACACAGCTTTTTCTGTCCAGTTGTGACAACAATGTGTAGTTTCAGTACATTTTCTATTTTGCATCCTACCAGGCTAAGCTAGAAAAACACTTTCCATTCCTGAAAAATGGTGACAAATTCTGTGCAGGTACTTACAAATGTTTTTAAATCCCTTGTCATGTTTATGGTCATATATTTATGACCATAAACATGACAAAGACTACATAATCTGAATAAACAATTTTAACAAACCGGTAGTGTTAATTTGCAAAAGTCATAAAACTCTGAACTTTTCTACATTTTGTGTACCGTTTTTCAGTCATCATAAAACCAGTGCAACGAACACAACACAAAATTGTGTGAGTTTTAAGGTTTTCACAGTGGTGTGGATGAGCTGTGAGTTCTGGGATGTGATGATGTATGATTGGCTATTTGATCCTCAACATTTCAAGTCAGTGTTGTGGTCCCATCTTGAACATGATACCACTACACTGTCTCAAAATGTCAGGAACCAATTGCACAGTGACACAGCGTCACATCCTAGAAGAACTGCTACTTAACACAGAATCCTGTTCATCTATGATGATTGTGATATGTGACATTTGAAAGCCTGATCACGCTGCTGAGGAAATCCCTTAAAATATGTACCTCCGTGAGACACTTGTCAGAACCAGGTAAAGAGTCAGTTTGGCCAGCTAGGCAGAAAACATGAAGCTAAATGAATCATCTCAAGATATGAAGGAAAAGAAAAAGAAATGAGAATGCTTGGTCCTTAATTGGACCTTCATACCATACTAGCATTGGAATTTAATCAGGAAATTGTTAAAAATAAATTATTGTAGCTGGCCAGTCACACCTCAAGTTCAGGACAGGCCATTATAAGGTGAACTGAGACTATATTAATCTTTTATACCAATTTACTGTGTCACTCGGACACGCATTAGGCATAGATACAGCCCGTTCAAGTGACTTTTCTTCGAATTTCGTAGCTAGTCAGCTTGTCACATAATGGTTGGAACTGCAAAGTCACATTTGTGTCAAGCAAGGATTGATTTTTTTGTGTTAGGGGAAAGTTAGTCACTGTGTTACAGTTTTAAGTTCCCATAATTGGACGGACATGGTGTGACCCACTGCCACTCCCTGAAATATTGGGTAGAACATGGTGGTCATTATGTTCCGTAATGCAACTGAATGACACAATGTGGGAAGCCTAATAGGATTTAAATATTTGTCATTAGGCAAACTGACCACCTGCAATTAAAGGAAATTCTGTAGAAGCAGCCAGTCAGTTTCAAGTTTTGGTTCACACTCATGGTGACGAATCAAATTCACTGCAGGCAAGACATGCCAGCTTCAAGATCAAACTCTGAATTTTGACTTGAGAGTGTCAGCATGCACAAATCCATGCTCCTAAAGTATTCGTATTATATAGCATTCAGATGTAGAAATTTTTCCATCATAGGAAAAGGATTACATGCATGTAAAGTGAACTAATAGCCTGAAATATCTTAAAGCTAAGTAAGTAAGTAATTAATAACAGTTTAATTAATTGATCTATCAAGTGGTGTTATAATTCAATAAGTAACTGATATGACCAATCTGCAGGCAGAATGTGACTTGTGTTCACACCTCAGCAAGTGTTTATTAGCAATGTGCAATTGAAAGAAAGAACAGTAAATGTCTCCTTATTAATCAAATTCTCAGTGTTATTTATTGGAGTTGCCATGTCACTGTTGAAGTGCCCTGTGTTAGTGTCAGCCACGATATTCCCGTGAGTGGGGCTCATGTCTACCCTGAATATGCTAGTCGGCAGTTCTTATGTGCCTTCTTAGCTTATCCCCACCTGAAGAAGCATCATAAGGTAGCATAAATGGAAAGAGAACCTACTGGCACTTATCTCCACCTGAAGAAACATCATAAGGTAACATAAATGGAAAGAGAACCTACTGGCGCTTATCTCCACCTGAAGAAACATCATAAGGTAGCATAAATGGAAAGAGAACCTACTGGCGCTTATCCCTACCTGAAGAAACATTGTAAGTTACCATAAATGGAAAGAGAACCTACTGGCACTTATCCCCACCTGAAGAAACATTGTAAGTTACCATAAATGGAAAGAGAACCTACTGGCGCTTATCCCCACCTGAAGAAACATCGTAAGTTACCATAAATGGAAAGAGAACCTACTGGCGCTTATCCCCACCTGAAGAAACATCATAAGGTAGCATAAATGGAAAGATAACCTACTGGCACTTATCCCCACCTGAAGAAACAACATAAGGTAGCATAAATGGAAATAGAACCTACTGGCACTTATCCCCACCTGAAGAAACATTGTAAGTTACCATAAATGGAAAGAGACCCTATTGGTGTCCAACCAAGAATCAATGCCGTGACCATCCAAGGAGACAGCCAGGCTAGTGAGCAAAAAGGGTTGGCTACATTATGTAACAAAATATCTAACCTTAAGCTACACTAAACAACAGAACAATTCCGTCAGTTACAACATGACTACAACAGCCAGTCCACAGGTTCAGTATAACACAGACATTTTATCAATGCCACATGTACCTATCAAGAGCACTGTGTGTCAGATGACACGAAGAGAATGGAAAAAGGATGATGAAGACTCTTCTTGTGATGAGTGTTGGCAGTGACATGTTTGGAACTTTTTACTACAATAATACTCTTAATATTTTAACCCTGATAATAATAAATTCCAGAATATTAAACAGGCAAACAATAAGTTTCAAAACAATGTGGCTAATGTGGAAACTGAAGATTGTGAAAAGGGATTGCCTTATATGCAAGGTCATCTTATATGTGGAAATACACTGTTTTTACACCACAATCCAATCCATTTCTCCCTGCGTACATTTCTCAATCTTCCTATGTACATTATATGGATGACCTCAAAATGCAACAAATGGGCATAAACATACTGCACAGCTTGTGTTAAGACAATAAACAATTCCATCTCCAATTAATGTTTCCACAGACTACTCATCCATCTACCCACTGCCCTCTGATGTTTGCATCCACAACTGCAAGCTTTTTGAAACATGCAGTCCCAGAATGTTGAATGTGGTTGTTTACCTTGAATTCTCCAGGTCTGGCATTCATTGTCCTAGTCTTGATGACATCAATTGGTTGAGTCAGTGTTGTTGCTACACCACCCTGTAGCATAGGCATCACATGAATCAGCACTTGGTTATCTGAGATACACATATAGTTATTATAAGCACCACATACTTCAAACTGCATTATGTGGTGTTTAAAGTATCAGACTGAATTATTTAATGGCAAAAAAAAAAAGTATTAAAACAACTCATCAACATTGTGCAGTTTGGGGCCCTGAAACACAACAGTCAGATATTTCAGTTACATATGAAGGCATTTCATTACACACAAGAAAATAAGTCTGAAAGCCAAAAGAAAAGCAGTGTCCAGTCAGTATTATCATGAACACATGATCATGCATAGAGTAAATTTTTTTCCCCCTGCGGCTAATCATCTTGTTCCTGTGTAAATTTTGCATGCATGCCACTTTAAACAGCGGAGAAGAATTTCATACAGTCTGTGGGTGGAACTTGACATTCTCCGCTACCATGACGAATTTCCCCGGACTGTACCGAGAAGCCTCACAAACTCTTGTGATCTGTGGAATGCCTACCAGAGCCCTTCTTATGCAAGACACTGCCCAACTTGCTTAAAATGTTCTGACAGGCACTTCATTGGCTATCCGCCACATTCCAGATCATAACACGTCTGCACATTAATCATGAACATTAGCTCTCTGTACCGGGTGGGAGCGGGGACACACGCATGCACACAAGCTTTCTGCTACGGTGATACCATTCCATGTTTCTGAGTTATGTCTGTTCAGTAGCATTGCTACAAGGTGCACTGTCAACTTCCATTAAGCTGTCTGAGTGGTTTTTCCAACTGCAGCAGAATATTTCTTGATATCACTTGTACTTTGTGTTGTATATGTTAGTAATGTGCTGAATAAATTATGGCCACCCTGAAGTTTGAAGTGCCGGACAACACAACTGACATTCATTCGTGGTGTTTAGTTAAGTTACTTATATTCTCTGAACTGTGTGGACCTGCCAATTTTTGATTACATGTAAGATCTCTGAAACAAAAGTTTAAGACGGGAAATTTAAACACTGTACATCTGAGAGACATCTTCTGTTAACATAGTAGTAATTCCTTTGATATCACTGCATCTGATGTTGCTGTTAAAATGAATAATGGCTGTGAGGAATACAGTGAAACTCTCTTAAGACGTTTTTGAAAATTCCAAGAAAATCTGACTTCTTAAGCGGGAAATGCCTTAAAAGGGTAGGACTGAAAAGTTATATTTTTTTAAATTTTTTTTTGTGAATTTATTACATATGTTTGCTGAATTTGTATAATTTGCAGCTGTCTTAACACCTTCTCACCTGTATCTGACAATTAACCAGTTTGTCTGTAACCTTTCATTCACAAGTTCGCATTTCATTCCAGATGTTTACGTTTCCTTGAAATATTTGTCAAGCGTGGGTTGTCTTGCTCTTTTTTCAAAAACAGTTTCAGTATACATCTTCAGATTCCGTAGGCTTTGAATTACGTGCACTGGGACATCTGTGACCATAAGGGGTGGTCAATAGTTCCAGTCACTTTCGCTAACTCTGCAGTGTCTTGAATTTATTTTCTGGAATTGCTGATGTAACTTATCTGCACAAAGTCACCACAAATTTTTCACATTCACGCTACACCACGACGCACTTATATTACCGTTGATAAATTACGTTTAAAAAAGTTGTTGCGTGCAAGCACCCACACATCTGTCGTCAGACTGCTGTTCCCCCCAGCGGGGTAGCTTGCACCTCCACAGGGCTTCTGCACCTCATGGTAGAACTCCGCGCCAGCAAGGTGGAACCCCGGGTGGCGTCGACTAGAACGCCTAAACTTCTTCAAATGTTATTGGCTGCCTGAGTTCCCTCCTAGTGCCCAGCCAGTTGAAGAGGCGAGTCAGCTTCCACATGCCAGCGTTGAAAAATGCAGGCTCATGCGGGTCACAGAACAGCTAGGATAGGCTTCTGGCCCCCCAATACAATCTTTAGGTCATCGAGATGGAAGAGCGACAGAGACGGAGTAGTGGAGACCGACTGATTGCAGTCTCTGCATCGCGGGAGAAATACAACACCCCCGCGCCATAAGGTTGCATCATTCTGCTGTGTGAAACTTGTGGAAATGACCTTGGAGATTAACCTATATGAATTGACCGTGCCATTTGAATGCTGTATTTTGGAAACAGAACAAATGGAAACTTGGGGAAACTGTTTTAAGATTTTGATACAGAAAACGTATTAAATGGGTAAAAAAATTGTTTCATTGTCAACTTTTGTTACTTCTTAGGCAGGAAATTGTCTTATGCGGGGACGTATTAAAAGTGCAACATGTAATGTTAATCAAATTGGAGAATTTTGGTGCTCTTTTATCCTGATGTCTTAGGTGGAAAAACATCTTAAACGGGGATGCCTTAAGCGAGTTTCACTGTATTATAGGTGGTGAAGCAGACAAATTATGAGAAAGCAGTTGCGATCACATGTAAGACACTTATCTGCAGAGTCTAGCAAAGACCGCACAAAACTTGGCCAGACCTGTAACTCAGCATTTGCCATAGTTATATCATTACCCTTAATAATTACGAAGATATTAACCATTTGCAGTCCATATATGTATATATATTAACATATGACATACAACCAGGTCCAACTTACTTTATTTGAATATTCAAGCTGCTGGACTGAACAATGTATTGGAACATGATTTTAATGTTGGGATGAATCTGATGATGCCTTTAAGGATACATTTATGATTATTAATTATTCATTTATTTGTGTGGACACACGGTAATATACTGAGGCCAATATCCATTTATTTTTATGAATTTTAAGATTGTCACACTGATTCCAATGAATGATCAGAACACGAGTCCTATGTATTCAGAGTGAACGAGACAAATGGCATGAGAGGTTTAAGAGATGGTTTAGAAGTTTTCATTCAATTATGGTTCAGCCAGGCTCAAAATCTTGTATTTTTCTTTTACTGACTGCAAAAAGCAGTATGACTAGATACTGTTTACATTTCCATTTACTAACCATTATACTATGCCACACTATGTAACCAAGCCCACACTCACAGCAGCAAGGCTTGCCAGGAAATGTGTTGTTAGGTTGTCTTTGAAGTTCCAATCCAGTAAGATGCTTTTAAATTGGTCATAAAAGGAAAGCTGTCCAATAGTCATTAACACAGACCGCGCAGTAGCAGTAGATGCACCAGAAAATAATTGCCGGAATCCCTCGTCCTTATACACTCGCCATAGCCCATCAAATGCATGGTGATAGCTAAAACACAATTTTGAACTTCAGAAGACGTACTGCATATGGAGACATTATTTTCAAAATTCCAAAATCTTACTTAAAAGCTCCCAGGTCAGTGCATGTGGGATTTGGGATAGACGAAGTGGCACTGGGACAGGTGCTTCAGTCTTCCCCTCACAATATCATTCCACCAATGGTCCATACTCTCATGCATTCATCATCCACCAACACTAAAAATCTTAGCAACAGGTCATTAAAACACTCCTTGCTTACTTAAAAAGAACAACACAGTTTTTAAACAACCAATAGTTATTTTTTCAATAAAATTATATCTTTATTTCATTCATGAACCACAGAGTCAACCTGCTTCACAAACCACCCATGAGGTACTGCTCTCTAGTCTGACACGCACATTCCTACGCCACACAGATACGAACATAACTACTAGTACACCGTATTATTTTTCTACATACATTTCTATTCATTTCACAATATTATTTTACCTTCACTGAATCCACAGCTAACAATTTATAGTGGGAATGCAGTGTCAGCTGGGTGGTAATGAATTACATTGTTACTTAGTCTCTTCATCTATCCAGTATGGTTCAAAGTAACAATTATCTACACGTGGAGGAACAGTGCTATACTTACTTCCTCCTCTTGGCAGCTGGAAGTGTGATATCATTCTGCATGCGGACATTTATGAGGTCGGCTGGAGTCCCAATGAAACCGCCAACTAGTCCTCCAAAAGCTGCTATCCCAATCTTATTATAGAAAGGTACTTTCTCACCTGGTTTGGCAATGTATTCTTTAGCAGCCTGTTAACAGTAATTACAATGCATCACCAGTTTAGATTAAATGTAACTCATTCAACATAAAGACAGGCACATTCAGCACCTTCCTGCATTATAGTGAAGCATTCACTGATGTTATCACTGATCACTATACAGGGAATCACCAGTAAGGCTGACATAGGCTATCAAATGAATTAATAGAGGATCTGCTTAATTTCAATAGAACTACTTTATTCAGGGTTACAGCCCTCTACTGAATATTTGTTTATCAAACCTGTGCCTGCACTGAATGTTCTGCAATGTCTGCTGGTGCAGTATCTTGCTGACAATACACAACCATTTTTCTTCTTCAGTTAATTCCTCTAAGAAGGGATTTATCAGGCTCAGGATAGGGACAAATGGTACACTCTTGTGACAGCAGTAATCAACCTTTGGGTTTCAAAGAATGCAGGTATTTCTTCACTAGCTGAGGAAATATTAGCTTCTCAAAGATGGCTCCATGCAGTTAGTTAGTTAGTTAGGGCAGGGGTGCACAAATCCTGGGCACCAGGCTGTGCAAGCAGCTAAACTTTTTACTGTGGCACTTAGTATTTGTACGTCCCCTTCATGGAACCTGCTTCACGCCATCCACATGACACCTAGAATTTTTGAGACTGCTCCCAGATTTTTGGAAAATTTGTGTGCCCCTGAGTTAGGGTTCCAAAATACCGCCCACACATTGAGCTGAAATGAATGTGTGATAAACGTATGTGGGACAATTCTCCTAGTATTTATAACACACCACACACCTAGGTTCCCTTCATTAAATGGGAACTGGTACATGACACGAATACTTTCAATATACTTTTCCAATGAAACACGCTCTGTTCAGCAGCATACCTCACCATGGCTGGAAACAAACCCACAGAAAGCTTACGGCCAACTGTCCATTAGAGCAAATGACATGATTCAAGGAATCAAACTGTGCATATTACCATGGCAGGCATCTTGATACAGGCTGTGTTTGCCTTGTTGGTGACACCCTGCATGCCCATTGTTGCTTGGTTTGGCAAATGCCAAGTAAATATTTTATACTATCTTAATTTTCAAGCTAAATTTCTTAATTTTAGGAATTATATACAGTGGTATTCCATAACTGTGATTTTAGACAGAAAATGGACTTTACTCACGTCCTTTAGATCTCTTAAAATTTTGATTTCAATCCACATTCCTTCAGTGAGAAGTGCCTGCGTTTCTGAAATATTTAATCACAATTTCAGTCAGTGTAACCATTATTTCGCAGGTTCACTACACCACATAATGACAGCCACCGTCAACACTTATTCATAAACACGCTCTACAAAATGACTGCTCACTGCACTCCGCAGAAACTGACATAAAGTCATACTGACCTCATAGACTGCAAACCTTGTAGTCGAATAAGTTAGCTGGCGTAGCACAGCTGCTGTAAGACCATGATTGAGGCTCAACGCGCCCCCTCGTTGAATGACATTCATTGTAAGACGAACTATGGAGAGTTTTGCATCTTGTTGCATTTGTTGATGAACCTGTCATGGCAAGAAAGGGATCACACAATGAATCTATAAGCCTATAATCTATCCGTCAATCACACAGGACAAGCTCTCATAGCCTCCTGATGACCAGAATTGATGGCAATGTCATACAGGAATGGTGAAGGATATAAATATTTATAGTGGCACAAGGTCTGGGACCCCAAATGTGGAAGTAACTTGTATCTCACAAACAGAAAATAAAATATATAAATGGCTAAGGATGACAATATTTCCTTATATTAGGGTGTACCAGCACAGATAAGTATCTCCATAATAAATAGTGCATTGCAAATTAATATGTAGAACATTGTGACAGCCATAAAATTAGTACTAAATTGGATCCAAGAGAACTGAGGTACACATGACCAAGATGGAATTAGGATTTTTATTCAGGCCATAAAAAGAGCAACACATTAAGGTTTCTGAAAATATTGGAATCATACTGAAATGAATTGTACAATAACAAGACCCAATGCATTAATTTCAATTTTAACACTATAGAAATAACCTAAACTAAAGAAATTCTACAGAAGGTTCTTCTTGGAGAAGCAATACAATATTACAGTCTTCTAAATTCAAAATACTGTAATGTTGGAACAATCCATATACTACAACATTCTAAACTATTACATTGAGTCTGCAGTTTGTACAGTTTCTGTTCATCTTCATGAGATTTTGAATAAGAAAAATGCTTACCTTTATTGTGTCCAAAGGTTGTGTGAAACAGGCTGCTGCAGCAGAGGCCACACCACCCATCCACCATCTTGGCACTCGAATCTCCATTGTATATCCTCTGCAAATACAACCATTTCAAATTGTACATAATTCTCCTCCGTGGTCCCTAATGGCTGCACAACCTTCCTAAAATGAATTAGGAATTATTTTCTTCCCAAATACCAAATCAAAATATCATAGATTAGTGACATACAAGTCACACAAACATTACCTTTCAATGGATACTGTTCCTAAATTTGTGCAAGGAACAGCACTTGATGGGTTTAATTTCATATGGGATCCTGAAATGTTATATGGAGACACACCATGGAAGACCATTATGCACATTTTGTGCAGTACAAAGTAAGATGTAACAGCAATTCGCCCATTAATATAACATTTCCCCTTGTTCTGTAAGGGTGTAAAATTTGGGCTCTTCCATTATGGGAAGAACAATGGTTGTGGCTTATTCGAGAACAGGGTGTTGGAAACGATGTTTGGGCCTAATACGGAGCAAGCAGTAGGAGAACGAAGAAAACTGCATAAAAGAAATCTTCAGGATTGTATTCCCCACCAAATATTATGGTAATCAAATTGTGGAGGATGAGATGGATGGACTATATGGCAGATGTGCGGAGAACAGAAACACAAAGTTTTGTTGGGAAAACCTGAAGGAAGGAGTCCACTTGGAAGACTTGGGAGTAAATTGGAAATAATATTAAAATGTTCAGAGGAATAAAAATAATAAGAAAATATTCTCCAACAATTATAAGGACTGCAAATCGTTTTGAGGTTCTCCATAACCTTAATGACAGTCAGTTCATACAAGCTTAATAAAGTTACGAATGCAGATAAGGCAACTAGTGATATCCTTGGTTCAGTCAGTACCAGTAGTGATAAAATCATATTGAACAAGAGGAAAAGGAAGCCGTTAATGAACAACTGTGAAAATTCAGTGACATATACAGGAAGCATGTACAATAATAGAACAAATAAAGCAAATACCCATAATATAATGATACTGGGTGATAGTCACTTACGGGGAAGTGCAATAAGGATAGGAGGCTACTTAGGAGAGAAATTTGAAGTGTCTGGTATGATCAAGCCTGGAGCAAGTGTTACAGATATAGTAGCCAAAACCAATATGAACTATAGAAGCCTGACAAAAAATGATGTAATTGTGATTCATGGAGGATCCAATGATGTATACAGGAATAATTCTAAGGTTGCATTACTACAGATTGTAAAGTTCATTCAGGATATAAATAATACAAATATAATATTGTCAGACATACCACATAGATATGATCTAGGAAAGAACTCTTGTGTGAACAAGGAGATCCAGTCTTTTAACCAGAAACTTAGGAAGATCACCAAATTATTTAAACATATGTCAGTACTGGAGGTCAGTTCCAATGGAGAGGTTTTTACTCAACGTGGTTTACACTTAAACAGATTAGGAAAAAGACTAATATCAAAACAAATAGCCACCGAAATCTGTAGATTAATGGAGAAAAAAGTAGATAATCCAATCAGTTTGGAATGGAAATCGGTGACAAATGGAAATCTTATTGAGTCAGAGACAGTAAACCCTACATCTCCAGGATTTGATAATCTGGAAGATCAACAGCAAAATCATCTTACTAACATCAAGCAAATAAATATTGTACAGGAGGATATACATGTCTGGCAATCCTCAGCTAGATCCAAAAAATTGCCTGTGACTAGGAATAATGATTTTTTATGCGAAAATTAAGTTTGAATTTGTCTAACAATGATAATATTAAACCTTCTGTTATTGTAAATAATATTGATGTAATTGGACAAGAAGATCAGTGTGAAAGTTATAGACTAAGATGTAATGTACAAAGTCAGACTAATGTTATGGATAATTATCAAAATATTGCTTTGTTAAGCAACATTTCTTTAAATATTTTTATCAAAATCTTCAGAGCTTTAGGAATAAGGTTATTTTAGAAGTTTTATTACATGATGAATTGGCAAACGTAGATGTATTGGGATTAACCGAACATTGGTTAATGGCTGATGAAATAGGTTAGTTCAATTTACCTGAATATTCATTAATTAGTTCATATTGTAGAAAAAATAAAAAAAATGGTGGTTCCTGTATCTACGTGAAATCTAATATAGCGGTTAAGTCTATCACAAAGTTTGACTCTTTGAATGTTGATGAGTACTTTGAAGCTAGTATGTATAGTTAAACTTGAGCAATTTAAACTTATTATTATTTGTATTTACAAAAATCCAAATAGTAATATAAAGATCTTGCTAGATAATTTAGACATTATTTTGGATCATTTTCAAAAGGCAAATAATAAAATCATAATAATTGGTGATTTAAATATCAATTTTTTGAAAAATAATTGGGAAAAGAAACATATGGAATCCTTATTAAATATGAACGGCTTGAAAGCTGTGATAGATAGGCCTACTAGGATACAAAATGGAGTCAAATCAGCAATCGACCAAATTATTTTAAATACAAAAATTTTGAGCTTAAAACTGAAATCCTGGAAACAAATTTATCTGATCACTTTGGTCAAATACTTACATTATACGAAGATCAACTCCCTGAAAAAATATTGTTAAATATATGAGAGTAAATAATGAGGATAACATTCAATATCTAAATTTCTTACTTTCTAAGGAGGATTGTATGAATATATATCGACAACATGATTTTAATATAGCCTATAAGGAGTTCATACATATATTTACATACTATTTAGATATTGCAATACCGTTTAAGAAAGTAAAAATGAATAAACAACAGAAAAAACCCTGGATTACATCTGGTATACGCAAATCAAGTGAGAAACTAAAATTTCTAAATAGATTAATCAAAGGCATAAATGTTTCAATAGATTTAAAGAACTATTATTATAATTATAAAAAAAACTTATTCAAAAGTACTTAATGTTGCTAAAAAATGTATAATAACAAAAAAAATAGCAGAATCAATTAATACATCAAAAATCATTTAATAAATCAAAAAGTATATGGGAGTTAATAAATGAGGAAACAGGTAAATTGAGAGCAAGTTATGAAACCATTAACATTAAAGAGAATGGGGAATTCATTTCTGATCCAACAAATGTGGCACAGTTATTTAATACATATTTCACAGAGATAGCGGGGAAATTACAAAGTAATTTTGAAAGCGAAGCAATACAACATAAAGGTAGTAAACTAAATCTTTCGACCTCCATATTTTTAACACCTACTGATGATGAAGAAATAATATCTGTTATCAAGGAACTCAAGTTTTGAATTTGATAGATGACAATGTTGCTAGAATTATGTATTTTGCATACTTTTATCCAGTTTTTAAATATGGGATTTTATTTTGGGGTATCTCTAAGAATTATAAAAAGGTTTTTATCTTACAAAAGAGAGCAATGAGAATCCTAGCAATTGTACCAAGAACTACTAACTGTAAACCTTTATTTCGGGCACTGAAGATCATGACATTGCCATGTATGTATATTTATGAAATTCTTCTGCAGTTTAGAATGTCTTTGAATAACTATAAAACAAACTCTATGATCCATTTACATGATACAAGACAAAAATCGGATTTGTTTATAACAGGTCATAATACTAAATTGTTTGAAAAAAGTATAACTTATAGTGGTATCCATATTTATAACAGATTGGCAAAGGAAATTAAAAATACTGAAACTTTGATACAATTTAAAAAGAAACTTATTGACTTTCTGATTGAAGAGTGTTTTTATTCAGTAGAAGAATTTCTTAACTATTGAAAGTGTTTGTATGGGATGTTCTACATTTGTATTTCTATAAGTATTATGTTTACACTGTCGTGAATGATATATCCCCTCATAACCACTTAGGATGACTTATGGATGAAGGTGATGAATGAATGATAAACAAACATGTATTTTATCATTTTATTGGTAAGTTAGCGTACCATATATTTTAAGGATTTTGAATTGTAATGGAAGTGTTGGAGTGTATGTGAAATATTATAAGACTTGTCCAGATGCTACATTTGTAACAATATGGATGTGTGAATGAATTGAAATTGGAATGGTGTAGACTGGAGCCATTTAGCTCAGAACAGGGGAAAGTGGCGGATTCTTGTCACCACCGTAATGGACTTCGAACCCTTGAAGATGGAAGCAACATGTTCCTTCGAAACGTCAGGAACCACTTACCCAGCAACACAGAGTCATATCCCAGAAGCCTGGAATCCACGGCAATGAACCTTCGGGTTCCATAAAATGCGGGGAATTTCTTGATTAGCTGAGGAACTATTAGCTTCGTAAAAAGGACTCCGCTCAACGAGTTAGTTAGTAATTTAAGAATATTCAGATTCTACACTAACTTCGCAATTCTACATCTACAACACCACACGTTACCTACCTACCACGGTTACTAGGCTACCCACAGCCACGTGACGACTCTTATCCGTGATTTATCGACCACGGATTACCGCAGAAGTTACGATGAGGGCGTGATGTGATAATGCCATTGTATGAAAGTACCGAACGATGCTAATAGTGCAACAGATTGTCTATACATTTATGTGTAATAGATCCTGTGTCCAGTCTGCTTAGGCTGTGGGAAGTAATGCGTTCGGTTAGTTGGGGAATTTTAGCAACCTGTGCGTCGTTGATGCTGTCTTTTGTAACTAACTGATCTATGTTCTCTCGTATTCATAAAATGCCTCATTTCAGAGCAGAGCTACACTGTACAAGTGCTGTTTGGTTTGGAGAGCGGGAGGGGGATCGACCTCCATGCTCGAACATGGCAGAACTTTCTCGTCCAAGCTTTGTACATTATTAGCCCATTGTTTCTGCCAGAGCTCTTAGGACTCTTGCTAAGCAGACTCGCTCAAAATCGAAACCACGAACGGTAAACAGTTCGAAGTAGCAGTAAAGTAATTTCTGTTTTCATTTACACATGTTATGCAGAATTTATATTACTAAGAAATGATGAAGATATAGTACTGACGTGTCTGAATTTCAAGTAGCCTACACATATAAAGCTAAAGGCAAACTTTCCCTTTTGTTTGATTTGGCATCAGGTCAAGATGGGTGAGAAGTGGGCAGCTTCATGCATCAGTTACCTTACTGTCATGATTTTCATGTCAGTTCTTAAGTTAATCTGACTACTTGCAGAGGAAACAGGCGTTCTTCCTTTTCCACTAGCTGACATAGACAGCATACTCCAGTGAGTTCTTATACTGTTTTTGAATGGTGAAGTGAATATACTTCATGAGAAACTTTCATTATGTGTACACATAATAGTACAAGTTTTTGTTTATATAAAATCTAGTTAAAACCCCATGGCAGAAGCACTAGTGTTCCTGAATTAATTTCAGGATATATCAGTCTTCTGCAAAAAAAATATGTGAGAATTTGTGATTGTATAGTGTCTAAATTCTTGTTGGTTGGCTTGTTGCTGCAGTAGGCATTATCTGTATGAAGGAGAAGGGAGAGGAACAACAGGAAAGCAGTTCCTCAGTGTCATCAGGAAGCTGTGACAAAAGAAACAGCACATAATATATAGATCATTTTATAAATTGGTTCCTAGGGTAAAAAATACACCTAGATCATACCTTTTTCAAAAGCTTACAATCTACCATCTTGAGGCTATGATTTAAATTATATCTACTGTTGCACATGAATGTAGCTTGCATGGCTGCTACATTCACTTCAAACAGCTGCACGTGTTAATCACATTAGACACTTGCAAGGCTCTTGCTCTCAAATATAAACACATTACACTTTTACTCTCTTCTGAGACCTGCTGACACTGTACAGCTACATATACAAATTAGAAACTGATTGACACTGGGTATTGAAATTGCTCAGTTGATGGTGCAGTCTTTCTAGAAAAGTTGACTGTTGCTCAGCCAGTCAAGAAATCCCCCCCCCCCCCCCACTTTTTATGGAACTAAAAAATTTATCACCAAGTTCTCAGAAACCCATCCATGGACCCTCATGTGATTCATTTCAGTCCACACAAGATAGTACACTTGCAGTGCAGTGTAGCTGAGGTCTTTGATCTTCTGGGATGACATTCAGCATCAATATGTAGTTTTTACTGACATTTTTGGAGAGTGTTTCAGTAATAAACTATACACTCACACTTTGCAACATCCTAAAGATTGAAGACCTCACTTCAGTCCAGTCCATAACACCTACACCCACTTTATCAAAAATTCATTTGAATCTTATCCTTCTATCTACACCTTTGTTCCAAGCAGATTCTTTGAGGTTGTCAGACCAAAATTGTTTTTAATTTTTTTTATGGACATGACACTGATAACTGAATATAACTGTACAGTGAAATTCTCTTGAGCCCTGCTGAAAGTTGTTAGCAGTTCTCAGAACAAACTGTCCTGATCCCTCACAGATGGCACTAGTGTGAGATTAAAATTCCTTATAAACACCCAAAATTTCTGAATGAAGAAAATAATTATTCTGATTTTTGTTTATACATATAGTGAACAATGCCTCAGTCAGACAGAAAGGCCTGAGCTAAATTTCATGTGTGAGGTACTATCTTTATTCAGTTTTCGTGATTATCTAGAATGTTAAAATGCTGCAAAATGTTTCATGAGTCTCACATGTGCCACTTCATTCAACAGAAAGCCCTTCAAGCTGTAATACACACACATACATATGCACACTCATATACAAACATACAGATAGTAAGGTGATACAAAATAATAAAACAAGTTTATTTATACAGTACATTAAATTAGATTTGTAACAGTGTTGTGGCAAGAATACTGTTCAGTTGCATACACTGCTGCTGCTAAAAGGGAACACCTGTACAATATATTGGTCTGTTGGTCTGGTGTCCTCAGCTACTGATCTAAGCTCTGACATGAGACAAAAAGACATCTCCAGTTAAGATGACAAAATATTTCGTTCAGACTAAACTACCATGATGGCTTTGTAAATAATAATAACCACCATTATTCAGTGTGGTTCCCAAATTAAAACAATGCTATTCATTTGTAGCTAGTTTTCCAGTTCTGTTAGGCATATGTTATGTAAGTAAATTTCAGATAATTCTGCATCAAATAAAAGGATTCTGCAATGCTTTCAGATTTCAGTGATGACAAAATGGCAGCAACATCAATGAATATTAACTACAATATGAGCTCTTCATAAAGGCACAAGATATGGTTTGTGTCACTGCAGTTATGCACTTCAGCATCACTGTGCACTCCTGCTCCTTACATTTTCATGATATCTGCATTTGCTGTCTTATATGGACACAGAATGTCACATAGGAAACAAAATGTCTGCCTTCTCCCACACTTTTTATCTTTTTTTTTATGGAATTACCATGTAAGGAAATGTCATTGTTTCAGTCATATTATAGCGATACTTTTTACATTTCAATATGCCTGCATTATGAAAATTATAAAACTTGCATTATCATGACCTTACCAATGTCATTTGCTGAAAGATTTTTGGTAGTTGGATAATTCATTAATATTTTAATTAATTTATTTATTTTACCTTTTGGTACCATACCTTCAACACAACACCTGAAGGAGACAGAAGACAAATACCACACTTCCCTCCTCCTAAGGAGAGGTGAAGGCAAAACAGTGCAGAATGGTCAAAGAGCAACAATGGAATAGCAAATAAATTATATATTTTTAAATTCAGACTTGCAGAAAGCTGGTTGTCACAGTCCTTCATTTCAATAAAATTTAAGCATTATTCATGTGGTTATCACCAGAAAAGTTCTAGCATACTACAATGTAAACCAACTGAGAATGATTAGAGACCTTCCACAGCAAAGACCATTTCACTTTTTAATTTTGCACGTGTTCCCTTTCAGAATTGAGAACATCATGCACGACCTTGTCTATGCCACAGCACTGTGTTTCTGTGTGCAAGTGCATTACACCTACACATAATTATAGCACACTGAGATTTGGAAACAGTGGTTCATAAAACATCAAAAATCATACATCATATTTAGCTCAATATAAGAAGAGAATTTTTTCCTAATTCATCATCTGAAAACCAGGGGATCACCTCCTAATTGCTCACAAAGTTGAACATAAGGCCTCCATTCTTCCGGGAAGTGGTGCCATGTGACTGCGTGATCAGTGCCCAATGTTGCAAGACAGCATGGTGGTCTCATCTTCTAAGGGTTGAAATGTTCAGCCAATTCTGAATTCTTCCTTGGACATTTCAATCCCTGAAGAGAGACCCACCATGCTGTTTTGAAACATAAGGCACCAATCACGCAGTGATGTGTGGTGCAACATCACAGAAGAATGGAGACCTCAACTGCACCGCTGCGAAAGCCTAAAAACTCACAAAGTTAAACACATTCTGTATATGTACTGTCCTGAAAATTTGAGACTGTGAAGGGGGATCATCTTACATTGAGGTAAATGCAGTAATATACAATGAGATCTACATTTAATGTCAGGTAATACTTGACTGTTTCTGAGAAAATTCATAAGCCTGTGATATGAGCTGAATGAGAAAATAGGGATTATATTGGACTGATACATCAAAATTAAATTTACTTGACAAGTGTTTGTGTTTCATACTTAACACATTATGTACAGGTCATGAAGAAAGTTGTGATTAAATCCCATGCACTGCATAAGGACCACAAAAAAGTCGTTTTCGCACAGTGGCAAAACACCAAACGTAGAACGATTTTTAGGGAACCCAGGTGTGACTCTAGATATAGAGGACCCTTCAGACATAACCCAACTGTTTGCTGAGCAGTCTGATTTGTATCATAGGTAGAATGTGGACAAATGGAAAATTCCCTCAAATCCCTGAAATGGACTGACATTACCAATGCAGAAATGAAAAAAATTCTTAGGCCTGATACTTTTGACGGACCAAGTCAGGAAAGATAATGTGAAACACTAATGGTGTACAGATCCTACAATAGCTACACCAGTATCACACCTTTAAACATTATTCGGCCATCTGTGTGCTGAAAACGCCAAGTGACATCATGGTGCATCAATTACAGCACAGAAATATACGTAGAAACATCCCCCTCTTAAAAGTTTAAATGCCTTAAAATGTCCTGGAACTGGGGCATTTAATTTAAAAGGCCTCACCGGTCTGCAATGTGTTAACTATGTTGAAATCCCTTTAATAGTTTCAAAGATAACATAAATGGACAGATGGATGGGCACAACTTTCCTATTATATGTGAGTTTTCAGGCTTTTGCAGTGCTGCGGTTGAGATCTCTGCTGTTCTGGGGTAGGGCACCACATCACTGGGTGTTTGGTGCCCGACCTTTCAAGATGACCATGCGTCTCAAAACAGTGGGCGACAATCACCCAGTGACGCAGTACTATATCCCAGAAGAATGCAGACCTTCCTAGTTTGTGTTTATTTTCTGCACTTAGGGCAGAAAACACATAAAATTACATGTTGCTGGAATCCTCTGATGAAAGTGATGTATAAGGTTTGTGGGTTGTGGATGTTCTGATCTATCAGGCAGCAGTCAAATTTAGTACATCCACATCTGTGCTTGATATTAATTACTGCACTTGTACACTAAAATATAGCTGTCCTGGGAATTCTTCAGTTGTCCATCTTTCTCCTGATGCACTGTGGCTGCGTGCCGTACAAATGTGCATACACAATTCTCATATGACACACATATATAAAAAAAGGCAAACATAAAAGCAGTACTGAGAGTGAGAACCCATTCAGCACACAATGTCTCACTTCCGTGTTTCTAGAAAGCAGAACAGAATCATTGAGACAGTTTGTAAATATCAGTCTGTCATGGCACGACACAATATGGCAGTTCCGTCATCTTAGATTTGGCAGTGTCATTTAGAAGACAGCACTGTAGGCCCACTGTGTTGATCTTGTGATAGGAAATGCGATGCTACCAAATGTAATTTTATGTACATTTTAGCATTTATTTGAAAAAATACCCGCAATGCAGACGGTTGGTGTACTGTACTTTTTTTACTTACAGACTTTTACTAGAAACTTGTATACAACAGACAAAATGCGCTATGCAGGAAGAAACAAGTAAAATAATTAGAGTTGTATGATGAAACTATCTTTAATTATAGCACAGTTACATTTGGCGATATGAATTTGGATTGACATCTATATAGAAAAAGGTAAAGTTGTCTCTGTGCATGCCATGAAGGCATGTAGGGGAATGGAGTTATAGATCCCCCTCATTCTTAACCTTGGCACTAGATGTGGGTGAGTGGTCAGCTTTATGCCTGGTACCCCTGCGTGGGCTCCAGAGCTGGTGTGGACGTTTTGGAGAAGAGAAAAATCCCTTTTCCTTGCTGAGAATTGAATCCCAGATCATTCAGTCCATAGCCTAGTCACTACACTGACTATGCTACCCCAGCTATAGTTTGTTAATACTTTCTGTATAAAACTTACACATAAAACATTAACAAACTGAATTAAAACAGGGTATGAGCACACAGAAAATTGGCATGTATGTTTATATATATATATATATATATATATAACACACACACACACTTTTACTTAGAAACTGGCAAAAATGAGCTCTTCCTCTACATATTGTGCTTGTAAAAAATATGTTGGCTTGTGTTCAAGAGTGTGTCAAAATCACTAAATATGGCAAGACTTAAAATATGGTTTCATGATTTTACACTGAAAAAATGTGATACAGAATACTGTGCACTTTCTCAAAGGCTCTTCCAAACAATCGCAACAAACTTAAAAATTCTAAAATCATATTTGTACTTCAAACAGACATTATTTATATTTCTTGCTAGAGGATATTTGAAATAATTTCTGGTACTCAAACAGATACTTTATTATGCAATTCCTTAGGATTTTGCATAAGTGAAAGAATATGCCATTTAAAATGTCTGCAAATAACACAGTCCTAACCAATGGCATAATTCTCCCTTATGCCATACAGGCTCGGAAGTATGCATAGGCCATACTACGGGAGAACATTCCTTAGGTTAATTTACATCGATAAAACCACACATACCTATATCCGAAGTTGAACGGTTATGGAGATAATGACGAGATACGTTGCAAACAGCGAAAGCTGTTATACATTTATTGATTACCAAATATATACTAAAACAAAGAGGAATTTGAAGTTTCTGCAATTTTAAACACCTCTACTTAACATCTAATTAACATTTGAGTGACATAAAGACATTACTTAAGCTAGAAAAACTCATACTACGTTCATAAAAATCATCATTAGGGTTCAAAGCACTTTACATAGCATGAACTGGCCAGCGTATGGCTTGGCTTGGCTATCGCCTCAAAGATGGAACAGCATACTGTATGAATAATACATCATATGGGGTGTTTTTTTTTCCTACTTGACCGATAAGTGCCAGCCTGATGCTCTAGTAAATTTTTATCAGACTTTCTAAAGGTTATCATCACTGCAATTGTTTGTCTAGCTCCTGTCATCGACTGTTAAAACTCCCCGATACACGGTGTATGACCCAATGCTGGCACAGCATTGGGCTGGCACTTATCGGTCAAACAGGGGGGAGGAAAAAAAAACACCCTATATTAAACAGGTAACATACAAGGGACTGCAACAAGACCACATTTTTCTGGCGTCATTATCTTCATAGCCATTCAACTTTTGAGAGAGGTACGTTCGGTTATATCCTTAAAAATTAACCTAAGGAATGTTCTTTTGAAGTATGGCAGATTCCTTCTGGTAAACCCTGGGGTTTCTGTGTCTTTCCTCAGCATTACCAGTCAGATGCTAGAGTAATAGTTTCAAAGTGGAGTCACAGGCAATTGGTCCAGTGCATTTTATATGCACTTGGCATTGAGGTTACTTCTCCTGTAGTTTTAGTTGGCTATCCTGAGGTCTCGATGGCATCATCAGTTCCCCAACACAACTGTCAGAATAATATCTTTAAACACAGACCAAGTACTGTGGTTGAGTGGTGAACACTCTTGCTTCATATTCAAGAGGTCCTGAGTATGATTCTGAGATTCTTGTGCTTTTTCTCAGTCCCTACAGGCATATCTTGGAACATATCTTAAAACATGTTATAAGCACTTGCTTCCTTATCATTGACAATTTACAAACCACTTCACCATGCAACACTATATAACCTAACTAAACCATCATACCACCCAACACCATATAACCTAACTCCTCAGATTAGAGTCCTTGGGAAGATAATCAACTGAAACCAGTGCACAACTTCACTTACATAACCTGTGAAGTTGAAAAGGCATCCTCAAATAAGTCAAGAAACAATCAAACTTTTTTTTTCTCACCATCAGTCTATAAATCTAAAACATTCCATATGAACCAAAATATAAGATGAGAAGTTTTTTCCTAATATATCTCAGAAATACGGGTCGTGTTATATTTGTGCACACAGTTGGTCTATATATTTTCCTTAAAACTGAAGACTGTGGGGGGGGGATGTTATATTTGGATAATTACAGTATAGGTCTCATCTGAACATCGCACTTCCTATCACATGGTTCAGAGAAGAGTTTCACAACAATTAGGCCGCAATTCACTGAAACCCATCTTGCTAGCCACAGTCCCTGTTCCCACCATGAGAAGCAGCTTTCAACAATGTAATACTAGGAACATGCTCAGCACTCAAACTCAGATGCTGTGATGGCATTCAGGTCCTTCATAAGACCCTCAAGGTTTGCCATCTCCTGGTTCAATTCCTCTGTGCTGTATGAGGGCTGAAACAAAATCACATTCAGGTTTGTTAGCATCCTCAGCCAATTTCCACATTTTATTTTACACTTCAGTAATTTTGTGCTTACAGGTGGCTGTACTGTAAAGCAATTGGTGTGGTTGGTCAGCAGATTGCTAACTTGTGCAATGTCAGATCAAAGTGCCAGTGTTGTCTAACAGATGGAAGCTTTCACCATTGTTAGGAATTAAACAAATAATGTTAAAGATATGGTTTTTTAATTCTGTAGTAGAAAATGAATAACAATAAACAAAACCTTTCTTTAAAGAAGTCTCCACTATATTTTTATACAGTGACAGCAACTGTAATTGTTTGCAAGACATGACAGCGTAACAATGTTAGTACTGTATCTTCAAGACCCACAATCCTAGATTTGAGTGTTTACTGAAAGTATTAATCTCATGTGGAAAGTTCCCTAAACATCACCTGGATCTTGCTAACATCTTCTGATGTGGTTGGAGCTGCCACTGTGGGAGCAGTGGGGGGTCCTGGGGCTATCGTCCGCCCCTTTGCAGGAACAGCTGCTCCTGAAGCTAGAATACCTGCCTTTTTGTAAGGACTGGACCCTGAGGTCGAACAGTCACTGATGGAGCTAGGAAATGAAAGAACATTATTTTTAACATGCTGGTTTGGAAGTATTCTGGCCATAGGAAGCAGACTTCTGTGCGCTCTTACTAACCGACATGTTTCTGTTGAGGGGTGGAAGGCGCCGACTGTGGAGGGGGTGCAGGAACACTGAAACTTTTCAGTGGATGGCCCTGCAGTCGTTTGCCCATGGTCCCCGACCCTGCACCATCCTGGACAGACATCCCTGTACTGAAACACATTAACAATCAAACATAATGCCCCTAAAAATCCAAATGTCTTGAAAGTAGGTCACTTTACTGTGGTACCTATAGGGTCCCTGTTGAGTGCCAATGGTGCCAGGGTGATGGTGAGGAGGGCCAGGAGCTCCCCCTCCAGCTGGCGGTAGGCTTGTCACTGTGTCATAGCCCCCCTGCAGGGAATAAGGGTTCTCTGGTGACTGTGCTGAAAAGAAAACAGACAGATGCTGTAATACACCTGCTCTATGCTGTTTGCAGAGGTGATGCTGGATGCTAGGTGTATAACTTCACAATATTGTTCTTCATTGAAAAACATCACAATGCTGGAGACTGAACAGAATGGTGTAGCTCTAATACTGTAGTTTTGTATTCAGGAGGTGCCTGTTTTGTATCTCTGCCAGGGCACCAGCTATCCTTACTAAGGTTTCCTCAGTATGTAAAGGCCAACACCAGAATAGTACCCCAAATTCAAACTTACTTTTAGGCCCTAAAATGGCAAAATGGCAAAATGGCAAAATTATGCTATTTTGTTAAGGTAATAATTTTGTAGAATGTTAAGTATCAGGATGGTGGCCATGCAAACATTTTCTTTAGGTATGGGTTTTGTAACCGGCCGACTCTCTCCTACTCAGTCAGTAGAGCAAACTCTTTGTTTCAAGGAATGTAAGTGGTCCTAGTGATTAAATTGCTAGTTGAAATTGGATACATATTCTTTACTAGCATTGTTTTAAGTACTACAGGGTCTCGTTGGGTCTTTATGAATACGGCACTGAACCGCCCGTGTCCGAAGCTAGGACGCTACTCACCTAGCTTGGGCACTCACTCTCTAGCACCCTGGTTCGAAATTCATCCCCCCTTAGATTTTCCTACTTCTTCCCATTGGCTAACTCTGCCCTAATTCTGTAATCTAAAAATCTGCCTGTGTGGACCCTGTCGCATCCCTAACGAAGCAACTGGATTTTTCTGTAGTCAACACCCACATGTTGAAATATGAGGGTCAAAATCTGTCAGAGTCTCGAATTTCTAAGACTTTGGAGTTTGCTGAAATCCCATTAATTTTGACAGTGACAAAGTGCGACAAGTACTGGCTCCCCTTCGCTTTGCCCTGCTTGTCCACTGTCCACACTTCTGGCGTCCAGATGTTACTATTAACCTACCATGTCCTGTTTTAACAAAACCCCCCAAACCAAACTAACTACTCACGCTTGCAATCAAATATAAATTTTAAATATCAAAATTAATAAGTGCAACGATTACATACTCCCCTGTGAAAAATTTTGATACTTTCGCAAAGCTAAAGTGATAAAATTCTTTCAGTGCCGCGTCCATTTACATCTTCAGTGACATATACAAATTATTGATTAATACTAATATGTGATTAGGCAGTTTGTGGAATATCTTAAAGCTTAGGCAGTTCTAGACAAACACTTCTCACACCCCTTAGTCATCTGCCCTAAACCAATGACTTTTTCCTTGCCCTTTCTTAGGTCTCCTACCCCATGCTGCAACCTCGTTACACAAAATCGTACCCTATATTGCTGTCCCTAACTTGTTACGGTACGGAACAATTCATTCTGTCCTCTACATAACTGGCTAATATTACTAACTGGCTACTAAATAACGGAAATTCATCAAAACCTGTTAAAAAGCACATATAACCAAATGAATAATAAGTAACACTGTTACAAATTAAGCCTTAAAGTAATACAAACATTATTGAAAGAACAGTAACACAACTAAATACATGAATAAAATGTATACATTTTGGGAAAAAGAACAAACACATAACACAAAATACAACATTTCTCACACTCTTATTTCGATGAAATAATCGTTATTGGATATTGAATCATTGTCTTCCTTTCGGAATCTCAAATTTCTCTCATCTCTCTCATCAGTCTGTTGTTGGTCATAAAACTCCACAATACATTAATTAACTCCTTTATATTTTAGACAAAACATCCAGCTATGGGATAGTTTAATTAACTTACTCCTAATTGTAATGTTAATCTATGTAACTCTGAGTTGCAACAAAGAATGTACTACGTTTCTATTATCCTTCAGTGCACCTACCTAGTCTTTTAGTCAGGCTCCTTTGATATTTGCTTAACACCTTGAATAATTCCTCTTGTTGCGATGGTGACAATTTATTATTTTCGCATACTTTAGCGCGTAGCTGGTCCGTTGTAATCATCCTATCATCCTGTGCTATAACTGTTGTTTCTGGGTTCTGCAGTGCGTTGGCGGCTCTAGTCTTGGGATAATTTGCAGCTAAACATAGTATGGTCTTATTGGTGGCGGTATCCTCAATATAACGTACATTTTCTTCGCATTTCTCATGCATAACAGCATTTAAATAGTCAGACTGCTGACCTTCCTTGTATATATCAAGGGTATTCAAATCTATAATACTCTCTTTCCGACACACATTGTCGTTCTTATCATCGCAAGCATTTTCGCATTGCAGCAAAACATCATAATTATACAAACATTCGCCATTTCTCATACCTATACTAGCTTTGCTTCCCCTACTCTCGACCAGGCTGTCTCTACTAGCTGCCAAACCCTCTTCCATGTGGTGTAAATGACCTGCTTCCCTGTCAGCTGTTTGTGGTGGTGGATTTTGAGCAAGAATTGACATAAGTCTAAGCTCCTGGTGATGATTTTCGGACATATCTTGCGCTTAATCAAAGTATTTTCCCACGTCAAAATCTTCTACAAGTTGGTTAATTTTATCGAAACTTAAAACGGAATTTTTGGCGTTCTGAATGTGTTTTTTGGTGTTGGGCGTTGGGAAAGACTGTGAGGTTACGTCGGTGGACATGGTTTGCCCATCAATCACGCCACTTAATTGTTTAAAGGCTGGGCAGCATCATCTCGGTCTAGGTAGCCTCTGTTATTTTGAACTGATGACCTCTCATTTCTAGGGTCGAAGTTTGGTGCTGTAGGACTAAGTTGACTACCTGTATCGCCTATCACGCTCCCCTGGCCGCGTCGATTGAAGTTTCGGCCGTCTTCATTATTCTGACGTCGGTCTGTAAACCATCTGTTACGTCGGTTTGTTTGTTGCCCTACAAGTCTGACATTAACATCACCCCTATCTCGATTTCTGTCTCTGTCATCCCTTTGCGGCGTGTTTGAAGATCTCCTATTCGAATCTCGTCGGTCATAGTCTCTTCTCGGCGACCGGAATGTATCTGTGTTTTGCTCAAGTCCCTGGAATTTTGCAAGGTAAGCCAACGCGTCTTGGGTGGTTTTAAAATTCCCACAAATGAGCCCTTGTTGAACTCGTGGTTCGAAGTGACTGGTGAGTGCTGAGAGAAGATCAGTTTCAGACATAGGTGGATCTAATGTAGATGCCAAATTTGCATACCGAATAAAGTGATTGACAAATGTTTCCCCCGAACTCGGTACATGTCTATCCAGGTATATAGAACTTCTAACACTAGACTGTCTGCTCGGACACCACAGTAGCTCAGTAAATGCCTTTTTAAATTCTCCATAGTTTTTGAGCTTATCAATTACGCTCGATAACCACTGTTTGGCAAACGGGTCCTGCACTGCCCTAAATACCAAAGGTAGACGAAGTTCCTCAGGTGTCTTTTTATGTCGAAAATACTCCTCCAAATTTCGTAGAAAATGTAATGGAACCTCGGTAACAGAGTCATTGAAAATAGGTAATGTGAGTTCGCTAAGGTCTACATTATTTGAATGCAGCTCAGATGTCACATTTACATCATTATTACATGAAATGACTGGGTGGTTGTTCATGCTAACATTATCATTACAAACAGATGCACTGCATGCATGCATTCCACTCACACTGGGGTTGTTTGTGCTAGACACTTCTGTTCTGTTTGAGTTATCTGTCTGCCCACTAACTCTAACAATTTCATTCTGTTGAACAGCTGGTGTAGAGTTACTAGATGTGCTTGTCGCTAACTTAGCCTGTATGACATCTAAAGTTGCATTTATTTTCAAAATCTCTGCCTCATTAAACTGCTTGACCTCTTGAATTTCTAGCGTAACTGCATTAACTCTGGTATCGACATATTCTTTGGACTGGTCAACCTCCTGTCTAAGATTATTAACTTCCAACTCTGTCTGATTTTGGTGGTCATTTACGCTAGCTAACATAGACTGTGAACTAGTCAACACCTCTTTCCCTTGTATGTCTAGCTCCTTCCTGGTCTGTACAATGTGTGCATTCATTCTCTCACTCATACGCTCACATGATTTATCAACTGAAGTTCTTAAATTAGTAATTTTACTTTCAGTATCATTTCTCAAACTGTCAACTTTGTCTGATACAAACTGAATTCCTGACTGTAATTTGCTATTAAATTCTTCCTCAAGTTTAGCATTTGCAGATTCAAAACGTTCAATTAAACTAGCCGCAAATTTTTCGTTTTCCTCTTTTAACTCCCTTTTCAAACTTCCTACAGCAGATGTTAATTTTGCATTAAGTAACTCAATCTGCTTATTGCTCTCAGCTGTAAGTCTAGTTTCTAAAGCCGCAGTTTGTTTAATCCCCTCGGACTGAATAGCAGCCATTACAGTCTGAAGCATGTCCTGAATTTGATTTGCCGAAATATTAGTTGACTCTACATTTACATTGACATTACTATTTATAATTTCCTTAACAGTTGGCATGAAATCTGAATTTCCTTCAATCATTTCGGTCACAGGATTTTCCCTGACTGTAATGTCAGCTTCAAAATCAGAACAAGTTGCATTATCAGCTTCCCTATCTACATTTTGTGCGCTGCCTGCATCACTACCCACAGAACTGCTTCTACTTGCACTATGAAGCCATCTGTCTGCCATATTGAAAGTATTTATCGTGAATGTGTTCTGATATCAATTGCCGTAACTTACTATGGTTGCTGGTAATTGTGTTGACGAGCAGGTACTTGCCCCTTCACTGGGTAATTCCTTCCGGTCGCGGTTACCTCGTCGTTTCCCGTCGTATCCGCAATAATGTAGGTTTACCGATGCACTTGTCACACACGACACATGCTTATACTTCCCGTAGCTCTTGGGCACACTGCTGCTGAGTTGCCGTGGTCCGTCTTCTGTTTGCAGACTCCTAGGTGTTGGGTTCGACTCTCGGCTGGGTCGGGCGTTTCGGTAGAACCAGGTTCTCTTATTCAGATGAGTGTCTCAGTCCTCTGCTTCTCGGTCTTCCTCCGACGTGTCTTCCCCTTATTCGCCTTTGCACCTCATGGATTGTTCGGTCCTTTATTTTTCACTTTTCAGATTTTCGCGCTCCGTGCTCGGGCAGTCTTAATTTTCACTTGCTAGCACTAAGATTATCACGTCTCCTGTTACCACACGGATAGTCGCGTCCCGCGATTAGGCAAACACAGCTTATTAATTCAATCACTCGGATTATCGAGCCCCTCGGTTGGGCAGCCAAAAACTCTGTAACCGGCCGACTCTCTCCTACTCAGTCAGTAGAGCAAACTCTTTGTTTCAAGGAATGTAAGTGGTCCTAGTGATTAAATTGCTAGTTGAAATTGGATACATATTCTTTACTAGCATTGTTTTAAGTACTACAGGGTCTCGTTGGGTCTTTATGAATACGGCACTGAACCGCCCGTGTCCGAAGCTAGGACGCTACTCACCTAGCTTGGGCACTCACTCTCTAGCACCCTGGTTCGAAATTCATCCCCCCTTAGATTTTCCTACTTCTTCCCATTGGCTAACTCTGCCCTAATTCTGTAATCTAAAAATCTGCCTGTGTGGACCCTGTCGCATCCCTAACGAAGCAACTGGATTTTTCTGTAGTCAACACCCACATGTTGAAATATGAGGGTCAAAATCTGTCAGAGTCTCGAATTTCTAAGACTTTGGAGTTTGCTGAAATCCCATTAATTTTGACAGTGACAAAGTGCGACAAGTACTGGCTCCCCTTCGCTTTGCCCTGCTTGTCCACTGTCCACACTTCTGGCGTCCAGATGTTACTATTAACCTACCATGTCCTGTTTTAACAAAACCCCCCAAACCAAACTAACTACTCACGCTTGCAATCAAATATAAATTTTAAATATCAAAATTAATAAGTGCAACGATTACAGTTTGATGGTGATCACTAATTAATCACTGGAGCTAGGCATGTAGAACATGGCATAGAAATGGACCATAAACATACCTACCTGATATATATTAATTATTGTTTTTATATCAACAATTACAATCCTAGTAATCCTAGTAGATATCTACACAAAATCTGCTGATAGCAGCAACTAAAGGGGAACATACTCAGCAGCAGTACTCAGTTGTGTAATTTAAATACAATATATATTTCACCTGACAGCAGACATATTTCCCCCTTTTTACTCTGTAAATCCCTTTGGTAGTCTTATGCTCAAATGCAATTACACAGCATGTAATGACTGTGTTCTGTCCTTACCTGCCTGGTCCAGTGTAACATGGGCCCGTGAGATAGTGTACTGTGTTCGTGGGTACAGTGGTCGACTGCTCCCTGCTTGAGTCATGTCCACATTTGCTCCCTGCTGGCTTACAGGCATACTACTACTGCCTGGGATTGGAGTTGCAGTTGCAATTGCTGTAAACATTAATTAATGTTTCTTACTGTTAATGCATGCACTGACTTCCATATCACTGATCAAATTTGTCTCATAATTTGTCTAATTTCATAAACTAAACTTCAACACAATGTTGAAAACTGTCTATTGCAGAAATCAGAAGCATTATAGAAAAGATAATAAAGCATTACAATTCCACAGTACATTTTGTTTCAGCACTACACATTCAGCACATTCAAATCTTTACTAACACATGACAACCACACATGGAAAGACAATACAGAAACTATTTATGGTACTGTATTTTCTGGACCACAAGCTGCATTTTTTTCTTAGAAAATACTGTAAACAATTCTCCTACATCTAAAGGTCTGAAGGTGCATCTACATAATCTTCCAAGCATCAGAGATTCTCATGTTTGCTGGAGAGACAATCCAGTTATCACATGACTTGTTCTTGGAGGGAGAGAAAACTTGGCTTCCTTGTTCCTTGTACCAGTTTTTCAGCAGCACACAGTCATAATGCATTTATTGAAAACAAATTTGTTCTCAGAATGTGCAGTACACAGATCAAAATAAACATCTCAATTCAGAGCTCTGAATGGTAAGCCATGGAAAATGTAAAACAGAAATAAAATGGACAATGGACATAACAAGTATGACAAACAGGCCCCATGAGACTTAAATTAATTATACCTCAGATTTGTTTGTGATTTGAGGATTTCTTTGGATTTGGCTTCACAGTAATCATTTTGGTATTCAGACTTACATGGGCTGCTTCATTTACTAGATATTTTTCCTAATGAATATGGTTAAGCACAAGTATTATTCTTTTCCCTACTTAAACTGCTTCAGAAGCTTTAATAAACCTGTACACTCTTCTTATAGCTTTCAGTAAGAAATAAATATGGGACCAGATGCATGCACAGCACAGACAATCTGTATTTCTACTGCTGAGTACATCCAATTCTACATAATCACACAGAATTTACTGCATCTGCAAGATTTATTTCCACTTTCACAAAATATAATTATTTTTCAGCCTATACTGTTCAATGCGACATCATCAGACACAACAGGTCAAGAGTACAGTACAAAGCACACTGACATACATGACTCATGCAAACCAAGCAGCGCTACTCACGTTCCCGTAAAGGTATGTTGTCGACAGGCAACATTATGGGTTTGGGTTTGATGACACGCCGTGCAGTTGAGGTCTTCTCATCTCCACCTGGTACAACGTAATGGTGCAGGGTGGTGCAACAGCCAAGCAAGTGCAATGATACATTCAGCATTGTGTATTTTAAATAAAATACAGAACACTTAGGAAACAGCAGTACTGTTACAGCTCTCCACAAGTGATTATAATTTTCTGGGTCTAGAATTCTGACACTAAGGTGTAACAATTTTAAAAGCCAAACAAACAGCACAATTTGGTATATGCTTACAGGCTACTGGCAGTTTCCAAGATAAATAATAATAATACAAAAATAATAAACTGCAATAACACTGTATTTGATAAAAAGAGAATCCCATTCAGGAAGTACCTTAAAGAGAAGCTGCAAAACATTTGACAGATGTCAACCAGGCCAGCAGCACCCAGTCAGGTTTCAATTATAAACAGGAACAGATAAGTTTAGTAGAGCTAATTTTAGCTATGACACAGATGCCTTATACAAGGGCTGTTCCGAAAGTGATGCCTCCACACAAATATCCTGTCCAATTGTTGTGACCTTGAAGTGACACTTGTGCGAACTTGTTCATTGTTCCTTGGGCTTTAATTTGCTGTGGGGTACGGCTTGGTAAACGTAGTGGTTTGTGTTGCATTCGGTTCAAAATGGATGACCCGTTCTCAACCATGCTGAAGCACGTCAAACAGCGAACTGTTACTGTGTTTTTTACGCATGAAAATTAAACTCCTACCAGAATTCACCGGCGATTATTGGCTTTCTATGGTGAGCATAATGTGGACATAAGTACTGTGTGTGTTTGGGTGATAAAATCAAGGGATATTGGCGGAAATGTGGACCTGAACGACCAGCCGCTGTCTTGAAGGACTGTCAGCACAACCAACAATTTGAACAGGCAAAAAGTCAACGAATTTATTCAAGAAAATCGATGACAATCGACTCTGAAACTTATGTGAAGACCTTACAAAGGCTGACAGAACAAATCAATCGCATTTGTTGAGGAAAAAAGCCGATGCTTCTTCAACATGATAATGCCAGACCCCACACTAGTGCTGCCATTTGAGCAGTGGTACACAGCATCAGATTTGAGGTTGTTCCACACCCTCCCTACAGCCCAGATTTTGCACCGCCTGACTTATGGTTGTTCAGAGCTCACAAGAAACATTTCAAAGGCAATCGTTTCACATGTGATGAAGAAGTTCAAGCTGCTATGGCAAAATGGTTTCGAGAACAGACTGAAAAATTCTACACCAATGGGTTCAAAACCCTTGTTCAACAATTGGCAGCGTTGTATCGAATGGGGGGGGACTAAGTGGAAACGTGAGGTATAGAAATGTAATGACGCAGTTTTTTTGTTTTGTGTAACTACGCAAAAACTACAGTAAAAGACAGAGTTAAGCTGGAGCCAGCGGAAGCTATACTACCAGTAGAACCTCTTTAGGTGGAGATTGAGTTTAGTTAGGTAACCCACCCTAGGGAGGCACTACAGAAACAAAGTACACAATCTGAGCTATATTTTATGCTTTGCTTCATTTCAATACCTTGCCTGGTTGTAAAGATACAAATATGGAGGCAATACTTTCAGAACGTCCCTATAACAAGGACTGTGCTTATGCTAATGGCTTTCCTGTCTTGGCCAAGGGCTATGATGTGGCAACAATAAGGATTTCTGCCCCAAATGCCAATATGTCCTAGGGGGACGTGGGATGGGGCCTTTGCTTGGATTAGATGCAGAAGTCAAGTGAGGAAAGATATACAAGAGATATTCAAATTGAATGGGGATGCAGACAAAAGGAGCAATAAGAGGACAGAGAAAAATGCAAGTGGCTATGCCATAAGATGGCTGACCCTGAGAAGTGGTATGATTTGAATCTGCCTTTTGTTACTCTCATATCAGAGATAGATTCCTGCAACTTTCTGGGCAGGAAGAAGCCAGAACTAAATCTGCAATAGTCTGCATCAGTATCTGGTGCTGGTGTTTAACAAACAGTTTACAGAGAATGCTGGTCTGGTCAACGTATGAACACAAATATGGCAAAATGAAAACATAAGCACATTCCAACAGTTCATGCAGTAGACATCAATAGCATGACGACTCCTTCAGTTTTGTCAGTGTAATCTAAAAATGCAATGAGTGTCATCATATTGCCTTATTTGCCTTTCAAATACAGAAGAGCATAGTGAATTGTACAGAAGCAATCACTAATAGCTAGGACAAAACTATATTTGTTCTACAGCATCACAGCACATATAATGAAATTTGTTTTATGTTTTAGAAGGGACCAAATAAAGTATCAGCGTGAAATAAAGGAACTGACAGGTAAAATTCAAATTTTAATTATAAAACATTACTGAGTTCTGACTATTTATCAGCATCAAAATTTTACTGAACTATTATTAGATTGGCTAAAAAGGCAGTTGTTATAGTTAACTGAACAATAACTGACCATACGATACGAAGAAGTGTAAGTATATACTATACAAACACAAATTACAAAAAAATAACGTTTTTTGCTTATCAGATTTCTTATGGGTCCAATACCTGCTAAAACATAAAACTGGCACTTAAAATTGAAATTTCCCTGCAAAACATTTCTAATGGCAACGAGGCTAATAGTCTGCTTGCTTGTAGTACAGAAGTAATGGCCACAGGCAGTTTGTGTATTGTCCGTTGGCAGGTTTTTACACAGGCGCCAAGGCATCACATGTTCAAAAAAGGTAGAACTGAGAGTTATTCAAAATTATAAATGCAAAGTAGGACTTCACAGCTAAGCAGATTTCTGAAGAACATAAATGAGTGGAGCTACATTTCTGTTCCACCCTATGCCATCATGGCATGCACATGGATAACTTTTTAACTTAACATAAAATGTTGAAAGAAATAACAGTTGAAGAATGATGTTCTCAAATATGTGACACTGTGTAGTCTGCTAGAAATTGACCGATTTCAGAAGAATCTACTGCCTCCATCTTCAGAACAGATCCCAGAAGACATTTTTCATAGTTACCATTCTGAGAACCTCATATCTCATAAACATAAGTTTAATTTAATAATTTCTTTATTATGAAGTCAATTAATGGTGTTATTTTGTGTCAAATAACATGGAAAGATAATCATGCATCACAAATAAGAATACACACAAAAAAAAATTATGGTTTGCTTAAAGCTACTACCTCAGCATTCTCCTGGAGTAAATGAGGAAAACCTTGAGAAGTTGAGTCAAGGTAACTGCTAGTCTGGCCAGGTTTAACCCTTCAATGATGCTAGGCTTTTAATTCATAACACCCTTAAATGCATTCAAAACTGTACATGCACTGAGGCCGGCAATGTGTGAAGAATTGACAGTCCACACAGTGCAAAGAGTTTGGCATCAAAAAGTTAGACCAAGCATGTTCCAAATACAAGTCCGGAATTGGGCAGTTACACCAACTTGCTTATTAATATTGGTTAACACTGCTGTTAGGGAAATTCAGCTGGGATTAAAATGAAAATGCACAAGAGTGAAGAGAAAATAAAATAAGAAATGTAAGAAAATTTCTGCTACAATAGAGAACCGAATAATTTCCGCTTATTTAGTTTTGTTCTGAAACCATCCATGACCAAGAAAACATCTTTAATCTGTGTCCAATCGAAGCATAAAGAACTCTCCTTTCCTTTACCTATGTACGAAGAGACATAAGTTCGTTTGTCCAGAGAGTTGCTGTGATGATGTGGGTCACCAGATTCAAAGTCCTGGCCACCTGATGTACGAGGCAGTGTGGTCACAGAAATTGGTACCCCTGATGGGCCATCCCCTCCCCCTACACCTGCTCCAGACTGTGTCTTTTCATGTGCTTTCAACTCCATCTGGTCATGATGAATCCAGAGGTCTGGTGGTTTGATGTTAGGTTTGCCAAGCTTCCCCTTGATGTTGCCTTTCATGTACCTACAATCACATTTCAAGATAATTCTATTGTAGCTTCGCAGTGCTCAGATCTGATGAGTGGTGTGATGTATATAAGCAAAGAAACATGTAGTCACTGACTAGGAAGGTTCAGACTTGCTGAATATACTGCCACACCCCAACTGGCTGCTAATGAAATACCACAACCTTTTACAGAAAAACATGCTACACATGACTGCAAGTGCACATGTATCCTACAGTTGGCCTGCATATCAAGTTCTCAATTCACACTAAATAAACTTGTGAGTCAGAGTATTCTGTTGTTCTGGCATATGATGCTGCACCAATGGGTAATCAGGTCTTGATGATTTGAGGCAATGTAGCGGCCTTATTTTCAAGGGTTAAAATGTCCAAGAAGATACTGTGACCCTTGAAGTCACCATCTTGTCTGGACACGTCAGTATCTGATTACCTCTTGATGCAGCATCATATCCCAAAAGAAGAGAATCCTCAACTACACCACTGCAAAAGCATCAAAACTTGTGAAAATCACTACAGCATTATTGTGGTCAAGTGGCAGTGATGAGCAGAGATTTTAACTATACAAGCAGCAATATCTCAAGGTATTACAATTTTTTTTTTCAATTATAATTGAAATTATAATTAAAAGTCACTCATTTTGTCAGCACCAGGGCATATAGGTGAGTCTGCACCTTCTAATCCAGGCCTGCTCAACCTTTTATGTGATGCAGGCAACTTCAGCAAAATTTGGTCTGCATGCGGGCAACATGAAATACAATACACAGAATGAAGAATGAATAAGTATACATATAATTATATGTATAATTGTGTCTGTATATTCATCTATACATCATGTGCTATAAAAATATAATACCAATCACAGGAAAAATGTATAAAAATACAACTCACAACCCAGGGTAGGGTGTCACTATTTTTAGCACATTTTTACAAAATGAATTAGTAATCTAAAACATGTCTCCATAAATAAACAGCTGATATATCTTCAAAAGTGGTTTACAGTTCTATCTTGGCTTTGCGAGAGGAATGGTTAAAAAATGTTTTCTCCTTTCCAATGTCTCCACGGGCAACATAACACCATGTTGCAAGCAACATGTTGCCTACAAACTACACATTGAGTGGACGTGTCCTAATCAAAACACAAGGGACCAATAACAAAATCTTCCATCAGCCAACACCACAAATTCATTTTTGTTATTTCCCTAATACTGCAGCCCTGCATGAGGGTTCTCAGATCCTCATATGTGCCAGCTGTGCCTCATGACTTTGCTGCACAAGTGAAAAGCTGCCAACTCCACATGCCATTGCACTCTAATGTTTCTTCCCTATGCTAATTACACTGTCTCATTTCACACAACTAAGGCTTCCTGCACATGTACATAGATGTAGACAGCCTTGCATGTTGGGATTAAAAACCTTGAGATTTTAAGCACTATCAATGGCTTGTTTTTTTGAAAACACCTCTTTTTGATGTGAAATGCAGTATATTCATTTAGTGATACCTGTAGCCCAAACACACCACATCCATGGGACCAGTGATGATGGCCAAATACAGACCAAAACATGTTAGGTTAAAAAAATTATGATATAATATCAAATATCTTGTGTTGCATCTGTTGATACTGAAACAATATATAAGAGGATTGTGAGAGAATGGTTATGGAGTCACAAATATTTTTAACGTGCTTCCACAAAACTTTCTTTCGGTTTGTTTTCTGCATCTGGGAAAACCACGCTGCTACTGACTGCCTTTTAAACTAGTACAAAATGTAAATGAAAGTCATATGTTACCATTCAGATTATTAGACTACCCCACATTCACTTCACTACAAAATGTGCTGAAGAATTAACAGTAACATGACAAACTTTTACAGAACTCACCCCTTCTTGCTGCGCTGGGCCGATTTGCGACGGCAACACACCACAACAAGGCCCACCACCATACCTGTTGCCAGGATCAGCCCACTACCCACACCAATGTACATCAGTACCTTTGAGCTGAGCCCACGTCCATCTGCAACATGTAACGGCAACTACAGCGTTTCATACAACATGAAGGTTTCAGAAAAAGCTAGCATCCAGTTTCATCTCTCTTCTACTTTTCAACATATGTTTACACTGAATAATTAATAAGTAACACCATATAACAACATGTACTGTATTGTATTTTCCTTGTAATGGGGTGTGAGTGCAGTTAGTTGATAAGAAAGCCTTCTTCCGGGAATTCTGAAAAAAATACCGGATCAATAGTAAGAGGTAAAAACATAACTGATAACACTGGAATTTTTACTTGCACCTAACCTTCCTTTCCATGCAGCTGTTCTGAATCTGTGGCCTCCAATACTAAAGACCTAATAACTAAGTCTTTGGCACCGGAATTAAATGCCCGGTATGATGTGTAGGAGACTGGAATTTAAATGGGGACTGCATAATAAAGGCCATGATAGACCGTTGGCTGTAACCATCGTTTGGCGTTTTGAGCATCGCACTGCATGATGGGTAATACCTGATGTTAGGCACAAAAGGGTTAACAGTTTTAATTAATTTTAAATAATGCCAGAATTGTCATAAAACAACTTGAGTCTGAACTAGAAACATCTGTAGAATACAGATTTCATTTCTGTGAAAGTAACAATATTATAATATTCACATAAAGAGAAACTGGCACAAGATTTTCTTTACAAAGATGTAATGAAACTTAATTAAAAACAAATAAATTCTAAAAGGTTCTAACGATGGTATGTAACACTGAGAACTAATGGGTTTCTGGACTTTGTCCATCGTCCGGAAATCTAAAATAACTAGATAACATGACGTTTCGGAAAGTGGATCTGCTTCCGTCCTCAGGTGAAGGGGGAGGAGGACACCTACTGTGTTGGGTCCCTTAGACAGAGCTAACCTCAATCAAGACCAGTCCAGTGATTGAGGTTAGCTCTATCTAAGGGACCCAACAGAGTAGGTGTCCTCCTCCCCTTCACCTGAGGACAGAAGCAGATCCACTTTCCGAAACGTCGTGTTATCTAGTTATTTTAGATTTCCGGATGATGGACAAAGTCCAGAAACCCATTAGTTCTCAGTGTTAATTAAAAACGTTTGTATACTTGGGCAATGGATTTATGCCCATATCTTCAGGCAGTACTTTGAAGAAGCAGTGAAGAACAGCTACTGTAAGCAGACAGTTGGGAATATAGGCATGGTGCTAACAACCTCTCATCATATACAAGACAATGTATGTATAATGTATAGTGCAGTTGCATAACGTTTATACCTCCACGGCTATCCTAACAACCAGATACCATTTCACTCTAAGATAGTGCTTTTATGGTGATGTAATGTCGCCAGAAACAATAAAACGTACTTAGGTCTTCATGCAAAGTGCCTGATATTTTTTTTTCCAGATTTTAACCAAATCTGAAATTTCTTGACAGATTTTCATAAAGTTCCCAATGTCAAATTTCACATAAAGCTGCCCAGTGGGAGCCACGCTGATAATGTGCGGACACACGGACATACAGAAGAATGAACGGACATGAGGAGGGTAATAGGCGCCTTTCGTGACTATGTGAATGCACCTAAAAACACCTTAATTTACAAAACTGTGGAAAAAGGGCAGATAATAGGCAAAGTTCTTGAAATAAACGACATCAGGACTATACATATGGAAATAGGATTTCCTGAGATAACCAAATATTAACAAATTAATAAAGAATAGGATATGATACAGAAAATGCAAAAGACCACCAGTTGAATCGACAGAGTTCACACTGAATTTCTGAAAACCAATGATCACACCAGCTCTGAGACACCCTGAGAGACCTCATTCAAGTTATAGTATTAGGAAATAAGACATCTTAATTTATTTCAACTAAATAATAAATTCTAGAGCACCTTAAGCACATCTATCACATCACATGAACTTTAAGCCAAACAGAGATGTTTCGTAGGGGGTGACTCATATATTGCAGCAAAACTATTGCCTTGCCCAAAGGAAAGACAAACAATTAGTATATAAAAATCAGAAGCATAATTCCTTAAGAGAATAACTATATACAATAAAGATGCAACATAACTGTGTAGGGACTTAAGTTTCTTGCCATTCTGAGAATGTTCTCAGGCACTCCCAAAACAAGGCAATGACATTTTAAAAAAGTACCATTAACAGGATTTTAAAGTGAAACTGCTGTCAGCTTTTTTTTACAAGTTAGCTAAAGTGGTAGTGCTTCTGACTTGTATTGGGGTGGTGAATGGTTCAAATGCTCAGCCAGCTGTGCTGCATGAGGTTTCTCGTGCTTCGCTCAGTTCTCAAGACAAATGCTGGGACAGTACATCAGATCAGGAGCAAGCATTTGTGGTCTACATGAGGTACAAACCCAGTATCTGCTCATAGGGAGTGAGGAAAGCCAATAAAAACTTCAGTCAGGAGAGCTGGTGGGCTGGCTGATATTTGAAATGGGCAACCCCTAAATAACAGTCTAGAGCACTGCTCTACACCACCTGCTCCATCTTGCAATCAGCTGCAGTGAAGGGGTTCATAAGTGCAAAATAGCAGGAGAAGCAGCAGAATAAGGAGACACTACAACAACAACAACAACAACAACAACAACAACAACAACAACAACAACAACAACTACTACTACTACTACTACTACAACTACTACTACTACTACAACTACTACTACTACTCATGAAATTGTTGAAGCTGACTGTTGACATTTATAGCAGTGGATGTCAATATAATGGGCTACAGTTACATGTGCATCCACTTTTCATACAAGAAACTGGCAAAATTTATGAAAACTGAGCTTACCTGAAATTACAAAATTTTGTTTTTAATGCTTACATTGGATGTACAATACCCATTACCACAAAAACACTTGTGCAGATCCCAGACTCTTAGATGAACTCAGACACAGCAACAGAGTTGCAATGGAGAAAGTGACAGCAAGGTACAGACAAAGTCAATGCAGCAGTTGGGGACCTTTAGCAGAAACTATAAAAATTAGAGTAGCATGGGTCTCATACACACAGCGCGAGCTCTGCTGGGTTACGACTGGGGCCAGAACAAAAATACTGCACAAGTAAATGTCCACAAGCATGAAATACACAGGCACTGCAAAGGAACATAAAACTACTGCATAAAAGAGCAATAGACAATGGGTGGGGGGGGGGGGGGGGGACATGAATATTTTTAAGAAATCCATGGAAAGGCATTGGACAGGTTTAGTAGACCACACGCTCTCAAATATCTGCTGATAATGCGGAACAGATGACTCTGAGGATCCATGTACACGCAAAGGACAATATATATTACACATGTTCAAATACAATATATTTTCCCTTTAGCAATCAGATCAGAGAGACTTGGTTACTTCATTAATTTGGATGACATGAATAATTTATACTTATTATGAATAGAAAAGGAAATATATCCTCATTGCACAATCAAAATGTGCAAAGTTGTGTTTCTATTCACACTGCACACTGCCTCCAAATATGGACTTTGTAAAATTTTCACTTGGGAATAAAATATACACATATGGCATACTACATCTTTTATCCATAAAAGAATGCCTGCATCTGTAAAATACTGCCTTATAGCATAAGACTGTGTATGTGTGCTGATCTTGACTCTAAAACAGTGTTATGTGCGCTGAGTTCCACTGTATAATACTGTGTTATATGCGCTGAGTTCCAATGCACAATACTGTGTTATGTGTGCTGAGTTCCACTGTAAAATACTGCGTTATGTGTGCTGAGTTCCACTGTACAATACTGTGTTGTGTGTGCTGAGTTCAACTGTACAATACTGTGTTATGTGTGCTAAGTTCCACTGTACAATACTGAGTTATGTGTGTTGAGTTCCACTGTACAATACTGTGTTATGTGTGCTGAGTTCCACTGTAAAACATTATAACACAACTACGGAGTTCTTGCACTTCATCCAACACAAAGTCAACTGTATGAATTTTTTTATTTTTAGTTCCAGAAACATGATACTATAAGGCCATCTCGCAATGATGATGATAATAATAATAATAAGAAGAAGGAATAAATCAGTGCTTAATGGAAATCTGAGCTGTGAATTATACAAAAATAAGCATTTTTAACTTTTGGAAAGGAAACAACAACAACAAATATAACATATGTTGTATTTATGATAGCAATTAAGTGCAGAACCAGGAGAGAGAGAGACAGATGAAACTGGCAAAGCATTTAAGTTGCAGGACAATGCTTACCTTGCATCAGCTGCCCTCTATTGAAAAAATCAAATCCGTTGCCTATGGTGATGTTGGAAACAAACAAACAGACAGGCAATTATGACACAAAAGATCAGGCATCTCAACCAAAGAAACAAAATTCTGCTCATTGCTGACTGTAGTGCAGCATATGAAGGTAAGTAAAAATATTTTGCCATCAACTGCTTTAAAAACTGAGAAAAACTAATAAGCATGGTTATGATGATCTGGCAAAAGGCATGTAAAATTTCAACATACAGCATCCACAATCCATGCAGATGGTGTACATGCTGCATAACAATTTGCCATGAGCAATGAACAAGTCACACAACGGTATTCAACAGTTTTATGAGCAACATAAACTGTCTTTGAAAACTTGAAAACATTCAGACAAACCCTAAGCATATCAGACACACTACTGCATTTATATACAAACTTGGAGGGAAGGAAAGTTCTTGGTAAGAAATACCAGCTGAAAGCACATTGACATTTGCAGCTGCTAGACAAGAATTTGGTTTTCTGCCATCTATGACTTTCCTGTTGACCTGTGAATAAGGCTATTTCATGGAGATACATTTTCTTTGATGTAGTCAGTCAGGTTACAGAAATTCATGCCTGAACTGAACTGAGGGAAAAATAGCACTGTTATGTATGAACAGTGTATCAACAGCTACACTCAATAAGAGTAATGCGCTTATATTGCAGGCCAGTCAAACTTGTGCATATGTGTGCTTGTGGGTCAAATGTATAATTTAATCTCATAACCTGAGGTAGATCGTCAAAGGAAGGAACGGCTTGCTGGAGCACTATACTGAAAATCCCCTCTTAAGGGAATCCTCTGTTATGGTAAGGTTTATCCTCAGATTGCAGATGGAGATATGGAGAAGGTGAGAATATACCAAATAATGTCATGGACAACCAATACGAGGTGGTCCTCTAACAACAGGGTTGGGAGAAGGGCAAACAACCTCACTGTAATACAAAACTTTAGCACATTATGTAAAGTAACACAAGAGTTTTGACTTGAAAGGATCTTTTGGAAGAAACTAAGCAAGAGGTTTGGAAGTTGGAATGTCAAAAAGTCTTGAAAGGCCAGGTTCAAAGGAAAGAGCAGCAACAGACTCAGCAAAGTATAAGGTACATTTTGTTACAGAACAATGTGAGACACAGTGTGCCATTGAACCAGCAGGTAATTATACAATTCACTTTGGAAAAGGAAACGCTAATCTTTCCTATTTGACAGGCCTTTTTAATACACAAAACAATGATATCAGTATTAGAACCACATACAAAAGTAGGGGGTTCTTTGTGTGATATTACTGTTCTGAACGTGCATGCCACAACTGATGATAAGAGTCATGATGATACAAAAACAGTTCTTAGATGTTAAATAAATTCTGTACATTATTAGAGCAGAGCAGACATTTTCAAACCAGTGACTGGTAATGAGAGTTTACACGAAATAAGTAAAGATAACAGGAAGAGAGTAGCAAACTGTGGCACAAAAAACACGTAACTGTCAAGTATATAACTTTATAGCCACATGAGAACATCTCCTGATGGGCAAACACTAAATCAGATTGTTCATGTCTTAATATATAAGGACAGCACTCAAGCGTAACTGATCTATAGTCTGTCACCGCAGTTGACTCTGATAATTCCTGGTGTTAGTTACACAGGTCATGGAGAAGCTATCACTAAATAAACAAGGAACAAACAAGTTTGATCTGGAAAGATGTTATATCAAAAAGCTAAATTATTTGGAAATTAATAATTAGTATCAGACTGTAATTGAAAAGTGGTTAGCAGGTTTAAAAAAAGATTTGAGGGTAATGAGGACATCACAGTGGAGAGAGTATTGACATAATGCAGTACAAACCATGGTTTCATGAAGAGTGTTCATTAAGTTAACGGGTATCATCAATATGGATTTTTATGTACCTGATGAACCAAATATCAGATGTTGTGCATTTGTCAGATGTTAAAAGGACAGTGTATCAGCGATTTATTTATAAGAGTTATAGAAAGCCCATGGCTCAGGACACAATTACACATGCTCTCACCAAATTCTCTGTAACCCTAGACATAAAACTAGCTTGTCAATCCTGCTTTCATAATGAATCTTCAGGGATTCCATAAAAGGCATGGAATTCCTTGACCAGTTGAGCAACCATTAGTTCTTCAAGGACTCTGCTCCATGGTGGTATCTGTAGGATAACTGCAATTCATCTGCAATTCATTCATTTTACATTCCATGGATCCTTGTAGGTAAAAAAACCTGATGGATGTGGAATTAGTCTCCATATACATATAATAAACAATATAAAATATATATACCTAGAAAGCATGTGTCATATTAAAACAATAACAATATTTATTAATAGTAGTGGTAATAAAATAAAATATATAAAATGAGTGTGGTAATCGCAAGTAAAATATAATACTAGTTGTCAAGGGTATAATAAACCAAGATCTTTAATTCTTTTTGTAGTTAAATTATTCTTCCAATGAATAAAACGAATTTAAAAGAAGGAATCTTTTTAAAGCAGATCTGAATTCTTTTGTGTCATGAACTAAGATTTTCATGCTAGGAGGAAGACTATTAAAAACCTTGATTCCAAAGTAATATGATCCTTTTTGGAATGTTGTTAGATTAGATGACAGATAATGAAAATTATTGGTGTATCTTGTGTTGATGCCATGAATCTCAGAATTAGATTTAAATTGTTCTCTATTTTTAGCCAGAATAACAAAAGGGAAAATATATACTGTCAGTGAAGGGGAAAAATTTTCAAATTCCTGCAAGAGTCTCTACCTCTAGAATTAGTAATAATTCTAATTATCTTTTTTTGAAGCCTAAAAATGTGGATACTGTGTGGAGAATTGCCCCAGAAAATTATACCATAAGTCATAACAGAGTGAACATAGGAGAAATAAATCATTCTTAATGTTTCCTGAGACATATAAGGTTTAACAGCTCTGATTACATAACAGCTGAGCTTAATTTAGACATAAGCCAATCAATGTGACTTTTCCAAGACAACATATTATCAATAATTAATCCAAGAAATTTGGTACTTGTAGAATTAGTGATCTGCTTGTTATCATAGCCAATATTTATATTAATTGCAGAGCTATTTTTAGTCATAAATTGTATGCAATATGTTTTATCAAAATTTAATGATAATAAATTAGCTTTAAACCAGTCATTTATATTTTAAAATATACTAATAATATTGTTTTATAACCTAAAGGGCTAGGATTGGTGACAATTATACTAGTGTCATCGGCAAAGAGAACCAGTTTGGATTCTATAATTATAATGTGTGGTAAATCGTTTATGTAAAGAAGAAACAATAAAGGTCCCAGTACTGATCCCTGAGGGACCCCATTATTAACTTTGCCCCATTCAGAGGAAGTATACCAATTATTTATTAGAACTCATCTGCTGAAGCATTCACAATCTCAAGTAAGGGCCACACACAGTGATATTTTCAGATATGTAAAAGGGTTGCCATGGCACAGTTTCAACAGCTACATGTGTTTGACAGGCCTGACACAGAGTTTCAAAAACACTATGCATACCTCAGAAGTGCACACAACTCTTTTTGGCACAAATGATAGAACTTCTTCTCACATGAAGTAACCTTTTAGCACAAAATACACTTATTGTGTCTGTACCATCCTGCATTAATGTTCAGAGTCAATGTTTACTTCCATCAGTAAATTTCAATCTGGTTGTAAAGTCAACATAACTTATGACAAACAAATTCCAAGAAATCAATAATTCACGACCTCATCAACGCTTCTTGATGATTTAGAAAGTGACCAAGATGTAACAGTTAACACGAATTACAGATCTACAAGTGCATACAATGTATTTGAGCATTACATTAACTCATTCAAAAATACCAAGATAGATATGCAATTCTGTGGTAGAGATATATGTGCTGTACTGAGACAGAAAAATAGAATGTAACTGGAAAAAAGATAAGCTACCACAGACTCATGTATATAGATATTTGTATGCATACTTCATACAGGTTGTGAACAACTACAAACTTATACTTGGGACTGCTCACTATTATATAATTTTAATATCACAATATTGTAATTCTTATACTTATCAATTCTTTTATATATTTTAGAATCTTAACATTTTAAATATTTCAATTTGGGCAGTGTAATAACTAGACTAACATGTTGGGCTTATAATCCTTTGTTCTATAACTCCCTGAGGATGACACCACCCGGTGCCAAAACATGTAGGAATTTTAATAACTGTTATGAATTGTATTGTAATAAGGGCATTTGTTGGTGGATGTATTGATTGTAAGAATATGCATGGTATGAATAATATAAAAATGACTGCATGTTTCTGTCTGCAGCTTGTTCCTCACCAGGGACTTTTCTCTACTCTCATACAGCTATATACATGCACATGTACTAAAAGATGTTCCGACAGAACATGCAACAACTGTACATTACACATCTTCAAGCCCAGTCACATCATCACTTTAGTATCTCTCAGCTTCTCAAAACATGCTGAAATCTCACTGAGTCATTACAAGGAATGTCTAAATCTTTGTGTTTGTAGTTAAAGCACAGTACAGTTATCCGATCCAATTAGGGAGGGGGGAGGCTGGGTCAGAAAAGCTGATAAGGTCATTTGGTGTGCATTTCCTAGCTTACAGATGCAGTTGGGCGCCAAATAACCGAACCCAAGCAATACTGTAGCACGAAACCAACACATTTATAGTATCATTTTTATATTGAATAAGTAAGTAGGCCCTAAAAACATATTCTATGGCCTTCCGCCACTTAAGGAAGTTCATCTGGTGTTGTGTAGGCCTAACTAGGTCTAGGCTAGTCATCGCTTTGCAAATGTATTTCTGTAGGTTACATTATTGGTCCCCACACAAATACAGTATATCATGTTACTTAAATGCTAAATTCAAGGTTTTACATACAAATAATCAGTGTCAGTTCATGCAGGGGTCAGTTGACCAAGTCAGATGAATGAGGGTTCATGGTATATAGATGCAATCAGAGAGACAAGCAAGTGAACATCACCACACTACTTACTGACATTTTGTTGACATTATTAACTTACATTCAAAGTTCTTACTACCGAACTTGTAGTGCTGATATCTATCAACAGTATTTTTGGATCACACTGTGTCTAGCAAATACTTCTTCTTTCATCTTGTAGCAAATTTGTCTATTATATGTTAAATGATCCCCCACCATCACCACCACCACCACCACCACCACCACCACCACCCCCACAATCTTAACTTAAATGTAGTTTTTCCACAAGGGACTTCATTAATCTGTCTCACCAGCAGACCCACTGTTCTCTGTGCCACTTCCAACTGCAAAGCTGATCACACTAGATACCCTGTGCACCAACAGTGGAGACCCAAATCCACTAACTATGATCACGTCAAAAAGTCTTGGTACATGGATCATGAACGCATCTTACTAATGGGGACTGATCAAATGATACTGAGATATGCATATCATAAGCCATTTAAGGTCCGGCTTCCTAACAAACATGAATGGCATAACGGGTTTAACCCAGATAATAAGGCAGGCCCGGTCTGGTACATAGACGGGTCCAAGACCGACGAAGAAACTGGTGCTGTGGTGTACAAATGGGGCTCAAAAAAGGGGCACAGCTTTAGTCTTGGGCTCCACACCACAGCATTCCAGGCAGAAATATATGTCACTAAGGCATGCATAATGGATTATATGGAGAAGTGCTACAAAGATAGGAATATCTATATTCTCTCTGATAGTCAGGAGGCCATTACGGCACTTAACAATTTCCATCAGTCCCTGGTGAAACTGGCACAGCATAACAGGGTTCAACTGATATGGGTGCCAGGACACATGGGAATTGATGGGAATGCAATGGCTGATCAGCTACCTAGACAAGGCTCCTTACATCCACTCATAGGACCTGAGCATGCCCTGGGCATATCCACAAAGGTTACCAGGGAGATGATAAGGGGCTGTATGCATAGGAACAATGAGGAGTATTGGCAGTCTGTTCACTGACAAAAGCAAGCTAAGGGCCTTCTTAAAAGTCCCTCTGCTAAAAAAGCTGGAGAATTACTCAGCTAGAGTGGGAACGAGCTACGAATAACGATGGGACTGCTAACAGGACACTGTCATTTGAAAGGACATCTACAAAAACTGGGGCTGGTAAACAGTTCTGAGTGTGACAGATGTAAACAAGCATCTGAAACGGCCTCACCTATTCTTTGTGACTGTGAGGCTTTGGCTGCATTAAGGTTCAGGCACCTGGATCAACATTTTATGAAACCAGGTGATGTAGACAAATTCTCTGTTAGCAGGATACTGCACCTTGTTCAAGGTGTGGGGCTGCTACATGCATGAATATAAAGGGTGCACAAAGGATTACGTATGGTCGAAGTACATGGGTCACTACTGTGCCCGCCCTTCTTCTATTCTATTCTATTCTATTCTATTCTACACTGTACACAGCCAGAAATTAGATTTTCTTATACTTTGTTAAGTATTCACTGTATTTAAGAATATTTCAAATAAAAGTTGCAGAGCTTAAGGGGATCTACATTTCATGCTTTGTATTAATTTTAAATAGGATAAGCTGTCTTTTAAAACAAGAATTATAGGAGACTATCAAAAAGCAAAAATATATTTGTGTAACAACTTTTAGTGTACATCCTGAACACCAAATATCACTGAAATCTGTGCTGTAGGTGGCTAGCAGATGCAGTGTGGACAGATACATGGATGCATATGACTTTTCATTTTTATGCACTTCGTGTAAAAAATTTGTAATAAGAAATAAATGTGACAGTCTGTAGTAGTTCATGTTGTTGTGCAGTAATTCTTGTCACAGTTACATATCAAGAATGGGAAGATACATACTGGCTACCATGTTTGGAGTGACTGACAGAAACCAGGCTACCATGAGTAGCAGTTTATAGCATGCTGCAAAACTTGAATGATCTGAATGAATTGTTACTCACTGGGGCCGGTGGTGAACGAAACAATGCTGGAGAATGGGCCATAGCCCTTGTTGTTGCGGGCCTGTATCTTGAAATGGTATGTAGTGTCTGCTGTCAGTCCTTTGATGGTTGTAGTCATCCTGTCTCCTACTATGCCCTCCACCACCCACTCTCGGTCTCGTTGAGTGTGGTCCGTTGTATATAGGATTACATAGCCTGTCAACACAGCTCATGTAAGCATTGTATTTTCAAAATGAGCAAGGATTAATCTTTAGCTGATTGGGGTGGGTACTTAAATTTTAGGGCATGGTTTACAAAAATCATAATATTTTAACAGAAAAATATAAAATTATGAAATAAATGACATTTTGTGTAAAACAAACCAGAGATTAAGCAGCATATCTTAGAAACGCAGCAAATTTCCTTGATGCCTAAATAGATAAAATGAATTTCTAGGGTAATATCCCAGAAGAGCGCAGATCTCATCTACATTGTGGCGGAAGCCTGAAATCACAAAATTTCTAGGGGTGTTTTCCTACATGCATTTGCATTTGCATTTGGCAAAACAGATATTTACAAGGTCAATGCAGACCATTGAGTTAAACGATTTTTGTACTAGAAGGACAGACAGAATTATGTAATGTGAACATCACCTAGTACTGTTATGGTGATTGAATCAAGAATGCTGAGAAAGGTGGGATATGTGTAAGTATAATGAATGGGGGGAAACAACAATTGCTTACAAAATACTAGTGGAAAACCTTATGGCAAGAGATAATTTGGGAGATGTAGAGATGGTTGTAAGATTAATTTTGAAACTGATTTTAAATAGTGTGTGCTGGATACAACCGGCTCTGGAAAAGATTTACGGGTAGTTTTCTCTGAAAATGATAACACTTTGGAACCGTAAGTGGATTACAATTGACATGCAGTGTGTGTGTGGCTAAAATGCCCGACATCATATATACATGTTGTTTGCAAAGTAATGCCTGGCATTAATTTACCAGAATTTTTGGAGTATATCCTGCATTTAATTCTGGTGCCATAAAGATAATACCTTTTAGCTTTCATAAGGACAGGCAGTTTCTTAACATATGAAAAAGCTACACAATGCTCAAGGATGCCCCACTGTGGACAGTTCAGATGGTGACTGATACTAGTCCATTACTATCTACTTGATGTCTCAGCAAGTGTCCAAAGTCACATCACCTTACCCCAGATCACTAAGTACCCTGCAAAGCATTCCTGAACCAACTCTCACCGGTGATAGGTCCATTGGGCTGTTTTGGTGGCTGCCAGTTAAGATGGACAGCACTCGGGTTATCTTCCACAGGTACCACAGTCAGGTCTCGGGGTTGACTGGATGGTGCTGCCTCCTGGGTCATATTTAACACAACCATGCTCCATGGGCTCTCTCGGCGACCCTACACGTGAATAACATATTACACCAATTCTTCACAATTTTCCCATCTTCCTGCTGGTGGAATCACAAGCCTTACCTTTACAACTTTGACAGTAAACTCATACTGGGTGTTAGGCTTCAGGTCATCAATCATGCAGTTCAGGTCGGTGGCATTGAAGTACTTGTAGCGTGGATTGTTCGAGTAGTGAGACGGTGTGTAGCGCACCACATAGTAACGATTGTCTGTCACAAACTGTAACATAAGATGGATGGATAAATTTTTGGGGTTCCTGGAACCTTACCATATTTATTTGATTGTTTGATCACCCTGATCTTCACATATACCCCCCCCCCCCCAATAAAAGTATTTAAAATGTTTCCTAATGGATCCATATCTATTTACACTACGCATACATAATACACTTTTGTTTTATATTATATCTACCATCCATTCCTAGGTCCTGGCTGACCACAGTCATCATCATCTCACAATAGCATGACCACCTATATGTATGTAAATGTATTACCCAACCAACATATTATTTTACATAAAAAAAAAAACTTTAACCAATATTGCATATTATACGAAGATCTACTACTATACATACTTTCAGGACCCTAAAGTGGTGCCTGTGTTGTTCCCACATCGAAAGTTCATGCATCTGTCATGTTGTTATTACTGACTGTAGGAAATTAAATAATGGTAATTGAGGGATCTCCAATCTTACAGCACTCTGACCCAAGTTTCATGAAAATAAGTCAGAATTAAAATGTGAAAAGTGGATACTTGTTCACCATAGTGCTCTCACTGGCTTTGGGGGGGGGGGGATGTGGGATAAAAAGCCATCTGTTGTTTTAAACTGATGCCATATAAGGCCTACTTCAGTTTTGATGAATGCCATACACAGCCTACTCTGTTTTAAATTAATGGCCTATAAGGCTTACTCTGTTTCAATGTCAATGTCATATAGAGCCCACTTTGTTTTCAATTAACATCACACAGAGTCTCCTATGTTTTTCACTTTATGGTTTGGTGAAGTAGAGTGGCATTTTTTGTCCATGCTCATAAACAGACAAAGCTGCACAGACAATCCAAGTTATTTATGTTGTATCCTAATAAGCAAGTGTGATTATACTACCTGACTCTTGGACAGGGTGGTGTCAGTCCAGTACACAACAACTGTTGTGGATGACAGAACAATAGCCATGAGACCCACAGGAGGGATCAGTGGTGAGATGGGTTCTGGTGCCATCATCTCCTTGGTACGCACAGACACGTACACAGGACGACCATCTCCCATGTCATTGTATGCTCTCAGACTGATGACATACTCTGAGTTGGGCTCTGCAGAGACCAATATTAAAGAAACAGAAATAATCAAACTGTCACAAAAATAAGGAAATTATCATAAGTTTCACAAGACAGAAAAACGCACATGATAGCAACGGTAACAAAGAGGTCTGGTTTAACCTGCACAGTTTAAAAATAAGTTAAAGTATACTGGAGCTAAGCCACCATATATGTCAGAACTTTATGATGAGCAATGGTAAGGAATAAAAAATATGACTTGGAATGAGACAAAGCATACTCTCACCAGCAGTGTCCATTACTGCAACGGATAAAACACTAAGGAAAGGAGAGAAAAATCACTCTAATATCTCTAATAAAGGGAAATTTTGTCCTGCTATGGAAAAAAAAAAAGAAAAAAAAAACAGAAAATAAAATAAAGAGAGGCATAAAATGCTTGATGCCATAAATTTAACAAGTACTTGGAATAAAAGTGTGTTAAAGAGAAATGGTCAAGCAGATAAAGGACACACAAGAAATGAAATGCAATAACAATCCTTTGAAATTGAAGACTTGTATTACATGAGCAGTGAATTTTAAGAAATAAAAGAACCCACAAAGAAATTAGTGATAGATAACCCACAATCCAGGAAGTTTTTGAGAATTGGATACTCCAACTTTGCCTCAAATATGAACTTGAGATCTTGTATTTATTTCATTCAAACAGCAGAGAACAGAATTTTTCAACATAACAAAGATCAGACACATTTAACATTACTGCCACTGCCAGCATCATAAGTGTCAATTCTACATTCTGTTTCTTCACAGACAGAAGCTTATTATCTGTCAACCTAACCGTTCATGTGAAAAAAATGTGTACTGCTCTCCCATGTCTTTGTTCTTGTGGATTCTTACCTGCGTAGTCAATGACTGATCCCTCATAGCCCTCTCCAACTATTCCAGCCTGTTACTACTGCCAGCCTTTCCCTCATTGGCTGTACAGGTAGCATGCTCATGTAATAAGTACATTCTGGCCCTAATATGAGAACTGACAATCCTGACCTAGCAGTAAAATCCAACAGTATCATCTTGAATTTTACTAACAAGTATCAACACTGTATTCCATCAGCAACTGTACACAATTTGTAACAATCTGTCACAGCCATGATCATGAGAAACTCAGTCTGAGAAATACACACTCACCAACGCGCTCAATAACATAAAACCTCTGTTTCCCATCCACCAATTGTGTATAATCATCAGGGATGCCTTTCCCCCAGCCAATGGTGTAGCCACGCACCATGATGTTTTGGTTACGTGGTGGGTTCCATGACACAGTGATGGTGTCCGTCATTGCCCGAGCTGCAACAAGAATGCCAGACAAGACTCAGTAACTCTATATAGCAGTCATTCTTGAGAAGATGATTGCTCAGTTGCTCCAAACATTTCCCTCCTTTTATAGAACCCTAATGTTCACTACCATGTTTGCACTAGCCTGCCACTAGACCCTATACTGAATCTCACCTCCATAATTTATTTCCTTCAAAACCCATTCTAATATGATTTATTACACATCCATCTATGTCTGTGTCTCTCAAGTTGTTTCTTCCCTTCAGTCTTCCAACAACAGTAATTTCAGGTTTTGAGATTTTCATGGTTGAGGATCCTGTTCTTCTGTGACATGATGATGCATCAATGGATAATCAGGGCCATAGTGCAACCGAAAGGTTATGTCAATGAAAAATTCCAATGACACCATCGGGAATCAAACCCATGACTTTCCGGCTTGTACAGCAGTGCCTCAACCAACTGCACCACCGCATGCCCCGAAATATACACAGTGTTTAATTAATAGTTTCTATCAACTTCCCATACTCTCTTGTAGGCACTGCTGTTTCTCCTTACCTTTGAGTCCACTTGGCATGTCAGGAACCTGACTCTCATCCAAGTCATTCTCGTATGTCTCCACGGTATACCACTCGGTAGGTGGACCTGAACCGTTCACATTGAGAGCCCATAGACGAACCTGGTACACAGACCGTCGCTCCAGTCCCATTACTGTGTACAGGCGTCTGTCACCAGCTGTAGTCACAGTGTCACCTCGACGTTCTCCTCGTCTGTCACGTTTCCTGTACCTCAGCTTGTAACCTGTGATGATGCCATTGCGACCCTCCTTGGGAGGGGCCTCCCACCTTACTGTCACACTCTATATACATAAACAAAGCACAATGTAACCTCACTCACACAGGACTGCCCTACAGAAGGAATAGAGATAAAAGAAAACACAAAATCCACAGTATACAGCTCATGATTGCTACGAATTAGTTTCTTTGCAAGTACTCTAGCAGGCAAAGTTCCAAACACAGTACATAAAACACTTCTGAAACCAGTACAATGAGGACTTGTAGTTTAAGCAAACCGTCAGTTCATAACTGGCTGACAGCATCACATTACAGAGCATTTAAAACCTGAATGATAATGGCAAAGCTGCCAGAAATTCAAAATTGTTTCACATGAAAGAAACATTAAAGCCGATATTACAGATTTTAAGCTTTCATAATGTTTGAATGCTGATGTTCAAGCCAATTTTGGATGCGGGTCCCATGTGGAAGTGGAGAGTATTGCTATGGGTTTGATATAACATACTGCCTCTAGCTTCATATTTGAAGCAAATATTTCATAATAGAAAAGGCTTGGTTCCAAAAATTTGATAAAGTGTGACTTCCATTTAAATGGAGTACTTCAGACAGACTTGCTATGTGAGCATATGTGTCAGGCTGTACAGCAGTAGAGATGTTACTTCTGTCACTTACCGTTGAGCTGCTGGCTTCCAGAGTAACATTCTGTGGTGATTCAGAGGGTACATCAGACAGTGTTCTGCACACAACTTCTTCAGTGCTGGAGCCTGGTCCATTCTGATTGAACGCTACGACCCATACGCTATACTCCGTGAACTTGTTCAGATCCATCAATTCAAACTGCAGTTCTGATGTTACCACGTGGTGCTCTTCGGCCGAGTCTCCCTGAGCAAACACACAAAATTCCGTGTGTTTCACTGCCAATTTAGGAGACTTACACAAGACCCAGCAATCTCCAACATGATATGTCAATTTACTCCATGGACTTTCTCTAAATTGTACATTTTTTCCATTTAAGAAGTCTGACAAATCTCACCTCCATGTAGAACATATTGTAGTGCAGGATGTCCCCATTGCTCTGCTCTGGTGGGCTCCACTGCACAAGCAAGCTTGTTGGGGAAGTTGATGTCACTCTGAGCTTCAGAGGTGGACTGGGCACATGAACCTCTGGCTTGGTGGTTACCTCCAAGAGATCTGAGCTCACTCCCCGACCTTGGGCACTGTATGCCACCACTCGGAAGTAGTAGGTACGGCCAGGAGTGAGTCCTGCAATGTTTACTTCCTCCAGCCTCGAGCCTGTTGTGTTCACAACACGTTCCCTTGGAAAGTAACATACAGAATTGCCATTCCTTGCCATATTAAGTCACGTGTCTTCGTCTCTTCTATCTACATGGTAGTCTCTAAATGTCCATTGTGCCAGTTCATATAATGTGAGTGATCTAAATTTCAATGTAATATAGAGTCATCCAAAATAGATTTGACAGTTGTACTGACAACAAGAAATGTGGTATTAAAGGGGGGGGGGGGGGGGGGGGGGAAACACACAATGGGGGTTTATTACCGGCTAGTGATGACCCTTAGCAGGTTCAAGAACTGGAGGCATCAATCACAGGTATTGTAGAAATAATCACTCAAGCACTGGCTACAGTGAGAAAAAATTTTAAAATTTTTTTCTGAAATTTGGCTGCACAAGGGCTACACGTGGAATCAGTGTTGCAAGAGCAATATAAAAATAAATATAGGCATTTAAAATTACTGTATCAGTTTTGAATGATTCTGTATATTCCATTTATAGGCATTTACATACACTTTTAACAGATGGAACTGATATTTTAAATCAAACTGTGCTCTGAAATTCATTGAAACCTAATAACTACAATATTATTATGAATAATGTGCACTCTTGTGGTTTAGGATTTGTCCAGGTTCATTACTTATGAAAGATCTGACAAATTCTGAATGAGAGAATAACAAATTCAGTTAGAGTCATAGAATGTCTCTCCAGTACAAATGTGTTCAACAGTGTCAACTATGATTATGGCACACCTTACCTCTCAGAGCCTTCCTGGCGGTAGAACACTGAATATGTGAGGATTGGTCCATTCACTTTCTCTGGAGGGTTCCAGCTCAGCGTCACAAACCTTGTTGACTGGATAACAGCCTTCAGTTCACGTGGGGCAGAAGGCACATCTGTGTCCCTGGGCAGTAGAGGTTCCTCCCCATTTTTGCCTTCTGCTGGCACATCTGTAGGAGGTGGGGCCGTATATGCTCTTAGTACAGCTCCAAGTCCATGAGGACTAGGGGATGAGGCCATTGGCAGGCCTGTGACCCCAACAAGGCAACATAATGTGGGATAAATAAAGGAAGGAAAAAAGAAACAAAACCAAAAATAAATAAAAAAGAAAACTCATAATAAATAAATAAATAAATAAATAAATAAAATTACAGACCAGAATGCAAATAAAAATAACCAGTAAGAAGCCAGTGCATATTGTTCTTATTCATTTAAAATCGACATACATGAAGGTCAAAACAGAAGAAGAACAGGCTTGTGTGCACATGGCACTGTGTTAGGAAGCCTGTTTATACAATAATGTGACATAACATAAAAACAAATGTCAGCAGTTTATTGTGGTCTAGTTCAGTCTGTGTTTGACAGCACATTTTATTGTAGAACTCGGCATCACAACTAACATCACAATGCAATATTAGCAGTTCTTGGAAATAATTAGTCAGTAAAGTGAGTTCTGGTCTTCAATGGAGAATATGGACCATCACTTTGCATCAACATCATGTCTGAATTAAAAAAATGATATTCTATTCGCAGACTAATGCAATTTAGATGACACCCACTGGACAGCTGCTTCAAAGATTAAAAGCATGATACACGTTCAGTGAATGGCACAACAAATAGAAAATCAACAGAGGTCCATTTAAGGAAATGTGTGTCAGAACATCTAGAGAAAACCAAAAAGAGTTCAGGACAGCATGCCTGATTTAACTATTACTCCACTTTCGAGCATAGGACCTCCACAAAGCTATTCCTTTTACCTCTCTCGAAGTCTTGCCCACTATTTCAGCTTTCTCCTCTATTAGTGTATTTTGGTGTATCTACAAATTACGTTCAGTCATCATGTGTATCTGATACACATTTAGCAACTTTTGACATATAAACACATTCTCACATGGTTCTCTAGCCCCGTGTAATTTAAAAACAAAATCTTTAGTAAAGCGAGCACTGAGATCATGCAATACCTTCTGTTTGTAACGTCTGCAAAGTAATTGTATAACCTTATTGCAGTAACTTGAAGAAGGGATTGCCCACCCCTGTCATAGAGGGACAACTGCAGTGTTTAAAATGTTGGGACCAATATGTGCAAGTCAGAACCTACAGTGAACTTTACAGACAATATGTTACCTGGTTGGATGATTATGAGCCTAGCTGCAGCTTGGATGTTGCCTGCAGCATTTGAACCTATACACTGGAAGATGCCAGCATCTATTTCCATGAGTCCAAGGATGCGTAGGTTGTAGCCATTCACTACCTGAAGGTAGTCATTCTGCACTATAATATCCCCGTTCTTTACCCAGTGCACAAGAGGTTCTGGTTTCCCATACACAGCACACTCAAACTCTGCATCCTCCTTCTCCAACGCAAAGCGGTCAGATGGGCGTTTCAGAAATCTTGGAGGAACTGTAAAACATAAGAACACAGCATACAAGTTTAACCTGGTGCTGAAGAAGATTTATACACAACGGCACTTAATCACTACACAACTAGGTACAAATCTGGAATGTCCAAAATTTAGTCTAATATGTCATTTCTGGCCCTTCCTTGTCAAGTGTTGTACATTTTATGTAAACAACCATGCAACACAAACAGACATGTGACATTAGTGGCTCGACATCAACGTGTCAACAGGTTGGGCAACCTCACAGAAGGAGTCATGGCAGTAGCATTCAGATATTACTTAAAATGAGCTACATTGCCTACATCTGTTTGGTGATGGGTTACAGAAACTTGCCTTACTGGTCCCCAAGCCTTAAATACATCCAAAATACAATAAAATCTGACATGGTTTAAAGCTCTTAAACAGAAAAACACAGAACTCCAGAGAATTTAGTAGTCACCATGGCTTAATAGTTTCTCTCCATAAAAAAAGGGTTTAACTATTTGCATATCATACTGTCACATAATTCATACATATATTTGACATAATTTTATAAAAAATTTGGGTGTATGATTTACGGAAGTAGTCTATCACAGAAAATATCACTAAATGCTTGACTTATATAATCAAACAGTTCTCCAAGACTAGGGTATATCATACACAACAAATCATCTGAAATCTTCGCGTATTTAATATTACATGCTCACGTCATGCCCTTAACATGTGTTTGGCATGGTATCTAGCAATCTGTGGTCTCACCTGCAAGGCAAAACCAGAAACAATATGTTGTATAGAAATGGCTACTGCTTAGGGGACTCCACCACAGTGACATTCCACTTGCTTCATTTAACATCTGCTACTATCCTTCCTCGAACCTTGTGACAAATAACAACGTAAAGATTACCATCTTACGGAATGTGATGCAGTGTAGTCCCATAGAAATTTAGCAATGTTTATGGCAGAATGTCCTGCATCCATACTCAGGGTAGAAGACAAGGCAACATGTTCTTCCCAAATGTCAGTAAATTTCCTGCAGCCTATACCTACACAGTACAGAACTGTAATTTTGCCTGTTGCTTTATATGGAAATGAAACTTTGTCTCTCACACTGAGGGAAGAACATACGCTGAGAGTGTTTCAGAATAAGGTGCCAAAGAAGATATTTGGGGCTACAAGGGAGGAGATAACAGGAGACTGGAGGAAACTGCGTAATGAACTTCATGGTTTGTACTCCTCACCAAATATTATTTCAGTGATCCAATCAAGATGAATGAAATAGGCAGGGCATGTGGTATGTATGGGGGGAGGAGAAGTGCATACAGGGTTTTGGTGGGAAACCTGAGGGCAAGAGACCATTTGGAAGACCTACGCATATATGGCAAGATACAGTTAAAATGGATCTTCAAGAAATTAGATGGGAGGGCATGGACTAGATTGATCTCATTCAGGATACAGAGAAGTGGCAGGCTCTTGTGAATGCAGTAATGAACCTTTAGGTTCCATAAAATGAGGCTAATTTCTTGAATAGCTGAGGAACTGTTCGTTTCCCTAAAAGGGCTCTATTCCATGGAGTTAGTAAGTTATACCTATTGAATATGGCATCCCAGAAGACAGACATCTTCAGGGTGACTGCTAAAAGAACCTAAAATATCACAGATAAGTTACAATTTATAAATGCAGAATTAAAAACTGGAAAAAGAGGTCAAAAAACAGAGCTGACTGGGAGAAGTCCATTAAGGAGGCAAAGGCCCGCCTTGGACTGTAGTGCCACCTAAGAAGAAGAAGGTACAATTTATGCATAGTTCTACATACACAAATATTCATAAATTACAGATAGACTATTAAAATGCATACTATGTCATGTAATACTCCAATGTATATACAGTCTACGGCTGCGACCAGTGCATACCATGAACTTCAAGTGTGGCAGTAGCATCTACAGAATCATCCCTGTTTTCCGCTCGACACTGGTAAGTGCCCTGGTCCTGCTCCATAACATCACTGATTTGCAAACTGCCTGTCCCCACCTTGTGGAAGCGACTACCCAGTTCCCTGCAATATGACAAGTGAATTGTATGTCATTATCACTTTAGAAGTGTGTCGAACAGCTGTTACTGTTCCTTCCCTTCACTGCAACCCCAGAACCCCATCTACTTACGCCATGTCAATGGTAATGCCATCCTTCAACCATGTCAGCCATGGTCGAGGGTTGCCATTGGCTGCACAGTCCAGTGTCACTGTTGTGCCCTCTTTTACCACAGATGAACGAGGTGTTGCTACAAACACAGGCGGCATTATTCTCGCACCTGCTTCTGCCAACAAATGAACAACATTCACTTCACTGATAGCCATCTCCATGGATACAGAAGCATGGAAGAGAAGTGTTGAGCAGGCCAAAACTCACAAAGAGTTCTAGTGCCAATAGCCATCTCCACTGTCATCAATCATCCTCATAATCCTGGCAGCAAAAGTGTGTTACACTGAATCATAACATGACAGAGGCATTTAAAAGTTAAAACATAAGTACAGACAACTACATACAAAATTTTTCATCAATAATTTTCCACTTAACAGTGTTTGTAAGAGGGCAAAGTGACAAAATACAGAATACAGGCTTCTGTGCTTTTAAAACTCTTGTGTTTTGGGCATTTACACTTGTGTTGACATTTCTCAATTTTAAACGGTTGTAAGATTTTAAAAATATTTCATGTTTGTAAATATAATATTGAATATTTAATTTGTGTGTTGGTAATTTTTGTGATTCTTTAATCATTTTGTACATAATAACTTTCACATTAGGTTCACAAAAGTTGGTGAAAAAAAAAATAATGGTAGAGTATTAGGGTCAAAAAAAGTCATAACAAACTTTCTGCACTGAAAACTACGTTACTATGTAAAGGCAGTCCCCATTCAACATTGCTCCAAACCACATCGTAGTGTTTTAACTGTGACAAATTTAGGAACCAAAGTTTGATTAACATTGCCCAGACTATGATTAATGTAGTTTTAGCTGGTAGCTTCAGAGGTCAGACTTGGCTGCTCAGTTGTTGCATGTTGGTGGTCTGCTCTATGTTGTTTTGATCTACATTACAATTTTCAAGAACATAACCCCAGTGTTAGAAAATTACAGCCTGTACATACGGTTATTAACTGCAGAGAACAGGCAATGAACTATGGTAATATAATTATATAAAGATCCCTACACATGGTGACTTGTTGCCAGAACAATTGTAAATTCTCAGAATGCCAAATAAGCCTTACCTGGATAAGTTAGATCAGTTAAAGATTTTCAGATGTCACAATAAACTCACCAAGATTCGTGTCAATGCTAAGTGTGGCAGTAGCACTGAGTCGATACTGATCCAGGCTTGTGGCATTACACCGGTAGCTGCCCTGATCTGACGCTCGCACCTCATCAATTTCCAGTGCCCCTACGATCAACACATAATTTAAATTTATAGCATGGTCTTCTTCTGAGTTATGACATGGCGCAGTGTCATGGGTAAGCACTTATGGTAAGCACTTATGAGGAAACAAAGTGTCACAATCCAGAAAAGATAAGCAAAGCTTCAGTGTCATCAAAACCAGAAATCTCAATCAGAATAAGTACAGATGCCAGCAGGAGAGGTAACTCTCCCTTGACTATCTATTCACAGTATTTATTTATCTGTCATTTAACAATACTATCAGTACCTCAGACTACACAGCATTAAACAAACTGAATCTCAGTGAATAAGAAATGGACAAGGATGTGGAAGAAGGTGATCATTGCCTGATTGAGCTACTACAATGGAATTTTCCTGGAGTGACTGAACAAATCTACGATGAACATCAGTCAAGATAGTTGGTGTTCCTACTGCAATTTACGCCAGTAACCTACTGAATACAAGACAGAGGCAATATTTGATGTTCTCACAGTTGTGCCGACAAAGATTCAAGTCTTCTGGGACACTGATGGTGTGCACACAGTGTAACATCCCACAAAACCTGAATCTTGAAGTCAGAAGTGATATTGCTTGGCTAATTTGTTCAGCCCTTTGACTAAATCATTATTGTTTACTATTGTCACCACCAGATCTCAACCTTACAAACTCCAGCCACAGTTCCTGCACATACAGATTTTGGCTGAGAATGCACGATGCCATAATACGTGCCTGTGGGGTGGTGCTTAGGTGCAAGTGCAACTTTCTTTGTTTGCTTTGTTGTCACATTTCAGTCACAGAATTTGCAAACATGTTACATTTATGTTTGTATATACATAGCTAACAGAAACCTAACAAAACATTATACAATTTAGATGATGCACACATTTTTCTTTGGTTTAATAATTCCTGCAATACTGGTATCAACTGAATGAGAAAATATCAACATCTATTTGTGAACCAAAGAATATTGCACGAGTGGATTCATTTTAGTTTATAAGGCTCTTCTGAATCATCACAAGTATGTACATCTTGCTGACAGGATGGTCAGATATGAGTGCATTTAGTGTTATCTTACAGCCATATGATAATGGGAGAAGAAAGTACAAAATAAAAAATTAACAGCAAAATCATGTCAGTACCAAGGGGAATTAAGACTGCCATATATTCCCAAAATCAGTGTTCTGATGCCATGGTATGTTTAAATTTTGTTTATGTTATGTGATTAGAAAATGAAAAGGAAAATACCTACGTTTCTGAACACTTCAATAACTGCAGATCAATTCAACTACGTATAAAATCTTTCTGTCTTCCCATTTCTCACTTCTGTTTGATTATCGCTAGGACACCATATATGGTTTAATGCATAAAGCACTCTACTTGGTATTTACAAGTTTTAGCATCATATGACATAAAAATGGTAAATAAGAAAACATGTGATTTTTGTGGAGGTGGGGGGGAAGGGGGTTGGAAACATGGAAAATCAATTCAATGGTCAGTAGGACAAATTCAGTGTTTGCTCCTTGCTGTGTGTTAACTTACATGTGCTACTTATGAGATAAAAATGTCCTGTTATTACTCACATTATTTTTTAAGTTTATTACAGATGAATATACAAGATCAAATTTACATAAATATATATAGTGAACAAATATTCTGCTTTATATTAATCTCACTGTGCATCTTGTTTAACAATTCACTGTCTAAGAACCAACTAAATGCACTCTTTCACTTTCATCACACCCACCAGCCACCACTAAATACGCACGTACCAAAACTCGATAGGCTACCTCAACATAAACCACACGACAGACAGTCCGTCCACACCGCACACAGAGGACACTCACAAAATAACAGGACACAACCAATTAAATAACTACCAATATACAAAACCAAGATACAAATACCAGCAAATTAACAAAAGGTGATGTGACAACAATATATACACGTGGTTGAATTAACATTTTAGATAATGACGAATCTTTTTAAAGTTTTATATACAGTGTTTTTATACATATTTACATTTTAACTTAAAAAAGTGATTGAGGCCTGCATACAGGTTGACTGAACTGCTTGTGTATATGGGTGTAGATTGAAAGTAATTTTGTACCCCCTGATAATGGTCTTTAAGAGGACCGAAACATATGTAGGGGTGAACTTGTAAATAAAAAGTAAAAGTGAAAAAGTTCATTTAGTTGATTCTTAGACAGTGAAATATTCTGTTTATTACAAACACGTGATATTACTTTATTTTGTGCTCCAAATTCATTAGTTCACAATTTTATGAAAAACCTTGATGAGGAACAGGGATTTTAACTGGGATTTATGTAAATTCATCAAAATGGAGTTAGAACAACCTGAATTCAAATTATGTATGACCAAATTTAAAAACAAAGTTTTTGAATTCCAGTGACACAATAAATGCAATATCCAGAAGAATACTACGCATTATACTACTGTTTGCCAGATACAGCAGCATTCTGACAGCGAAAACTTGTTTCAAATTTGCACTACCTTCAGTTTCTCAAGTATTCATGTTGTACTGTCACAATAGGCTCTACATGACTTCAAAGAGCAGACTTCTCCATAAGAATGTGACCTTACCTGAGGGCAGTACCAACATGCGAGTCTCATCCATGTGTAATGGTCGTTCATCTTTGAGCCAAATCACAGTGGCTTGTGGAGTAGCATCCACCCAACAACTGAAGTAAGCCGTCTGTCCTGGAAACACTCGTTGATCTGCTGGTTGTTGCTGTAGTTGTGGTGGGCCTGCACAATCAAGCACAAAAATACAAGAATGTTTAATTTATAATAGAACAACTGGCAAAATATGTTGACTACTATTTTACAACAGGAAATTGCTACCCTGATGACAGCACCAGAACACATAACATACAGCTACAAAGTGTCAATAATAAATAGGTAAGTTGCACCAACTGTGTAGCAATTTAATATTTGTGAAGAAGTAACATATGCCTTGAAGCTTTCACCCCCCCCCCAACCCCAAAAAAGAATGACTGAAAGAAAGAAAGAAACCTTCTCAGGATAAGAGCCATGTAATGTGGTTCTCAAACATCAGGGTTCTGATATCAGAACCCTGATGATGGAGATGAAGTCAATCTCTGAAACATTGGTGTATTTTAACCACCTGACATGAATGTTAGTGTCCAAGAAGATTTTACTGAAACAAGTAATACTTTGGATATTCTTCAGGTGTTTAAAGCCCAGTAATAACTATATGTACCAGTGGCCATAACTTTATGGAATTTTTCATTCTGCCACACAGTGCATGTGTGTGTGTTTCATAAGACCTAATGATAAATGTCAATTATATACATAAGCAGCATTAACCAGGTTATCTTTATAATACAGTGTTCTCTGTGAGGTACGAACTGAATTCTTAAATACAATTTTGACTAAAGTCAGGCTTCAAACAGTTAAGGACACGTAATCTTTGTTTATCCATTCTTGTCAAATTTTTCATCACCTGAACTCTGCTGAATTCTGAAGAAATATGTCACTGATATATGTTCAGGTCCTATCACCAGAATTCAGGTTACTTTCATAATAAAAAGCTAATAAAACTGTGGTGAAGTTCATATACTTGGGAATAACAGTAACAAATCAAAACAGCTCGTCTGAAAAAACTATGAACAGATTAAATTTGGGAATGCTTCACTTCAGAATGTTTTATCTTTATGTTACTTAAAAACATAGACAAAATAGACAAAACTAATTTTTACCAGTGTGTATATGAAATTTTGTTTCTCGCATTAAAGAAAGAAAAAAACCAATGGACAGTATTTGTGAATGCAGTGCTGAGGAGAACATTTGGACGTATGACAGAGGAAGTGACAGGAGGTTCGAGAAAACAGCACAATAGGAACCTCCATAACTTGAAGTCTTAAACAAACACTTGTAGGATGATCAAACTAAGATGTATTATATGGATCAGGCCACTAGCAGGCATGACTGATATGAGAAATTCATAAAAGGTTTTGGTCAGAAAATCTACATACATACATACATACATATGCACATACATTCACCGACCCAATATCCACGCAAGTACGATTGGATATGGAATTCGTCAAGAACAGAGTAGATTGCAATATGTAATCAAGTCAAAACAATGAGATACAAATGAGATACAAAGTTACATAAAATTAGTAATACACTATAAATAACAAGAGAATTCATACTCACTCACTAAGACAACGTAAATATATGGATTACAAAAATAATAACAAGTCAATATTTGAAAATTAAGCAGAATAAAGGACATACACAGAATACACATATATGTTGCTAATAATAATGAACTACTAAAGGAGTGCAACAGCAGTTGAAAAATTATTTGTTGCTGGTTAACTGTTACAATGTTTAGAAAGAAATTTGTCGATAGAATAAAAAGCATTCTTAACAAGATAATTCCTTAACATAGTCTTAAAAATAAGTATATTGTTATGAAGTTTTGAAATATTTTGTGGAAGGTGATTAAATATTTTAACAGATGAATAATATACACCTCTCTGTATTGTGGAAGATATCAAAGAAGAACCTTTAGGGAAGAGACCACTTGGAAGACCCAAGCACAAATGTGAGAATACTCTTACAAGGAATCACAAATACACAGATTGATTGCGGGCGGGGGGGGGGGGGGGGGGGGGGGAGAGAGAGAAGAGTATAAACCAGAATAATTTAGGCCAGGATAGGGATCAATGGTGGGTTCTCGTGAACAAAGAAATTAATCTTTGGGCTTCACAAAAGATACAGAATTTCTTGTTAAGCTCAGCAACAATTAGCTTCTCAATACAGATTCTGCTGCAAGGAGTTGCCTTCAGTAACACTGAATATCAAATACATGATCTGAAATATGATTTTCCTAATTAAACTGCTCTATACATTTATTTACTGTACATATTATGCACAGAGTAATTGTTTAGTTCAAAGACTAAGAAACATTTTCCCCATTTTCAAACTGACTATAAGTTAGAAGGCATCATGCACAATTTCACTGATCACATTTGAACAATGGAAGACAAATGATAGTAAAACAAATACTGACATACAAAGGGAAAGGGAAAGGGAGAGGAAGAAGGGCTTTAGACAGGCTTCTAAAGAGGTGAACAGATCAATTATTCAAAAATCATCTTCTCACAAATGCACAGATAATATATACTGTCCATATTGCATGTCAATAGCAGCAGAACCCCAAAATAACCACACAGACTGTTAGTATGGAGACAAACAGATGACAGGCAAAGTAATAATCTGTCAAGACTGCTTCCAGTAAGTAAATACATGCTATCTGTTTCTCTGTGAACCATCAGCTAAGAGTTCACAGGAAGGAATAATGTTGGTCTGCCATGTCATTACATTACCATAGTAATTCAAGGAAAATATCCTCTACTTCCTCATATACTGTATGGATAAAATTAAATTCTAAGGAATGAACCTGTTTGTGAATGCTACTGTAACAGATTAACCCACACAGAGTGACCAACAGAGTAACAACAAACGTTCCATTCAGTATCGCATAGTTCCACATGAAGTGGGTTCTGAAAAATGTAGTTGTAACCAGCACTTCTTACAGAACAAATTGTGACAACAAAGTCCCCATGTGTGCTTTAACTATTATTGTCATCCATGTCCCGGCATCTGACTAAATAATTGACTGGATGGTAGGTACTCACACCAAAATTTCTTCCATATTTAAATATAAAGGTAACTGATTTTATTGTGACTGTTATGATAGATAATTTGATATGAAAGCAGACTTAAACATAATGACAGACAGCATAATGCACTAGTACTAGTGAGGATGCAGCTAATTATCCAATCACAGGGATGTTAGTATCAAAAAATATATGAATACTGTCAGTGTTAACTTGCCAGCATTCTAGCAGAACATTTATTACCATCTCAATACTAATATTTTTGCTAGATTAATTTAATGCTTAAGTGTGTGCATAACACTAAAGTTTACATCTTTATTAGACGACAAGTATGCTGCAAGTGCATCATAACACCTAAAACACTTAGAGCTGAAAGCACCAGGGCAAACCAACAGTACTGGTACTATGCTGTGTGTGTGTGCTTGCAAAACTGGCCACATTAACCTCTCATGAGAATCACGGCTGATGAATTAATGCATATAAGAATGTGACAATCACACAAGTCTCAAATATCTTATAAATCAAACAGTGTCTGGAATACACAGTCACATAAGGAAAAAGAAAAGATTGTATTTTAGGAAAATATGCACATCCTGAATAAACCTCTCCACCCATCATAGATTACCTGACGTTTTCACATTACACTTTGTACAGCATGGTTACAACCTGAATGAAAACAGTGAAGAGGTTATCAAATCTCTTTTCCTTTGTCCGTGTTGACATTTTGAGACATCACCTTGGCATAGCACCGTGACTACTCCCTCAACAACAACCATCTGTTTCTGCAGCTTCCTGTATCATATTATATAACCTCTTTCGAGTATGCTGCCAAAATGTTAACTTGGTTCACATGTTCACTTGCCAACTGCCAGTTTTTTTTATTAGTCTACGTTACAGAATGGAAAAGGGGCTTATCACTTTTTAGTATGCAGCACACCTGCTTTGTAGTGCATTAACAGGTCAAATGTGCTTCCAGAGCACTTTTTCATGTGTTTTGAATTATTGTATGTTAGTTCAGCCAAATCAGTGTGAACCAGCTCCAGCACATCACTGAACTTCTGTATTTGATACAGAATATTTAAATAAAAAAAGCTGCATAAGTTCTTGCACTGACAATGCTCTACTCTTGTATCCAGGAAAATCCAGGATAGTGTAGCAAGCAAACTATTGGCTAGGTGGCCTGGGGTTTGATTCCTGGCTGATGCAAGAGATTTTTCTCCTCTCTAAAACCATCCACTTCAGCTCTAGGGTTCACCCTCTTTCCCTGGCAGTAGAGCAGCTGGGGTGTAAAGCTGAACATCCACCTCCATCTAACGCCAAGGTTAGGAATGAGTGGAGCTATGCCTCTACTCCCCCTGTATGCCTTCATAATGTGCACTGGGACAACTTTAATTTGCCTTTTAATTACATCCAGATGTTCCCAGTTCAAACCTTAGCAGACTCTTTAATGCAAAGATGAATACTTTGATCTTCAGAAAATGAAAGAAATTGGCATGGCAATATTCTGGAACAGTCTATTGGTTGTCATCATGCAGAATCCACTTTTCTGGATGCAATAATCTCTGAGAGAGCACTTTGTACATAATGAAGCATGTTTCTATAAATGTGCTTCTTGACGGTGATAAACTCAAACGGCTTCCAGCATCCCCTATACAAGCTGACACTAAATCAGTGGTTCTCAATAGATGAGTAGTGGATTTACAAATCTGATTATCATTAGCATATTCAAAATAAAAATCAGTACCTTTAAGTGAAGATGTCATAATAACCCCACCACACAAATATATCATTAAGACATCATTAAGAATTATACAAGAAAATATAATAAATTACTTGATTTGATGTAATGTGCTGTCACCACATAATGGAAAGCAGCTATAAACATACTCATCCAGACTCTCTGAGGAAGGAAAAAATAGGAGTAGTAATGTTACACACAAATTATTTAGTCACTATTACACTATTTTTTTTAATTATGATACAAAATGTGAAGCATAATACTAACAAGGATCCACAGACTACAATAAATTTTGCCATAAAGCACCAGTTGAGAAAAACTGTATTACAGAACACTCTCAAAATTCGCTGTCCATTCAGATTAACATTATAAATCCTGTGACAACTGACCTGCTTAGCATTTTTGACAAAATGGAGCAAAAAATACAGGTTTATTAGAAACACACATGGACTCTTATGTCACTGATGTATGGAGAACCATTCCTATTGAACAATGAGGAATCCCACTTCACAAACAACAGGCCCACTCCACTGAGCCGCTGACAAACCCTTTTCCAATAATGCCGCTTCTTCCCCCACTGTAACCAATACCAAGAGGAACATAACAATAATCGACTTTCAACGAAAGATGCGCTCAAGATGCTGTGTGTGAAGTGTACTTGCTATAAGGCCATTGTTTCTGTAGCAAGTTGCCCTCTCATCTAACTGGTAGTTTCCTCTTAATAGAAGATAATGGCAGTTCAGGGGTTGGCTCCATATTTGAAATGGGCTGAAGAGAATGACATTTGAGTCTCTCAGCTATGATAGACAATGGTAAGTTTCACATTAAAATGTAAATGCATGCAACCACAACACATAGCTTTTGGGAGAATAACACAATCTTGCTGGGCTATGAAACCTTTCTTTTTACAGACTGCTACCTATTCATGGCAATATGCAAGGATGTAAACATTTATGGCACCTAAAAGGGATCTACAAGCTTATATCAATCCATGGTCACGAAGAAGCCAAAGACAGATGCCAATCTTAGCAAAAATAACTGGTGAGAAGAATAAACTGCTAGCTTATGATTGCACAGGGCAATCTCTCACTACTAACATTTACCAATATATATAGGGACAGAAAAATCCCTGATAAGAACTGTAGATAGATGCCAATCAAAGATTGTATTGAGGGACAGAAATGGAAATAAAGTGTGTATTTTTGTGTCATGCTGTATTTACTTACATTAAAGGCATGGATTTACCATCAAATACAAACTTTGATTGTGAGGCATCTCACTAAATGATACACTTAGTCATCACATACTTCGGTACAGGGTACCATCTTCAAGCATAGATTTAGCACATTTTTGACACTGCAGTGCATTAGTTGTGAGACGAAAGAAACAAAAAATCGCAGTTAGTATTGTAACTAGGCTACGGGCTGGAGGATCCGGGGTTCGAATTCTGGCAGGGGGAAGATTTTCTCTGCTCCAAAATGTTCAGACCAGCTCTGGGGTTCACCCAGCCTCCTATTCAGTGAGTACTGAGGCTCTTGGGGTAATGCGGCTGGGGCACGAGTGTAAACACTCACTTCCATCTAGTGCCAAGGTTAACAATGAGTGGAGCTATACCTTCACTCCCCATGTCCTCATGGCAAGTACAGGGACAACTTTACCTTTTTATCTTCACCCAGAAAGGATTAACAGCCTTTATGGTGTTAGTGCAATATCATTAAATTCTGTGACCCTCTTGTGTATCAGTAATTTGATTTCCTTACAACCAAACCATCCACCCAGAATGGCATGAAGAGGTTGTCTCTCCGTATTTGCTGCTCTGGCTACCATTAAGTGTTTCTCCTATCTCAGACTGTTTCCTCCAGAGAGCAATTCCCCCCACCCAACACACATGGTCTCCAAACTTCATAGGTTAATCTTCCAGCCCCTTTGCTGCACACATCGCAGCAATAAACCCTTAGGCGAAATGGGCTGGTGAAGCTCTAACATACTTGACTTGTATATGGGAGATACTTGGTATGTATCTCAGCTGGATCACCGGTTATCCTAAGGTTTATTCATGGTTCACCTCAGTTCCTCCAGCCAAATACCAGGGCAGTACCTCAATCAGGCCATGATGAGTTCCTTCAAAATTATTTCCAATTTATCAGTCATCTTAACATTCAACAGGATGTAGTCTAAAAGCACCACAAAATAGATCACAAATACAGGGTGGTGCACTTAAGAACAGTCCCTATCCGCTCAGTCTGTTGGAACTGTCAGATATTTTAAAGTTGGCACATGTGCATATCCTTGACATAATAATAGATGGCACATTCAAAAGTAGCCAGTATCATTCACTTATTATTGTGAAAACAGGCTGCACAAACATGGCCTATTTTTATGTACGTCAGTAGGTATAATAAAATAACACACCCTTTGGCCTGTCAGCCGACAACATCTATGAATTTTCACGGTATGATCAAGCCTGCCATGGCCCACCTTTTACATCACAAACAACATTCAGTGTGAAAACACACACATAACCTATTCAGTTGTGAGAACACTTACAAAAAAAAAAAACCCTGAGATTGTTTGTAAACCAGTCAGAAGATAGTTTGTAGTTGTGGATTCTAAAATGTGATCCATCACATAAAACGTAAATAAATGGAAGAGATTTTAGTTCCATGCTTAAATACCATTCGTTACTGTAACAGCACAGCCCACTAATACTACCTGCTCAGACATTCTCACATCCATTACAGCATTAAGACAGACGTTCAGCCAGAAATATACACAATTTTCCACAAATTAATACAAAAGCAGACACCTCGAAGGAAGCCACGGTAATATAGTTGGTATTGTGACTAGCTATGGGATGGACAATCTGGGGTTCGAATTCTGGTAAGGGCAAGAGATTTTCTCTTCTACAAAACCCTCCAGTCCAGCTGTGGAGCCCACCCAGCCTCCTATTCAATGGGTACCAGGGTTCTTTGCTGAGGGTAAAGCTGCTAGGGAGTGCATTTAACCAACTACCTCCACCTAGTGCCAAGATTAATGAGTAGGGGCCATACCTACGTTCCCTCTATATGCCTTCATGGCATGGACAGGGCCAACGTTACTTTTACTTTACTTCATATATGCCTCTGAAAATCATGCCAAAATCGTGTAAAAGCGTATGTTAACTAAATAACCAAATCTTCAGTATTACAGTCTGGAGCTTCAACACTTCTGTCCCTGTTCAAGATGGTACATGCAAAAACAAATTCGTTCTGCATGCGTAAGTATGGAGACAACAGATGGGTTGTGCATTTCAAATATAAATTACTTCCCAGTCTTACATAGTATAAAAGTTTTAGAAGCACACATACAAAGCTACACCTACACAGAATTCAGATGCACCTGCTAAGCAATGGCCAGACATAGCTCCTCATTCCAACACAATTTCAGAGTACAAAAAATTTCATGCCTGGAGACACAATAGATCTATCAGATCAGGCTCAAAAACATAAGCTTACCTATCAATGTTAACTGAATACATGGATTGTAACAAATGGCATAATGACTACAATTCCTCCTGTTGTAAAACTTTTCCATACAGGCAGGCACACACAACATAAAAATGTCAAGCGCATAAACCCACACTGGATAATAAATTAATTTATATGAATAGTTACAAGCTAATTAACAACCAATTACTGCATGCAATTCATACAATTTTTTTTCTTAACCAAATCCATAACTATTCAAACTCCCTGTCGGTACGTAACCCAAAAGATCCAAATTCATCACCACAAACATCCACCATCAGATGCCATTTTGGCATTATTAAATCCACTTCTTATGTCCTCAATATTCATATTAAAATAAATAAAAAATTAATGATAATAAAATGGAAATAAATTGATTTCTCATGACCAGTGTCTATGAATGGAACCACACAACAAATCTGTTGAAACCTTCAGCCAACTTGAGTGTGCCCCATTTACACTAAACCCTAGGATTTCCACCCCTGTGATGTATCATTCCTGTGATGTAATCTCCACGACATGGAAAGGAGGGGTGTGGATGACAGGGTGCCTAATACATCTTTAGACCTGCCACAACAAGTGGAATTATCGAAGCATCGACTGTCCTTCATAGGGTTGTTCAGATCTGTACCAATCAGCACTAAGTGGGGTTGGAGTGAGTGTCATGTCTGTGCTTTTAGCAGACACAGCTGCACTGCTCTTTCTCATCAGACATCCAAAACCAAAGTTTGTTCCTCACAGCAGACATGGACTGAAAAACTTTTCTAAATTTGAATTTGGTATACACATATTTTTTAAACATGTATTTTGGGTAATCTTGGCATATCCTGATGTTCACTTATGGCAATGCTATAAAGCTATTACACTAAACGTATCTGTTCACACTTAATGATCACCTTCACATGAACTTCATCAAATATTCACACAATCAAAGTATTCTAAATAACATTACAGTCCTTAATGTTAAGGGCTCCCCGATACAGCAAACTGAAAATCACCTGGCTGATTCAGTACAGGCTGGTTTCTATCTATCTGAAAACATAATCTTAAATAATAAATACTGGTGGGCGAAACTCTGTTGGTTTAACCAAACTCAGCGACTTCATTTAAAACCAATGGTACAAAGTGACAGACATAAATACAACATCTACTGCCTTTTAAAGTCTGTAACTTCCAGGAACTGGCCAAAATTTTCATCTTGGCGATTATAAGATCACCATCTACTATACTTAGTCACTATGGCACCAAGATCAATTACATCAACAATAAACTGAGTAACTTCATGGAGCAGAGTCCTACTTGAGAAGCTAACAGGTTCTCAGCGAGACAAGAAATTCCCTGCATTTTATGGAACCCAAAGGTTCATTACTGTCCTGAGCCAAATCAATCGAGTCCACATCCCACCATCCTACTTCTTAAAGATCCATTTTAATATTATTCCATCTTCGCCTAGGCCCTCCAAGCAGTCTCTTTCACTCAGGGATCCCCACCAAAACCTCGTACAAATCTCCTCTCCCCCATATGTGTCACATGCCCCACCCATCTTATTCTTCTCGATTTTACATCGGCAGTAAAAAATAAGGGCGGGAGATAATAAGAACAAACATGAGTGTCCACAGTGACTGTCACTGTGTATTGTTACACAGTGACAGTCACTATGTATTGTTACACACAACCGTCTCATGACAAAAAAAGGCAAAAATACACCCGCCACGTTGGGAAATTCGCATAACCACTGTTGCCGTGGAAAAGCAATAAGTATTACATATTGTGAGTATGTCTATAGCCTTAGTTGTGGGCCGGGATAGCTCAGTCGGTATAGCGACTCGCTACGGGCTGGACGGTCCGGGGATCGAATCCCGGTGGGGGCGAGATTTTCAGCACCCGTCCAGACCGGCCCTGGGGCCCACCCAACCTCCTATACAATGGGTACCGGGTCTTCCCCGGGGGTAAAGCGGCCGGGGCGTGGAGTTGACCACCCACCCCCATCTAGTGCCAGGGTTAAAGAAAGAGTAGAGCTATACCTCTACTCCCCCTCTGGGCCTTCATGGCCTGTTCTAGGAAGAACTTTACTTTACCTGCAGCCTTAGTTATCCAGCATGCAACGCGCATGCGCCGTATTATATTGTCACCTGTGGCCTGTCTGGCTCTACCATATTTTTCCACATTATCTCATAAACGGCACGATTTTCGAGAAAAAAAAACCTTATTGAACATAAAATGTGTTTTGTTTTCTCTACAACTTTTGTCTGAAACATTTTTCATTCTAAGAAGAATTGAGCGAGATATTATCATAAATGTACACAGGTCTTCATGTAAAGTACCCGTTATTCTTGTCAGATATTAACGAAACTAGAATTTTCTCGACAGATTTTCGAAATATCCTCAAGTATCAAATATCATGAAAATCCGTCCAGTTGGAGCCGAATTGTTCCATACGGACACAGACAGACAGACAGACAGACATACATGAACGAAGCTAATAGCCGCTTTTCGCAATTTTGCGAACGCGCCAAAAATTGGAAATTTCAGCACATGAATGCAACAAGTGGCACATTCAAACCGGATATCTGTGTAACTGGTTGACTGTAGGTTTTGCTACAGAAACGTACAAACAGCACATTGTTTTGCTACAGAAACGTACAAACAGCACATTGTTTTGCTACAGAAACGTACAAACAGCACATTGTTTTGCTACAGAAACGTACAAACAGCACATTGTTTTGCTACAGAAACGTACAAACAGCACATTGTTTTGCTACAGAAACGTACAAACAGCACATTGTTTCAATCACATACTTTCCGCAGGCAGAAAAGCACTTAAAGTGTCGTTTTCTCATTTGACAACAATATGTCTGAGTTTCCAAAGTATCTACATGTACTGTACTGTACTTACTTGCAACTTTGAGGCGTGCAGTGCGGCTGACGATAGAACCAACACTGTCAAGTGTCGCCACACACTGGTAGTCACCTTTGAGGCCCTGTTGCTCTGGAAACATTGTGGTTATGTATAGGGATCCATTTGACAGCTGTGATCTATAACAGAAGAAAACACTGAGTTAAAACAAAACCCGTGACATACAGAACAAACGAAGCAATATAAAATTTATAACACACAGAGATACGTAAGTACACTTTAATTTCCATATTTACTGCTTAGCTACGATTGTGCATTACACACACGTGCACGCATGCATACACGCGCGCGCCGTGCGCACATGCATACACATAATTTCAAGCACACTTATGCCAGAAACTTTAATGAAACATTTTTAATTACCACTGAATAATGGTAGCAGAAATAAAACAAACGATTAGCCAAGTGATGTACAGCAAAATGTGAATATACTTCCACTGATATAAAATATGTCACTTTTCTTTGTTCAACAAAATGCATGTGTTAGCTACCGTATGTCCGGACTGTCCTTCACCGTGTTCTTATGGCAAGTAATTTAAATTCCTTCAGCTTCATTTCAATACAAACATGCTTCATAAAAACAAGAATTTCAGAAATTTTTTTCTTTATATTTTATTTATAATACTCGATTTCTTCGCAATACATATTTTTGAAATTGATTATTTGTACCAACGAATGCACTAAGACAGTTTTTTCACTGTTTTCTTTATTATAAGGATGCCCCAATACGCATTTCGGCAATTATTTTGCCATCATCAGGGGTATTTTAAGTGAGTTTTTACATAGACCAATTCTTTGGTTACGTCATAACAGTGAGTCAGTATTTGTTACCACATCGTATAAAATTTTGTATAATTAGTGGTGTTGTTAAGCTGCTAAAAGTTATTAAATTTTAAAATTACAATAAATCAAGTAGTATATTATACTACCCTCCATAGTATAATTATTAATTAATGGCAGCGTGGTCCTATTTTGAGCGTGTATTCCAGTTATCTGTGTGTTATGTTGTTGGCAGGACCTCCTTCCCTCCTGTCTGCGTGGTTAGTGCATTTGTTGGTACAAATAATCAATTATAAAAAGATGCACGGTGAATATAAAGTGACTATTTTTGAAAGTTACAAATTTTAGAACTGTCTGAATTTTTTTATAGAGAGTGCACACCCCTTCCATTTTTCTGTGAAGCTTCGAGTTCAGATGTTTCCTCTGTACATACTTTCCATGTACCCTAGCACGCTTTTGCTGTCAGAATATTTTACTTGTCTTTCATACCATGCTATAGTAAAAAAAACAATCAGGAAGAAGGTGTGATCTGCTATATTACACACTTCCCTTCAATGATATTCCACAATATACAATCAATCAGTCAATCTCAGCACTGTTTTGACACCCCAGCAGGTCAGAAGTGAAGACAACATGCACAGTCCCCCATGCACAGCAGACGTGCATTATCCAACGGCCAGCCGCAAAAGCGGTTACATAAAATGTACTCTCTGGACTGATCTTTGTTAAAATTACAGTGTTATTTATGGCACATAAGTACAAATTAAATTATTTTTCCGAGTTTTTAGGTTTTCTAAGCGGTGTAGCTGAGGATTCCGTTCGTGTGGGATACGACGCTGTGTCACTGGGTAAACGGATCCCAATGTTTCGAAGAAATGTACTTCCCTCTTCCCTCACCTTCAAGGGTCATAGAAGGTCACAGAAGAATCATCAGGGACTCACTGACCCTTTACGTCGGGATATGATTACCCACTGACAGGGCATCGTATTCCAAAAGAATGTAACCATATATCACTTTTGTGCTAAAATAGTGACGAAAGTAACAATGCTTTCCTTGTTCCATGCCATGAAGGCATATAGAGGGAGCAGAGATATGGATCCACTCATTCTTAACCTCGGCCCTAGATGGAGGTGAGTGGTTAAATTGACGCTTCATCCCCGGCCAAGAACCCCAATGCCCATTGCACAGAAAGCTTGGTGGGCCCCAGAGCTTCTCTGGACGTTTCGGAGAAGATAAAAATATTTTTCCCGTGACAGCTTTTAAAACTGAAAGATGTTCCGACGTTACATGAGCCGTGACATCATGGAACACATTACACTTGCTTTACAAACTATTTTCTTCCTTTGGAAGATGAAGCCAGTTTCAACAGAGAATACGAACATTCAGTTCATCCAAGTTTCACGACTGTAGGTCCAAAGGTAAAACGTTGCCCTTATACACGCCATGAAAGCATAAGGTCAAACATAGACGTATTTCATACTTAATGGAAGTTATGGTAGGTTGGCTCAAACAGGAAAGCCCACAAACCCACAGAACCTCGATGTGCTGTCCCCAAATTTTTCATTTGTTTTCTTCCTCAATTAATCTACAAAGCAGATAACTTTCCATACCATACACAAATTGTGTAACTCGCATACTAGATATGAAATAAAAATCAGCGCAGGGGGCACACTTGCATTTACTGGCAAGTTAAGGGGAGAGGTAACTGTTTTAATAACCCCCCTGCCACAACAAAAAAACAGGAAATGGAACACTATATACATCAACGTGGTTTGCATTCCAATTAAAAAATATCCGAATGTGAAATGAATCACCGATTGAAATTTGGCAGTAGACACATATAGATCGTAGATGTACGCATGCAAGAAGGGCCCAACTACCAAGCATTCGCACTGCATAATTATTTTGTCTTCACGATTTCTGCAACAAAAACGAGCGACATTGTGCCACAGACAAGTGAAGCGTCCACTTTGTTTCGCGGACATTCCGCTGTCTGCAAAGTGAGAAAGCCAGTCAGATATGTCGAATGACTACGAATTCCATCCACAAAAGCATTAACTAGTCATTTCGTTGGTTACCTTGGCCCTTCTTCCCGAGTCTCACACTGAATTACAGAAAAGAACTCTCTCCTTCGCGCCACCCACTGCAAGACGTGACCGGCCAACAATACATGCCCGCACAAAACAGCATTTTTCTGACAACTGCGAGAAAAAATGACAGCTTTCGGCCGGGGTAATATGACTCGCAGAAACTGATTAATACACGAAAAGCACGTTTTGCTTCCCTGTAGGTCTAACAAAAATAGTCCCGTAGCTTTATGGCCACACGGCACACAACACACAAACCTTGTAGCGCGCATTTATCTTTTCAAAATCGAAAAACTGCATAATTTATCTATTGCGCAACAGAGGTACCAGAGCAAAAGAGTTTGAAAACAAAAGACATTTAAAAGGCAAACATTCACACCCATACAAAACATCACAATAGCTTTTATTTCGGTGTGGTCAATATTTTCGGGCACCATAAGATAAAAGTCTTGTACTCCTCACCAAATATTATTCGGGTCATCAAATCAAGAAGGAAGTGGGAGGGTCATGTGGCATGCACGGGGTAAAGGTAAAGCAATCCCATTACAGGCCTGGAGTAAATTTGTTGTTAGGTTGTTTTATTTGTGTTAATTTTCTTTGAGGAACTAGAAGTTTGAAGTTGTTTTTGGGCTTTTTTGTTATGTGGATTGTTTCCTTTGAGTTGGGCTTGTTATTTTTTTTGGACACGCCATTAGGGTTCCAGGAGGTTGAGGCTCCCAGATTTCTAGACAATCGGCACATGAAGGTGGTAAGGTTGTCAGACCTACGCACCGGCTGCCTTTACCCCCTAGGAAATATTTCTGGTATTCATTTATGTTAGAGGCTAAGTCGACCCCAGGGCCAATGACACCATCGGGAATCGAACCAACTGCGCCACCGCGTGCCCCCGGCACCATTACACAATGGTAGTACATAGTGTTAGTAACGGGTTTTATACGTTAATTAGTGCAATTAGTTGGTAATAAATATAATTTTATATATCTATTGCACGGAGAATGAATAATATCAAGTATGCCAGTTCAATTTCCTCAATCTGAACCAAAACTCACGCTGGTTGATACATTTTAGTGTGCCCTCTCCATTGGAACAGAAAAGTTACCGTATGCGGACAGGCAGGTAGGCAGTAATAAAATGACAAACAGCTGGAATGTATATATATATATATATATGTGTAAAGTTTTAAAAAAAACAAGACAAAATATGCCTGCAGCAGAGGTACCTTCCTTAATGCAAGAAACTGTATTACAATATCGCAAAACAAATTACAAGGCAATACTATTCAAAAAACATTCTTTCAACATTCACTTCGCCTGCCGTTTGTATAGATTTTTGTCGATTTAAAATCCCCCCCCCCCCCCCCCAACCCACTGATAATTTCTCATGTACTCCGGAGCGATGCCTTTACACGGCTTCTCCATTAGTGAGTTCCCCCTGCCACGTGAGTAGAATCTTCTCGCTACATTTCAATTGATAACTGTCAATACGTCTTGCTACACATTCGTTCTCTTTTACGTCCGCAACACTGCCACACACACACGCACGCACAGATATTGGAACTGATCCCTCAGATTCTACCGCCATAGTTAATGCGAGTGGAAAGGAACACACGTATTGTCCAAACGCGTTCTACGCATTTTTATACACTTAAGTGGACCTGATGTCAGTCGCTTGTTTGTTCACTGAATATCCCTCTAAAATATCTAAAAGTCTGTCACACTTCACACGACGTAACACTTAAACACACACTCAGTATTACACATGCAGCGAAACACAGTTCCCCTTCTGATAAAACTATTTAATTACCCGACTGTATACTTCCTTGAGCAACAGAAAGAAAACCAAATGAACCCAATGAATCAGTTGCAAACAAAAATGTACAGCTACGCTGATAAATTACCTAACAGTTGGGGATCGACTGTTTCTAAAATTCACTAAATATTTATATCGAAAAAAAAAAAAAGTTTCGAATCAAACACGTAGACCACAATGAACTCTATAATTTATCACCGTACACCGATACTTTGTACCTACTGCAGATCAATAAATCGTGGGCGTACAAGAAAAACCCACAAAGTCTAAAGTTCGTAATTACTACATTCAAAACCTATTTTAATAAAATGGTAACAATGGAGATACCGTGAATATATTTGTATTTATTTGATCCAAAATTTCTCTAAGTACAATAAAAAGGTAAAGTTTTTCCCTTGTCCAGGGGGAGCAAAGGTATAGCGCCACTCATTCTTAACCTCGGCACTAGATGCAGGTGAGTGATTAACTTCAGGCCGCGGCCAATTTACCTCCGTGAAAGAGCCCGGGTACCTACTGGATACGAGGCTGGGTGGGTCCCAGAGCCAGTCTGGACGTTTTGGAGAACAGAAAAGTCTCTTATCCCTGCCTAGATTCGAACCGCGGACCGTCAAGTCCGTAGCTAGTCGCCATACCGACTGCGCTACTCCGCCTCCACTAAGTAGAACATTATTATTATTATTATTATTATTATTATTATTATTATTATTATTACTATTAAATCCTTTATAAATTTTATATTAATTTTTCACAAAATTTTGTTTCTTGGACTTAGTGGGTGTTCCTTGTACACCCCCGAAATGTTCTTACATAACAGGAAACCCGTGGCTTCGCCTTCCGCGTTGAAACGCAAAATGGCTGCCGTCCTATCAATGCAACATAACAACCGTAAACAAAACAATACCGACATAATTTAATTCAGATAAGCCTCAATGGGCATGGACTGGATTGATATGGCTCAGGATAGGGACAGGTGGCGGGCTCTTGTGAATGTGGTAATGAACCTTCGGGTTCCATCAAATGCAGGGAGTTTCTTGACTAGCTGAGGACGTGTTAGCTTCTCAGGAAGGACTGTGCACCATGGAGTTAAGAGTTAAGCCTCAATAAATAAGAAACTACGTACCAATAAAAGTACAGGTACCAGCTGTTTAGAAAATATGGCCACTACAGTAGTTACGGAGATCAGATATGAGGATTCACGAACATACAGACGAGATAATACATCCGTATTATGCTTTATTTTCACGAATCTAATGCACATAACGCAAAGAAACGGTGCAGCTATCGGAAACTCCTATTGGCCTTAAAATACATACAAAATAACAGTTAAATATGATGTAAGAAGTCAATATATTACTGCGCCCAGAAAGTAATGCAACACATTTTTTTTCTCGGCCCAATTTTGTTGGATAAAAATGATATTTTGCGTGCTGTATCTTTAAAGTGTCCTGCGTTTATGCACATAGGTGCAATGTTTCCCGCTGCATAGCAGCGCAGTAGTGAGATTTCAAAATGGAGTCTGCAAGTGACGTGCGTTCTAAACAGAGAGCAGTAATTGAGTTTCTTTTGGCAGAAAAAGAAACGAGTGAATCAATTCACAGGCGCTTAAGAAAGGTCTATGGAGACATGGCAGTGGATAAAAGCACCGTCAGCCGTTGGACGAAGCGATTGGCGTTATAAGAACAAGGACGGGGCACTCTGTCTGATCTCCCGCGCTCGGGCCGCCCATCAACAGCTGTGACGCCTGCAACAGTGCAACGAGCCGACAGTCTTATTCGAGACGATCGGAGAATCACAACCAGGGAACTGGCCGCTGTACTCGGTATTGGTAAGGGAAGCGTCGACAAAATCATTCACCAGTTAGGATATTCAAAGGTCTGTGCCCGATGGGTCCCTCGAAACCTAACCGAAGAGCACAAGCAACAAAGAAAAGCCATCTGCTCCGAGTTGCTTGCTCGTTACGAGGTTGAGGGTGACGATTTCTTGTCCACCATTGTCACGGGTGATGAGACATGGATTCATCACTTCGAGCCCGAGACGAAAAGGCAATCCATGGAGTGGCATCACACGACCTCTCCTCGGAAGAAAAAGTTTAAAGCAGTTCCCTCAGCCGGCAAGATCATGGCGACAGACTTTTGGTACCGCGAAGGCATACATGCTCTCGCATCTCGGTGGCGTAAGGCCAAAGATTTAGAAGGAGACTATGTCGAAAAATAGGGTTAGGTAGCCAAAGATTCATGTGATGATGTGACATATTTGAAGTTTTGATAAAATCAATTGTGAATGAGAAAAAAAATGTGTTGCATTACTTTCTGGGCGTACCTAGTAAAATCCATACATATAAACATTTGCTCCTATAAACGGGAACCAGTCTAGTGCCGAGTAACACGGCGACAACTGCTGCTTCCACTGTTTGTGTGGCTCTCACCTGTACTGGTCGCCGATGGAGGACAGAAACTGTCCGTCTTCTCGCCATTGAATTGTGGGTGTCACGCCTGGAATAGAACTCCTGGCCGCACAGTTGAATATCGCTGCACTGCCCGGCACCACCACAGAGTCCTGCGGCTCCAGCGTCAACTCCAGTTCTGACACACCTGCAACAAAGTACAAGGTATAACGCTTCTTAGTAACTGGCAACACAACTCCAGTTCTGACACACCTGCAACAAAGTACAAGACATAACGCTTCTTAGTAACTGGCAACACAACTCCAGTTCTGACACACCTGCAACAAAGTACAAGGTATAACGCTTCTTAGTAACTGGCAACACAACTCGAGTTCTGACACACCTACAACAAAGTACAAGGTATAAAGCTTCTTAGTAACTGGCAACACAACCGAAATGCTCACGAAGCCCGCCGCCGGACGTAATTCTGGCGGGGCAGTTCCATCAACCTTCCACCCTCACAACCCTTCTCCCTACGACGCACGTTTCTTACAATCTTCCAACTTCATCTCTTTACATTAAGATGGTAAGGAGGAACATTTTCTTCTATGGCAGTGTTTTATAACTGGCAGGGCGGGACGCGCTGTCTCGAAAACAAGAACTTATCAATATAACCGTAAAATGTACGTAACTGTAAAAATACACAACTTGCAAAAGGAAAAACTCAACTTTACTGCGGTATGAAAACGGCTTCCCCCCCCCCCCCCCCCCCCCCGCGGGACCACAAAAATAAGAAGTTTAAGGTCGGTGGTAATTCAGGAGCGCATTATAACTCCGAGGCTGTTTACCGCTGTTTCAAATGCACAGATTGTGACGCGTAGAATGAAGTCTCTACAGTGTCCAATACCAGCCACTATGTTTCTGAAAGACGTAGTCTGTGATAACTATACCTGTATTCGCATGGACAGACTAAAGGCAAACCAGTAACATTCTCGAGATACGAATCCAGTACCTCCTGCACACAATCCTACAACATGCACAAACATGTTCGAGAATACATAATGAAATATTCCCACAAAAATAGCCTCAGACAGCACAGACCCAAATGACTGCTACTTTATTTGTAAGCATAATTAATCATGTTAAATATTCAACCAACTGAAACGTGTCACACAAGTTACAGAATTTACTGTAACCAATATATCAAGATCATTTCTGGCACGAAGACGTCTTTAACATATACAACGAAACATGAAGACTACGTGCAGAAGGATAATGAGGTAAAGCAATGCCATTACAGGCCTGGACAGGCCCTTAGGGTCCCAGGAGGTTGAGGCTCCCAGATTTCTAGACAATCGGCACATGAAGGTGGTAAGGTTGTCAGCCCTACTCACCGGCCGCCTTTACCCCCCCCCCCCCCCGGAAATGTTACTGATACTCATTTCTGTTAGAGACTAAGTCGACCCCAGGGCCATAGTGCGACCGAAAGGATTATGTCAATGACACCATCGGGAATCGAACCCGCGACCTTCCGGCTTGTAGCGCAGTGCCTCAACCAACTGCGCCACCGAGTACGGACAATGGGAAACGTTATGAAAATGTTAAAATGCTAAGAAGTTGTTCAATAAATACGTCACTTGCTAAGCGTATCTTACTTTATTATTCAGTTATACTTTAAACAGCGCAAAAAGCGAACAATTATAAACTTTCTAAATTCATCAAATACACGGACTTTTCCCACCGTCCATAAACTGACGAAAGTAATACAAATCTGTACTCCTCACCAAATATTATTTGGGTGATCAAATTAAGAATGACATAGGTGAGGCATGTAGCACGTACGGGAGACAGGAGAGGTGCATACAGGGTTTTGGTGGGAAAAACTGAGAGAAAGAGACCACTTGAAAGACCTAAGCGTAGATGGTAGGTAATATTAAAATGAATCTTCACGAAATAGGATGAAGGGGGCACAAGGACTGGATTGATCTGGCTCAGGATAGGGGCAGGTGGCGGGTTCTTGTGAATGTGGCAATGAACCTTCGGGTTCCATAAAATGCGGGGAGTTTCTTGACTAGGTGAGGAACTGTTAGCTTCTCAAGAAGGACTCTGCTCCACGGAGTTATATAATCCTACGCTTCAGGGACAGAATCGGTCCCCGTCTTCACACTTACTTCTAAAACATAATGTTACTTCAGCATGTTTTATAATCAAGCCTAAAGACGTAGACCCATATATTATCTGATTACTTTTGATATATTAAAAGGAGATATTTCGTAAGCAAAATTCAGCGGCCATTTCTCACCCAAGTCTCCTGACTGACTGCTAGATGGCTCTGGCAGTCACATCAGGATGAGTAGAACTTGTGCAGTCAGTGGACTGGTCACTCACTACAGAATGCACACTTACAGACCAAGAAACCTTCGGGATGCCCAAGCCCACAAAAAGGGCTGTAGTGCAAAAGAAGAAGAAGAAGATATATTAAAAGAAAGACAAAGTCCATAAAGTTTGTGAGTTTAGATGTGATACGCCATCATCAGAACCTTATAGAATTGAATTATAACCTTTTTTAACACACCCACTCATACCGGACATTGAAACATGAAAGTGCAAAGAATAAGAAGCCGTAACGGAATACCTTTTTTGCTCTGGTTAGTAACAAAATCGAATAAAAAATGATACGAAATAAGACATGTCACAAAGTTAGTGAATTTTGTGACATGCCTTATTTCGCGCAGACACTTATGCTGTAGGAGACCTGATAGAGGTAACAGCGACACACGTGCTTATTTAACGGCGTGTTGGATCATGAAATAACGACGTCATGTCAAGAATTTCGGTAGAGCACCTTACATTCTGAAGCAAGATGGACAGCTTCTGGGTCATTTTATAAATTATATTTCAAAGCAAAGATATGCCGGCCAACTCAAAAGGTTGCCAGTGCTAAGAGCAGAAGGACTAGGAGAGCTTATGTTGCTGTAGAAGGGGAATCTTTCGGAAATAAAATAGGCTTTTATTATTGCGGTAAACTCCCAATTACCTGTGCGGGTTTTAAAATAAAAAAAAATCGCAAGTACTGGCAATAGCACGTACTGTGAACTGGGCTTTTCATCGTTTCCCGCAGCAACTGAACAAGGTTAGTTCTGTTAGAGTGGACGAGGAAAGGAGAAAGCAGAAACGACCAGAGGAAGATGTGGTTAGCAGCCGTTTGATCTTTCTCAAAGTGCGCGTCTTGCCGCAGCAAAAAGTCGCCATTTGTCAGTTCCAGTACTCAGTTATTCAAGTACATAGATGCATTCCCACGACTCGTAACTGAGACAAACGTTTCTTACTTGTAGATACCTGCAACGCCGTGGGAGCGGTGCACTTGCACAAACATTGGCCACTTGTCTGCTTTCCCATCGACTGTCGGTAAATGTGACACAAATCAAAGTAACCACAAATGTCACAGGAAGGCAACTCGTTGAATTTTATATTGCTTTCACCGTGCATTTTTCTCACTAATTCAGTTTTTTTTACCAACAAATGCACACACAAAAAAACACTCTTTTATAGTTTTATTAGTATAGATTTATACCCCTACACGTGTTTCAATCCTTGGACCATCTTCAGGGGGTTAATAAGCTACTACACTTCAACTTGCATGCTAGAAGGGCCCAATGGGCACACTTGTCTCAATAATAAGTTTTAAAAACATCTGAGTTTGTAAAATGTATAAAACTGTAAAACTTATAATTTTCTATAAGTTAAAGTCACGATTTAAAATGTTTAAAATATTTTAAATAACGGCGTTGGTTACTTGTGCACAGAATCGTGGTATTGTTTTTGTTGTCAATTGTAAGCGCATTGCTTTGCGTGTTGTCGTATGGAGTGGTATGTGCTGACTATACTAATAAAACTATAAAAGAGTGGTTTTTTGTGTGTGCATTTGTTGGTAAAAAACTGAATTAGCAACTCGTTGACTTCCTTGTACAATACACAGGTACTGGCGTGGATGTCGCGAGGACGCGGCTTAATGCGTAAGCACACATACACACACACACACATATATATATAATAATAATAATAATAATAATAATAACCATGGCTCAACAGCCCTATATGGGCCCGGGCCTCCTCTTGCCTCCTCTTTTCGAGGTTACTAAGTCGTGCGCATTCGTGGCAGTTGGTGACTGGTCAACTGGCCGCGCTTCTGTTTCTATCGATCCTGATGTGCCATCTGGCAGGCAGTCAGGAGACTTGGGTGAGAAATGGAGGCAATTTGGCTTACGCAACATTTTTATTCATGCCCGTAAATCTACGACATGGGACCGACGGCTTTACTTCCCCTCCGAAGGAAGTGGTGCTCCGGATTTTTATCACCCTTAAAAATCCATCGACCTCGGTCGGGATCGAACCCGCGAACCTTGGGTCCAGTGGCGAGCACGCTAACCACTAGTCCACCGAGGTCGACATATATATATATATATATATATATATATATATATGAAATGGCTCACAAGCGCATTATCGGCGTGGCCTCCTATTAATTTGCAAGGGCAACCGGGATCGCGCTGTACACTCGGCATGGCACAATAATATTTTCCGCAGGTCGATTGTCGTACTTACGTCGTAACAAACCCTACTAAAATCAATCTCCAATAATAGAACTGGAGAGCACTATTATTTTGAGAGCCAATTTAGCCATGTCTATTACTGCCGCATCTAAGCCCATACCTTCCAAATGGTCTCTTCCCTCTGCCTTTGCCACCAGACATTTTGTATGCATTTACTTCTTCCATGCGTGCTAATGCCCCAGCCATCATATTTTTATTTGATGATATTATCTGGTGAAGACCACATATTATTAAGTTCATGACGCAATTGTCTCCTATCGTATTTTATGTATGTATTTAACGACGCACTCAGTAAATATTCTAGAAACCTTCTAACAGCAGTATAATTTGCGAATACAACTACGTGGGTAAGGATGTGGAAGGAAGGGCCCCATGGTCTAATAGTACGAGGGTACAATCCTGGCACATACCTGGAAGGAATGAGGAAAACTATAAAGGATATCAGTACAGTGGTCTCACAGTTTAGATCTGAACCCGAGACCTTTAGAATACGAGATCGTGGTGTTATATAATCCTTCTTATGTCCAAATATTCTCGTCAGCACTCAGTTCTCAAATATTAAATATATGCTTTTGCCTCAAAGAAACCAAATTTAACACCGTACAAAAAGGAAGGAAAGATTATCATTTTGAACATATTAATTTTTACATTTTTAGACAGCAGACAAAAGATTTTAAACGGAGTGGCCGCAAACATTCAAAAAATTAAAACATATAAGGGGTATTATTTATTACAATTAAAAAAGAAGGGAACTGGCGTGGAGAATATATATATATGCCAGTGATACCAATGTAAACTGTTGTGTGTACAGTAAATAAAATAAAATAAAATAAAATAAAATAAAAAAAAAAAAAAAAGCAACCCCATTACAGGCCTGGACAGACCCTTAGGGTTCCAGGAGGCTGAGGCTCCCAGATTTCTAGACAATCGACACATGAAGGTGGTAAGGTTGTCAGCCCTACGCACCGGCCGCCTTTACCCCTAGGAAATATTCCTGGTACTCATTTCTGTTAGAGGCTGAGTCGACCCCAGGGCCATATGTCAACGAAAAATTCCAATGACACCATCGGGAATCGAACCCGCGACGTTCCGGCTTGTAGCGCAGTGCCTCAACCAACTGCGCCACCGCGTGCCCTTCAGTAAATAAGACGCAAACAAATTTCAAATATATTACATTTTAGGGCGCTAAGTAGTTGTTTAATTAAAATAAATAGTTAGTAAAAAAAACTGCGAAATACAAAACACGACTCACCATTGTGCTTCAGATAGCAGTTACAACTGAAGGCTACGTCACAACAAAACAAACTCTCGATTCACATGACTGTGAATCATAAACAACTGTAATAATTTCATTACATTATTCTCTGCTTTCGGTTTATTTTAGTCGAACTGTGTGGATTTCCAAGCGCCCCTTGTACAAGTACCAGTGCTTTATCATACCGCTATTTGGCACGCTAATACTACAAGTTACAGTGCTACTACAAAGGCAGTATACAACATACATATTACTTCGAACAAATGACGATTCCGCAGTGTACAAACTTGTCTCTCACCCTGTGCTTAGTCGCTGGTGAGCCTCTGGGATAGTTGAAGATCCCCCAATTGAATTTCAAATATATGGCGGCGGTTTCCAAGCCGGGGTGTCATCATCGTCACCGGGGTGGCATATAAAGGGTGACAGGATGCTGTATATCTCCCCCGTCTATCTCCGTGAGTGCTGGGGGTAGAAAAGGCCTACATTACTGCTCTCTAGTGGGTGCTGGTAGCAACAACACGACTGTCAATTGTTCCCTGTCGATATTATTCGATCCACTTGTTCAGCTTAGCAACATGTCACGTGATACTCCTCAGTCCCTCCACCATTTTCACATGTATGGCGACGCACAGCTCCAGTTAAAATTATCTGAAGCAGGCCTACATAAAATCGTGTACATTTTTTTGTCGTTAGTGCGAATAAAAAAACCAACCAATGAAAAAACGACACAGGGCAGGATCATTGTGGAAAAGTTGACCAGCCGAAAACTAAATATAAAAATTACTGTACCGAGACGTGACGCCGTGTAGACCGGTAGAAACTTACAGTTTCGGGATACCTACTGCCTACATCGACAGAGAAATTCTACCCTGAAGATAGAGGCAGCACGTTCCTCCGAAACGTTAGTTAACTTATACCAGACTAAACGCTGTGACATCCCAGAAGGCAGTAATTTTCACCCTGAACCTGTACATTCTGAAGTCATGCATTACTAAACATTACTGCCTACATGTTCCGGCCACACACACCAATATATTTCGGGAATATTTTTTTCACATTACAGATTCGCTATACGTTTCGGCATTAATATACCATATTCAGGTGACTACATTTCACACACTATTATGTACTGAGCTACATAATGACAGAATGGTAAACCTTTCCATATATATATATATATATATATATATATCCGGCTTGTGATGTTGACAACTCACCTCCATCTAGCGCTGAGGTTAAGAATGTGTGGCGCTGCGCTCTACCCTTACTATCGATATATGCCTCCATGGCGTGGAAAGGGACAGCTGTTATTATATATATATATATACACACACATATATAAATATAAAGTTCACCTTAGAACAGGCCATGAAGGCCTAGAGGGGGAGTAGAGGTATAGCGCTACTCTTTCTTTAACCTCGGCGCTAGACGGGCGTGGGTGGTTAATGCCACGCCCCGGCAGCTTTATCCCCGGGAAAGAGACCCGGTACCCATTGTATAGGAGGCTGGGTGGGCCCCAGGGTCGGTCTAAACAGGTGCGGAAAACCTCGCCCCACCGGGATTCGATCCCTGGACCGTCCAGCCCGTAGCGAGCCACTATACCGATATACATAAAGATAGAGGTCGGTAGAGAGATAAACAGACGGATGGATAGATAGACAGAGAGGTTGGGAGGTAGACAGATATACAGATAGAGAAAGTTGATAAAAATAATTTCTATAGATAACACAGGCCTGCTGCTTGCTGTTCTAAACACCGCGCGAGTTAGACGTCTGCTACAATTTTGTATTAAAGTTCAAATTTATGATAATAATTTTAAACTGGAAAACTTGGTCGTATGCAGCTTTACGATGAAACTTTTAGTAGAGGATTTAGCACTGGACAGGAAGAGCCCGTTACTTTTAATTACCGTGCCCGTCGCCAGGTGCTCGCGGAGTCTCTTAATCCCCTTTAAGTGGAAAGAAGGGGACGCCCATCCACTACTGCATCACATCTAATCACATTTACTTTCAAAGCCAGCACCACAAAATGCCGAGGTTAATGCATATGCCAAGAATATTGTTTATTGTTAAACACGGCAACATTATTTTCAGGTAAGTTTGTTAATGGCGTCCACGGTCACCTCAAGTTTATTCATCTCCAGACATCACGGAAACACATTAACCCCTTACTACCGGCCTCGGTGCAATGTACGGACCTTTAATTCTTCACATGCTGCCGGCCTCGGTGCACCGTACGTTGTGAATGCATTTAAGGTAAAGTTCACCCTAGAACAGGCCATGAAGGCCCAGAGGGGGAGTAGAGGTATAGCTCTACTCTTTCTTTAACCTCGGCGTTAGATGGGGGTGGGTGGTCAACGCCACGCCCCGGCCGCTTTACCCCTGGGAATGACCCGGTACCCATTGTACTGGAGGCTGGGTAGACCCCACGGCCGGTCTGGACGGGTGCTGAAAATCTCGCCCCCACCGGGATTCGATCCCCGGACCGTCCAGGTCGTAGCGAGTCGCTATACCGACTGCGCTATCGCGGCCCGAATGCATTTAAGGATACTAGTAATTCAAAACCCTTCTGTCCTGGGCAGTAGTTTGGAACTTAAACCCCAGCGTCATTTAAGGGTTAATACGCAAATGAAATCCACGAAGAACTGATCCACTTTCCACCTCCAACCATCGGACTTACATATCGATCCATTACCCATTCGTCTCACATTCAACCTGAAGATGGCAACTGACGTGCGCCGAAACGTTGCAACAGCTTCAACACATGTCGAATTTACGAGTATAAGATTCAGCTGAGAGCCGGTTACCCGTTACGATAAATCGCCGTGCTTGTCCTGCAACTTCTCCGCCTCCAGCGTTAAGCGTGTAATCTAAACGGCGTGCTGCAGGCGATACAGTACAGAGCTGCATTGTAGAGTCAAAGTAATGACAGTCAATTCTTCGCTTTTCGCGGGGATTAGGTTCCGAGACCCCCCGCGAAAAGCGAAAATCCGCGAGTAATTCACCGCCCCCCCAAAAAAAAGTTTTAATATTTTTAGTATTTTTGTTTATAATAATGTATTTTAATGTTTCTTTTTTGCTTAAATCCCACTTAGTCATTTAACCACAAAATAATGAAAATGAATAATTGAGAGCTTTTTAATCCACTTGTATGCACTTCTAATATTTTTTCTCGTAAATTCATGTATTTTAAAATTTTTATTCTATGGGCAACCCCGCAAAACACAAGGGGTGACTGTGTCTCAGCCAGAAAACAATCTCAAGCACTACAACCCAAGACGACGAAAGACCAAATTTGCATTGCTGATTTATCTCAACAATATTCAACAACATTATTTTCGAAGAAACGTAATATAGAGTGCTCATTTTCGGAGCGAAGAGAAATACCGGTATAAACTGCACGCAGTAGAGCCTTCCTTGGCAAGCCAGCAGTCGCCAAATCACTTAAGATATTCCCCACCTTTCATGAATCACGAAGGTTAATTACCGTGTTTACAGAGTCCGGACCACTACACTCTATTTTGAACCTGTGCAATTCAGTCTACGCCCGCACAAACAATTTACTCATCATCCACTTCAATATTATCATTCCATTTATGCCGAGGCCTCCCACGTGGTCCCGTACTTTTTCAGGTTTTCCAACTAAAATTGTTCCTGCAACTCTCAACGATTGTGATATGTCCTACCATCTGATCCTCCTTGACCTCTACTCCAATAATATGCAAAAAATTTCAATTTATAATTTTCTCTACCGTTTTGTTGCGACTAAATACTCTACTCTCAACAGAACTTCGTTACCATTCTCAATGCAAGTTCTGCTCTGAGACCGACAGACAAGTCACACACCCATATCAGATTACACGTCAACTTATACTCTTTGTCTACATTTCAATTTTTACATTTTTAAGCATAATTGAACACACAAAATTCAGGATTGAATGGCAGCGGTCATTTACAGAAATTAATCTACACTTAATTTCTCCCTGAATGTACATATGATATGCAAAACACCGAACAATAAGCGTACCTTCGTCATTAACACAACAATACACTGACTGCTCTGTGACTAAAGCTCCTTTAAGATCAAGACTGGTTCGAATATTATTTGATTTCTGTACTTAAAATACGCATATACAGTTCAAAAAATTTCAGCTGAACTATCTCCAGATAGCGTTGTTCTCAAGTCCACACTAATACGTATTGTGCAATAAGTATTTCGATTTTCGTACGGTGACGTTTCATACTTGTCAAACTCGTTGATGCCGCGGCAACAGCAATTGAAGCTTCGAGTAATCCCCCTAGTTGCCAGATCTACGCGACCAATGGTTTACTCTACAAAATAAGACAGCACGAAACAACAAAGAACAGGGCTCAAGGAAACGAGAAAGAACACCAATATACTTACTCGTATATAGGTGTGCATTTGTTTTATCTGGGTCTCGTGCCCGGGGGTAAAGCGGCCGAGGCGTGGCGTTGACCACCCACCCCTATATAGCGCCGAGGTTAAAGAAAGAGTAGAGCTATACCTCTACTCCCCCTCTGGGCCTTCATGGCCTGTACTAGGGTGAACTTTACCTTTACCTTTTTTTTCCAATGGCTCGACAGCCCCTTGGGGGCCTAGGCCGCGTATTTTTCGAGGCTTCAGGATCACACACTTTTTAGACACACCACACTCGGTAGGACTCCTCTGGACGAGGGACCAGCTCGTCGCAGAGACCTCTACCTGACAACACACAACACTCACAAGAGACAGACATCCATGCCCTAGGCGGGATTCGAACCCACAACCCCAGTAAGCGAGCAGCCGTAGACCCACGCCTTAGACCGCGCAGCCACTGGGATCGGCACCTTTACCTTTACCTTCTCTTATCTGCGTTTCCGATCTATTTTCAATCATAGAAAAAACCAAAACAAACACAACTATGAAATACGGGGCGAGTAATGTTGTTTGTTGATCGAAGGCAGAAAAATGAGATTAAGAATCAACGATAAGGAAACCAAGTACAAGAAAATGCCCTCTACACAAGCCATAAGATATCTCCAAACTGTGAAAATACGTGACTTTAAACGAAAAGGCGCTGTCAGCTTCATATACTTGGGATCAGCTGTAAACAATGAAAACAAACTGTGGACAGACATGCACAATATTCTTATAGTAGTGTGCACAACAGATGTATAGTCTATGCTTAAGTAAATTGACCCCCTGAGGATGGCTAATAATTAGCTGAAACACGTGTAGGGGTGTATGACACTACTATAAGAATATTGTGCATATGTTGGTGAAATAAAACTTTTAATTGTGGACAGACATTCACTCCAAAATCAGACAGCATACAGCGAATACCTAGCACACATTAAAAGCTTCAGGTGCAAACTCATGTCCAGGAATATTAAATTAAAACTACATAAAACTATAATAAGACACGCACTGACCTATGGGTCAGATACTTGAACAATGGCCACGAAACAAAAAAACGCGCTCAGAATATTTAAAAGGAAAATTCCAAGAAAAACAGGAGGACCTGTTAAAGAAGGAGAACGCTGAAGAATGAGAGAAAGGAGCTAAAGGACATATTACAAGGGGAAGATATTGTAACATTTATAAAATCCCTCCGAGTAAGACGGTATAGTCACGTGGAAACAATGCAAAACCAAAGAATGCCAAAAAAAAATTGCAACATACAATGGAAGGAACAAGAAAAACGAGAACGACCACGCAGAAGATAGAAAGATGAGGTAGAAGAGGACTTAACAAGCGCTCTATAAACAGAAGCTTCACTCTCAGCGTGAACGGCTCTCCGAAAAACGACGCTGCAACTCACAACTTTCTGAACGCACTCCCTGCCGTTCGCATTATGTTCATTTAATGGCCGATATTTCCATACAGGAGCCGCCTGCTGTGTGTGACGTACAGCCGTCACGACATGAGTGATGACGATCAACCACCGACCCCTCGCCCCAACCCCCTGAAGTGTCGCATTAAGTGATCACACTGCGGGTTTCAAACCGAGGACCTGTTACATGCAATATACCTCTCATTACCTGAGTAATTACTTCTGCAATTGGGCAACAGATTGAGCGCTGTCAGGCCCAGAAACTCAGAACGCAAACCTGACCGCGTGAACAAATGGGATTTCGCAAAGTATCCAACAAAAAGGACAATATAAGCGGTCATTATTAACAAATTCCTGCTGCACTTAGGAAACGCAACGCGTAACACTTCCATGCTCGTTACGCTGTTGCCCATGTTTTAAATTTGTGAATGCTAACATTTGATGTGCTCTTATAAACAGCGAAAAACTGGCGATTTCGAAAACACACAAAAAATACATTTCAAATACGCGTATCGAAAGTTTATACTGCACATCAGGAATAATATTAGGGAACTGTAAACACATAAACGGATTTTTGTCAGAAAAATCATTGTTGATTACTGACTACTTCATTGAAATATCAGTTCCTACCTCACAGGAAGCACTGAACGTTCTACAAAGACCAAATGTTTTAACGCGGTTTAGGGAAACAATAGATGTTTATCGTAAAAATTACATGAAGCACACACACACATATTTATACTTTATTCGACAAAACAGCTTAAGAGAGTTTTGAATGAGCAACTGTAAGTAATCAGCGCGCTTTCAAGGGACACACAAATTCCAAAACTTACGGTTTACCTAACAATCCTGGAATATTATTAATACGAAGGGGGGCACGAGGTGGCACAGTTGGTTGAGGCACTGGGCCACAAGCCGGAAGGTCGCGGGTTCGATTCCGATGGTGCCATTGGAATTTTTCATAGACATAATCCTTCCTCCCTGGGGTCGACCCAGCCTTTAACAGAAATAAGTACCACGAATATTTCCTGGAGGTAAAGGCGGCCGGTGATAGGGCCGACAAACTTACCACATTCATGAGCCGATTGTCTTGAAATCTGGAAGCCTCAAACTCCTGAACACTCAGGACCTGTCCAGGCATGTACAGGGATTGTTTTACAATACCTTTATCAAAGCGAATGTCATGGATCCAGGTCCGAACCTACAGGTCGTATGAGGCTCTGCAGGATCTTTAATGAGGCTCAAAACTAGCCTTCTAATATAGATTTCTAGCAAAAATTCTGTAAGCCTTTGCTGTCTTACCAATGCGTATTACAATCTACATTACTCTATTGCCCAGCCCCATCAACATCAAGCGAAGGATGTAAATTACAAAAAGTTTTACCATATAATTCTCACCACTTCTCTGCTAGTCGTGGGTATAGGGTCTCTTTCCCGGGGACAAAGCAGCCGGGGCGTGGCGTTGGCCACCAGCCTCTTTCTAGTACCGAGGTTGGGTATGGGTACAGCTATACCTCCACTTCCCCTGCATGCCAGCTCGACACGTAAAGGGACAGCCTTTAACTTCTTTACTAGTCGTTCTCCTCCAGATACAATAACTGCCGTCTGATCTACCTTATCTGTTCCCCCAAAACAGAAACACAGAATTTTGAAACCTACAGTACAATACGTCAACGCTTCTTCAGTCCCTATTCCTTCTTTTATGAAATAAATTTGTTCCATGCTGGCCAATATTCGTTAAACTAAAATAAATTATCCACTTTGATTTCAGGCTTACGCCGCGATGTTGATGTAATCTGTGGTCTTCTGGGTAATTACACGGCGTCGTGTGGTAATTATTTACCGAAGTTTCGGGACAACGTATCGGTCCCATCTTCACGGGTCAAGATTCCAAGAGGAATCTTGGAAACGGGATCCCAAAATCTCTTGCTACACTTCTAATCGACCTGTTTTCTATTCTGACTGCCCTAACTGCTCGAAGAACTGTATCTGGGGCAATATTTGCCCTTTCAGTTTTCCTTTCGTATGTTCTGGGCATAATTATGCTTCCTACAACAAAATTGAAATGACAGAAGAAGAAACGTACAGAATGCTGTATTGTTGACCACGCAGTAAGCTGGCACGGTGAGCCAACTTGCCCCGTAGCAAATGTGCCAACTAGACCCAACACGAACTTTCAGTTTTGAGGTTGGTTTCCTCTGAGATTAAATGCACAAGAAAGACTGTTACTTATCAGTCACATTGCCACATATATAATGCATAATTACATACCTTTGGTTCAGATAAAACCCTAGCAGCCTTCTCAATAAAACGTATTTACCAAACTGTTGTAAAATTACTCGGCGCTGTGCAAAACACACACAACCAAATTTTGCTTCCGATACAGCTCTGAGCACACTGCCAAGTAACTTCCCTGCAATGAAGGATGTTGCTCTTCATACTGCCTCACAGGTGCTGCGCTCTTACAAAGGAGAGGCGAGATATTAACGTTGTGCCAACTTACCCCTGTAGCCAACTAAACCCGGTCTCCCCTACTCCCTGTACAGACAACAGCAAAGGAAAACAAATATACGTCACATCCAGACTATTCTGTCAGTATGAATTATAAGTTAATGGACAGAAATTAATTTACAATCGTCAGTACTAATAAAAACAAACACAGCAGGGAAAACGGAACAAACAAAAATTTACAAAATTAAAATGATGCGGCGCTATTCGAGTTCGATACGCGATTATTCGAGTTCGATACACGATTATTCGCCCACTGAGAGAAGAAGGATGTGGTATGTCACAGCTGCGTTTAAACATTTAACTGAGAGTTCAGGTAAAGAGTAGTTGAACTTTACTTAATTAAACAACATACCTTGAAGAAAGAGGAGTGAAGGTATAGCACCACGAACTCTTAACCTCGGCATCAGATAGAGGTGAATAGAGTTTCACGCCCCGGCTGCTTTACCCCCCCCCCCATTCCCCGGAAAAATAACCACGGTACCTAGGGGATAGTTCGGTGGGTTAGCCCCACAGCCGGTCAGAGCGTGGTGAAGAAAGAAAATCGCTCGTTGTTGCCGTAAAGCGAAATCCGATTCCTCAGTTATCCATTCCTTAGCTCGGTTACTAGCCTGTGCCGACCGAGCTACTCAAATTCAGAGCACGTAAGCCCATGTCGGCCCATCTGTGTACCGGTACGTAAGCCGTCAGAATCAAATACAATCAAACCCGGTTATAACGTCATGAAAGGGACTGAATACTTTGTGTCGTTATAAACGAGTGTTGTTATAACCGAGGGGTATAACGTTATGGTTAACAGCGAGGAATTACTTGATACTACAGAATATCTGACGTTATAGGAGAGGTGTCGCATAAACCGATGTCGTTATAACCGGGTTTGGCTGTGTATATGTATGTATGTATGTATGTATGTACGTATGTATGTATCTATGTATGAAAGGCGAGTGTAAAACGACGGTAGGTGCAGTACTTAGAAATTATATGGACTTCAAAATTCGAAAATTTAAGCATTTCTACCTGTACGTGTCATCGCAGAGTTTCTTGTTTAATGAACTCACCCTCCCCACTATTTTCCTTTATGTCACGAGCAATTACGGAGAAAAAAAGACAACGTGTCAGATGTAGGTGTTATGGCAGACAGATGTATCAAACTTCACTTTTCCATACAACGTTTGGCGTAGACCTCCCCCCCCCTCCCCCCCAAAAAAAGATGAAGAAACCTTCAATAAAACAGACGGACATCGCCATTTTGCATTCATTTCATCCACTTCGCTCAAGAAATGCAGAACATCAAATGCACCTAATACTACGAATTTGGAGCTACAAGGAACCGAAAAAGCGGACTGTAGCTGTAAAAAATTTGGGGTTCCCAAATAGTCATTTGAAACTGTTACCGGAAACTGACTACAAAATCTACTGAAAAAGCAATCTGCATTCAAAACACTTCCTGCCTATAGAAACACATTTCGTCGAAAATACTTAACCTCAATAAAGCAGTCTGCAATCCACTTTAAAACCAAATACACGCATTTTATGATGTAGTCTACATGTGTACTTAAGATAACACGCTAAACTTATTGCAATACGGAGGACTTAAGCATGTCTTTCAGGGCCGCGTACTGCTGCCATCCTCAGTTCCTATTCACAGCTACTACAAACTCCCCAACATTCTGGTCCTATCTGTAACTAAATTATATCCTTTTATACATAGGGATATGGATAAATGTGTACACGTGAAATACGTCATTTTTTCAGCGATTTTCAGGCCGTAACGCGTTTAATAGACCTCCTTTTTCACCTGATGCACGCCAATTTGTTACATCAACAGCTTTACCCGCCAGCAACAGTGGGTTCATCTATCAAGAAATGGATTTGGAGAAGAAGATATCTGCTGCAGAATGACAGGAAATGCGTCATATATGATATCCAGAACTGTGATACCCGGCGTGCCACTCGAGGTGTCGCACGTTAATAATTTCTGGCGTTTATCTACGCCGTTAATTAAGCAGAAGTAACAATCCGAGAGACACTGCTACTGATGGTAGGCTGCCAAGTTGGCTTCATTGCCTTGTATTACAGGTAATTTCCAGACTTACCCAGCAGACTCAAATCCACACACACACACAAAACATTCACGTTAACTAACTTCACACAAATAACTAAATCAATTGTGCATGTTCTTATGCAAGTTCGAGACTAAAATTACACTTTCGGCCACACCTAACGCTATCTAACAATTTACAGCGAATTTTGAACTTATTAATTAATAAAACTGCCGTCAAACACAACTATATATATATTGTATAACAATACACTGTTAACAAAAAGCTACAAGTTTCGGCCCAACAGGGTCACCATAATGCTTTATGTCAAAATATAATTAAAAGGGAGAAAAACAGTTTCGGATAGTAAAGCTTTTCACATTATCAATAAAGACACATCAAAAGGACGATACTGAAAATTAATCTATTTTACTCCTTCTTATATTTTTATATAAACCCTGATAATGGCGTTCTTAGGCCGAAACATGTAGTTTTTTTGTTAAGAGGATACTGTTATACAATAAACATCGTGTTTTGACGGTAGTTTTACTATTACTCATTTTAAAAACATAAAGGGATAACTTATATTAAAGCAGTTTCAACTAACTTAAGTTTAGATGAAATTAGATATATGGCCAGAGGCTGGTAAAAAGGAAATTAAAGCTTGATAAATACGCCGTTCCGTTTTGTTGACGTCTCGTTAAATTCTCGGAGAAAAAAAAATTATGACTTAATTTCTTCAATGACAATACAAGGACGAACTAAGTTTTTACATTAAACTTATATAAACAACGACTTTAAAAGGTTCCGCATAAAGATAGGCCGACATCAAAGCATCGAAGCACAGCCATGTGCATAATTGTGCACAGCTTTGGAACACACCGCACACAGGCTACGACTTGCAAATGTGTTTACGGTCACAGAATTGCATACACAGAACCAGTTACTTCCTGCGGTTTTGTCTGTCGTATAGCGTCCCCCCCCCCAAAAAAAAATTACAGAAAGTAGACACGTTTCGGGAGCTAGATCGATTTTCACATTTTTGTACTACTTACGTCTTTGTACTTTTGGTACACAAGTCGATGGATAAATCGTAAACACTACACAGACCTAAACATAACACACCGCCGTCAGAACCCTATGGAATTGAAAATTTTGTATATGTGGAGTATGTTAACTGTCGTTCCCATTGTACAAAAATATTTTGACGATGCACTATACTACCAATGCCGATCCCGGTGGCCGCGCGGTCTAAGGCGTGAGTCTGCGACAGCTTCCTTGCTCGGATTGTGGGTTCGAATCCCACCGGGGGCATACGTGCCTGTCTCTTGTGTTATACATTGTCAGGCAGAGGTCTCTGCGTCGGGCTGATCACTCCTCCAGAGGAGTCCTACCGAGTGTGCTGTGTCTGAGTGTGATCGTGAAGCCTCGATAATGAAGAGACCCTGGCCCACTAGGGGCTGTCGAGCCATTGGGAAAAAAAAAAAAAAAACTATATCACCAATAAACAAAATCTGAAGGATCAAACGTCACAAGGCATTAATGCCGATTTGATTTCATATCTCCGGCACCCATAACGTTTTTGCTCTTCATTGTAGGAACATGGTACAATGGTTCTGTGCTTCCACCTTTACGTCGATCTATGCCCATCGCTGCAAGAATAACTAATTAGTATAGAAACAGTTATAGATTCGATTGATGACACAGCCAATATATATAATAATAATATAATAATAATATAATAATACTAATATACTAATAATAATAATACTAATATAATAATAATAATACTTGTAATGAATATCACGGACATTACACTCCATAAAAATATATGAGAACTATTTGCTTTCTTACATTAAGTCACAGAATATTGTAAGTGAACGATATTATAAGACTAAAAAAAATGTAGATTTTCTCATGTCTTCTCATTTCTTGTACGTTAATCTCGTTCGAGAAAATTAACGACCTCTATACGAACTGCTTGCAATGCACGATTTATATTACTCAATTTAATGGAAGTCCGTTGTTTAATTTCCAGATAAAACATACCGGCACACAGGCGGACAAGACCTCCACGAAAAACGTTCAATTTAAGCGCTTCGTAAAAAAAAAAATCCTGCCAAGTTTAAAATGAAGCGCTACGCACCAACTGCGTCAAGAAAACAGCAACCAGATGCTCAGAAGTTTAGTAAACGTTTACACAGGCGACAATTATGTCATGGAAACCGCTTACTGCAACGTTCTTGTGTTTATTACAGCGATTTGTGAATGTGTTGCAAACATGTGCTGTGCAGACACAAGAGTGCAAGCAGGCGTCACTGTGACTGCGGAGCGAAGAAGAGCAGAACCACAGCGAAGAAAATAGCAGAGCCGATGTCACTTTCTAAACTCAAGTATTCAAGAAACTTGTCCAACTGCAGATGTGTAGCATACACAAAAATAATTATTACTAATATGAGGCCTTGGATTATTTTATTATATAATTAACTCAATGCTGCAGACCACAGGAGTGGAGAGCTAGGCGAGCTTCGGAGCCAGACTGTAGGAGGAAACCCATACAAGAGCCATGTCTTTACCATACAGTGAAACGTACGGTAGCAACACTGCCCACTGCTTCAGAGAACGCAGCCAACGCTTCCTGTTAGCGACATAAAGTGCTGCTTGGGGAATCCACATATCTATTAATAAAATAAAATAAAGTAGCACAAAATATTATATTTTAGTTGACGGCTTCTTATTCCTGTTTGTCCTCCTACAATAGGTTAGTTTCAGCTACGAGTAGTTACGAGTCTCCTCCTTTTTTTTTTTTTTTTAGAAATATTTTAAAACGCCGTTAACCGTCAGCGTTGTGTGCACGTGAACTGTCTCAGTATTATTTCTCAAAGGCAACTTGCGCCAGCGGCACCAGCGACGTGCGCCAGCCGTGTGGCGCCCACCGCTAGTGCAGAGTCATTCTTGAGAAGCGAACAATCGCTCAACCACCCAAAAATTACCCGTAGTTTACGGAACACGGTGTCTAACCGCCATATTAACGAAAATTCGCCATTGGTTCCAATCCTGAGTCAGATGAAACCAGTCACAGCTGTTATTACTATTTCGTTTTTAAGCACCATCTGAACATTATCTTCCGTCTATGTCTAGATCTTCGCGTCAGGCTGTCAGATCAATAGCGTGCATGCATTTCTCATCTCTCCCAGGAGTATTGTGTGTCTCGCCTATCTACCCTCCTCGATTTAATCGTCAAGACTATGAAGCTACGGCCTCTTTCCTTCATGCCTCCCAACATAAATCCTGTAGGAATTTTACACTCTCTAATAAATGCAAACGAACCCGGTTATAATGACATCGGTTTATACGACACCTCGTCTATATCGTCAGGTATTATGTTGTACCAAATAATTACTCACCGTTACCTGTAACATTATTCTGCTCGGTTATAACAACACTCGTTTATAACGACACAAAATATTCAGCCCCTTTCATGACGTTATAACCGAGTTCGAATGCACTCCCTGTCCAGCCTATCTCATCATAATAAAATCAATCATAATATAAACATCACGAAATGTCACAGTAAGCCGTTTCCTCTAAGTTTCCTGTTACTTCTTCCCGCTTAGGCCCAAATATCACTCTACCCTCAAAAACTCTCAGTCTTTATTCACCACTTAATGCAAGCCATCAAGTCTCACAACCATACAAAACAAGGGCAATTCAGTGTACAATAACGGAATTTAATTGAAGAGCAAAGGAATAACAACTCTCATTCAAGATAATTAATTTCATAAGACGAGATTCGAACTGAAAGCCATAAGGAATAAACCGTAGCCTCTGCACCTCAGACTTCGTTGTGATTGTCTTCCAGAACAAGACGTGTGCGGACGGCCCGTACCTCGTAACCTACAATAACAGGTCCATTTTCATACTTCTTATTCGGCATACGGTCCTTATAGTTCAACCAGTGCCTCCTTCAGAATGCTAGTCCATACAGATCTGTCTTCTGCTTTCTTCCTCCATCTCTTGACAGCCGTCGATTTCAGATCATTCTCAATACAGTCCAACCATCTTAATTTTGGTCTTCCTGCTTTTCTTCTCCATCTGGTTTCCCCACAAATACTCTCTTTACGGTCCTATCATCAGACATTCTTACCACATGACCAGCCCATTTTAGTCTTCTTACTTTCATTGTTGTTACAATATTTGGTTTTCAACACATAACCTGCAGTTCATCATTAGTTCGAATTCTCCAGCCATTTTGATCTTCTATTGGGCCACATATCTTTCTTAGTACTTTCAGCTCCCATGTTTTAAGGGATGATTTAATTTGCTCTGTCATTGCCCACGTTTCAAAACCATATAGCACTATACGTTTAATCAATGTAGTATATATTTCTAGTTTCGTGTCTTCCATTTTCATACTATCCTCCAAAATATACGTTTCGACGCCGCAAATTTTCAATTAGCACGCCAAACTAAAACGCTGTGTGCATTTCTGCAGCTCCAGTTCCGGGCCATGTCAGAGCCATAACAGACACACCTTACAGTCTACTAACACACGCTACAGTCAATAAATGCCTACATTACGTTGCACGCAAACGCTCAAAAGCCAGATAATATAAAGGTGCTTTAAGATGGTCAGTGAGTATGGACAGTGTGTTATTGGAATTTTTTTATGGCTCAACAGCCCCTTTTCGGGTGCCTAGGCCTCCTCATTTCGAGGTTTCATGATCAAACACATTAGACACACCACACTCGGTAGGACTCCTCTGGACGAGTGACCAGCCCTTCGCAGAGACCTCTACCTGACAACACACAACACTCACAAGAGACAGACATCCATGCCCCCGGTGGGATTCGAACCCACGATCTTAGTAAGCGAGCGGCCGCAGACCCACGCCTTAGACCGCACGGCCACTGGGATCGGCTGTTATTGGAATACAACAGTTTGGTTGCAGTTATTAAGCTAAGCAAGTCTGTGTTTGTCTTCATCCCCAATTTATGGCTTCAGCGTTGGTTTGCTACATCCTCAGTCAAGTTACTCAGGTCCGAAATGCCTCGTTCGACATTCCGACTGGTCGGGTCAAGTGCACGATTTAGAACGGACTAGCCTCATCTGCATTAATACAGCCTACAAATGCCACCAATAAATAATCTGTCACATTCTCGTGTAACTGTCTCGCTTAGCAGTTGGAGTTCAAGGTAGCGAAATAGCAATGGCGCGCAGCGGTGGTTGCAAAAAATTTTCCACGGAAGATCTGACAATTTTTGCCGGCTTTGGCGGAACGCTTAATCATTTTCTAATTGCTCTTTAACTGTAACGCAGTGCCACAGACAATAAACTTTAGCAGATAAAAAATCTAATAATAATATACAGTATTAATAAAGTTTTAATACAATAAAATACAAGAACAGATAATAAGGAAAAAGACATACAATTAAATATTAATATATTTTGATATTCCGAAAGTTCCCGTTCCGTGAACCATTAGACTACTGGTTATCAAAGACTGCCACAATCTGGTGGCGAAAGCCGCTCACTAATCTTTATACAGGAAAGTGAAAATCTTGTTCGAATGAATATTTCCGGAATGTAACAGGAATCCCTTAGATGTATGGGAAACAACTTTGCAACCATGTCGATAAACTATGCCATTTATCGGAATTCGAACCCGGTGCGAGTAATTCTATTACCGCAGAACGTGGCCAGGATCGGACTCCAAAGTTTCGCCAAGTTCGGAAAGCCAGGAGTGGAAAGGTCGCCCTCTGACCTAAAGCAGGTCAGAACAAGGGAGTAAATGTCACAGGGGTTGGTCGGTGCTGTGGCATCGTCTAGGGAACATCGTAACAATAAACCAGCTGCGGAGGGAGGCTGGCCATTTTCACGTTGCCATAGGAACCCAGACTGTTTGTTATGTGGTAATGAGGTAAAACAGTGTTCTGAAGAACCCAATAGCTGCCATACCATTTAGTGTTGTGGCTAAGAATGAGTGGATCCTGAACACTTCTCCGTTATACGACTTCATGACCGTGGTGCTTAGGCAAAGACAAAGAGACAGCTTTACCTTTCACTTGCATTTTATCTCGCTGTTTATATTTCCACTCAACCTCACGGGATGTCTATCCTTCAACAAGCTGTCGCATAAGCATGATCCTTTTCTTTTTATACAAGGGACTTCTGATGAAATCACACACGATCGATCTGTACACTTGACTGTTATCTTCAGAGAAACTGCGATACTGATCATCATCTGGTTGCTTGAAAAAGTTAGGGAGAGACTGTCAACAAGTAAACTACGAAAAGACGTTTGATATAGAGACTGGATGTAAAAGACTACAGCCCCTGTTGTTGTGACTCCTAGTGGATGAAGCCGGTAATGAGCACGTTGTATTAGCTTGCTACAGACCTGTTAATTTGACGTGCTGAATCTGATGGTCTTAAGATGCATCGCCATGAAATCCTGACTGGACAGTCTGATGTTACGTGTGCGGAACGGTGTATGGCCGCCCCAGTCGACGAACTGTGATCACGCTTTTCGTCACCGAGGTTCAACACAGCGCACGAATACACGTGTCGGGAGACACATACTACTCAACACGCGCAAGCAAGATCACATTCAAGGTTCAGCTAACTGCTAAAAAAAAAACTCTTCAGAATCCATTACTTACAAAGGGTTCCAGATCTGCTCTCAGTACAACGTATTTGAACAGATTATAGCGTATACTTGGGGCACGCGGAGGCGCAGTTGGTTGAGGCAATGCGCTACAAGCCAAAAGACCGCGGGTTCGATTCCTGATGGTGCCATTGGAATTTTTCATTGCCAATCCTTCCGGCCGCACTATGGCCTTGGGTTCGACTCAGACTCTAACAGAAATCAGTACCAGGAATATTTCCTGGGGGTTAAGGTGGCTGGTGCGTAGGGCTGACAAACTTACTACCTTCATGTGCCAATTGTCTAGAAATTCTGGCAGCCTCAATCTCCTGGAACCCTCAGGACCTTCATAGCGTATACTTGGTCTTAGACATTGGAATTGTTTACATTATTGAAAGACCACCCCCCCCCCTTGTAAGCTGCAGCATTGAAGTTAATATCTGGAGTCTGTGGTGGGTGGAGCACACGTGACAACCGTCACAAGATATCCACTAAACCTTTCGAAAATACGGCAAAAATAAAAGTATCCGTGATCAATGAAAGTGGGGAATTTCTGGACTAATTGAGCGACTGCTACCTTCTCAAGGACAACTCTGCTTAACTAAGTTCATGCTCAGTTCATAAAATGCAGGCTGGTTACGTTCGAAGTCGAGGATACAAATCTGACCACTGCAATATTTCACCAGGACTCATCCTTTTCCATCTGACAACTGCAATAAATTCGAACACATACGGCACGAAACTCTCAATATTCCTTCAAAGAAAACATCATAATACAGCAACAGAATGCATCGCCGTGCGTCATCGGCAACTTCTCCAACACTGCTGTACAGCGGGTTGGTAGCGCTGAAAATAGTAGGCGTTTGATTACGCAAATTCGCGGCAGTTTCCAGCATTTTCATCACGACATTCACTGCCTTTCACGTGTTCATGTAAACAGGCGACCAAAACTTTAAATCTGATTATTCTCCTGGTTTTCTTCAGATACTCCTAGGATAACTTAAGATAAACCAAGGCAGCTTTTCTTCCCAATTCATTACTTACAATCGGTATTTCGCTTAATACTACACAACAATGTCCCCAACCCTTTTTTCCATGGAGTAACCCCCAAAATAATTTTTCATATTCCAAGGAACCCCTGCCTATAACAAAAAGTTGATAGCCGGGAGCGCAGCTAAGTTACTGCTAAATTAATGTCAACAACATTTATTTGTAAGTAGCTGCTATATATACGTCAGCGTACAGTGTAAGAAAGAAAAAAGAAGCATTTTTCCTGTCTTTTTTGTATTATCTTTTTTCTTTTAAATATAAGAGTGTCAGATCACAGTAAAGTTTACTCCAGTACTGCCAATTGACAGAAATACCTGCGATATTTCCAGAGATATTTAAGATTTTTCGTGGTATTTTAACATTTTTATTTAATCCACGATTTTTTGCGGAGCCCCTAACGATGCTCTGCGCAGTCCAGGTTGGGAAAGACCGCAATATAACATATAACTGACAAAGCGTAGTTAAAAGAACTCTAATGCAACAACATGATGCATACAGATCAAGGCACAGGACTATGGCGCAATGTAATGAGTTTTGTTTCGAAGAACCGAACAAAGTGCGTAATACACTTATCGACCGTAACAGGTCCTCGGAGTACAGAATATCGCTGTTGATTAATCAACCTAAACGTCCATCATAGGCATATGTCACGCTCTGGTAGCAGACCACGAAGATGAACGTCGCTGATACCAAGACCTGCCACTGGAAACGAATCTAAGCAAAATCGATGCATCTCTTATGTCCTTCTCGGTACTCAAATTGCAAGCTTCGTAACTTTCCCCACCAGAAATCTTCGTAGATACATTCCTCGTCCCTCACAAACCTAGCTGTACACTCATCTCTACGCGATCTGCTGGACTTCATTAACCCAGTACCAGAAACCCCGCACAAATCACCTCACTACATAGTACCCTGGCCGATCCCGGTGGCCGTGCGATCTAAGGCGCCTGATTGCTGGGATCGCGGGTTCTAACCCTGATGAGGGAACGGTTATTCGTCTCTTGTGTTTGTTGTGTGTTGAGTATGTAGCGGTCTCTGCGACGAGCTGATCTCTCGTTCAGAGGAGTACTACCGGATGTGTGTGTGTTTGATTGTGTGTGATCTAGAAACCTCAACAATTAGGCGGCCAAGTTCGAATTGGGCAACACAGCCATACAAGAAAAAATGTAGTAACCCTACACTGACCAACTGCTTCAGCATTCTTGCGTCGAGATATTTTCTTCAAAATTTTGTTTTAAAACACCTGCAAGTAGAATATGTTTCAAAGTTCGTGTTTCAGTTCGGATTACGTTATTTCTAGAATTTTCGCATCATCCAGTGGTCACCAAAACCTCCTTCCATCAGATCCAACTCAGTAGGCGACTTCCCACCTTTTCACCTGCAGACGGGGAAATTCATTTACCGAAACACTGTGTTCTCTTCTGGATATCAGACGATAGGTGAAGTAAGGAAACCGTAAATTACGCTCGTCCCAATTTAAACCTTCAAAATATAAAAACGAACATTATTTAAAAATTGCATTACTCACGAAGACCGAATGAACTCATTATTACAATAAAGATACTGCCTCCTGAGACGTGACGACGCGTAGTACGGTAGAAAGTACCGACGTTTCGTAAGAACCTACTACCACTATCTTGACACGTCTACTCTGAACATGTGGGTAAGTATGGTCCTCCGAAAGGTTGGGAAATTTCTACCAGGCTGCACGTAAGATTCCAGAAGACAGCATTCTTCTCCGTCACAGGTGTCAGAGCCTCAGATATCACTTAGTGTTCTTCTGGTGCTAGCCTATATACGGAAGCACACTTGCTGCCTCTTCCGCTGAATCTACCGAGCACAGTCCTTCCCGTAATCTTGCGCAAGTGAAACTCGGGAAAATTCTGTCTTTGTTCTCAAGACACAAGCAGCGTTAAGAGCATTATTTTTTGTACTTTTATTTCCTATTAAATTTTCTTATCAGAATATCAGATTACGTTTCCGACAAAGAACGTTCAGAATAGAGGAGTTTATTTTCAAAAACATGTCTTCTTTGTTAATAACTGATTTATAGACAGGAAAACGTTCATGACTGGGACCTCTAGTACTGGGTACAACCTCTGTAGTCGGTCAGTTAGACCCGGCACTAAGGGTTAGACGGGTTATGGTTTAATGCACGTTTGTACCTGAGGTTTGCGAAATCAAAATTCAGATCTCGTCAAAAGCTAGCATACATGTTGTTAAAACTAAGTTCTTCAATTACAGTCCTGCTTACGCTTTAACGTTGTTCACAGCGTTACGTCAGCCACTGCACATGCCGCTCACCTGCGCACGCCAGCTCTGTCTCGGTAACGTGACGGCCGCTCGCTGCCTTGTTATCCACACTATCGACATCTGCATTTTAAAACGAGTTCGTACCGGACTTCCACTTCGAAGTTAAGATGACGTAAGTTCAGGCATCCAAACGACATCGCGCTACCGCACAGTGGTACTGTTTCTGTCCGTGCAATGCACATTGGCCTGCAACTTTAAACAAATACCAACCGAATTTAAAACTTGCAACACTGACAACACTAACATTTCACATACAGACGTTGATTTAAAGAAACCTTTCATTATTACAGTGACGGCGCAGAAAGATATCCGTAGGTAGTGGGGGAGTGACAGTGTTAGTCCCCCCTCCCCCCAAACTTTCTGCTTGTTGCACCCCTCTCCGCCCCACACTTGTCAGCGGAATCCGATCCAAACCGCCTGGCGATGACTAAGGTTATCACGCGGTTTATCACTATAATATCCCTGTCAACTAAACGACTAGCCGATTGGAATGGAGTCTAAGGATCTACATTGGAGGAATCGCCACAGCTGAAACGAAAATCTATCTAAAGGGAATTCTTCCGTGGCTTCACTATGATACCCTACATTTATAGGGAAAAGTCTCATTCATAAAGCCAGAAAAAACGTTTTAGCTTAAATGGATGCCATTCCGTAATTTTAAATGATTCACAACCGTCGTGTACTGAACAGTTAGATATGGTGATTAAAACCAGCAAATGCACACAAGTTTATGAAAATATATTACAAACGTATTAAGGCCTCCTACATGTTTCGGCCACTTACGTGACGTACATACTATCTACATACATTATTAGTTATATACCAGAATTAAACGTTTATCTTTATTTTTAACTGTAATACGTATTTTAAACCATACAATTTTAATATTTAATATTTTACATGTGCATCGGTGCAAAACTTTTGCAACATCTCAATGTATTTATTCTTCGTAACGCACCTCCCTGAGGATGGCCACATGAATGGTCGAAACATGTAGGAGGTATTACTGCGTTTATAATATATTTTAATAAACTTGTGTGCATTTGTTGGTTTTAGTCACCATATCTAGCCGTTCCGTAACTTTGCAAGCTACAGAGATTATTGTATTTTGGTGTTTAAGTTATATATAAAAAAAAACTTTTTTTTCCAATGGCTCGACAGCCCCTTGGGGGCCTTGGCCGCCTCACTTTTCGAGGCTTCACGACCACACTTTTTAGACACACCACACTCGGTAGGACTCCTCTGGACGAGGGACCAGCTCGTCGCAGAGACCTCTGCCTGACAACACACAACACTCACATGATACAGACATCCATGCCCTAGGCGGGATTCGAACCAACAATCACAGTAAGCGAGCGGCCGCAGACCCACGCCTTAGAACGCGCGGCCACTGGGATCGGCTGACAAAACTGTTTACGTACACATAAACACGTTTATGCCCGAAATTTGGCAATGATGATAACGGAAATAATTAGCCGTTAAATTCCAACGGAGTTTACGTTACTTGAAGTTAACTGCACGGAAAGACTAGGAACGAATTTCATTTACCGACAGAATAAATTAATAAGAAGCGACACTGGAGGTTCACACAACGGTAAAGCTACCGACTCTTCTTGGACTGCTAGGCCCTGAAGATGGGAGCAGCACGCTCCTTCGAAATGTCGGCAACTAACTGCCGGTGGACACTGCGTAACAACCGAAAAGACATGAATCGTAATTAACACGAAGTCACGCAAAACAAACAACGGCTCATTTCTCACTAACTGCAAAACATCTGCCTTGCTCGTCATCCCTCTTCAGCCTTCAACTGTTCTGTTTCCATATTTACCCACACAGCAGCAGGCTGAAAATTAATAGCAACGATAAATCTCCATTGCACGTCACCATTTATGAGAAGTATCACGTGGCATTTGTCATCATTATGAGAACATTACAAGTCACATCTTTGATAAATAAAAACAGGTGTGTTTGTAAGCGAACAGAAACAAACTTCCGCTGTAAGGCCAGACAGCAAGATAAATTACAGCGTCAGCTTACAGAATTCACGTCGCACCATAACTTTACTCAATATCCACGCGCAGTAATAACGATAATGGTGGTCACAGTAATAATACAGGGAGTTCAACTGAAAACCAAACCCAGACGCACGGCAAGCTTACCGGTCTTACATTTACTTATATCGGTTATCATAATGAAAATCCCGTGAATTAAACTGTAGTGCACACACGAACAAATAAAATACACATTTCACTGTGCTTCACATGTCTGTTGCAGACAGCAGACTAAACTGGACTGTGTGACTTAAAACGTCAGACGATTCAGTGTAACCGTACACGCGGCGATGGTACTGGCGGTGTGTGAGTCATGCATCTGCCTTTAAACTTTCCGAGCAGTCTCGGCAATTTCTACACAATAACTTTAAACTGTACTTAATATCTGTTCACCAGGTAGCAAGCATGACTGGGAGTCGAAGGAAGTCATTGCCAACACCCATTCTAACATGCGTTAAGTTACGTTATATATTATATGAGGCAATGTAAGGCCATTAAGCTTGCCATGCGTTTGGGTTCGGTTATTTCGAATCTAGACCGGGGCAAAGGCAAACTTGAAGTGCGGCGTTGTTTTCCTGAGGGCATTCAAGCCAATTTCGAAGGAATATAAGCCATCACTGCTCCCCATATACCTATATTTTTGCTTATCAAGTCGAGATTTGTTGCGTTCCCGCGACTCACTTATACGTGACAAGCAGACACATGACTTGCGTGTGGGCAATCAACATCATCGCGTAAGTCGAATGGTCAAGTACACGAGTCGTGGGAACGTAATAACAATGACCGGAAAAACATATGGCAAGTGTACCCGAGTGTAAATGTGGGCTGGAATAACACAGTCTGCATAGCGACTCGCTACGGGCTGCACGGTCTTGGGATCGAATCCCGGTGGGGGCGAGATTATCTGCACCCGTCCAGACCGGCTCTGAAGCCCACCCAGCCCCCCTGTACAATGAGTACCCGGTCTCTTTCTGGGGTAAAGCGGCTGGGACGTGGTACTGACCACACACCCCCATCTAGCGAAAAGGTTAAAGAAAGAGTAGAGCTATACCTCCACTCCCCCTCTGGGTCTTCATGATCTATTCTAGGGTGAACTTTACCTTCACGCCGAGTACAAACACTTGCCAAATAAACCAGCCGTGGAGAAAGCATAACAATTATTCATTTGGCTCCTTGTACAAAGCAAAACTATTCGGGCATCTGTCAAATACACTAGTCGCTGAAACGTGGCTTTAAAGCTAAAAAAACTTACGGAAAATTTGCTCTCCAAGCGTCGTTAAACATGTGTCAGTTAATTAACATGACAGTCTCGTGATCGAACGCCGCCTGCAGCAAAGGAAGGCGCGTTATGGCTGCATAAAAAGGTTCCATATAAATGGTACACTGGACAAAAGGAGTGCAATTAAACACTGATCGACGAAGACCGCGTGCATTAAATCGGAAGACGACTGTGGTTCGGTACGTCAAGTTTCATCGCATCCAGTCGATGAACGACAACTTGGTATCACAGAAGATACAAAAAGTGATGCATGATGTCTAAAGGCAAAGTAGAAGGTTTCCCTGCCTTAAAAGATAGCGTAACAGTTTGCTGTTCATTAGCAGTGTTACGTCACGAGTATAGGTTGTCAACACCATAATATATTTTGTAACATTCATCAGTACACCAATAGACGTGAGACAGTACATAAATAAGGAACCGGAACTGACACATGTTCACAAGAAAATTAATGATCAGCGCCTTTATATTCCGACAACGTATCAAGCTGAAAGCTTAGGTTTCGCAAAACTACCAATGAGCACAGAAGCACTGCAACCATAAATTTGAGGTTTCATACAGTACACCAGACAGCGAGTGGAATACTGTATAGGCCTACTCTATGCTTATCAACTGAAAATACTGTTTCCAAATTGCGTTCTTTGGGAATTTAAATCCCTTCCGTTCCGATACACCTGCATGGCAGGTAGGCCTACATATCTCTTACTGGTGGCACAGTTGATCAACAGCAAAGATGACATACCGTTAAAGACTATAATTTGGCCGTGCCATGGCTCAGGCGGTTAGTCGCCGGTCTCTCACCGCGGAGGCCCCGATTCAATCCCGGGTCAGCCCATGTGAGATTTGTGGTGGACAAAGTGGCACTGAGACAGGTTTTTCCCCGAGTACTTTGGTTTTCCCCTGTCAATTTGATTCCACCTGTGCTCCATTACACGGAAAAACGAAAAAACTAATCATCTTCATCACAGGGTTGCACAATAAGCTTCAAGGCTGCGGTGCGTCCGTAGCATCTGCTGCGGGGCCATTTAAAAAAAAAAAGGCTATAATTTTATTGCTGACAAATTCAAAGTACAGATATGGCCGTGCCATGGCTCAGGCGGTTAGTCGCCGGCCTCTCACCGCGGAGACCCGGGTTCGATCCCGGGTCAGTCCATGTGAGATTTGTGGTGGACAAAGTGGCACTGGGACAGGTTTTTCCCCGAGTTGTCGGTTTCCCCTGTCAATTTCATTCCACTGGTGCTCCATTAATTGTAAAACTTGGTAAAAAAAAACTGCTCATCTTCATCACAGGGGTTGCACAAGAAGCCTTAAGGCTGCGGTGCGTCCGTAGCATCTACTGCGGGGCCTTTCACCATGCAAAAAAAAAAAGTACAGATATTGCAGACACAGAGACGTTACATGAACTGTACACCACATCGAGAGTCGTTTGAATTAGAAGCTGTGGTGGGATCTGTATGTTGTGATAAGCATTAACTGCAGCCCTTTAAAAATCGTATTAAAAATAGGATACGAAATTAAATTGGACGAGCAAATAAAATTCTATATAGGGATTTTTATGTAACTCAACGTCCTCCTTTCGCTACGTATCTTGGTTCCACACCCATACCGCTAAATTAACTAACCAAACATTTTCAGCAGTTAACATAAGGCCCTCCACTGGACATGATCCATCCGCCGTCCAACCTAACAAACTGCTTCCCTAACATCATCTTAATGTTATGCTATAGGCTGGCCGCTTCCCACCAGAATTCTGTGGCATTCCTTATCTCGTGACAAGACGGCGTCCTACGATTTCACTATTCTACCAACAGAAGGGGAGGGGGGCGAGTATAATTATAGATCTACTCGTTCATAACCTCGACGCTAGAAGGGGTGGGTGGGCAACGCTACTCTCCGGCCGCTTTACCTCCGGGAAAGAGACTCGGTACGCATTGTACAGGAGGCTGGGTAGGCCCCAGGTCGGTCTAGACGGTTATGGAAAATCTCGCCCTCCCACCGGGGCTCGAAACTCTGACCGTCCAGCCCGTAGCGAGTCGCTACACCGACTATGCTAACCCGGCCACCACCACCAGTAGACCCGTACAAATCAGTCTCTTATTATGGAAGACATTTAACTAAACGCTTACATCATATGTTTTTTTTTCTATGGCTCGACAGCCCTATATGGGCCTGGGCCTCCTCGTTTCGTCGAGGTTTCACGATCACACACTTTAGACACACCACAGTCGGTAGGACTCCTCTGGACGAGGGACCAGCTCGTCGCAGAGACCTCTACCTGACAACACACAACACTCACAAGAGACAGACATCCATGCCCCCGGTGGGACTCGAACCCACGATCCTAGTAAGCGAGCGGCCGAAGACCCACGCCTTAGACTGCACGGCCACTGGGATCGGCTTACATCATATGTATCAAGGTCAAAATGTCCTGGATACTCAGACTCTACACGTCATTCCTTCAAAGAGACCACGTTTCACACCCGTAAAAAACTTTAAAATCTGTTGTGAGCATAGGTGTGGTGTTTAACGTTCATGAAATAGAAGAAAAAACAACACTTTTGAAACAAACAAAATTAAGCAGTTACAAAATTAATTTTTATTTTAATTTCATCCCAACCTCGTTTCTACCTCTTCGTGTTCTGACCCTAATGTCTCACAGTACGGTAAATACACACTTGCTCACAAACTCAGCATCACACCATAAAAAGACATAACTCTACGAACACATACATCGAAACAAGACTCTGTTTCTGATTTTGATTCCAAGCCACGATTATGTACAAAATCAGAGCGGATGTGTGACTATCGTTAGTCTATACACGCATGACGACACACGACACTGACCTTACTATCAATTTGCATGTACTTCTTGGGAAGACTTGTTACATACACGAATTGTTGATGTTAGACAACTTTCGGGTTCCGGCAGACGTCTTATTTTAAAACTAGTTTAAAGTTTTATCTACCCAGCTGGAAGCATAATGCAGTGCTCGCCATCAGAAGACATCAGACTGGACCACATAGCCTGAAATTGAATGCTTGCCCTTTGAGGCAGCTTCATAATTACTGTAGGACTGTCACATAAAAGGGAGCACTCATGCGATGACGACACAAGGTCCTCTACAATGCAGATTTTCATCCTGAGACGACCATCAGTAGTTTTACCAAACAAACAAGACACCTGTCTCTAAAGAAAGGCGGAAGCTATGGCGTCACTTCTTCATACATCATTGCGCGGTGTTTTATTAAGAAGGATTAATTTACGTTGCTTTGAAAATTATATAGCTTCATACAGGTAGATCGGCCGATCACGGCGGCCGTGCGGTCTAAGGCGTAGGTACGATGCCGTTTGAGTGCTGGGATCGCAGGTTCCAATACCGCTGAGGGCATGGATGTTCGTCTCTCGTGTTTGTTGTGTGTTGTGCAGGTAGCGGCCTCTGCGACGGGCTGGTCACTCGTTCAGAGGAATTCTACCGAGGTGTGTGTGTGTGTGTGTGTCTAATTGTGTGTGATCTAGAAACCTAAACAATGACGCGGCCTAGGCCCCAGTTGGGCTGTTGCGCCACAGAAAAAAAAATACGGTACACCACTAACAAACTATTTGTAAGGAAGGGGAAGATGTGAAGCAAAGTGCACCGAACTACTGAATGGTAGTAGAGTTATTAACAATAAATGGTTTAAATGATTACCGACGAGACCTGGGTTCGATCCCACACTAGTCCATGTGCAATTTCTGGTGTAAAATGTGGCAATGGGGCAGGTTTCAACCCTCGAGTACTTCGGTTTTGCTCTGTCAACATCATTCCATCAATGCTCCATAAGCGTATTTCATTCCATTCAACTACTATCGAAGCTATATAATCTTAGCAACTGAAAGCGTCGTTAAATAAAACCGTTCACTTCCTCAAATATAATTCTAATTCTAATATAATTCTAGCTTATCCCGATAAAAAAATTTTCAGCACCAAGTTAAAATATTTACGCATTTTGCTAGAAGAAAATGTCACTCGTTATGGTTTTATCTTCTTCCTTGTTGCAACAACGTCCACAGATAACCGAAATATTTCATTTAGTGCTGCACAAATCCCAGGCGCCAGTTCGCCCATGTGACTGATCTTTGTAAGGTGGCATCTAATATTTGTGGGCCCTCAGTATGGAACGTGCTGCATCTATCACCTGGCGCCTACACTTGTGGGGTGGCTCCTATATTTTTGAAAAATTTATGAACCCCTGATTTAGTGTACTGTTACGCTGCATTTAGGATCCATCACGGAATTTTGTTCAGCTGACGCATAGGCTTAATTACAGTCTAACTCTGTTACAACGTCACGAAAGGGACTGAATATTTTGTGACGTTATAAACGAGTGTTGTTACAACCGAGCAGTATAATGTTATGGTTAACAGTGAGGAATTAATTGGTAGCACAAAATATCTGACGCTATAGACGAGGTGTCGCATTAACCGATGTCGTTATAACCGGGTTCGACTGTACTTTCTTTAAAGTTAATCTTTCAAAACTGGGGCATGAATTGTATTCGGAGACGCATAAAATTGACAAATCTTTAACCGCCGATTATTTTGTTCCCTTTTCGCACCAAGTTATCACGCTACTGACTCTTATTACAATGTTGCACCTGCCTTACGTAAACCATCCTGAACGAACTAGTGCTGCTACTATACAAGTAGGCCTGTCAGTGACAGAACAGAAACACTGCCAAGCATTGCGACCTCCCTTTCTTCTACCCGAAATTATACACCGACGTCACGTAAGGAAAGAAGAATGTTTATTTTCCGCACTTACGCCTGTTCAGTGAGCCGCATAATATCACACTGGATATAGGGACATTTTGTTTAAGCAGCCAAGCAAATGGGGACATACTGTCACAAGCAGCAGACTCCATAAGAACAACATGGTATTCAAAACAATGTTACAAAAACCTAATTGCTGGACTAATGAAAGTACTGAAGGACAAGATAAAGAGGAATGCTCCCTGGGAGCAAATACCAGGCAGAAGTAAAGGCAGTAAGGTGCCATCGTCTTGTTCAGCACATCTCAGCAGTTACGTCTCGTGTTTCAGGCGGCTACGACGTCTTTATTCACAGCACCACAGCGCGCACAAAGACGCGGACAAACTGCGTCAGTCACGATGAATTTAATACCAAGTACGAGAACTACGTAACGCCAAAGAGCAGAGTCCTTCTTGAGAAGCTAACAGGTCCTCAGCTACTCAAGAAATTCCCCGCATTTTATGGAACCCGAAGGTTCATTACCGCATTCACACGAGCCCGCCACCTGTTCCTATCCCGAACCAGATTAATGCAGTCCATGCCCCCATCCCACTTCTTGAAGACCCCTTTTAATATTATCCTCCCATCTACGCCTAGGTCTTTCCAAGTGGCCTCTTTCTCTCAAATCTCCCCAACATAACCCTGTATGCATCTCTCATCTCCCCCAAGCACGCTACATGCCCCACCAATCTCATTCTTCTTGATTTGATCACCCGAATAATATTTGATGAGGCGTACAGACCATAAATCTCCTCACTATGTAATCTTCTCCACCCCTTCTTACCCCCCTCTTAGGCCCAAATGTCTTCCTCAGCACCCTATTCTCAGCACCTCAGCCTACGTTCCTCACTCAATGTGAGAGACCAAGTTTCACATCCATACGAAACAGAGAAAATTATAGTTCTGTATATCTTAATCTTTATATTTTTGGATAGCAAACTGGAAGATTGGAAGGCTTTGTACCGAATGATAGCAAGCATTCCCCGAGTACAATCTGCGCTTAATTTCTTCAAGAATGCAATTTGATTTGTTAGGGCCCTTCTCAAACATTTTAACTATTCCACCATTACAGAGGATTTATTACATGTCTTTACGTTGAATAGTGCCCAATATAAGACACAAAATTACTGACACCATGAGCACCATAAGCCTAAGTGTTTCTGATGACGCTACTCAGTTGGGCTTGACACAAAAATCACGCAGTGACCTGCGTTCTGTAACGGGCCCAACTGAGTAGGAAACTTTCTTACCTTTACACCTGATAATGGAAATAGATGCGCGCGAGGTTTGAGGTTCTCACAGCGGTGATGCTGAAGATTCAGTCACTACCGCCCTTCCAGACGTTGAGAACTATTCGCCCAACGACACAGCGTGACATCCCAGAGGAACTAAACGTCGGAAACACTTTCTGACAAAAAGTTTCTAAAAGCCAAAGACCATGGAAAACACCCAGAAGAGTAGCTTTTATCTTCAACTTCGTTAACAGGTGTAACTGAGTACCAACTTTTTCCTCCCTTTACATCTGATAATGGACACAAATCCAGTTTTCGAAAAGCTGTATCTGAAAAACTTGAACACAGTCGACAATGATTTCAGGCTTCCGCCGCGATGTTGATGACATCTGCGCTCTTCTGGGATATTACGCGGCGTCGTGTGGTAATTGCTTACCGACGTTTCGGGACAACGTATCGGTCCCATCTTCACGGGTCAGGAGTCCGCGTACGAAACAATGTCCCAAACAATGGTCATGTTAGCAACGAGAATGATTTTGGATATTAAAACATCAAAAACAACAACACATATTTCGCAGTTTCGATGCACAAATTATACAAGACAAGAAGAAAACAAGAAAGTGTGTTCGGGAGACTGAGATAAACTATGGGAACATGCTTAGGGAAATACAAAGAAGCAATTTCACTATTCAGTTTACCAACAAAGCACACAAACATAGAACTACCTTTTATAGATTTATTTGTTTTTTAACTGATGTGACCTCTATAAAAATTTTCGATACAATATAAATTATAAGTCAACAGAATAAAGAATATAATTATGTGTGTGCATTTGTTGGTAAACATAATAAGTGAGCAAAAAATTTTGCACGGTGAAAGCAATATAAAATTTATAAGTGCCAACAGGCAAGAATAAAGCAATATAAAATATAACAACAGAAATGAAGCTTATTTATTGTGTGGCATTCCCCGTTTTTGTTTAATCGTTAGTTCCAACTGAAAGCAATATAAAATAATTGTTTTTCCAACGCGTGAATATTTCAAGATAACATTATTTATAAGTGTCCAACAGCAAGAATGAAAGCATATAAATTAATAATGTCAAGAACAATCTTCATCTACTCCTCTCCCTCTTCGTCGTTTCCCAACTTATTCTACTTGTTGCTAGTTTCGGTATGTAATTCACAACGCAATACACATGCCGTCCTACAAATTCCTTTCCAGTATCAAATTCGATGTAGATCAGTTCGATATGTTATCGATGCCTCGCTTCCGTACACAAAACTACACTCTCACCGAATATATTCCACTGTTTCACTCGAGCCTAGTATCGATATAAATATATAAGAGCCGACAACACGAAAATGCAGCAGGGACTTCCGGAGGAGAGCCTGGCTAATGGCTGCCCTCTTAATCCCCTGCATAAATAAAATTGTCACGGGCAAATCGCTTCTGCCTCCAGTCATAAAACAGGTAGAAATTAAGCTGGCGTTACAACACCTACATTTACGTCACTGTAATAATTTTTATATCGGCGGGAAGTAAAATTCAAGAAAAGTTACGCTTTAATAAGACTAGATTTTATTACAATCTGTTGAAGAATATTTTAGCAAAGACAAAGTACATATAACGTAACATTGTGGCGCGTTCGCATAATCACTGTTGCCAATGAAACGCAAAAATTGCGTTCCCTTTGTATTGTTGACGTACACATGTCGTTGTTAACAATGTAATAAATACTGACAGCGTTGCCATGAAATCACAGCAATGCGTTCTCTGTATTGTTGCTCTACACATTTCGCTGCTAACAATATGAAATACACTTAGGTAAAAGTAAAGGTAAAGGTAAAAGTAGGAAAACCGAAAAATCTGATTATCTTTCTCTTCATCTTCACTACAAGGGTTGCATAATAAGTCTTAAGGCTGTGGTGCGTCCGTAGCTTCTGCTGCGGGGCCCTTCTCCACACACACAAAAAAAAGTCACTAACTTACCGAGCAGAATCGCTGACTCAGATACAGCATTTCCTGTATTTATTCGGCATTTTCTTTACATTATGCCAGTGTGAAATACCCCCTTTGCAACTACATGCGAACAGTTCGCTTAAATATAGGAACCGCAATCCTGCGGATGGCTTAACAAGATCGCTCTTCCTGTCCGTCAATTTCTACGTCCGTACTCAAAAAATTACCACAAAACCATTTAAAGTATTTCCATCAAGTCTGATAATGATTTGCTAAAACTTGTCGATGCATTCCAATTGTGGTTAAAATCAGACAAAACCAACGTACCTTTACATAAAGCCCTAAATCTGTGTGTTTCCTTAGACTGCAGCATTTCAATTTCCACTTTGCCACTCACTGTTATAATTTACACGGACGCCACAGCAACACAATACTCGCTCTAGAAAAGAAGATGCTCGTGCAGCAAACTTAGCGTGTTAAAGAGCACGCTCCTTCTTATTTAACTGTGTATTGCACTTCTTCACACGGCTCGTAAGATCGATTGCATGTTCTGTTCAAGGCACAAACTGCCAACAGTCACGAGTCGTTGAACATTATTGTTCTTGCTCCTTCCGCTTGGCAGCATGCCAATCGCTCAGCTGGATCATTGTTGAGTACGTGTCTAGACGAGAGCAATGATACGACTGTTTCTCGTTTATGCCAGACATCAATCAATACGAGAACAAAAATATCGTTTCAAGCCAAAGGAAAACTGTAACTAAAAATTATTGGCAAATCACACAATTTTCGAGCAAATAAATTTAATCTGTCACCAGACTGGCCTCTGAAGACTGGGTAATTGAGAATTCAGCTCTTACACTGTTGGACATGATCCATGGCTTTATGGTTTTTTATCACTAAAGTATTTATGGTATTTGGTAGGTGCGGGGAGTGCAAAAGAACCAGTGTTCACTACAGGCACCGAGAAAACCACGTAGTACTGTGGAAAGGTAGTTCAACGAATTCCACACACACACTCTACATACACTCTTTCGGAATTACCGCAGCTACCGGAGGATCTACCATTGGCAAGGCGACAGACTATGTGGTCTATGCAACATGAGGTCCTGTTTATTTAATCCGTGACACAAAACAATTTTTGGATTCTATAACTACACACACAGGCCGATAGGGTGTAGAAAACCGGGTTTGTGGCCTCCGTGATCACCCGATCTCACTCCTGCCGACTTCTGTCTATAAGGCCATATAACAGGTTTAGCTTACTTAACAAGCGTTAACACGCAGGTTCGGTCTTTGGAGTTTAATTGAAGCATGAAAACAACAGAATATATTCATTTCATTCTGCAGTCTGTCTTATGACAGGTCCGTAGCCTCTTCCAAAACGAGTTCTACTAGGGTGCTATCTAGTGCTTCCTCTTTCGATTTACAGTATCTTCTCTTTCCTTAAGGTCATCCAGTAGCTGATTACGCCTTCTTCCTCGTCTTCCCGTCATTTCTGTCCTTCCTTCTAACTTTCCTTCAATCACGTGTTTTAAAGGCAGTTTCTACGCAAGATGTGACCAATCCTGTTAGCCTTTCTTCTTTTTATTGTATGCAGGATATTCCTCTCCTCTTTAACTCTGTGTAATAGTTCTTCATTTCTCACACGATTGGTCTAACTGATCTTCTCCATTCTTCTCCAGCACCACATTGCAAAACTTTCCACGTATTTCTGATCTACTTGCCGAAGTGTCCAAGGTTCAGCACCATACAAAGCTATACTCCAAATGCAGCATTTTACTGGTTTCTTCCTTAAATTTAAGTCCCGTTTGCTGGTGAAAAGAGTCTTCAACTTTCAGCGTACCAAGAATTCTTGGCGTCACACAGTTCTATGCGTTCAAACGCACAGCATTTTCAATAACTTCTGTAAGCACTTTGTTGACATTAAGATGCTGTCACATTTAAATCTCTTAAATCTTACATATACATGCGCTATCAAAACAAAACGTTACTTGTCTCATTTCATTTCCCAATGCCTCCCGTTCGCGCCAACCAAACGGTTACAATTATACGTTTATAGGAGCTTTCTGGCTTCATTTTGGAATGGAACATCCTGTATATATGTCCTTCCAAAGAGAAATACGCCGAAGACTGTTGACGTTCATTTGAACGACACAATTGGATTGTGAGCCTTGATATTCAAAGTTTCAATTTTCCATCGTTGATTTTAAACTTTCCCCCTTTCGGCCTTGTTCGAGAGTTGACTAATCTCGTCTCCTACGTATCTGTCACGGTTATAGCAGATTTCATTTATTGCCGACAATTTAAGTTTCCTGCATAAACTGAGTGAAATTAAATGAAACACATCAGCTTCTAGTTTATGCTGATGAAGTTAACACATTGGGCGGAAGCATACATGCTATAAAGAAAAACACAGAAGCTTTAGTAGTCGCTAGTAAGGAGATTGGTCTAGAAGTAAATGCTGAGACAACTAAGTACATGGTCATATCTGGCAATCAGAATGCAGGAAAAAATCACAACATAAAGACAGATAATAAATCCTTTGAAATGGTGGAACAGTTCAAATATTTTGGGAACAATGCTAACAAATCGAAATTCCATTCAGGAAGAAATTAAGAGCACATTGAAGTCGGGGAATGCTTGTTATCATTCGGTGCAGGATCTTCTGTCTTCCAGTTTGCTATCCAAAAATACAAAGATTAATATATACAGAACTATAATTTTGTCTGTTGTTTTGTATGGGTGTGAAACTTGGTCTCTCACACTGAGGAAGGAACATAGGCTGAGGGTGTTCAAGAATAGGGTGCTGAGGAGGATATTTGGGCCTAAGAGGGACGAGGTAACAGGGGAGTGGAGAAGACGCATAACGAGGAACTTAATAATCTGTACTCATCACCAAATATTATTCGGGTGATCAAATCAAGAATAATGAGGTGGGCGGGGCATGTAGCACGTATGGAGACGGGGGGGGGGGGTGTATACAGGATTTTGTTGGGGAGACCTGAGGGAAGGAGACCACTTGGAAGACCCAGGCGTAGATAAGAGGATGATATTAAAATGGATCTTCAAGACGTGGGCTGGAGGGGCATGGACAGGATTGATATGGCTCAGGATAGGTACAGGTGGCGGGCTCCATAAAATGCGGGAAATTTCTTGACTAGCTGAGCACGTGTTAGCTTCTCAAGAAGGACTCTGCTGCATGGAGTTAAGAGTTAGTTTTAACACACAACCACCAGTAGATCCGCCGTGTTCTCACGGCAACTTCTCCGACACATATGTAACGACGGTTATCTATCGCAGTGTTGCAGGCGCTACACGCAGCAGATGCTAGACCGTCACAGAGGGGTGGCTCCACAAAGCGCCAGTATGTTTAATGGACAAACAAAGTACAGGGACGCGCAACCCCCTGTTATTATTACCGTATTGTCAATGAAAGCTTCGATACAATTCAGATTTAAGCCAGTGTACTCATATCACACAAAGGGCACACACTGTTCAGCAAACTCTTTCACCATATTCTTTTCAAACAGTCTCGTACCTTCATTCTATCTTCACTGTCCCGGGGCACACATTCTTCTCAGAAACGACGCTCGAGTTAAAAAAAAAGAAACTAGACTTACTATCTGATTTATGGGAAATGCAGCCACGACACGACATTTCTCCAAAACATTTCCATTCTTATGCGTTCTTTGCAGAAAAGACACAAAATCAACATGAAACAGAAATGTCGTGTCACTGCACATTCGTCCGTCAGTCTGTTCAACGTTTCACATCTAAAACCACGCACAGGATACCTAAGAAATGGTACTGGTATGTCCAGAATACAAGCTGAGGAATAAATTCAATTTTCATTCGTGTAGGTCAAATACAAACCATGCCTAACAAGCATGTAGTAAGATTTACCTATTTTCTCATGTCTCATCATACAAGAAGGCGCACAAACTCCACTTGGAACATATTTCGACAAGGTGGACATTTCACGATACACAAAGACTAATAATATTACCCAGGTAAAGTGGTGACGCATCTACACTACAGCCATATCTGCAATAGAGCGTGCATTTATTGCATAACAAAAGGGTTACGTACCTAAATAACTGATTTTGATAATTTGGATAAATTACATTAAAAAGACAATAAAAGTTTATGGAATTAAACATATACCACCTTGGTAATATATATAACGCCAGAAACGGAGTGGTATGAAGATATATCCTAAAGACAAAAGACAGTCGACTTTCATATATATACTGCTACAATATAAACCGACAGACCAACCAAAGTACGCCTCTCTAAACTCATATGGATGGATGGTTTCCCTTAAAGTCGGAACAGGCCGAAAGCCCTAATCTTTGAATCCGGTGATGAAAGTTTATATGGTTCAGTAACTGTTGACATTTGTAATTACTTTAGTAAAACCTATAATTATAAACTAAACAGTGTAAAACCAGTGGGAGAACAAATACATTGCTAATAGCTAGTAGTAGTGTAAGTAGTGTAGTAGTATAGTAGTAGTAGTAGTAGTAGTAGTAGTAGTAGTAGTAGTTGTAGTACAAAACGCAATTTTTACGTCCCAAAAGGTTTCAACGCATCCCAGCCTTTAATGCCGCTTATCTAAATCGACTGCAGAGTGCAGGACTATCGCCTCAAGAGGATCGCGGTTCGCCGCTCTTTTGTCACATACATCAGCGTGGTATTTTGTTTCCCATCGTCTTTAAAAGGGAAAAGAATAGAGGAGAGGCGGAAAAAAAGTTGAAAGGACGTCTTGCGCATTCTGATTCACCCTCACAAGAAGGGTTGTGCAGGGAGGGAGCACGCAGTACTGTTCAAAGTCGGATGACATAAAAAGAGCTATGCGTCCTGGAAAATAAGGTATGAAGGAAGGAGAGATGAAAAGGTTCCTTAATGGAAGAAGAAGAGATGGGTGTGTATATATATATATATATGAAGAAGTTTCAAGGCTTTAAAGATTTTAATTTGTACATTAAAAACAAGAACTCCTAAATAAAATAACATCTCCTTAATTTATAAGTTGCCCTGAGAGACATGCTTCCTCGTATTTCCGGATGAATAAACTGTCGTTTATACGAAAAGGCACATGCTGTTAATAAGAATAAGTATTCATCTGAAACAAAAAGAAAGTCGGTTCCTACCTCACAAAGAACAAACGCCGTTTCCATTACAAACACTAATCAGTTCTGGACCTGAGGAACAGAAGAGCGTTAAGTCCATTTTATCACATTTGAGATAATACATAATTTTTCTTACAATTTCAAGCTATTTCAGTCGCAGATGGTTGTAAGTCCAAACACTTTCCCAGTGTAGCTTGACAAAGAATTAAACAGCAGTAAGTCACACACCGGTCTAAGAAACACGACGATATTATCTCAAATATGACAAAATTGGACTTCCATCCTTATGTTTCTCAGGTCCAGAGTTAATGTTGTTTAGGACATGATTCGTGGTTACTGTGTAAATAATATGAAACAAATACACTCTGCAGACGTTGGCTGAGGCACTGCGCTACAAGCCGGAAGGTCGAGGGTTCGATTTCCGATGGTGTCATTGGAATTTTTTCATTGACATAATCCTTCCGGTCGCAATATGGCCCTGGGGTCGAATCAGCCTCTAACAGAAATGAGTACCAGGAGTATTTCCTGGGGGTAAAGGCGGTCGGTGCGTAGGGCTGACAACCTTACCATGTTCATGTGCCGATTGTCCAGAAATCTGGGAGCCTCAACCTCCTGGAACCCTAAGGGCCTGTCCAGACCTGCAATGGGATTTCTTTTACACTCTGTAGGCAACATGTTGCAGTAGGTGGCACTTATAGTTACCGCTTGGCTCTAAACGGATACATAGTAGTACAACTAAGTAGGAGACCCATATATAATCACTGGTGCAAAGACATGAACAAAACATGAGTCTGCTAAAAGCCTTAGGACAAATACCAACATGGCACATCGCCTGAAAAGACAAATAAGTCGTATTCGAGAGGGAAAAGCTTCTAGGAAATTAAACAGTAAAGCAGAAGACGTGTTAAGGACAACAACACGCGGTCAGAAAACAGGACAACTGAAAAACACACTGACACTGAAGCAAAACCTTTCAGCATAAACAAGACGTTTGCGTCGATGTAAGGACTGTAAATAACGAGTAAACAAAAGAGTAAATCGACTGAAAATTAAAAAAAAAACGATTCTCTAGGGATATGAAAAGGGCACTGTCGCAAAAAGATAATCGTATACTGCTGAAAAAAGTAGAAATTTTTCGGAGCTGATTGTGGGAAAATCCTACAGAACATAATAAAATGCAGTCTAGGCACATAATAAAAAGAAGATAAACCAAACCATTTCACATCAGGGGTTAGTCGCCGGCCTTTCACCGCGGAGGGCCGGGTTCGATCCCTGGTCAGTCCATGTGGAATTTGTGGTGGACAAAGTGGCACTGGGACAGGTTTCTCCCCGAGTACTTCGGTTTTCCCTGTCAATTTCATTCCACCGGTGCTCCATCACAAGGAAAAACGAAAAAAAAAACACTAATCATCTTCATCACAGGGTTGCACAATAAGCCTCAAGGCTGCGGTGCGTCTGTAGCTTCTGCTGCGAGGCCCTTCACTCCCCCCCCCCCCCCAATAAAACATTTCACAAGTGGGACTACGAGAAATGATTCTGGGTAATTTACAATAAGTTACGATTGGATTGCGCAAGGCAGTGATGACAAACAACTAGTAATATAGACACAATCAGCCTGTTTCTTACGAGATCAATTCGTGCTAATCTGGTGGCATTTTTCGTTCTGCGTATCCACTGTGCACGACCGACCAGTACACACTTCACTGCAAGAAATAACTTCCGATACAAACACACATTAACTACACTGACTGTCCAGCATGCAATGATAAATTTCTTATTTTGTGCCGCAAAACATCGTTCAAATTTAAGGATGTCAACGCGGACTTTAGTTCCTCTTCCGGGCTGCACAATACGCCCTCCAAGCAAGCCAGTCGGGTACTAGACATGTCCAATACGAAATGTTACTGTGACAAAAGAAGATGAATTACCAGGCCCGCAATGCCGTATAGCGTGATACGGTAAGACTCGTCACACGTATGCCCTTTTTGCTCCGGGCCCTCGCAATTCAATTTCCGTCCTATTCGACAGTGAACCAAGCGTGTCGACCCATGACCTTCTGGCAGGTTAAGATGAAAACGAAATCTCGAGGTCTTTATGATTGGAAGAGTTAAGCACACGCAGTTCGGAATGTAGTTTTCCATTACTAGTCGTAGTTCTCGGAAATGATGCGCTTCGTAATAATGCAGTAAACCGCTATACCAGCGGAATACATTCTTGTGTTGCCAATGACGAGTCTTAAATATTTCAAAACAGGGATCTATGAAACACCTTATAATAATGTATTGTTGAAGGAATGAGGCTGCTTCAAATCAACGCCTTACGTCGGGAATTTCCATTTTACGTAACTCGTGTGCGTGGCCTTCTTTCTGCTATACCAAGGGTGGCCAAACTTGCTTAACGTAAGAGCCACATACGATAAACTTCAGATGTTTGAGAGCCGCAAGACATGAACAAATATTACACACACGTTTTTATTGTTACACGCACATTTTGTTACAAAAATTCTTAAATATATTTACTCACCACGAACATTAAACTTACGTTTTAATCCAGTGGACTCTCACTTTATACCCGGCAAATAATTATAAAGCTTTGACAATTTTTTATTTACCTTTCATATGAATTGTAATGCAAAAAGTAGCTCAGCCAACATATTTCCGCGAGCCGCACATTAGATGTCAAAGAGCCGCATGTGACTCGCGAGCCGCGGTTTGGCCACCCTGTGCTATACTGATGTACTCAAAACCGTTTCAGAGTATAAACTGGCAACTAACCTCACGGAACAGAATTCTTCTTGAAAAGCTAATAGTTCCTCAGCTAGTCAAGACGTTCCCCGCATTTATGGAACCGAAGGTTCATTACTGCTTTCACTTGTCCCTATGGCGAGTCTTAATCAGTCCAGTCCACGCCCTCCCAACTGACTTTTTTTAAAGATCCATTCTAATACTTTCCTCCCATCTACGCCTAGCTATTCCATGTGGTCTCTTTCCCTCAGGTTTCCCCACCAAAAACACTATAGCCACCTCTCCTCTCCTACACAGCATTCCCCGGCCATCCCATTCTTCTTGATTTGATCACCCGCTTGGGTATAAACTGCTAATGGAATGAATCCCGACAATTGCTACAGCAAAGAGAAACTGTGCCCTATTTACTTGCACTTAGCTTATTTTGCAGCCGGATGGTTCAGTCGGTGTAGCGAGTAGGATATGGCCTCAACGACTGAGTAATAGTGGTTCGACTCCCGGCTTTAGGTCCCACGCAGCCGACAATTAATGAGTACCAGGGGTTACTTTCAAGGAGGTCAGGCGGCCGAGACTTGAAGCTGATCACTCATCTCCATCCACTGCAGAGCGTAATGAGTGCAGCTATGCTTCCAACCGCCCACACGCCTTCACGGCATGGCGATGAAGTGAGCACACGGGCAGCTTGGCCATTTAACATTTATTTAATGCCGCTCTCAGAGTCTCGGGAAGTGCAGCGTCGAATGGCGTAATTACTGGTAAATGGTGAATGTAAAAGGATTTATAAGCGAGCGGTTGTGGCTTAATCAAGGTAATAGCCTGGTCGAGACACTCCGCGACTTATGCAATTTCAGACTTACGCGATTTCAAAAAAGAAAAAAAAAACGAAAAGTAAAATTTTTTAAACGCGCCGAGTTTTTCCTTCCGGAAATGAAAGGACAATGATTCAAAGTGGCGAGAGAATACTGCTGGGCGATAACATAGGCGGTGTGCCGGTCATTCTGCGGCCGATCGGTTTCCACTGTTTTGGACTTTGGATTTCAACTGGACTCCCTGGTACATACACATATGTTTACAATTCCTACTTGCAAAAATTTCGACTTGCGACGGATCATCCGGAAAGCAACTGCTGCGTTAAGTCGGGGAGGTCTGCATTTACTTGTAGAGTCTGAGTACAATCGCGGAAAACCTCAGGATAGTCGGTGTCGCGGTCGGGGATTCGAACTGCACACCTTCTGAACACAAGCCCGAAGCGTTGGCGCTAAATCAATCTGCTCGGTGAGAGTTTGTATCAGGAACAAACTGTACATGGGAGTTATACTGCATGTCGATTGTAGGAATTACGGAGACCCCTATAGACATTCGACTGCGCAGCTAGAAAACAATAGAATGGTGCATGGAGTTTGGAGATAAAATTACTGCATTACAACAGCGAAAGTAGATCCTCAGTCCGGGGTACGGTCCTATAGATACTGCGCTGTAAATCAGCGGACTGGATGAATTATATACACAATAGTCGATCCCAGTGGCCGCGCAGTCTAAGGCGTGGGTCTACGGCCACTCGCTTGCTGGGATTGTGGGTTCGAATCCCGCCTAGGGCATGGATGTCTGTCTCTTGTGAGTGTTGTGTGTTGTCAGGTACAGGTCTCTGCGACGAGCTGGTCCCTCGTCCAGAGGAGTCCTACCGATCTGGTGTGTCTAAAAAGTGTGAGATCGTGAAGCCTCGAAAAATGAGGCGGCCTAGGCCCCCAAGGGGCTGTCGAGCCATTGAAAAAAAAAAGAAATAGGTTGGCTGCCCAGTCTATATTTCCTTCAGGTTTTGTTCAGAATGTCTAACTACAACTTTATAACATACAGGTATTTTAATAACAAATCTTTAAAAAAAAACTCTGAGAAGTGATCTGAAAACTCCTATGACCTTTAAAAAGCACTAGGCTAAAAAAAAATTTCACGCGTCAGGATGACCCACAGCCGAGATTGTGTTGAGAATACTATTACGATAAAAAATTATTTTATAACAAAGGGATGCGTTAACACGTCCACGTGACAGCAACGAACACTTTCGCAACAGAAGAAACGATTTATTTTCCTTGCGAATTCATAATTATAACTAATAAACGACACAAAATGTACTATTGACAAATATGAAAATATCTACAAATTTTGTACGAACTTTCTCTTCCACCGACATCAACCTACGGTATACACCACAGTAACCACAACACGGCTCACACACAAGACGTAGTGCGCTCGCGCAGCATGCCTGTAAACGATAACAGAATGCGCTGGCTGCGTTTTCTCAGGCAGTGATCAGTGTTGCTACCGTACGGTTGAATTTATGATTCAAGACATGGCTCTTACCTAAGTTGCCTTCTAAAGTGCGGGTCCTAAACCTCCTTCTAACTGGCCACCCTTGCTATAAAACAATACATGTAGCAGACAGGTTTTTCCTCCGAGTATTTCTATTTTCTCCTATCAGTATGATTCCATCAATGCCCCACACTTATATTTCATTCATCTACCATCCTCGCTATACAGTCTTAGCAATTGACAGTGTCTTTAAATAAAGCAACTAAAAAAAGTCGCTATATCATGCCTAGCTCCATACGCTTGTTTTAAGACCAGACTTAACAACACAGATGAGCCACGTAAATTCAAAGCTATCTCGTACGTGTTTGTATACGAAGATAATTGTCTTCATAACCTAAAAGGAAGAAAAAATATCGACAGGGTCGGTATGAAGGAATTAATTCCATGGTAGCATGGTTAGACTTACACATTAGAAACAACGGAAAAAAGGGAAATTCTGTACAAAAAAAAAATTAGAAAGGGATTTCAGATGATTATCCTGTAGAAAATAAGTAGACCTATAAATAACCATGGTAGGTTTGTACAGCAAACAAAAGCAGCTTGCACCGACAATGTGTAAGACCGGATTCTACTTATTTATCAAACAATTTTAAAAGTTGTAATTACAAGGAAACTTGCCACTGCAAATTACAGTTAAATACAACAATTTTAAAACGAATGAAAACAATACGCCAATCCAGTGGCCGTGCGGTCTAAGGCGTGGGTCTTCGGCCGCTCGCTTGCTAGGATCGTGGGTTCGAATCCCACCGGGGGCATGGATGTTTGTCTCTTGTGAGTGTTGTTGTCAGGTAGAGGCCTCTGCGACAAGCCGATCCCTCGTCCAGAGGAGTCCTACCGACTGTGGTGTGTCTCTCAGTGTGATCAAAAGGAATTACAAACTTCGACACTGAAAAGGGAAACCGGAGTAGGAAGAAGAGGACGACTTTAAAAAAATGAAAACAATACATAATTCAACTCTAAATACTTCTCTCAACGGTACGCCACACTTAGGATTGCTTGGATTCTGGACTTTGTCAATGGTTTCATATCCCAAAACGTATGCCACGTTTCGGGGAATTCGATCTCTTTGTCCTCATGTGAAAGGGTGGGAAAGCACGTACTTAGTTCACTCCGACACGAAGAGCTACTCTCTCGTTCACTGGACGTAAACAGATTCAGTTCCCGAAAAGTTGTGTGTGCATGCGTGATTGCTTTTACTGCGCGACGATGGATACGGTCCAGCAACCTACAAGTGCGACAGTACAGACAGCGTAAAGGTTCCGTTATTAAAACTTCTACGTAACCCGAAATTTACATAAGTCGGAATTGACCTCATCCCCACTTATTTATCTCATCTCATCGGTTATGAACACGTTTCTAAAGCGTCAGCGTGTGTGTTTAAAAAGTTATTCCTACCAGCTTTTCATAGTGAAAGGTAAAGTTCACCCTAGAATGGGTCATGAAGGCCCAGAGGGGGAGTGGAGGTATAGCTCTACTCTTTCTTTAACCCTGGCACTAGATGAGGGTGGGTGGTCAACTCCACGCCCCGGCCGCTTTACCTCTGGGAAAGAGACCCGGTACCCATTGTAAAGGAAGCTGGGTGGGCCCCAGGGCCGGTCTGGACGGCTGCGGAAAATCTCGCCCCACCGGGATTTTTTTTTTCTCTTTGTATTAATTCCTGGGTTTTCCCCTTTGATCCATTTGTACTGTAGAAGTCCTTTTTGTCCTGCATGTCACCTTATGTTTCATGCTATCGTCCTTACATCTAACACAACACAAACATCCATGCCCCGGTGGGATTCGAACCCACGATCCTAGTAAGCGAGCGGCCGCAGACCCACGCCTTAGACCGCGCGGCCACTGGGATCGGCTGGGGATTCGATCCCGGACCGTCCAGCCCGTAGCGAGTCGCTATACCGACTATGCTATCCCGGCCCACAGTTTTTCCATAATACCCTGCATATTATGGCAGGTAGTGAAAAAATATAAGTACACATTATACGTAGATGTACGCGATGGCACATTTGGTTGAGGCACTGCGCTACAAGCCGGAAAGTCGCGGGTTCCAATCCTTCCGGTCCCATTACGGCCCTGGGGTCGACTCAACAGAAATGAGTACCAGGGATATCTCCTGGGGGGAGGGGTAATGACGGCCGGTCCGTAGGGCTGACGACCTTACCACCTTCATGCGCCGATAGTCTAGAAATTCTGACAGCCTCAACCTCCTGGAATCCTACGTGCCTGTCCAGGCCTGCAATGGGATAACTTTTTATCTTACACATTACTCACAATGGGCAAATAATGCATGCTGAAACGTGGAAAAAATTCAGCTAGTAAAACGTAAATGATAATACATAAAAAACTGAAGGTCGGGCAATGTCTGTGAAATGATCTTGCTTCCTGTATGTAAGACTGAACATCACGTTCAGCGCTATGGTCTTGGTGTAGCCCATAAGTAGGCCTATACACGCCACGCTGTTTTGCATAACTATCCACACAGATTCAGCGCGTACACCGCAGACTTAGGGCTAACTTTCATTGCATTTAGGAACTACTTGGAAAAAAAAAAGCTTTAGAAGACATAACATTTATAGTAAATTATGCAGCAGGGCCAGCTTTTATGTTATCCAGCGCAATAAATGCGTCTTTGAGACGCACGGAATGACTTCCGGCAGAGATATAAAATTCTTAGACTTCATCAAGTAAATGGCCCAATCGTAACTTAATATAACGTATTGTGTATCAGAATTTATAACAGGAGAACGACAGAGAAACGTGCACTCTAGACTGGTGTACATGTACTGTCCGAACCGTTACTTGCACTGTACACCCCTCATTCCTATTCAGTTACTGTATATATGGGCCTTGAGTTGAATAATTAAACTGTATTTCTTCCTCATATCAATAAATGTTTTTATCTCACTGATATAAATCTTGTGCAAGATTTCACTATAAGTGCACATAACTCCTTTACTTCTAAGATCTTCTGTATAATAAGATCGTTATTACATCCTACCATGATTCATGCTTAATATTCAGATCTTGGCCATTATACAGGTGTCGCAAAAGTCACTTGACACATGTTGCCTCCAGTGTCAAGTGACTTCTGCGACACTCTGTATACGCTTGAATCGCATTAACTTCCACCGCGGTTTCAATAACACGTATTTATACAGTAATCCCACATCCAACGCGGGAGACACGGGAGTGATCACGGCATGTTGGGCAAAACAGCGTTTGCGCGAACTCCTTATGGGGAAAAAAATAGGGTTACGTGAACGCTGGCGCTTAAGGATCCCGCCATGCCATCGCTTAAAATACATACATATTTGTACAGTAAACATTTACACAGTGCTTCGGTAGCTGATGCTGCCAGCTTCCGCGGCGGTTGACTGAGTAACCGCCCGCCTTTATCCGCGTGAGTTCAAATTTTTCAGCGTTCCGCAAATGTCCCCCCCCCCCCACCCAATGTTTAATCATTTTCAACCGCTTATAGTCAAAAGCGTGCCGGGCGATACCGCGTTGGGCGAGGGTCACTGTATCAACCAAAATCAATTCCCGTTTAAATAACTATAGGCCTATATTTCCTTTGATAAGAAAAACATAATAAACACAAGAAGTTACTGACTAATTTACACCAACGAATGCACAAAGACAAGTTATGTCATTAATTCCTCTTATTAAAAGGCTACCCCAATACGTATTTCGGCACTTCTACGTTGCCATCATCAGGGCGATCGTTGAAGTTTTACATAGACCAATGTTCTTACATTACATCAGAACAGTCAAAAATGTGTATAAAATGTTACAATATTCGTTGTTACCGCTCTATGTAAAATTATACAATAGTAGTATTATGTAATCTATGTAAAACTTCAACGATCCCCCTGATGATGGCATGTAGAAGTGCCGAAATACGTATTGGGGTAGCCTTTTAATAAAGGAATTAATGACATAACTTGTCTTTGTGCATTTGTTGGTGTAAATTAGTCAAGTATACAAAATGCACGGTGAATACAATGTGAAAAACAAGAAGTTATATTCTATTGATAACGCAGCAAACCCAACATCATCCGATTTCGATTAATCCACACCCCTCCCTGTACACAGAATATCTCACGCTATAGATGAGGTGTCGCATAAACCGACGTCAGTTATAACGGGGTTCGACTGTGTTTTATGAATTATTTTCTGATCCTGTATCAAAATTATGTATGTGTGTAAAGATGGTAGTCGGAAGGAACCAGATCCGGGCTGTAAGGTGGATGAGACAGGACAGTCCACTGAAGCTTTGTGATGGCCTCTCGGGTACGCAGACTTGTGTGTGGCCTCGCATTGTCGTGGTGAAGAAGCACTTTTGTCACATCTTTGTGGGAACGAACCCTCCGGAAACGTTTCTTCAGAGTTCCCTGAAAGATGCAATCCGCGGAAAGAGGTTTGAGGACGACGAGGAGGTCATTACCGAAGTAAAGAGGTGGTTGCGACGAGACCTGCAGAGTGGTACCGCGAAGGCACACAGGCTCTCGCATCTCGGTGGCGTAAGGCCAAAGATTTAGAAGCAGACTATGTCTGAAAAATAGGTTTAGGTAGCCAAAGATTCATGTAATGACGTGACATATTTGAAGTTTTAATAAAATCAGTAGTGAATGAGAAAAAAAAAAGTGTTGCATTACTTTCTGGGTGCTCCTCGTATATCTTAGTTGTGGTGGGGACTATGTGAAAAGGTAACGCGAAAGCAGTACACTGAAATTTGAACTCTTCTTATTAGGGACGAATATAAAGAAACCAAAACATATGCATTGTAATCTCCCTTTCTGACTGACCTTTGTACTACATACTGTCATTTGCTAGGAATTTTTTTTAAATATGTATTTCTAGCACAATTTAAAGAGTGTTACATTTTGAAAATAAAAACGAGAATCTTGGGCGCGCCAAACGCACATCACATCTAATTATACTTCGCTGGTGTCCAGATTCAGCTGTGAAACGCGTATAAAAATTGTTTAATGATAAGAACTTCTCACAGTTCGTGCAGTGTGAGATGCTTCTTGTTCACATTCGCAGCCTTTGAAAGCACGACAAGCCTGGAGAGAAGCAAGTGCACCTGTAATGATGTCAGATTGTGTTTCCACAGCAAGCGTTACGTGCTTATTTGGATCGAGTGCAGGCACCTCTCTCAAGGCACAACACTGCCCCTTCTGAGAGATGAAAGAAGTCTCTATGCCTGCCGGAAGTGAACACAAACACACAGTGTTGTCGGGCAATGGCCCGCGACTCACAGTAATTTTCAATGTCAGGGCAGACTTTCGGGGATTATGATCCTGTCCGAGCCGTGACAAAAAATAGTGGTTCCAAAAGAAAAGGTTGTGAAGTGTACCGTGTTTCCCCGCGTATAATAAGTCCCCAGTTTTGGAAAGACAAACTGGAGAAAAATTTAGACATCATTTGTACAAAATCCAGGAACGTAATTAAAATAAATACAGATATTTTAGAGGTAGCGTCTGGTAACATCCCTAAGTAAACGTCCCCAAACATAAAATGCAGGCAAATTCAGATAAAGATGGGATGTGCGACAGATTTAGGACAGGCCAAGGACAGTGGGAAGACTGGACACTTCGGACAGTAGATCAGAAATACCTTGACATTTTTTAAATGTGGTGCTGTAGAAGGATAGAGAAGATCAGTTGGACCGATAGTGTGAAAAATGAAGTATTACATCAGAGTCAAGGACGAGAGGAATATCCTACATACAATAAAAAGAAGATAGACTAACTGGACTGGACAAATCTTGCGTAGGAACTGCCTTCCAAAATATGTTATTGAAAGAAAAATATAAGGGAAAATAATAGGAGAAAGAAAAAAAAAAAGACGTAAGCAGTTACTGGATGACCTTAAGGAAACGAGAAGATACTGGAATTTGAAAGAGGAAGCACTAGATCGCACTCTCTAAAGAACTCGCTTTGGAAGAGGCTACGTCGTAAGACAGACTACTGTACTCGATGATTGGCCTCACGACACTTAATTACTCCCACAGCAGGACCCCAAGCATTAGGCCAGCATAATCCTTTGGAGCCGAGCGACGCATAAGCTGCGTCGCAGGGTGCTGGGCTCAATTCCCGAACGACGCACCACATACGTCGGCCAATTAAGTCATTATTGTACAGCCCTATTTGGGGTTTTCCCTTTTGCTTTTTTTTTTGTATGTGTTTGCATGAAAAAGTTTAATCCTGTGGCTTAAACTGGGGGTTTTGCAGATTGCATAGGGAATTTAATTTCGACGCCAATGGGTTAATCCCATGGGGAGACAGAGTAATTTAAGCATGTAACCTGAGAAAAGCTAGGTACTGTAGTAATTGTAATATTCATCCATTCTTATAGGAGAGTCGTCCTAAGAAGTGACATGGGCTAGATGCAGGCTGATAGCAACAACATTATCCGATTTCGCAACTTAGGGGACAAATTTGGTGAAGTACTTCACAATACAGCACTTGGAGACAGCGGCTGGGTTAATTACTGAGTAAACACTCTGCTACGTCATTACCTGGACGGGGGTCGTGCTACATTTTGCAGCACCATCGCACGTTAGTACATTTTTGTTACTGGCAGTATTATACAGCTAACCACAGTGTGGCTACGTTTTTACAGTCAAATTTCGACATGCCGAATACGTGTCGATAGATTTTAAACAAAACGTTAGGAACAACTTTCATTTAAATGAGGGGCGCAAATATTTCTAGAAGTGTGCAGTCTGAGTCTTTACTATCGAGGACCGATGCATAACAGGATTAATTCCACGAATTCTCCAGCTTCAGGCGAAGGTAACGTTAGCGAGTCTAGGCTGATATCACAAAAGTCGGCAGAGTGCGCGAAGTCGTGTGCGCCTAGATCAATGTGCTTCTGTAATCATGAGCGGTGGAGGTGCCAGTATTTATCTGCTTACGTAGCAGCTGCAGTCACGTGACTGAGGTAGGAGGGCCGTAAGGTTTGTGAGACTCGCACTGAAGGTTGTCATGCAAAATGACAGGGACTTGGTGGATGTAATCCTGCTATAACGATGTCTAATAATCTCGACATCATACGCAATATTTGTAAAGCATCTGCGAGTTTATCGTCCCCCGACACATAACACAATCACGAGAACAAGGATGAGAGAAAAGAGACGAAGTTAAAGACGCTACAGCCCTCTAACGTGGTCGCATCCGGCTGGCAAATGTTTATCCGCCTGATTTTGCATGCTTCAAATCTAAGGGGAAAATACTAACGTTATAAATTACACACAACTTTCCGATAATATCGACTTACCATTCTTGTAAGTTTATAAAAGTAACCTAGGAGATTCGTGGTCGCTATATTGTTAGTTTTCAACATACACAGAAAAGGGCAAAAACGCCATGTAAAATTTAAATGACACTATCACAATATCAAAACGATATACCTACTTTGCCTAAACTTGACTCGCTTCATTCTGGAAACGTATGGGCCACTGAACCACACTTTACAGAAGAAACAAAAAAACAGTCAATGACTCCGGAACTTTTCAAACCCAACGCACGAATTTGATGGGCTGTATTTATTACATACAACACTCGTCTCATGCCCTTCTCAAATATGACGTAGACGCTGGTTTTATGTATGCAAATCCGCAAGAATGTGAATATGAGAACTCCGTTCTTCTGGGATATGAAGCATCATCACTGGATAATCGGTTCCCCGTATTTCGAAGGAACATAATGTCATCATGAGATCTGCGCTCTTCTGCGATCTTACGCGGCGTCGTGTAGTAATTGTTTACCGACGTTTCGGGACAACGTATCGGTCCCATCTTCACGGATCAAGAGTCCGAGAAGGAAAGGACTCTTGACCAGTGAGGATGGGACCGATACGTTGTCCCGAAACGTCTGTAAACAATTACCACACGACACCGCGTATATCCCAGAAGAGCGCAGATCTCATCAATACCGCGGCGAAAGCCTGAAATCAAGAGAATGCCATCATCTTCAAGGGCCTCGAGGCTAGACACCTTTGCAGCTTTGAAGATGAAGTCACTGTGACCAAATGTGAAGGAACTCAAGAAAATAAGCCAGACATTAGGGACTACCCTCAAGTTAGTTCCTAACAATGCCACGGATTTTTACACATTTCTTTGGATGTTTCGAAGGAAGAGGGGCCTTCAATTTTAGGGTCAAGAAGTCCTAGAAAAGCGCTCCCAATACATCCCAGAAAACTTGAATCTTCCGCTTTTAGTGTTGACTAATTTTTCCACAACACAATCTATGGTTTCCGAGGTAGAAGTCCGATTTGAAATAAAAATATTTCCCCTCCCTAAAGCAGAAAATCTGAAACAGAATACAAAATGTATAGGCCTATTAACAGAGTTAACCAGGTTCCAAACTCCAGGGCTCGAAACGAGTCCTGTTAAGTGCGATGACCTTAACAAATCCGCGTGTGTCTACTTCGCCAAAGAGTTGTTATATTTCCGAGTCGAGTTGCTCCTGAGATTGACAGACGGGCTCTAAGAAACGAAACATATGGTTTTCGTCAGACTTCCCCGCTAGCTCAGTGCAGCAATGACTCAAGTACATTACGCTAATATCTAAACATACTATATCATTAACTGCTCGCAGCATGAAAGAAATGTAAGACACAATTCTTCTCCGACAGTAACAAAAATGCATTTTGTATTTTCAGTGCTGCTCAATATTTTAAGGACGTAGGCCTACATATTAAAATTCATTCTTGACGCTGGGTTGCAAGGTCTGGAAGGTCTCCGCCTTTTAACAAAAGCGCTCACAAGATTGTACCACTGACAGATCACCTCAAGTTCTGTAACTTCTTTGCAGCCATTGTGCTAAGTCTCGCAACTTTCTTATTCATGGCGTGTGTGAATTTCTGAGGCGCAAAATCCCACTAGAGAGACATAACACTGAACATTTATGTGAGTAGACTGTTCATCTCTTGCATCTAATTACGGATGCTCACTAAGCAAATATGCTATAGGCTGCTACGTAGTCTTCATAACATTTAAAGGTATCAACAATTTTGATCTGATTGAAGAACCGAGAGAACTGCCATCAATTTTCTTTGTGGTGAAGGGCCCCGCAGCAGATACTAAGGACGCACCGCAGCCTTGAGACTTATTGTGCTACCCTGTGATGAAGATGATTAATTTTTTCAGTTTTTCCAAGTAATGGAGAACAGGTTGAATGAAATTGACAGGGAAAAACCAAAGTACTCGGGCAAAAACCTGTCCCAGTGCCACTTTGTCCACCACAAATCCCACATGGACTGACCAGTGACCGAACCCGGGCCTCCGCGGTGAGAGACCGGCGACTAACCGCCTGAACCATGGCACGGCCACTCACATCATAAATACTACCTCAATCACGAGGAGTTCATCTTGAGAAGCTAATATTCGCATAGACAGTCAAGAAACGGCAAGTCTTAGAACTCTTTAAGGTCATTGCTGACCCTAACCCCCATTAACCTAATCAACAATCTTTCAATCCATTCTTTAACGCCCAAATTTTAATATTATCCTCAAAATTATGCCTAGGTCTTCAAAGTGGTTTCCTCCCTTTTTCGACTACAGTGTTGAATGAATTTATCGCCTTCCTGAGTGCTGAAGGCGGATGATAGCGAATAGCGAGAAACTGGAATTTGTTACCAGTTCGGATACAGGCAGAGGAAGTGGGGAAACCTGCCATCCGCCTTCAATACTCAGTGAAACATAAATTCCTCGCCTAAGTCAACTTCCTTGATTCAAATATCCCTAGCTATTTAGAGGAGTGCCGATCCCAGTGACCGTGCGGTCTAAGGCGTGGGTCTGCGGCCGCTCGTTTACTAGGATCGTGGGTTCGAATCCCACCGGGGCATGGATGTCTGTCTCTTGTGAGTGTTGTGTGTTGTCAGGTAGAGATCTCTGCGACGAGCCGGTCCCTCGTCCAGAGCAGTCCTACCGAACGTGGTGTGTCTATCAGTGTGATCGTGAAGCGTCGTACAATGACGAGGCCTAGGCCCCCTAAGGGCTGTCGAGCCATAGGGGGAAAAAAGAAAAGAAAAAAAAAGAACAAAAAAATTAGAGGAGTAAAATTTATGAAGATCCTCATGACGTAACTTTTTCAGCCTCCTTTCACTGCCTCTTAGTTTCGTCATCAGTACCCTCGATCGATATTCTTTCACTGACGAAATATATCAAGTTTCCAAACCACACAAAACAACAGGTAAAATTATCTTACACATTGTAACATCTGCGCATCCAGGTAGCAAGAGGATGACAAAATTTTATACTGAATGGTAGCAAGCATTCCCCGCCACCTTACATAGTTGGACCTAAGCATCAGCAAAGACTGTGTATAGGTATAGCATGCTATATTTCACAAAGTCTCCAGCTTTAGGAGCGGGTAACGTTAGCGAGCCTCGACTTATGTCGCAAGTCGAAAGAATGCGCGTGGATCAATGTGTTTTTTGTAATCAGAGTGGTAGAGGTGCCATTGTTCATCTGCATACGTAGCAGCCGCAATCATGTGACTGAGGCAGAACGGCCATAAGGTTTTTGAGACTCGCGCTGAAAGGCTGTCATGCAAAATGACGGGAGAATCTGTGGATGTAATCCTGCTATACACACTTAATTATCCGTAGAGACCTCTCTAAACAAAATTTACTTTATTTCAACTGACGTGTACAGACATCAAGACAGGAAGTCCAAGTGATTCCATGTTGATTAACATTTCAAGGTACATTATTTTGTTAATATATTTCCACGGCAATGTATAAATCTTACACCTAAAAAAGCCACGAATATTTACATTAACTTTGAGACTGACTTTCACTGGTCTTCTGAAACACCAAACAAATATAGATCAGCGCTTTTGATACATCATGCGTCACATGTAAAGGGTTAAACGATTAATTATGATGACTTACTGACGAATGATCCTATACAAAGCAGGAGCACAACACAGATCCATATCGAAAGAAAAAATATCGGTCTGTAAAGTCTGGTCTTATAAATTAAAAGCACGAGTGTAAAATTATACCTTACGTACACGTATACTTTGACAAGATAAGCGGAAACTCTTCAATTAACCGAATAATTAGGGCTATGATACCATAAAGAAATATTACATTCGTATACAACTATTTTCCGTTAATCGATAATTATTCAAATGAGCAAGAAGTCAAAGTCATTGACTGAATAATCAAAATATCAATCCTAAGAATTCATTGCCTACTGTTCTTACATACAAAAACGAGGTGCACAATCTAGGGAGCCAGATCTCCGTGGCGACTACGTTTTGTAAAGTAACGCCTAATATTTGTGAATCCTCAGTACAGAACTTACTTCGTTTCATTCTTGTGGGGTCTGAAATTTTGAGGTGGTTCCTATAGTTTTGAAAAACTTATGTACCTCTGCACTACAAGAAAATTAAATACTGATAGAGTAAAATGTCTGCGTGTTTCAAAATCGCACCTATTGTAATACAGCGCTGTATTAAAGAAATAAAACGCACGTTTTCAAGGCAGTATAAACGGACCAGAAACTTTGTTTTCCACGTGACAGGATGGATACGTTGGTTACTTTTCTTATTTATTGAAGGGCCCCACAGCAGATGCTACCGACGCACCGCAGCCTTGAGGCTTATTGTACAACCCTATGAGGAAGATAGTCGCCCTCGGTGAACTAGTGGTTAGCGTGCTCGCCACTGGGCCCAAGGTTCGCGGGTTCGATCCCGATAAAGAGTGATAAAAATCCGGAGCACCACTTCCTTCGGAGGGGAAGTAAAGCCGTCGGTCCCATGTCGTAGATTTACGCATGTAAAAGAACCTTACGGGCATGAATAGAACTAGTAGTAGTGGCCGTCGGCAAAATTCAGCGGCCATTTCTCACCCAAGTCTCCTGACTGCCTTCCAGATGGCTCTGGCAGTCACATCAGGATTGAGTAGAACTTGTGCGGTCAGTGGGCTGGTCACCCGCTACATCAACGCACATGACCATAGGAACCTCCGAAAGGAGGCCCCCAATGCTCCGCGATTGGAGCGACATGGGGACTAACTAACTATGAGGAAGATAATGAGGTTTTTCCTGCTTTTTCATTTTAATGGAGCACCGGTGGAATGAAAATAACAGGGGAAAACCAAGTACTCGGAGAAAAAACCTGTCCCAGTGCCACCTTGTCCACCACAAATCCCACATGGACCGACCCGGGATCAAACCCGGGCCTCCGCGATGTTGGTTACTTAATACAAAAGGGATTGTAGGCACAGCGCCGTTTTGTTTAATTGTTTCGAAAATCTAAGGACTTATGGGAAAATATATTGGGTATAAAATGTGTTTCACCCTTCACTAGAACATTTGTTCGACACTTGTTTCCCTTCGATACACACATCTAGCGAATTAAGCTTGAGACATGCGCAGTGAAGCACGTAGGCCCTCATCTGAAGTGGTCGTTAAAACTGTCCGATCCAAATAAAAGCTCAAATGGCTTGGAAATTTCTCGCAAAACTTTCGAATGTCAAAAAAAAAATCCGTACAGTGACTCACGATTTTTTACATACGTACAGACAGACGGACGAAAAAAAGCGAGGCGAACGCACCAAAAAAAAAAACGCACGCCTGGACTACAACAAACGTGGGTCCGACTCCCAACACAGACCAAATAAACTTATCCTTTGATAACCGTTTCAACTCAAGTTAACTGCGACAGTTTCCCCAGTGGTACGTTACGTCACTCTTGCACGCTTTGTGGTTGACAGCCAAGTCGCGCACACAACTGAGGGAGAAAAGAAAAACTTTTAAATATATTTTAGGTGAATACAAATAGGAAATAGGGTGCGGACCGCACAGGGAGACGGGTCGCTTTGCAACGTGCGTCGTCACATTTAGCACGTTTGAGAACGTTATTTCTGAAATTATTTCACCTCTCCCACCCTCATGACGGAGACATTAATTCACGGGGAACTTTGGTACAAATCTACCGGAATACACGATGTCATTACAACGGCCACTAAAATATTGATACGAAAGAGTTCGTTTGTGTATTCTTGTATCAAAGGCTCAGGCATATCCATCCGCAAACACGCAATGGTTTGAACGATTACAATGCAATTTATTATTCAAAGATTCACTAGCCTTTATCGACAGACTTAAACGTTGACAAGCACGAACATTCGGGATCAAAGTCCCACTTACGTGTATACCAACACGTGAAACAGGACACGTGGAGGTAAAAGTAACTTTCACACTCCAATGTATGGATTTCGAATAATTATCATGTTTAGGTTTCTGATTAAAAATCAGTGACTTTTTTTTTTTGTGAAAAAGGGACAGGTTCAAGAGAAATAAGGTCACTTTTTGACCAGCTAAGCGATTATCAGCTTCGTATATATAGGGCTGTTACGGGCATGAATAGAACTAGTAATGCTCGTAAGCAAAATTCAGCGGCCATTTCTCACCCCAAGTCTCCTGACTGAGTCGAACAGCGCGGCCAGTGGGCTGGTCCCTCACTGCCACAAATGCGCAAGACCAAGTAACCTCGGAAAGAGGAGGCCCAAGCCCATATAGGGCTGTCGAGCCATTGTTATTATTTTATATAGGACTGTGCTCCATATAATCATTTTGGGCCACTCAAGGCACTTTTTATGCGGAAATCGGTCAGTTATTTCCCATGATAGACTTACTGCTGACTGTAATAAATAAATCAACAGACGGACGGACACACATGCACACAGATCGCTGTCTCCAACACACGTTGTGCACGAATTGAAGTAAACAATCACCCCACACTCTCAAGTAGGAGACGCAGCCTTACGCATATGCTGGTATGTTACTACCACACGCAAAAACATGAATCTCCTTTTAAGTCTAAGTTAAACCAACTACTGCACAAGAATTATTAACAAAGCAAGATATATTTGTAACCGCTACATACGTTTTGGCAATCAAGTTGCCATCCTCAGGGAGCGCATCAAAGAATCACAAGTATCTATGGCATCCAGATACACAAAACATTTGGCATTATAATGGAAGTACACATGCCGCTCACAGTATTAAAATGAATTGATGCCTATAGTCATGAAACTAAACATCAAGAGCAAATAATACAATGTGTCTAAGTCAGTGATATAAGCTGATACTTCATATAACAAAGTAAAAATTATTGTTCTTATGCATTTGTTGGTTTAACTTAAACTTATGACAAAATGCACGGTACATATAACATAAAAAATTAATTTTTTATCCAAGAGTACGCGCTTAGGGCATGAAAGTAGACCGACGACACCTTTAGTAAATAACAAGACAGGCAATGTACGCATCAGTATACATTGAGGCACGTTCGCGTAACCATTGTTGCCGTGGAAAAGCAGTAAGCATTAAATATTCTAAATGTGTGTGTGTGTAGCCGTTGTTAACCAGCATGCAAAGCGCATGCGCCCTATTATATTGTCATCTGTGGCCTGTAAGGCTCTACCATATTTTTCTGCATATCTCACAAACGGCACGATTTTCGGGAAAAAATTATTAAAACTAAAACGTGTTTTGATTTAGTCTACAACTTTTGTCTGAAACATTTCGCAATCTAAGAAGAATTGAGCGAGATATTATCATAAATGAACTTACGTCTTCATGTACAGTACCCGTTATTCTAGTCAGTTTTTAATGCAACTTGGATTTTCTCGACAGATTTTTGAAAAGTACTCAAATATCAAATTCCATGAAAATCCGTTCAGTGGGGCAGAGTTGTTCCACGCGGACGGACAGACAGACATGACGAAGCTCAGTCGCTTTTCGCAATTTTGCGAACGCGCCTAAGAACAGAAGAAATGAAAAAAAAAATGCAAGTGTAGCAATTAACGCATTAGGACTCAAATGAGTCCCTGAGCACGTTCTTCCACACACTTTACGATGTATTATTCAGTAACACCCTACCAATCGACGCTATGTAATCTGAGCTATTGTGTCCTTAATAAATCATATAAAAATAAATAGATAAATTATCGCACTGTTTTGTCGGTGCGTTCGAGATAATGTAGCCTGCATGCAACATCATATAAATCATATTAGCGAAAACAACATCAGTGTCTGCATTAAGAAGTTGTTCATATGCATGCGATAATGGTATATGGAGGCATGGAGACACAGCTCCACTCATTGACCTCGGCAGAGGTCAGTGCTCAGCTTCAATCTCCAACCGCTTTAACGCCGGGAAAAGATCCCCCCCCCCCCCGGTGCCAACTGTATATGAGAGTGAGTGGTCCCAGAGCCGGTCTGGGCGACTTCGAGAAGAGAAAAATCTCTTGGTCAGTACTTGAAGCTAGTAGGAGGTGCAAACGTCTCAACACATGCCGTGCTTTCCAACGTTGGATGAATATTTTCAAATAATCCTCCGTATATATACGAAAACAAAACTAAGTCCAACATTAGTGTCGATATTCCATCATTGCGTAGCAGTCACAGTTTCTAGTAATTCCGAATGGGACTAGAAGGGGGCAGCAATAATAAACGGAAGTGACAAGCACCTACGCTTCCGTCGGTATTACAGTATTGATCCTTGCCGAAAAAAAATAGGATGCAGATTGTTTTAAATCGTGAGGCCTCGCACCCTTCAACAAGGGCTGTGATGTATAAATAGCAGTGTGTCAATGGAAGAGCTATCTGTAAAAATTGTAGCTAGAGATGCCAACTGCGGATTTTCCCTTTGTAATTTAGCAGACTTTGTCGCCCTCGGTGGACTAGTGGTTAGCGTGCTCGCCACTGGACCCAAGGCTCGCGGGTTCGATCCCGACCGAGGTCGATGGATCTTTAAGGGTGATAAAAATCCGGAGCACCACTTCCTTCGGAGGGGAAGTAAAGCCGTCGGTCCCATGTCGCAGATTTAGAACCTAAGCTAACTTCAAGCGGCCAAGTCTCCTGACTGACTGCCAGAGCCATCTGGCAGTCACATCAGGATCGAGTTCAAAAGCGCGGCAGTGGGCCGGTCACTCACTGCCGCAAATGCACAAAGACCTCGTAACCTCGGAAAGAGGAGGCCCAAGCCCATATAGGGCTGTCGAGCCATGGTTATTATTATTATTATTATTATTATTTATTAATTTAGCAGACTTTAGGGCTACACCGGTTTACCTTTAAATGCGCAAGTATAAATACAATTTTCACCGTATTTGTTAAAATAAACAAGACTAATACGTTTTCTTGAAAGCAGTCACAAAAGTTAGAAGCGCTTATGCAACTTTTATCTTAAAATGTACATGCTTGTGCCGTATCCGACCTACTATCTCCTCCAAGCTGGTTTACATCAGCTCTCAAACACCGTGGGACAGAGGAATTAAAATCAACAAAATGCATTTTATTTAGGGAGAAATGACACCGTATAGACGCACATAAGTGGTTTGGTGTCCTTACACGCTTTTCTTTGTAATTATTTTAAGCTCCGTTATATTACCCCAGGACGGCCGAAACGTGTAGTAGACTACAGAATATTACAGATACATGGTAACATGCAACCCTATAAGATACCGTGGGAGAGAGTATAGGTTTCGAAAACAAAAAGGACGCATTACTAATGGTCATATTTAAGATCACACGAGACAGAAAGAGGGTCACATAATGCAGACGAGAATTTTCAGTCGTTTAGAGCAAACAAGACAAATGTGGCTTCTTCCCATGTGCAGCGTCTTTCAATTGTGTACAAAAAATGAGAATCCTTCTTCTTTCTTTGGCTTTCCTTCCCCCCTCCCCCACCTATTCCTCCTCCAAGGAAGAAGAGATTTTGTTTCAGATCCGACGTTGGGAGCCCTGGATACTACGCGAAGCATTACACCAGCGAGGTTCATTCATCAACAGCCGTCATCAATTCAGACATGGAACCGAAGAACGTATCATTCCGTTTGTTTCATTTATTGCCTTCTGCCTCCAGAGATCCTGAGATATCACCGTTCTAGGACTGATAAGATGTCGATTACAAAGAGGATCCGTGTATTCGATTCGATACAGTGGCGAGTGGCCAGGGCCAGACTACTGCGGAATGAGCAGAGGATAACAAATGGCGCTGCCGGTTCAAACACAACTGTTCCATACACCTAGCACTTCGGTATCCCAGTAAAAAGACAGGCGTGTTAAGCACACAGAGTACACCTGTAAGCGATACGCTAAAATGAGCACTCAATCACGTAAAGACGCGGTGTCATATACATGAGAGAAGCTATAGGCATACTCCTACATGCGACAGCCACCGGTCCCTGCAGCTGCATGGCAAATAAGAATCGATAAACAATTAACACAAAATCTTCTGTGACAGGTCATTACCATACGGAGTGTGTTGTCTGTCGCTCGTTAACAGGTAGGCTAATACTGCAGCTGTGTACATGGCAGTGAGCCAAGCGCGTTACGAAAGTGTTTATACCGCAGCTCGCGTGATCGCACAGTCTTGAAGTAAGAATTAGATAAATCATGAACGTACAGACCTGCAGTCATAACGAATCCTTCCATTGATTATACATAAGTGCCATATGTAAAGATTATTTACTTACGAGTGTAAGTTAATGACTTTTGAATCAGTAAGTCCGTATCAAGAGAGTGGCAGTCATTGTGCTGCCAAATTTATTTTAATTTATTCCAAGCACGGCCGACAAGTAAAAGCCACTGAACAATACGTTATTAAGCGCTGTATGGTGATTAACTTCAAGAGACTAACTTCCTGTTCCATGACTATTTTTTTCAGCACACGAAAAATTAAAGACATAACCGAACTTGCTTCACGATTTCGCTAAATAATTCCAGCTCTTTTTTCTCAGATCTAAACACATCACTGATCAACTTTCCAAACTCCAGAACAGAACACTGTTCCAACTGTCAATCGACTGGTTCTCAACCGCTGCCAACTTTTGCAAAAGTGTGCCGCGAAGTTCTGAATAGAAGCACGATTATATAAAATTAAATATGCAAATTAATTTTTTAATATAAAGAACTCATGATGGCATGCCTTACACACGCACACACAGAAAGTTAAGAAAAGTGAGCGTTCGATAAGTCTTTGCAAAGCTGAGGGGACTTCATCATATAAAGTTGGAAACCACCGCGTTCACTTAAGATTTATAAATTTAGATTTGTATTAATATTTCATTATATTTCTACTTCAAGATAACTAAGTTTCTATGAATAAATAAGTGAATAAATGGCATTACTTAAAAACATGTACAATCTTACTATACATTTTAGTAAACTGTTCTATATATTTTATTCTATTTTCACCGTGCATTTTTCGAGTATAGATAATGTTTTTCACCAACTAAATACACTTGTTATAAAAACACTAAAATATTCTAAAACTGTTTGATAAAAAGCCCCGACATGTTTCGGCTCACCAATGAGCCATCCTCAGGGGGTCACAACTGTCTGTTCTCAAAACACGTACATATGTTAATCCTCTGTAGAGGTATATGGTCAACGTCTTATCTCACCAATCTTACTTTATCACTCTGTAGATCGATATGTTTTTTACAAACACTACCTATAGATTATGCACTATATTATTGCATCACTTATATAAAAAATCTACGTTTCCACAGCAACCAATGTACACTACAAACAATAGTGAGTGTGTAAGTGACGCAATAATATAGTGCATAATCTATAGGGAGTGTTTTAAAAAAAACATATCGGCTTGCGAAGTGATAAAGTAAGATTGGTGAGATAAGACGTTGACCATATACCTCTACAGAGGATTAACATATGTACGTGTTTTGAGAAGTCAGTTGTGACCCCCTGAGGATGGCTCATTGGTGAGCCGAAACATGTCGGGGCTTTTTATCAAACAGTTTTAGAATATTTTAGTGTTTTTATAACAAGTGCATTTAGTTGGTGAAAAACATTGTCTATGTTCTATAATATTGTGCCGTGGTGGAGAGGGAAGGGAAGGACACCCAAGTCTGCCGAAAGTACCAAAAGCTTGTAGCGACTGTGCTGCATCATCACATTACAACCATTTAACACCATTTCACTTCTAAGGTTAAATGTTCTACAGCGGTGAATACGAAGAATACCGTTTTACTGTATGTGACGCCGTGTAGCCTGATAAAAATCAGCTACCAAACGTTTCGGAGAAAACTACTGCTTCACTCCTCTACGACGATATTGGAGACAATACGTTCATCGGGAAAGGTCAAATTTCAACTGGACTGCACGGTGTCACATACAAGAAGGCAGCAATACGCTACACAGGCATCCACTTCTACAACTAAATACTACGTCACTGGCCCAAATGCCAATCGATTGAACCGCACGTTACTGAATTATTTGTTCATGAACTTGACCTGCGCCACTGTTGTCCATCAAGAGGAGTGAGGACTGGCGTCCACACGCCACCTCCACTGGCTGACAAGACGCGAAGTGGCTCGGGCTCAGAGGCTAAACTGTGCAATTAGCCAGTTGGGAGAGGTGTAAGTATATGTCAGTGAGTGCACTTACACATCTTATTCTAACATTAAATTTTACGTTTGAAATTATCCTTCCTCCGATTTTTTTTATTTAGATATACCTCATAATGCCGCGCCGTCTAAGGCGTGGGTCTGCGGCCGCTCGCTTACTAGGATTGTGAGTTCGAATCCCGCCTAGGGCATGGATGTCTGTCTCTTGTGAGTGTTGTGTGTTGTCAGGTAGAGGTCTCTGCGACGAGCTGGTCCCTCGTCCAGAGGAGTCCTACCGAATGTGGTGTGTCTAAAAAGTGTGTGATCGTGAAGCCTCGAAAAATGAGGCGGCCTAGGCCCCCAAGGGGCTGTCGAGCCATAGAAAAAAAAACCTCATAATGACCAAAACAGGCCGAAACATGTAGTATAAAATCATAAAAATAAACACATACACAAGTGTTGTGATTGACCTTTCTTTTAAAAAAAAATTTAGTTTATATCTGTCACAACGGGATATTCCAACCAAAGTTCAAAGACTACCACTACTTTGTGCAGCGCCAAACGTTAAGATGAATGTGAACTGGAAATGAATAGGTGGAGGCCTACTTTTAAGTTAGCCACCATTTTCAGGAGGAACTCAGGCAACCCACACAAATCTGTCGGGACAGCGAGCCTGCGATTGCATATCGAACGCGGAATCTCCTGAACAGTAAGCAATATTTCTGAACACTACATCACGACACAGTGCGCTGACACTGACGAAGTAATGGAAACGATGCAGAGAAAAAGCAGAAAGCAGCAACATGAATTTATCACGAAAATAATCGGCTAAAAAGTCCAGTGGTAAACATTAAAAAAAAATTACTAAGCTGTAACTTAAAAATGGCGCCTCAAATGTTTTCTGCGTTTGATCAAAATTCCCCAGAATGTGGGCGACTTCGATCACACATTAAAATCACGGGTCACGTGTGGTCATTGAATTTGACAGAGGTACAAGTGTAGTTGTGAAGATCTTATGGAAGGTTCCACTTGTTTGGTTAACAGACATAATTTTTAGCCGAGTTACAGTCGCTGCATGCAACATGGCCCCAACCAGAACATAAAGTGCGTCTGTACCAAAGTTCTTTGTCTCGCCCTTGGTCAGCACACAAAATGCAAATGTCTTTGTACAAAACTCCTGATTCAGAATCGTCACACTCAACATCACCATAATTCCCACAACTTATCATCGGAATTACCTCAAAACGAAATAATGAGAATTAAGCGACGCCACGTCTTTTAGATTCAAATTTTACGTTTGAAACTGTGCAGTGTGTTCAATATATACCACACACTTACCTCCTCTGATTATCCATATAATGCAGAGATAAAACCATTACTCTCCATACGATAACTGGCGCTGATTTTTAGTAGCAAATGGATAAAAAGCGATAATCTTAGACTCTCCAGTTTCTGCAAATGCGTCGCGTTGCCTACCATGTCATGTTTATACGTTCGCCGCTACAGCCTGCACAAATCAAGTTTCTCTTGCTCTTCCCATTTTCTAGAAACGGCATGATAGGAATTATCCATTCAATAGAAATTCCCCCACTTTGCGTACAGTACATATGCTATTGTTACGTTTACAATTCCCTGCTCAGCCTGCAGTTCACGACCTCACGATAGAGAAAACGCTATCTTACAACAAATGAGACATAAATGCTTTCGGTAAATGAAAGATGGGTCCTCAAGGTAGAGAGTTTCATTGGCCTGGACCATAGAAACGTCAGCCGATATTAAAAGTTTCAGATAAACAGAGAAATTCGCTAGCTAGCTACATAACTACGCAGCAACACTAATGTCACTAATGACATGCGCTCGATGTGTTTGCACGCTACTGACTCAATTAGGCGTCACCTCCACGCCAATGACGACGCACTGCATGCAGTATAATGCCACCGAGACATACATGCTACACCCAGAGACGGACGGACAGATTTGGGACACAGACAAACAGGCATACATTTTATTGAGTCTGTAGTTTATACACTGGCAAATAAGGGTGATTCCCCGTACTCAGACCTCGCCACGCTGTATTGACCACAGCATCACCAATTATACTTTCTTAAATGTCCGTGTTCACTGATGTCTTTCTTTACGCTTTTGATAATCTAAAATCGTAATCACTAACTACATTACGTTACGTTACTACATTTTATTGTTTTCATTTATTCTGCCCGGTATCCTGCTACAGCCTCCGGTAGTGGGTCTGCGGCCGCTCTCTTGCTGCGATTGTGGGTTCGAATCCAGCAGGAGGCATAGATGTATTTTGTGAGAGTTATGTGTTGTCAGGTAGAGATCTCTGCGACGGGCCAATCACTCGTCCAGAGGAGTCCTACCGAATGTGGTGTGTCTGAGTGATCGTGAAGCTTCGATAATGAGGAGGTCCTGGCCCACTAGAGGCTGTTGCGCCATGGGAAGAAGAAGCCTGCTAGAGCCCACCCTCTCCCTTACCACTTCATTATCTACGTTTTTAACTAACTCTACAGTCCTCAAACACGGTATGTTCAATTTGTATGTTACACTCATTTAACATTATTTCTTAAACAGCGACCTTGCCCATTTGTCCTTATGGTTTTTTTGTTTTTTTGTCAATGGCTCGACAGCCCCTTGGGGCCTAGGCCGCCTCATTGTTCGAGGCTTCACGATCACACTCAGACACACCACAGTCGGTAGGACTCCTCTGGACGAGGGACCAGCCCGTCGCAGAGACCTCTACCTGACAACACACAACACTGACAAGAGACAGACATCCATGCCCTCGGCGGGATTCGAACCCACAATCCCAGTAAGCGAGCGACCACAGACCTACGCCTTAGACCGCGCGGCCACTGGGATCGGCATCCTTATAGTTACCAACCAATATTCTAACATTTCACTATTTTCTCTTTTCCTCAACTTACGTATATTCTTATTGGACTGCTTGACAGCTGAATATGGGACCGCTAGGTTGTCCCGAAACGTCGGTAACTACCACTCTACGCTGCGTAACATTCCAGAAGAGCGAAGATCTAATTTACACCGCGGCAGAAGCCTGAAATCACGCTTACCTACATTTCGTATTTCTATCTCCGGTTCTACACACCGAAATCTCCTATCCAATGTCTTCCTTCTACTTTCTCGTTCCTTCACATTTCAAAATGTCTTCCTTCTTTCTACAAACTAAGCTTATCCCTGTCTCCAATCCCTTTATGCTATATTATCATATAAACCAGTGGTTCCCAAAGTGGGCGGTACCGCCCCTGGGGGCGGTGGGATTACCGAGGTGGGCGCTAATAGGTACGAGAGGTGGAAGGGAGCTCTGTTATCACAGGGGGGCTCTAGTAGACAAGTAGTGCATTTATTTTTATAATAGAAATTCAAATAAAGTAATTTTTGTGTTAAAAATTAGAAATGAACTAAATTTCTTAGTATTTTAATTTATGAATCTTATTCAAACACATATTACTTTTTTAATAAATAATTGCTAGATGAATTATTGTTAATCATAAAAAATATAATAAATTTTAATTTATTAATTAACACATAAAACATTAACTCTTATAATTTTATTTAAACAATTTTTTAAATGCAAAATAAAAGTGGAAACAAAAGCGCATTTATGTTTTTTAAAAAAGGTAGGGGGGCGCTGTGGGTGTGCATATGGAACCAAGGGGGCGGTGGACTGAAAAAGTTTGGGAACCACTGATATAAACGATACTGATGTTAAATGATGCAGCCCTTGTACGCCAATGATGGAATTACGCTAGAGTCCTCACAGACTAACGCCTCAAGTTGGCCACGTTTACACACCACTGGTATAACCAGACTGCAGTCCAAACGCCACTGACATGCTACAGGCTTATGTGTTTACACGACTGTGGTGAATTGTGGGGAACCCTCAATGCAGTTGAACATACTGCATGTGTTTGAATGCCTACTCAGCATTTCATGCTGACCAAGTCCCCTCTCGTCACCAATGACATATCAGATATCCACACGCCAATGATCAGAGGTTGAATCTGCACGCCACTGAAGAAATGAAGGTAGGAGAATGGACGAGCCGAGTATACTGGGCAAGTTTGTGTAGAGCTAAAAGCCTCTCATTAAACCAATGCAAACGTCGGCATGAGTAATGAACTCGCCATCAACCATGATACTTTAACTGGACAACAACTCGTGTTCACGGCAACTGAATGGTCGGAGCACAAAGGATCGACACAAGCTGGGAAAAAGTAAAAATATCTCAATTAATTACGAAAATAATTACGTATTATTTGCAACTCAGCATAAATCAATAGCCTTCATATTCATTTACTGCATACAGAAATCTACCGATGAAGATAGCTCACATTACGGACAGGCTTACAACACGTCATTCACAAATCATTCACTGTACCCCGTTAGATACTGGCACAATCGAAAAATGTTTGAAACCAAAATGCGGGACGTGTATAAAATACACACGCCTCGTTCCACATTATGACATATGCAAAACCTACGTAGCACGAGAACTTTTAGCGTGTTTGCAAAAGGTACACCCTATTTTCGCCACACCTGTCCGTCTGTCTGCATGTAAAAACTCGAGAGCGGATTTTTATAAAAATGTATATTTTTACGGGTTTACTAAACGTTATTACAATTACAATTTTCATTAAAATCAGACACACGTAACAGATATTTTAACCGCAGATCTACTCCATCGTAATTCGCTAGTCACCTAAGTCAGACATCCCCAAGCACAAATTGTGCAGAGCAACCTAACACATACTGCATTCCCAAAACACGCCTTCCCTAAGTCATAAAATTTTCGATATAATTAACGGAAAACAGCAAATCCCAAATTTTATTTTCAAATTAGATAAATTTTTATTTAAGCTTAGTATAAATTAGGAGCCATATTTAGCAGATACAAACCCAAAACTACTGCACATCTCTATATTTTCTGTGTAGATGTCGAAACTAAATGTCATCAAAATATGTTTTGAGTGTCCGAATATGAGCTGGGATAGCGTAGTCAGTATAGTGACTAGGTTACAAACTGTACGGTCCAGGGTTCGAATCCCAGCAGGAGAAAAGACGTTTATCTCTTCTCCAAAACGTGCAGATCGCCTCTGGAGTCCATCCAACCTCCTGTTCAATGGGTACTGGAAGCTCTTTCTCTCGGGGGTAAAGTGAAAGGAGGCGCGAGGCTGACCACTCACCCCCATCTAGTGGCGAAAATAAGAACGAGTGGAGCTATACCTCCACTCCCGGAGCTCCAATCCCCGTACATGCTTTGATGGCGCGTATAGGGAGACAACTGTCACAGCTTTACTCTCGGATATCAATGGTGAGGAGGAACAGAGCTTTACCAAATTTTTATTTTACAGGCTTCATACAAAGCACATTAGACAAAGACAATTATTTTCTACTGAGCGTAAGTCAGGAACCGCAAGTTCCAGTCTCACGTTCCCATAAAAAAAACCATGGCAGTGATTTCCAGCACTTTGTATCTTGGGTATCAAAAACGTCCACCATAGTAAAAACAAAATGTTTCTTTTACCAAGAAAAGTACAATCACAGTTATGTAGGCCATATTTTAGTACTGGGGGGCCGGGATAGTTCAGTCGGTAAAGCGAATCGCTACAGGCTGGACGGTTCGGAGTTCGAACCCGGATGGAGGCAAGAGATTTTCTCTTCTCGACACCCGTTCAGACCGGCCTTGCGGCCAACCCAGCCGCCTGTGCAATGGATAAATCGCCCAGGGCGTGGCGTTGACCACCCACTCCAATCTAGTGCTGATGTTCAGACTGTGTACAGCTAGACCTCTACTCCCCCTCTGTGCCTTCGTAGCATGAGAGAGGGAGAGCTTTACACTTATCTTTACACTTTAGTATTACATTTAATCATTAAAGAGGGGCAGGACGGCTCAGTCGGTATAGCAGCTAGGCTACGGGCCGGATGACAGAAGAAATGAGATTCAATTTCAGACATGACAATGATATTCTCTTGTCTCTAGTGTCCAGCACCGGGATCTCTTTCCTCGGCGGTAAAGCAGCCAGAGCGTTAAACTCATCACTCACCTCCATCTAGCGCCGAGGTTAAGAATGCACGGAGTTACAGCTCAACACCTCCACAAGGCTTCACTGCGTGAATCTCTTATTATTATTTAAAGAAAGTTCTCATTTTCCAGATCGCACATCACAACCAGCTCACCTTCGAGTCCTGCTGGCTAAGAAATACCGCACTGTGATTCGGAGGTCAAAAGCAACTCGCTACAAGAAAATGTCGAAGACGCGAAAGATTCGTATTTCGCGGAACTCCCGCCATGACACAGCCTTAGAAAATTGCACTAGGTGGAGTTTCATTACGGCTCATTCGCCAAAGCTTCAGTACAATTGCCGGGCTGGAGGCAAAACAATGCCGTAGACTACATTTCCAGAGAGTTCTTTTAGTCCGTTTGCCGACATTTTCTCAACTGCAAACGACGTACAACGTCGACATGAAGTGTGTCAATGGTGACGTGAAGGATGGGGATAAGATCACGGCCTATTTTGTGTGGACAGACTAATCAAAACATAATGACCAGTAAGTGGGCAGCTAATCAAACCCCGGTCCTCCTGAACATGAAGCAGAATTCGCAACCACTATGCTGTTGCGTTCAGTGACTTTGAAAAATACTGAAACAGGTCTCTAGGAACAAGACAGGCAATAAAATATGGTAACTAAAACCAACAAATGCACACAACCAACAATTGCACTATTAAAGTTTATTATCACTTAAAATTGTTGGTTGATAAGTGTTTTCTATTACCATAATGCACGGTGAACAAAAAGTTAAAATGCACACAAGTTTATTAAAATATACACGGCATACACAAAAGAATGGTGCGGTTTCAAAAGTGAATAAAAAATTTATTTCTTACCTTACACGGGCACAACATACACCGTCAGCGGTGGCAACTGTCCAAGTTTCTCATTTGGTAATTACAATCCTTCAATGTGTGCACCCTGGGTCACACGACACACATCCACACGGTAATCAAACTCATCCCAGACCCGGTGTAGCATGTCCGCTGTAATCATCAGACACACGAGGTCGACCAGGACTCTTGCCTTTACACAAGCATCCAGTTTCTACAAACTGTCGGTACCATCTGCTTATGTTATTCTTGTGTGGTGCGTCTTTTTTAAACCGTGCACGAAACTCATGCTGCAGTGTAATCACAGATCTGGACACCTCAAAACGGAGCACACAGAAAGCCTTCTCCTGCTGCAACGCCATCTTTGAAACTGGCCCCGCGGCCACGCAGTAAGCATGAGAAGCGAACTGCTGGTAGCGCATGAGAAACTTGGACAGTTGCCGCCGCTGACGGAGTATGTTGTGCCCGTGTAATGTGAGACATAACTTTTTTAATTCACTTTTGAAACCGCACCATTCTTTTGTGTATGCCCTGTATTATAAACGCAGTAATACCTCCTACATGTTTCGGCCATTCATGTAGCCATCCTACGTTTATAATATATTTTCATAAACTTGTGTGCATTTGTTGGTTTTAGTTACCATATGTAACTGTTCAATACAGGTTACGGATCATTTAAGACAGGCAATATACGTATAAAGCAACATCGAGGCGCGATCCCATAACCACTGCTGTCGTAGAAAAGCAATTCAATATTAAATAAATATTCTGAGTGTGTGTCTGTATTCTTGCCTTAGTTATCCAGCATGCAAAGCGCATGCGCTGTATTATATTGTCATCCGTGGCCTGTCTGGCTGTACCATATTTTTCTGCATATCTCACAAACGGCACGATTTCCGGGGAAAAAATTATTAAACCTAAAATATGTTTTGATTTAGTCTACAACTTTTGTCTGAAACATTTCACAATCTAAGAAGAATTCAGCGAGATATTACCATTAATGTACACAGGTTTTCATGTAAAGTACCCGTTATTATTGTCACATTTTAATTACACTTGAATTTTCTCCACAGATTTTCGAAAAATACTCAGATATCAAATTTCATGAAAATCCGTCCAGTGGGAGCCGAGTTGTCCCATGCGGACGGACACGACGAAGCTAATAGTCACTTTTCGCAATTTTGCGAACGCGCCTAAAAAGTAACATTTTGCAAAGGGTGCCTTAAAGCAGCCCCAGTGTATAAGTTTGGAAGATGTCCACCACCTGGAGTTTTTCATCTTGTCTTGCGGAGACGTTTATAGGACCGGTCGTCTTCATAAGCAACTTTTACCCCTGTACGTTACGAGCTTAAGAAGAAGTGAAAAAATCTCATAAACATGCAGTTACACACTACGGAACAGTTCTCACAGCTTAGCGGTACCAGAACTTCAAAACCTGTAACACAAATATTTTTTTCTTACAACAATTTATTTGCTACACGCCACTTTCTCTCATTCTACAACATTCAATGAGCTGGCCCATTTCCAAGAACCCATATTTCTACATTGCGTTTCACAACCAAACACGTGGCAACTCAACATTTCCAATGTGACATTGCAACAGAGTAAAATCTGACAAAACGCTGCCATCTTATTTTACAGTTTTTTTTGTGTGGTGAAGGACCCAGCAGCAGATGCTACAGACGCACCGCAGCCTTAAGGCTTACTGGACAAACTTGTGATGAAGATGATCACTTTTTTTCGTTTTTTCCGTGTAATGGAGCACCGGTGGAATGAAATTGACAGGGGAAAAGCGAAGTACTCGGAGAAAAACCTGTCCCAGTGTCACTTTGCCCACCACAAATCCCACATGGACTGACCCGGGATTCTTTTTCTGTCCGGGGTTTTTTCCCTTTGATCCATTTTTGTACTGTTTAAATCCTTTCGTCCTTCATGTCAATTTACGTTCCATACTACCGTCCTTACAACTAACACAACACAAACATCCGTGCCCCCGGTGGGATTCGAACCCACAATCCCAGCAAGCGAGCGGCCGCAGACCTACGACTTAGACCGCGCGACCACTGGGATCGGCATGATCGAACCCGGGCCTCCGCGGTGAGAGGCCGGCGACTAATCGCCTAAGCCATGCCACGGCCCTAATTTTACAGTTTCTTTCGGCGAGTTCACAAACAACAGCATTAGAGTGACATCGAAGCAAATACAAATAATGGCAGATAAATAAGTCTGTCAGCCAAGGGCAGACACCTTTGTAATTCAGCACAGTCTATCGACAATAAAACAGGTGGCAGAACATATATTAGGCTACCAGAAACAAAACATTCGTCATTCAGTTACAGAACACTACTTTAGGATTGGCTTCAATCATCACAAATAACCAATAAAATGATTAATGTGCAAAAGTCCGTGACATTGTTAAGGACCACCGCAAAGACGCAACCCGAAGTGACACAGATATGAATTTAGAACTCCACTCAGTAGACAATTGATCATATACAGGAAATGTTTTGGGTGCGTGAAAGAAACGAATGTGAAAGACCAAAAAACAAGGACAAAAGAGGACACAAATATAAAAATAGGAAGAAAATATGCCTAAATAAGAACTAAAGGAAAAGAATTATAAATAGGAATAAATTACAAAATGAAGGGGGAAAAAAAGAAACCGAAGGTCGTGTTTAACTTGACAGTCGCCCTACACGCATATTTCTTGGATGGAACGCTGATGTGGGTTGCAGCTCGAGGAAACGCGGAAAAGCGACCTGCGACTTTCGGAAAGTTTAATTGAAAACAAATAAGGGCGTCAAAAGCGGCTGCTCCTTCTTCACCGAAGTGTTCTCAGCTTGGTACAAACCGAACCTTATCCCTGGTGCTGGATTCCGTTGCTTCTGTGTGGGTACACTTATTCTTTCTGTACAAGATATGAACATGAGTGCAAAATGGGGATATCATACTAGCCTGTCGGTATGTTCTTTGTCCAAACTACTGAACGGTATTACATAAAATTTGGTATTGAAGGTTCTACACGAAACGTTGTTGGCAAATTTACGTTCGGTCCATCACAAACCCCACCATACAAAACACACTAAAATCTGTAAGCTTTTTAAAAAGCACCATACAAACGCGGTACATAATACGAAAGCCAATTCAGAGGTTCGGAACCCGCCGCTAGGAACATGAACGGCAAGTAGTACAGCCTTGTACCACTAGGTGCCGTAGTATCGCTATCTTCTGAGTCAGTCTAGTGAGTTTTGCAGCCACAACCCTCAGCGTTAATTCTAAACGGGCATTTATTGTTGTGACTGTTTTGTGCGATCCGCTATTTCCTACTGGTTGATTAGCAGCAACTGAGTATTTGCGTTAATTATTACTTAAAACTCGGAAAAACTGCAAAAGAAAAGCAAGAGAAAGAACCTGAGTTTACTGCTACGACCCAGAAATCAAACAGCAGTCCTCGCGGTGCAAAAGCCCGTCCTCTCCAGGACCGACAAAAGCCAGGCAAGTCAGGTCGAATATCAAGAGCACGTTGGTGACCTTTTTTTCACTGTGAGGGCACTATTCATTAGAAATTTGTTCCTCCAGGCCAGACGATTAATCAGCATTACATCTGCAGGTTTTGGAATGTATGAGGGTGTAGATCCGCCTACAACGTCCCAAATGATAGCGAAACCAAGTCTGGTTGATTCACCGCAACAATGCGCCGACGCACACTGCTTTGTCAGCGCAGCAATGTTTGGCCGCTAAAAACGTCGCTGTGATCCCCCACTCTTCTTACTCGCCTGATTTGGCGCCTTGTGATTTATTCTTGTTTCCGAGAATGCAATCGTAACTGCCAAGGCGTCGTTTTCAGGATGTGCTGAAAATTCAAGAACAACTGCTGACTGTCCTACACGCGATCTCAAAAAGTCAGTTCCAGCGGTGATTGCAGCAGTGGCAGAAATGCTGTACCGTTGCGTACGCTCGGATGGGGACTAACTCCATGGAGCAGAGTCCTTCTTGAGAAGCTAACAGGTCATCAGCTAGTCAAGAAATTCCCCGCATTTTATGGAACCCGAAGGCTCATTAACGCATTCACAAGAGCCCACCACCTGTCCCTATCCTGAGCCATAGGTTGTACCAAAGAATCAGTTCAGGTACGATGCCCTGTGAAATGTTTCGTAACATGATAATTTTTTACGATGAGGAGTTGTTAGCACCTCGCCCAACCCCCAAGCTGGAGGGCCACCCCTTGTCGGCTTCCGCGACTGCTCATTCAATGTATTCGCAGCTACCCTATCTGGAGACCGTTCCTCCATCCGCAACCTGAGGACGCGCCACGCCGTTGTGATAAGGACAGCAGCGACACATAACAATCGACTCAGTCCGGGAACTTTTGTATACGCACTCGCACACAGATGTTATTCAGTTATACAAATTTTATTTCTAAATTTCTTTTTCAATAATGCGAATATTTCATAAAACACAAAGAAACAGACGCTAACAACAAACATGGCCATGTTAATATGACTCGGTCGCTACGTTTTGTCAATAGCCTAGTAATCCAAAAAACAACGCTTCTGAAATTGAATCAGTTCCTCTCCTTAGGAGAAAGAGTGCGAAGGCACCTACCTAATTCTTTCCGAGAAGAAGATACCATGTAGTCTCTTTAAATATCCTCTGACTCTTTTTAACCATGTACAGTCGAACCCGGTTATAACGACATCTGTTTATACACACCTCATCTATAGCGTCAGATATTCTGTGGTACCAATTAATTCCTCACGGTTAATCATAACATTATACTGCTCGGTTATAACAACACTCGTTTATAAGGACACATAATATTCAGTCCCTTTCATGACGTTATAACCGAGTTCGACTGTATATGTAACATATGTATACAAAGCAAATGTACAGTTGTCTCTGTCCACGTCATGAACGCATACAGGGGCGGTAGAAGTATATCTCCACTTATACTTAATCTCGTCATTAGATGGAGATGACAACTTCACGTCCCAGCCGCTTTACCCCCAGGAAATAACCATGGCACTCACTCAATGGAAGGCTGGGTGGGTCCCAGAGCCGGTATGGACGTGATAAATCTCTTGCCCCTGCTGGAATCCGAACCCCGAATCGTCCATCCCGTAGCCTACACATCACACCAATTACGCTATTCCGGCTCCCACGTATACATACACATATACTTCTACGTATACGAATATACGTGACTAACATCAAGTTTTGTTAGCGGAAGATATTAAGGCAGTAAAAATTAAAAATTTTGGTAAACACACACACTGATACCTGCAACCATGACAAAAAAAGAAATCGAAAATAATACCATAGAAATAAACAATACAACAATAATAAACGTGGAACAGGCACGTAAGTTTTAGAATAGACTTGACAGGATGGGGGGTTGTAGACTCAATCTGGACAGGATAGGACATGTAGCGGGCTTTTATAAACAAGGTAGTGAACCTTCGAGTTACATAAAATATGGAGAATTTCTTGACAAGCTGAAGAACTATCAGCCTGCCATGAAGGACTCTGCTATACGGAGTTAATTAATTCGTTTCCCGTCGACCTCAAATGAGTAGACGTCAAATACCCTTTGTCTTGGCCCGAAACGTTGTACTGTAACCATTATTTTAAACACGGAGAGATTAACAAAGTCCTTAGAGTGAATGATTCCAAATGTGACACAGCATCAACAGAATCCTACGAAATTACATGAATTAACCCTTAGCAAAGACACAGATGGTATGGCAGAACTCTTCTGCAGGCATGTCACCGTCACCATCACTATCCCTATAGACCGGTCTTGCGCTCCCCACAATCCCATTACACATGCGAGCCCTCGAGACCCCACTTATCGTTTCTGGCCAAGTCGAGAGTTGTTCTCGAACCGGGTGCCCCATAAACTGTTTCTTCACGGCGCGACTTAACACTGGTACCTTGGACGGTCCGGGGATCGAATCCCGGTGGGCGCGAGATTTTCCGCACCCGTCCAGACCGGCCCTGGGGCCCAACCAGCCTCCTATACAATGGGTACCGGGTCTCTTTCCCGGGGGTAAAGCGGCCGGGGCGTGGAGTTGACCACCACCCCCAACTAGCGCCGAGGTTAAAGAAAGAGTAGAGTTATACCTCTACTCCCCCTCTGGGTCTTCATGGCCTGTTCTAGGGAGAACTTTACCTTTACCTTACACCCTACAAAACTAAAGCTTAAGACGGATATAGAACGCCACTGCTTCTGCGTTACGAGCAACAGCGTGTACAAGAGTGACACAAATGCCCATACGAATGCAAATTAAGTTTCACTGCTTGACACACTTGAAATCTGGCGAAATTAAAAGTGTCACACTTCGTAACAACTTTCATCTCAACGCACAGGCGGCGATGGCGTTACTGGCTATGTGGAAAATCATGAAGGCTTGTTGCTATTTCTACATCAGCCCTGTTCCATTCAATTAGCCTCGACGCAGTCAACTGCGAGTTGATAAATACACAAGTTTCTAAACATAATACACAGACGCCATTCTGGGTGTTTCCAAAAGCTGTTAAAGGTAAAGTTCTCCCTAGAACGGGCCATGAAGGCCCAGAAGGCGAGCAGAGGCATAGCTCTACTCTTTCTTTAACCCTGGCACTAGATGAGGGTGGGTGGTCAACTCCACGCCCCGGCCGCTTTATCCCCGGGAAAGAGACCAGGTACCCATTGTATAGGAGGCTGGGTGGGCCCCAGGGCCCGGTCTGGACGGGTGCGGAAAATCTCGCCCCCACCGGGATTCGATCCCCGTACCGTCCAGCCCGTAGCGAGTCGTTCGAAAAGCCGTTATTAAACACAACCACAATTAGCACAATAAGCCTAAAGGCTGCGGTGCATCCGGAGCGAATGCCGACGGGCCCATAGAAAGAAAAGAAGAAGAAACACAACCACACAACTCCATTTTGTGACCGGCCTGCACCAGCATGCCTCGCACAGCCTTATACAGCATATGAAACACGTCTCAGCTCAAAACATGAGCAAAATAATTAAAATTATGATAACGATGAACAACACTCCTACGTGACCTTCACCTCGTACAATTCTGTTTATCTCTTACATCATTAAACACTACAAGACAGATGCAGCAGCCGATAGGGCAGCTAGGGGCTCGATGGACCGAGGTTTGACTCTCTGCACGGGGCAAGAGAATTTTATCTTCACCAAATCGTCTAGATTGGCTCTGGGGCATACCCAACCTCCTATTTGATACGTACCAGCGTTCTTTCAATGGGTAAAGCGGCCGGGACGTGATGTTGACACCACCTCATCTACTCGAGGTTAAGAATGAGTGGAGATATACCTCTACTCCAGCTACAGGCCTTCATGTTGTAGACACAGACAACTTTACATTTATTTTTACAGGACTACTAACTAACTAACTAACTAACTCGTGGAGCAGAGTCCTTCTTGAGAAGCTAACAGGTCGTCAGCTAGTCAAGAAATTCCCCGCGTTTTATGGAACCCGAAGGTTCATTACCGCACTCACAAGATCCCGCCACCTGTCCCTATCCTGAGTCACATCAATCCAGTCCATGCCCCCCATCCCACATCTTGAAGATCCATTTTAATATTATCCTCCCATCTACGCCTGGGTCTTCCAAGTGGTCCCCTTCCCTCAGGTCTCCCCACCAAAACCCTGTATGCACCTCTCCCCTCACCCATACGTGCTACATGCCCCGCCCACCTCATTCTTCTCGATTTGATCACCCGAATAATATTTGATGATGAGTACAGATCATTAAGTTCCTCGTTATGTAGTCTTCTCCACTCCCCTGTTACCCCGTCCCTCTTAGGCCCAAATATCCTCCTCAGCACCCTATGCTCGAACACCCTCAGCCTATGTTCCTCCCTCAGTGTAAGAGACCAAGTCTCACACCCATACAAAACAACAGGCAAAATTTTTTACAGGACAGGGTTTAAAATTCAAGCACCACATTTAACCCTCTAAAGAAGAAACGTGTCTGGTTTATATGTCTCAGTGCGTACGCGCAGTAAACTCTCTCCATCTCGGTTATACAAAACCAGTCTGTTAACGATGTAAAAGGCAAAAGTCGCTGTTTTTTTTCCTGAGATCCTTACACAACACATAAACGCAATGTGAGCACCATGTAGAATTTTTAATGTTAAACCTGGTGATACGTAAAGTAACCGCTAGGCTTTAAAAGGTTAGTATCACACGATACTTTATCTTTTATATACGGATGATTTGAAATTATTTAATAATACCGAAAACCAGTTACACAAAATTCTTTAAATCACTACTGATTGTAATTAGTGTGTTAAAGTTATGACTGACAAAAATATACATCACCACAGCCTGATATATAGAAAGAAGAATGATCCGGTGCATGAACTGTCGCACAAAAAGGCATGGCCAGTATACACTGGACTGCACTGATGCACTGTACCTCGAGCCTATATCGACACTGTAGGCTGTATGCTGCACGAGATGATGTAACACGTCATGGGACAACCAAACAAGCCGCTCTACATTGCACGAGATAAATTACGACTTGGTTCAAGGACAAGCCTATAAATATCTTTGAACTAGCATATTAAAAAAAGGAAAGAACATGGCGGTCAAAGGATAAGTTAAAAAGGTGTTATATTTACGACTAAAATTAAGAACGCTTCTGAACGCAGACAAAAATAAGATGTCAATTCGCTAATATGATACTGACATATTCATTCGGCCTCATGACAGGCTATGTCCTTAAAGAGAAGCAGAGAATAACACGCAGGGCATCAGAATGCTGTTAACTCTTCAAAGCACAAACAGATACTCTAAGTACCACGTGCTTTAACATTAACATTACACGCTCTGCATTCTGCCCACGTTGGGTATTCACGTGTTCCGTAAGATTCTTAAAATAAACAGCCAGTAGTTGTTCCCAAAACGTCACAAAACAATGGCTCTTTGAGACCTTCGCTCTTCTGGGGTGTTACGCGGCGTGAGTTGGTAGTCGGTTACAGACGTTTCAGGAAAACCTATCTGTCCCGTCTTCAAGGGTCAAGCATACAGGTTGTCCCGAAACGTCGGTAACCAACTGCCAGCCCATGCCGTGCAACATCCCAGAAGAGTGAAGGTTTCAACTACAGCGCGGCGAAAACGTGAAATCTCGCACCGCTGCGTCTTTGTACCTAATGAAGACGGTGTTGCCTGTCAGGTCGAAACTGCATTTCAGCCCACTTTCCTTCGACCCCCCCAAACACACTGACTTCTGAACTCAACATGCTGCGCGTGTCCTTCCATTTCCCATTTGAAACTGTAGTCCGACTGTCACGAAACTTAGTAAGAAAACTGTTGTTGCAGTACGGTTTAATTCTTCATAATCAGCAACTGCAACATGGCGGACACGCGAAATGTAAGGCGGGAGTAACACTAGCATCACTTACTTTTAGGTTCTGAAATGATGTTGGTAATATAACTAAAAATATGCAACTTTTGTGAAGCTAACATGTCGGCAGAAAGTAAAATAAAAAGATGGCGGTCATGCGAACCTTTTGTGTTACATACCGGTTTGATTACGTATCTGGTAAAATCTGGTATGCAGATGGATAACAGACTTGACCACACATTATATATACATGTCACATATACGAAATTATACTAATCACTTTGTGTTTGCACTCACACTCATAAGGCGATTCTTAATTACACTGGCCTACAATAAATATAAGGAACCTCTTCTATTACTGGAATGGCACCTAACAAGTCCGACAAATACACGACCACAACCGCTTTGCCACCGAAAACCGAAGGCAGCAGGAAACAGACATACGTATTTATGAGCAGTATTACATTCACAGATCCCCTGTCATTTGGCATGACAATCCTTAGTGCGAGTCTCACAAACCTGATGGACCCCCTACCTCGGTCACATGACTGCAGCTGATACGTAAGCAAGCGAATAATGGCACCTCCACCGCTCTGATTGCATAAACACACTGACCTATGCGCACATGACTTCGCGCACTCTCCCGACTTATTACATCAGTCTAGGCTCGCTAATTTTACCTGCGCCTGAAGCTGGAGACTTTGTGGAATTGTAAGTGCACATTACATTTAACAGATTTTATCGTGTCTAAAACGAACAAAAATTTATACAAGTTGCTAGAAATGCTGTCCATTGATTTGAGTGCGTGACAGCCCTGTGATTCCAGAAATTCCTTGTACATCCCCGAAGCAACGCTCCGGGGATGTGTCTATTGTCGCAGCCGCTTCAATCAACTCAATAAGCTCGTTCCGGGTTCTGACTCTTTCCGATAAACTAAGTCCTTCAGATGGACCCACAGGTAGAAGTCGGCAGGAGTGAGATCGGGCGATCGTGGAGGCCAAAAAAAAACTTCTCTATGTTGTGCGTAAAATGAGCAGGAACTGTATCATAGCACATAGTTTTCCCGTGACCATACGTGTATAGGCGTTTTTGGCTTCATTTCAAAACTAGAACGTGAGCCTTGTATTTATTGCATGTACTTAATAATCGCTGCTATGTTTTTGTAACTCAAAAACTGTTTCATCTGACAAATTCAATACAGAATCTCTACTTACGTGCTCTACACAAAAACAAAACAAAAAGGAACCACTAGACATGCAGCACTGGACATCTATACAATGGGAAAGTGGGCTATGTGTTCTGCTATAGCCTATGTCCTTGTTATACGTTACGCTGACAAATTCCGGGGCCAAAATGTAAGCCCTGGACAAGTGTAATGTTGACAGAGATCATCAGCTGTAGAGACAGTACGGTGAATTCTTCGTTTCAAGAGGCTACGCAGCAGTACTGATATACAATGCACTGAGGCATCAAATATATATCCTTGTATCACAAGCAAAAACTGAAGACATGAAACATATCCAAACTCATATATCGGGTTTTAATGCAGTGAAATGCGTGTAGGAAAAATAATGAGGTTGCATTTGAACTTTCTATTATATCGTATTGTTTTAAACCCATGTCACAGACTGCCTGCAAAACTTTACAAGCAGCTCGACTTGTCAAATAGTAAGTCTAAAAAGACGGGGACTGATCCTGTCTCCGAAGTGTAGCAGTGGGTTAAATTTTAATACAAACAATGGAAAAAGTCCACAAAACCACCGGATTTAGAAATAATTTCGTACTTTGTAGCACACGGAAATTCATTGGCGTGTTATAAAATACCAGCTATGGCACTATAACCTGAACCACATGAACCTGGTCGAAGCCCTCACACACTACTTCTCTAAGATCAACTTTAATATTATCATCACACAACCCATAAGTGGCCCCTTCCTTGTAGACCTACAGAGCTTTCTTGATCCTTTGTAATGCTAAAGACCAAAATTAAAAATTTTCCACAAATCTTAGCGTACATCGAAGAAATTTAATCGAAATCCATTACCTACTTTGACAGAAAAAACACCGCATTATTATGCGCACGTTTCATACGTTACGCAGATATACAGTGGCGAACAGAAAAAAAAAGTTGTGGATGTTTTAGTGCATGAAGACGGTCACAAAGACAGAAAAACATGAAGAAATAAGAATAAAAACCATGAGCGAAAAAGCAAATGAAACTTAGGTTTGGAAAACACTTCCACTGTTTTATTCCTTTAAAAAAAGGTTCAAGTTAAAAATATTTCAGCGCAGCAACGAGGCATAAAATGCTACAGTTTCAGTCACAAGCGCGGTGGAATGTCTTTATTCTCAGAATATCCTCACAGCTGGGCTACTACATGGTATGGGAACTGTCTCTTAAATAAAAGGAACGGAATGCAGAGCCGTTCAGCCATGCGCCATTCTCGCACTCCTCTCTGCCCCCTCCCATCGTGGGTGTTCCGCGCAAGAGGCACAATTACAATTTTTAAAAATTTTATTATAAAGCCTCCCCACATATGCGAAAACTGCTTTCAACAACATCGAGTATCTTGCGTCAGTCATTTACTTTATATTGGCTTCTTTATTCTTAGCTACGAATATATTCCTATTCATCTTTACAACCACAATATAACAATGTTACAGTCACCGCATTCTCTTTGTGTATTTCCCTCATAAAACATTGCTCGCATGTGAGGTACAATACAATACCTCGCCGCGACTTCACTGCTAAATGCTTTATACAGGATCATTTTTATTTACGTACAGTAATACAAGGATCGTGTTTACCCCTACAATAAAACCAAATTTTCCTACATGCGTAATGTCTGCTACATTTGGATCATATCTTTGTATGGTGCTGAAACTTAAACAGAAAGTAGATCAGAAATACCTTGAAAGTTTTTTAGATGTGGTGTTGGAGAAGGAAGGGGAAGATCAGTTGAACCGATCGTGTGGAATATTAACAAGTACCACGAATATTCAAGGAGAAAATGAACATGGTATATACTCGTACAAAAAAAAAACGAAGGAAGGCCGACTGGATTGGTCACATATTGCTTAGGAACTGCCTTCTAAAACAAGTTATTGAAGGAAAAGATAGAGACGGGAAGACGATCAAGAAGACGTAATCAGCTACTGGATGACCTTCAGGAAAAAGAGAAGATACTGGAAATTGTATGAGGAAGAACTAGATCGTACTCTATGGAGAATTCTCTTTGGAAAAGGCTATGGCCCTGTCGTAAGGCTACGTGATGATTACGCAATATCGCAACGGCAAAGGAAACATTAACCTCAACTACAGTAGGACATACAGGGTGTCCACAGAGTAGTGTTCCTCTTTTAAAATTTTGTTACATGATCAGCAAATCTGTCATAAATATACCATCTTCTGCAAATTTCCCTTAACGCACAAAGTTTATGTAAGCTTGAGTATACCTCAGCACGGTGGCCCCGATCACATCAAGCCCATAGTTCAGTTCTGCCCACGTAAGTCAACATTCCCTTTGCCACATTTAGGATTGCTGACATCACGCACCTGGATTTCTTCCGGTGGGGGTCAGTGACGGATGAAATTCACAGAACATCTGTTGACGACACTTCAAACCTTCGTCAATCCGAAACGTGCCGAAAGGAATGTTGAACCGTGCATGGTGAGAACCGGAGTATCGGCTGGATGTGATCAGGGCCATTAGAGGTTCCAATGTTGAGGTGGATTAAAGCACACTTTTTGAGTTAAGGAACAATTTGTAAAATAACGCACCTTTGTTTTTGTTACCATGCAATAAATTTTTAAAACAGGAAGACAGTTTTGTGGACACCCTGTACTATTGGCAAAGCGACGCATTATGTGGTCTATGCATGACGGATCTCCTGCTTACTTTACACGCGACGTGAAACAGTTCTTGGGCCCTCACTACCCACATCGACGGGAAACGATTTTGTGGCCCCCACCTCAAACTGGCCGACTTCTTCCTGTCGGGCCATGTGACGTGCGTAGTTTACTCGAAATCTATCAACACTCGGGACGAGCTCTGAAGTTTCAATGAAGAGGCAGCGACAAAAATCAAGCACATGCCTGGACGTTTTCAGTGCACCAAGAATTCTTGGGGTCACAGGGTTCAGTCATGCGTTCAAACTAACGGAGAACATTGGTATCTATGTACGTAACAACACGGCCTCGCATCCAAAAAGACGCCATACACACGTAAGAGTTTAAAATCACTTACCTCAACTTACTGTCTTATATCTAATGAACTCAGCGAATAATATCAAAAATTCTTGTACTGGCATTTCCTCCAAATTATATGCAATTTCTGGGTAAGTTTTATACACAAACAATATTTTATCTAAAAACTTGCAGCACTGACTCACTCAGTTTGCGCGGGATTGCAATGACCAGCGACAGTTGTCAGATAAAATAATGTTCAGATAGCTTATTGTCCTGTTACATTTATGATTTCTATAATTACACGCAGGGGGGGGGGTACGCGGTGGCGCAGTTGGTTGAGGCACTGCGCTACAAGCCGGAAGGTCGCGGGTTCGATTCACGATGGTGTCATTGGAATTTTTTTATTGACATAATCGTTTCGGTCTCACTATGGCCCTGGGGTCGACTCAGCCTCTAACAGAAATGAGTACCAGGAATATTTCCTGGGAGGTAAAGGCGGCCGTTGCATAGGGCTGACAACCTTACCACCTTCATGTGCCGATTGTCTAGAAATCTGGGAGCCTCAACCTCCTGGAAACCTAAAGGCCTGTCCAGGCCTGTAATGGGATTGCTTTGCTTTTATAATTACACGCAATGGCATATGCATAATTTCGAAGCAAACGACCAAAGCCATTAAAACTTACAAATAATCATTTAATCTTGTTTTTACTAGCGGCTTGGCTTAAGACAGGAACAACACTTTGAAACCAATTCTTTATTAGGTCCGCTCTCTTTACATGGCCGTGTAACGAGTTGCCCTGGGGGCACGCCATACAAATCTTCATTACGAACATGATCAATGCACGAGTTTAAAGGCCAACTCCGTTTCCCGTACTAAAACAAATGAAGCAGATGGAAGAGTGCTACAAAAAAAAAAAAGGTACAGAGGTCAATTGCCAGAAATGAAGTGGGAACTAAAAGCAATTCACCTCAAGAAAATGTTACCACAACTCTGGGGTTATTACTTCATAAGGCATAGGCCTGCAGTGTGTGGGTAGTGTTGAAAGTTGCCCTTCACAGGAAATGGACTTCACTTCTGGCTCTTGAAAAAGAAACCTAAGATATACGCACACATTTTACGGTTTTTGCACGAAATGCATGCAATGAACACATTAGGACAATGAAACGTCCGTCTGGACAGGTTTAGACGCAACTTTCATATTGGGGGTGTGCACAGCGAGTTATGGAAGCGTGTAATTATTTTCATCAGCCTAACACAATACATTCTTCGCAAAAAAAAAAAAAAATTTAACACTTCTCTCAAAAAATGGCCAGTGGCGTACCTAGGTTTTTTTTGGCGCCCAGGGATAGTAATCACAATTTGGTTAAAATATTCATTTTGTCCCTTCTTGGACTCTGCCGCCTGGGGCTGTTCCACTATTCGCCCCCCCCCCCAAGCTACGCCACTGAAAATGACTACGACTTTCTTGACGTGGCCAATATTTAACGAGATGTGATTGGCAATGCGGCGACCGATTTGCCTCTACAATATTCATCAGAACCACTGTAATACGAAGAGTTGTACAGAACACATTTGAAGGATATGTATAACCCTGTACAGCTGCCGTGTCTTATTCACTCACACAGTCACATCATCACCGCCACCACTATCACCGCCGTCATCACTGCCGCCATCCTCATCAGTAATTAGCATCAGTCTGCAGGCCAGCACTACGCATGACGGCAGAATTTCCCAGCATCAGTCTACCGATAAGCAAGCACAACTGAATTAGTTCCTTCTGAGATGAAATCAAAGCGCAAAATAAATATGTTCCTAATTTTACTGTTACGAAACTAACGCCTTTGTAATAAAGGAATTCGCAATGCACGTCTGAGGAATTTTCAAAACTACAGTAAGAGTGACGTACAGATGAAAGAATGGCTAATCATATTTTATATAAGTATCACCTGAGGGCCGATCTCGGTGGCCGCGCTGTCTAAGGCGTGGGTCTGCGGCCATTCGCTTGCTGGGATTGCGGGTTCGAATCCCTCCAGGGGCATGAATGTCTCTTGTGAGTGTTGTGTGTTGTCAGGTAGAGGTCTCTGCGTCGGGCTGATCACTCGTCAAGAGGAGTCCTACCGAGTATGGCGTGTCTGAGTGTGATCGTGAAACCTCGACAATGACGAGGCCCTGGCCCACTACGGGCTGTCGCGCCATGAAAAGATCATCTGAGGACGGGGAGCAGGTAGCTTCCGAAACGTAGTGTTTGTTCCAGAATATTAGTGACAATGGATTTTGGTGATATTACTCATGTACAGCCATTGTCAAAAATTTATATGTTACAATAAAACATAAGTTCATAACTCAAAATATTGTGGCATTCACTTTAAAGAATAAACAGATTCGTTACTCTTGCCAAATTAACAAATATCCACAATTACTTAATAGTAAGAAACAATTTTCGCCTGTTAGTTGTCGCTGAACAAACACTCCACCATTTATATTTATGGCAGGCGTCACCAGCCGGTACATTATCATTACTTCGGCCCTTGATTGGTGTTTCGCCTTGAACAGGCAACTTGCTGGGACATGAACAATAAACTATTTGGAAACATTTCCTAATTTTACAGCTGCTCTGACCAATTACGTCATTAAGACTTAAGACGAATAACGGGAACAGAAACAAGCTATTACCTTATTCCAGATAATAACAAAAACTTGACCTAACACGAAAATTACCACCTCCGCTGCGGAACGTCTAAACGTACGTGCTTTGGCAGTGGAACAAGTCACGAATTATGGCAAGCACCAGAGTCACAGAAATGTTTGCACAGGCTACGACATTACAGAGTGGGAAGGTGCGTGCCTCGATAACCTGCACACTGCATTAGTCTTCACGTTCATTTATTTTGGACGCTAAGGTAATGTCATTACAGATGTAACACTACACAGCCAGAAAATGGCTTCTCTTCATTTATTAATCATGACACCGTCTGTAACAATCGCCGTACTCATTTAAGACATCCGTCTGCACCGCACGCAGTGTAAGCCAATGTACGATATTCCGGTCTTTTCGTTAAAGTGATAAAATTCTTTTTCGCCTTTATATGAAACAGGCGTTATCCTGGGATGATAAATACCAAAATGAACTTCGGGTGACAACACCCTCTCCTCAAACCTAACGTACAAATTTCTATTGAACTACATACGAAGTTTCTGCGTGCACGTCCAGCAGCTGACTTCTTGTTGTGGTGGCCATGTTGTGTGCACGCTGACACAGTTTACTGTGCAAATGCAACATGTAGTGACCACGTCATCTGCACGCTGACAGTTTACTGTACTAATGCAACATGCGATGGTCACATTACCTTCACGCTGACACAGTTTACTGTACTAATGCAACATGCGATGGTGACATTACCTGCACGCTGACACAGTTTACTGTACTAATGCAACATGCGATGGTCACATTACCTGCACGCTGACACAGTTTACTGTACTAATGCAACATGCGATGGTCACATTACCTGCACGCTGACACAGTTTACTGTACTAATGCAACATGCGATGGTCACATTACCTGCACGCTGACACAGTTTACTGTACTAATGCAACATGCGATGGTCACATTATCTGCACGCTGACAGTTTACTGTGATAATGAAACATGTAGTGACCACGTCATCTGCACGATGACAGTTTACTGTACTAATGAACATGTAGTGACCACGTCATCTGCACGCTGACAGTTTACTGTACTAATGCAACATGTAGTGACCACGTCATCTGCACGCTGACAGTTTACTGTACTAATGCAACATGTAGTGACCACGTCATCTGCACGATGACAGTTTACTGTACTAATGCAACATGTAGTGACCACGTCATCTGCACGCTGACAGTTTACTGTACTAATGCAACATGCGATGGTCACATTATCTGCACGCTGACAGTTTACTGTACTAATGCAACATGCGATGGTCACATTATCTGCACGCTGACAGTTTACTGTACTAATGCAACATGCGATGGTCACATTATCTGCACGCTGACAGTTTACTGTACTAATGCAACATGCGATGGTCACATTATCTGCACGCTGACAGTTTACTGTGATAATGTAACATGTGATGTTGGCCATGTCATCTGCACGCTAATACCATTTACTGTGCTAACGAAACACGTGGTGGCCACGTCGTGTTACGCTTTATCTAATTAGTTATTTCCCCCGCGAGGTGTTCCAGTTGAGCAGTTTATTTCCTGATCCACGCAGCTGCTGCGGTATCAAGTCACCCTAACGAAAGCCACAATAATCTCATACAACTGACAAATTCGATCCAGGGACTTCCGAGACCGCCCCTGCCGGGAAAGAACGGAACTAATTAGGAGTGGGGCGGCCACACAGGGAGCACTGAAAAATGGAGAAGGATTCCTTATGAGTAATCTCATTCATTAATTATGTGAAGGAAACTGGATGGACCGCAGGATAAACGACCTAAGTACATATTGCGCATACTTCCTACACAATTAAAGACTCGCCTTACAGCGTACGGAGATAAGGGTAGGTTGTAAATAAGGCATAGTCACTAGCATAGGCGTGCGTACGGGGTGTGCCGGGTACAACCTAATATATTAAAAACAGCAAAAACTTGGTATTTTGTGTCTCATTTTTTAAATTCGTATTTTTAAGTACTTTAGTTGTTACTTTAAAAAAAGCAAGTTTCTTTAGCTTGGTTGGTGAATAAAAATATCATATATAACTGAGTACACAATAAAATTTCGCCTTTTAAAAATGAAAAATAAAATCCCCTGAGTGCATATCCTAACAAAATGTGCTGCGCTTGGTTATGGTCGGTGGTAAAGGGATGCCTGATCGACTACAGGACAGGTATCCTAACTACAGCCGATGGCACATTTGGGGTTCTCACAGCGCCGTTGACGAAGATAAACTATCTGTGATGATACACCGTGTAGACTGGTAAAAAGGCAACATCATTTTAGAGGAGGACTGCACCTTCATCTTCAGGGTCACGCAGCCCAAGAAGAGCGACTGCCTGACCCCGAACACAGATCGGTAACTATTTACCACTCGACACAGACGTAATAACCCTGAAAACGTTTACCTTCAACCATCCAACAGTAGCAAATGCATGACGACTGTGTAAGGACCTTCATACATTCTCGACGGTTTCACTCTTCGTTCGACCAAGCAGGTTTGAGTAGCGGTAACTCTCTGGACTTGTATTCTGAAAATGCCTGGTTTTAATTTCGTCCAAGACACCGACTCTCCTGACATTTTTTGTGATATTTCTCATTCCTCCAGCCATGAACCGAGACACTACCTGGATGAAGCCACGATCGATTCCTTCCAAGTACCTTGCAATTCATCATCCATCAATCAACCTAACACAGACGCTACACAGTCTGAGGCAGTGACAGATTCATAAAATAAAACAAGAAATTCTTTGTTTTGGGAGCCATTAATATTTCCGACATGGTTTCCGTGAGACACAAACTACACAATACACTGCTCACTCCCAAAACAGCAACCTCAGTTGTCTGCACAGTACGCCGACAGCGTTTACGGCAGCAAACCTACTCTGCAAATTAACACAACCGACAGTCTATCTTTCAAGATACACTTTTCTCTTCGCCAAACACGTCCAAACCGGCTCTGGGGCTCATCAAGCCTTTTATTCAACGTGTACCGGATTTCTTTCTCGGGGTAGAGCGCCCACGGTGTGAAGTTGTTCACTCACTTCCATCTAGCGCTGAAGTTAGGAAGGAATGGAGCTATAGTTCTACTCCCCCCATTAGCTTTCATACCGTGGACAGAGACAACTGTGCCCTTTTTAACAGACTTAAAATAAAAGAAAGTCGCATTTTATTTATAATGGAAATAACGAAGCAGCAGTGCATTTACGATCATCACATCGACCAGCTTTCATGATTCACAAAACTGTTCACAACAGTCCGCAATTTTCTGAATCTAGTACAATTCTATGAAACCAGTTTTAATATTAACAATGCTCTCTTCTGGGATTGGCGTCGTATAGTATAAATTTACTGTAAATGCCTAGCAGAATACACTGCGTCACACCCCAGATGCCAGTAGTCTTCATGTAGGTTTTAGTAGGCTTCTAGACTGTCCATAATCTCGTATTCAAACAAGAATAAAATAACAGGAGTATACTCCACAGACCAACCTCAAGTTTCACTATACCTTCGTATTCATGCCTACGCCTACTATTTTCAGGATTTCCGGACAAAACTTTACACACAAATGTTGTCCTCCTTCTGTTCTTATAGCAGGGTTAATTCCACAAAGTCTCCAGCCTAAGGCGCAGGTAACGTTAGCGAGCCTAGTCTGATGCCTCAAATCGGGAGAGTGTTCGCGTAGATCGGCGTGTTTCTGCAATCGGGGCGTTGGAGGTGCCAGTATTCGTCTGTTTACTTAGTAGCTGCTATATTGTGACGGATGTATAAGGACCGAAGTTTTGTCAGACTCGCGCTGAACGTTGTTATGCAAAATGACGGGGTCTTTGTGGATGTAATCCTGCTATACGTGTCCTGTTCACCTCCTCTTCCTTGGATTTTATCGCTGTAATGATACCTGACGGCCGATCCCAGTGGCCGTGCGGCCTAAGGCATGGGTCTGCGGCCGCTCGCTTGCTGGGATTGCGGGTTCGAATCCCGCCGGGGGCATGGATGTCTGTCTCTTGTGAGTGTTGTTTGTTGTCAGGTAGAGGTCTCTGCGACGAGCTGGTCCCTCGTCCAGAGGAGTCCTACTGAGTGTAGTGTGTCTGAGTGTGTTCGTGAAGCCTCGATAATGAGTAGGCGCTCGTCCACTATGGGCCAATTGCGCCATGACAAAAATCTGATGAAAAGTACGACCATGAAGCCCCACCTGTGTGATAACTGTCATGGTTATCAACATTACAAATGACATGAAGCTGATGCTGGTCGTATGACTACGTAAACAATATGGCCACTGGCCGTGCGAAACTTGAGGTTCTCACAGCTGTGTTACTGAAGATTCGAGTCTCTTGGGACGTGACGCTGTGTTAATGGGCGAGCAGTTACCGGAGTTCTGAAGGACCTTCTTAGACTGCTTAACCCTGACGATTAAGGTACTATGATCCTTCGAATGGTAAGGCATACTCGCTCTAGGCACAGCATCACATCCCAGAAGACTTTAATCTTCATTAACTGACTAGTCTCCAAAGATCCAAAAAATTATTAGCATACAAGTTCAGCAGTTCGTGTATACTACAAGCATAACAGCTGTGTGTGAAAAGTTGCCCATATCCTAGGCGTTACTGATACCTTTTGAGGTTTAGGCCTACTATGTTTTCCTCCGCAAACATAACATCAAATTGCAAAATGTCACCATGTTGCTACTACTCAACCACACGCAGAAGAAAATTCGGCTAACAACCGTAAAAACCTCCTAACTCCATGAAGCAGAGAAGCTAATAGTTCCTCACATAGTTAAGAAACTCCCCGCATCGTATGGAACTAGAAGGTTCATCACCGCGTTAACAAGAGCCCACCATCTGTTCCTAACCTGAGCCAGATTAATCCAGTCCACGCCCCACCCCAAAATAATATTTCTTGAAGATTATTTTAATGTTATCCTCCCATCAATGCGTAGGTTTCTTTCCGTCAGATTTCCCACCAAAACCCTTATACAACTCTCCTTTCCCCGTTTAACAAATGTACGCGTACCTTCTGCAATGGCTCACCACACACACTGTCATCTAGCTGTAAGTACGTTCAATACATAAATTTTCAACAGACATAAAACCGCTTTAGTCACCAAAATTTAGCTTAAATCTGCCTATCTTTGTGCGGTTAAACAGATGTTATGATCCCAACACTGCTTCTACCTACCTCTATATACTCTCGGCGGTGCCATAACTGAGGAGGATAGTCGCCGGTTCTCAAGGCGGAAACACAGGTTCGATCCCAGGGCAGTACATGTGGGACATGTGATGGACAAAGTGGCGCTGCGACAGGTTTATCTCCGAGAACTTCGGTTTTCCCCTGTCAGTAGCATTCCACGGTGCTCCATCTCATTCATCTACCACCGACGCTGTATAATCTCCACAAATGACAGCGTTGTTAAATAATACTTACTGCTCTCTGCCTCTCAGTGCCGCAGGCCCATATCAACATCATAAATTTAGTAAATAACTAATCATGCAGGGTCTTCCTACGGCACCTGACTGCTACTCAGCTAGTCAAGTTCGAAGGCTTTTATGCAATCAGCAGGTCGACAACCGTATACATGGAATCCTGCCAACGATCCACTCGTGGGACAGACGAATCCAGTCCAGACCCACATACACGACTTCTTCACACGCATCAGTAGAAAATTACTAATTTTAATAATACTGCAATTTTATACATAAATAAATAAATGAAACTGTCACCCTGAAAGGTTCATTTGTTTCCTTCAAACACTTACTGTTTAGTAAAATATATGTGTGTCTATACACACCTAATATTGTGTGTGTCTATACACACAAAACCTACTCATGTATTATATGATTATTACTATCATCATTAGACGGGGGCGCGCGGTGGCGCAGTTGGTTGAGGCACTACGCTACAAACCGGAACGTCGCGGGTTCGATTCCCGATGGTGTCATTGGAATTAATTCCTTGACATAATCGTTTCGGTCGCACTATGGCCCTGGGGTCGACTCAGCCTCTAGCAGAAATGAGTACCAGGAATATTTCCTGGGGGGTAAAGGCGGCCGGTGCGTAGGGCTGACAACCTTACCACCGTCATGTGTCGATTGTCTACAAATCTGGGAGCCTCAACCTCCTGGACCCCTCAGGGCCTGTCTAGGCCTGTAATGGGGTTGCTTTACCTTTATCATCATTAGACACCGAATTCAGTCTAATCGTTTTCTTGACATTACCTTCAATTAACACCAGGCTGTCACAGTGGTAGCCCCATCTCCATTAAATACAGTGATACCTCGGCTAACGAGATAATTCGTTCCGGAATCACATTCGTTAGCCGAAATCTTCGTTAGCCGAAACGTGAGCAACTTTCTGCTTCCCTTGGGTTTGTCGCTTACTTTTTTTGGTTGGTGGGTCTCCCCTATGTGATGTGGTCAGCTCATTTCTTTGTCACACACATACAGACGGAAAAGATAAGCTCCTGGAATGGCCCGACCGTTCATGTTTGCTGCTTTATGTTAGCGCGAGCATCCACTAAAACATTCGTTAGCCGAGTCCGAAAAACAGCGAAAAAAATCTTCGTTAGCCGAAAACTTCGTTAGCAGGGTCACTCGTTAGCCGAGGTATCACTGTACATGTATCATTTTTCAATTCTTGTACCTTACTAAGCCACGTATATTTAACTTTGTCCAAATATCTACTTATACATATAACAAAAGCTCTACTAGTACTTCTCAATATCTGCTTATAAGCTACCGCCTGTTTCACATTAAATAATTTTTAATTATGAATTCCGTTCTCCATTTTCTAGTTTCTGGAATACATTAATGCAACCAACTCAAGAAGAGAATGAAATTTGTCACCCCGACATCAAACATTCTATTTGACGCAAAATATATCTTAACGGGAAAATGGCGCAACTCGTCAATGTGCATCTTAGAAACGGGATATGCAGGAACAACGCAGACAAAACGAATACCAATGCTTCAGTTTAACAATACAAGACAGTGAAAACTATTGCGCTGGAGGCCAAGGAACTAGTGTTTTGTGCACTACTGTACCTCTCCCATCCATTAGGTTCTCCGCTAATAGATGGTATCATCTTTATTTCATCAGCCCGTCCGCTCCTGTCTGTATCACTTGTTTAAATATTTATGGCGGGTGAAGGACCTCACTAGTGTGACCTTCGTCCGAGGTCTCCAGGGAATTCCTGCGAGCAGTCAGCTTTGGGTACGGTCCGCCGCGGGCTCACGGCCCACTAACAGTACCTCCGTCCCCAGAGAAACAAATGCCAGGATTGTGCAAATGTTTCCATCTACAATACAATAATTCAAGTAGCCATGGTGACAGGCGTGCGGTATACAAAAGGGACACAAGCTATCTTGAAATTCATTTTTCTCCATTGCATTCAATGTCAACAAATTGCTTTCCCATCCGTCTATGCAACAAAAACACTCATTTGTCAAACAATAAAAAAACATATTACACTTGCACTATAAAGCACACGTATTTTGGAATCGTTCGCCCCATTTTTATAGCTCAGTTGGTATAGCGACTCACTACGAGCTGGAAGGTCGGGGGACCGAATCCCGGTGGGGGCGAGATCTTCAGCACCCGTCCAGACCGGCCCTGGGGCCTATCCTGCCTCCTGTACAATGGGTACAGGGTCATTCCCGGGGGTAAAGCGGACGCGGCGTGGCGTTGACCACCCACACCATCTAGCGCCGAGGTTAAAGAAAGAGTAGAGCTATACCTCTATTCCCCCTCTGGGTCTTCATGGCCTGTTCTATGGTGAACTTTACCTTCGTCCCCATTTTCATGTGTCCGATTTCACTGACGTCTGTGGTCAACGATAAAAAGGTAAAGCTTTTCCTACACACGTCAAGAAGGTACATAGGGGGACTGGAGGTACAGCTCTACTCATTCTTAACCTCGGCAATAGATAGAGATGAATGTTCAACCTCACGCCCCGGCATCTTCACCCCAGATAAAGCTCTTCCGGTATCCATTGAGTAGCAGGCTGGGCGGAGCCCACTGTCGATCTGGACATTCTTGTGAAAACAAAAACCTCTTGCCCCTGTCGGACTTGAACCCCGGATCGTCCAGCACGTAGCCTAGTCACCACATCGACTACGCTATTGCATATACAAATCCACTGATGTAAAACTACAGATCTGAAGTCACAGTAATTATTTTTTCCCCTTCCATTGATCCAAGGATTAATTACACACGGCGTTCATGAAATATACGACACCACTCTAGGGACGTGCTGTATGCATGCAAATGACGAAGAAAGTCCACATAAACACGGGTCCTTGGACGCTTCTTTAAGATACGGTCCACTATATATTAGAAAAACAAAGGTAAAAAGTATAAACTCGTCCACAGGAAGTGTTTATTTAACAATCGGTGATTCTAACGTCAGAGATGACTTGACAAGAGCAAATTACAAAAGATGCTCAAAGTGCTGTCCTTGTCTTTTTTTCTTAACTAACACAAACGTCATAGATTCACAATAATATACTTAAAAAACTACACCCCTACACATTTCGGACCTTACTGGTCCATCACCAGGAACTGCATCAATTGTTGTTCTATAAAACAATTACTTAAACATATTTTGGCCTCTTTTGTATGTAGAACGGATGGAATACCATACTGATGCCTTTATTTTATACAACCTTTCTTTATTGTTCTTGAAGCAGTAAATTTGTTTTGCCTGTTGTGCATTAACGAATTTTATATTTTTCATTCCCTGCATTTTAACTCGATTTTTTACTATTAACCAACAAATGCACACAACCGACATAGATTCACAATAATATACTTAAAACTCTACACTCCTATAAAATTCGTTAATGCTCAACAGGCAAAACAAATTTACCACTTTAAGAACATTAAAGAAAGGTTGTGTAAATAAATGTATCAATATGGTATTCCATCAGTTCTACATATACTTCTCTTCTTCTTCTTCTCTTGCACTACAACCCTTGGTGGGCTTTGGCATCCCCTTTTTTCAGAGGTTACTTGGTCCTGAAGTGTGCATTTGTGTCGTGAGTGACCAGCCCACTGACTGCACAAGTTCTACTCAATCCTGATGTGACTGCTAGCCATCTAGCAGTTAATCAGGAGACTTGGGTGAGAAATTGCCGCTGAATTTTGCTTACGAAACATCTCGTTTCATGCCCGTAATGTTCTTTTACATGCCGTAAATCTACGACATGGGACCGCCGGGCGAGCACGCTAACCACTAGTCCACCGAGGGCGACAGTTCTACATATACAAGAGACAAAAATATTGTTAAGTAATCGTTTTCGTCTTCTTCTTCTTCTTTGGCATACGGTCCTTATAGTTCAACCAGTGCCTCCTTCAGAATGATAGTCCATACAGATCTGTCTTCTGCTTTCTTCCTCCATCTCTTGACACCATCGATTTGAGATCATTCTCAAGACAGTCCAACCACCTTAATTTTGGTCTTCCTGCTTTTCTTCTTCCATTTGTTTTCCCCAGAAATACTTTCTTTACGGTCCTATCATCATTCTTACCAGATGAACAGTCCATGAGTAATTATTTTATGTAACAACAATTAATGTACTTCCCGACGATGGACCAGTAAGTTCCGAAACATGTAGGGGCGTAGTGTTTTAAACATATTATTGTGAATCTATGACACTTGTGTGCATTTGTCGGTTAATAGTAAAAAATCGAGTAATAATGTAAGGAACGGAAAATATAAAATGCTGTCCTTGTCCTTCCCCACAGAGCCCCGCGCACCGCATTAAGGAGCGTCGCACGCGCTCACAAATTCCAGTCGTGTTATAAATTAACACGCGTCTGTCTTCTACCCTCTGTTGCAGTTCCGCTACGTCATTAGCTGCCGTAGCATATATAGTACTTTTGAGATGGTCCCATAAATAAAAATACAGCGGGTTTAAGTCAGACGATCTTGCGGCCCATGCAACTGGTCCGCCTCAAACTATCCATCATTTCAGACGTTTTAATTCAAAAATGTTCTAACAGCAATGCTAGAGTATGGTGCAGCACCATCATGTATGAGCCATCTTCACTGTCTTGACTGCAGTGGGCCATCCTTTTAATAGTACAAAACTGTTCTGTACAAAGTCATAAAACAAGAATGAACAACAACAGGATGTCCAAAGTTATGCTGAATTGTAGTACAAATGGACGACGACGACTTGGAAGACCATTGAGGAGACTGTTAGATGAGGCCGAAACAGGTCTATTAAGGCCTAACTCGTGACGGATGATGATGATCATATGATGATGACAAAGTCATAAACTGTCTCTGAGGGCTGACCAGCGACCTCTTATACCCACCACCACATTTACTGAAAATCGTTGTTGGTGTCGAGACGGAAGGATTCCATGCGGATGATTGTTTGGGCAAGTTACTGAGGCCGGCACAAGTTAAAACCTGCCTCATCTGTGAACAGCAAGAAGGCCAGAAAAAAACTGATGACTGGCACACAGGTGCATGAGTCAATGACGGAACTCCCATGCAGATCTTGTGATGGTAGAGCCTTGCACCCACAGCAGGTGGTTAGGATACAAGAGTTGCTCAAATAGGACTCACCAGTCTAACGGACAGCGGTTCTGCAGGTACGGTCCTCCACAGGTTGGTCCGAGGATGTTCTTTCAGGATACCTTCTTCCGGCTCTGGTTCAAGAATCTCTTTGCCTTCCTCGTTTTGCTGCTGCAAACCCTAGCTTCCCACTTCCTCTAAGGCGCCAATCAATACCAGAAAATATTTTATCTGGTATTCGAAGACCGGGTAAAGAAAACGTACCGCAACGACCAAACAGGATATGTGCATCATCCACCTCCGCGAATGTGCGCTCGCCAGCTACGTTCAGCACAAAAAACAGCAACACTGTCACATTTCACTGCATACTGCACAACACCACGCTTAAGCACGACATGAGACGGTCTCGTGGAAAAAGACCTGTAGTGCGGGTAGGTGCCGCTTCTCTCGTTCTTCTTTTCAAACGAAGTGATAAAGGCCGCATGTTTACACACGCTCATTTAGTTGTTTTTGTGAACATGACACGCCCCAACATGGTGACGTGTATTTTAGAAACACCCTGTATATTGGAAAACATTTCAATTAAGGGTAATAGATCTCAGTAACAACCATACACATTTTGCGTCATATACTATGTTTTTATGTGTTAAGCAGTTTCGGGTAAGCAGGCTTTAAATAAGGCACGGACTGTAGCTGAAGGTAGCAAACAAAATTAGATTCCCCCGACAGCTATTAGTATAGTCGCTGAATATCGAATGTCAATGAAACCCCTGAAATAATTTCGGATACAGTATAACAGGGAGACATGGACGACCACGTGTTTTTCATTCTATACATATCCTACACAGAAGGCATAACGAAACAAGAAGAACCCTTAAAGCTGCGACTCATAGTAGCTAATTACGTACGGTAACCAGGTAACAGATTGGACGGGGCAGTGGTACACATATTACCGCAAACATTCTATAATAATGGAAGCCAGTAGAGAAACTGGAAGAAATTGGAGCCTGCAAAGAGTTAAGTAATCAATTCTTTTTTTCTGTGGCGCAACAGTCCAACTCGGGCCTAGGCCGCCTCGTTGTTGAGGCTTATAGATCACACACAATTAGACACACGCACACACCCAGTAGGTCTCCTCTGAACGAGTGATCAGCCCGTCGCAGAGGCCGCTACATACACAACAGACATAAGAGACGAACATCAATGTCCTCAGCGGGATTCTAACCCGCGATCCCAGAAATTAAGTGGCTGCAGACCTACGCCTCAGACCGCACGGCCACCGAAATCGATAATTAATTAATTTAATTACGGTTTATTTAACGACGCTGACAGTAGCTCACATTATACAGAATCGAACAACACAATTAGTGAATAATCAATTGGTACGGATACGGAAGGAGACGGTCTCGGCCTAATTTAGAGGTATTAACTCGGCATTTGCCTGGAGGAACTGAGCAGAACTACGGAAATCTCAATCAGGACAGTCAGTCTCGGGGTTAAAACCCGAGACATTCCTAACATAACACATGAATACTAGCTACCCACTCCGCTGCAAAGTTCGGTAGGAACTGAGCAATTACGTAATGAGGAATTTGGCGATCGCTGTTCACGTGGTAATCTTAAAGGTAAAGTACTCCCTAGAACAGGCCATGAAGGCCCAGAGGCGAAGCAGAGGTATAGCTCTACTCTTTCTTTAACCCCGGCACTAGATGGGGTGGGTGGTCAACTCCACGCCCCGGCCGCTTTACCCCCGGGAAAAAGACCCGGTATCCATTGTATAGAAGGCTGGGTGGGCCCCAGGGCCGGTCTGGACGGCTGCGAAAAATCTCGCCCCCACCGGGATTCGATCACCGGACCGCCAGCCCGTAGAATACCGACTACGCTATCCCGGCCCAACCTGGTACTCTTAGCACAGTGAAATGTTGACATGTGGCTAGGATGGGGACAGACGGCATGTGGACAGAATTATGGTGGACAAATAAATCTGATGACGTTTAATTTGAAGACGGAGGAGACTTGAAAATATTAAAACAAAACGAAGCTTAGAGAGGGAATCGGAGATTGACAAACATAACCCACTAACTGCGTTCAAGTGCAGGCTTTGGTGTTATCGGCGTTCAACCGTCGACTTCTGCTACCACACAGTATGTTCGTTACGTTAGTTAGTTCGTTAGTTCGTTTGTTAGTCAGATGGTTATGACAATGATCAACAAGCCTGCAAGGAGACCTTTATTAAGCACTAATACAAATATCGTGTAGTCCCTAGAAGTACAAACACCAGCTAATAATTACTGTCGCCCCCATGGAAACATAAATCCCAACCACGCAGCCTGGAAGCGAACCGGAACTGAAGGGACAATTTGCTTCCCTGCGACAGTGGCACAACACGCAGACTGCTCTGGATCTACAGCCGCAATCTGCGGCCCACGCCTCGGCTGTTTGCTTCGTGGAGAAGTGGGATAGCAACAAGTTTACGTAGATTACTTCCAAAAAGTCCCTGTCATTTTGCATGACGATCTTCAGTGCCAGTCTCACCAACTGCCCAGACAAATACAGATTGTCTGTGATGAAATGAGCACAGCAGTTCTCATTGTAGCGACAGCACAAGCGGCACCAGCTCTTCAGATTCTTGACAGTGTAACCTGACTTTGCAGCCCTCCTACTTATCATGTGATTACAGCTGCTTTGTATAATACTAGCATTCGCTCCTCTCTAATTGCAGAAGAAGGCTGCTGGCTGCTGCTGACCCGAGGCTCGATGGCCTAACGTCAGGGACTTATGAAAATAATCCGGGCTTGTTAAGTATCCATCCTAGGTAACTCTTCACAACCGACCAGCTTTCTAACTTCTTCCGCGACACTCCATACATCCAACGGAGTTACCTGCCAGTTTTTCAGCTGTACTGCTTGAACAGTTCGGTATATAGCGGTAACGATCTACAAATGTATCCTGGAAGCAGACGATTACCGGACATATCAGTTTTGTTGCAGAAGTCCTCAGTCTATCCAAGCAAATACTGATACATTACCTTCAAGCAGACGACCACGGCCTGCTTGAAAATTGTTACGTCACAATTCGTGTTCTAGAACTAAACTAAACTCCATGGAGCAGAGTCCTTCCTGAGAAGCTATACATCTTCAGCTAGTCAAGGAATTCCCTACACTTTAAGGAACCCGAAGGTTCATTTCCGCATTCCCAAGAGCCCGCCACCTGTCTGTCCTGAGCCAGATCAATCCATCCTATTTGTTGAAGATCCATTTTAATATTGTCTCCTATCTACGTCTAGGTCTTTCAAGTGGCTCTTTTCCTCAGATCTCCCCCACCAAAACCCTGTATGCACCCCTCCTGTCCCCCATACATGTCACGTGTCCCACTCATCTCATTCTTCTTTATTTGATCAGCCGAATAATATCTGGTGAATCATCTCACATCATTATACAGTTTCCGTAGTTAAGCACGCGGTGGCGCAGTTGGTTGAGGCACTGCGCTACAAGCCGGAACGCAGCGGATTCGATTCCCGATGAGGTCATTGGTATTTTTCATTCCTTCCCCAGGGCCGCATTGTGGCCCTGGGGTCGACTCAGCCTCTAACAGAAATGACTACTAGGGATATCTCCTGGGGTGCTGACAATCTTGTCACTTTATAGAAATTCTGAAAGCCTCAATCTCCTGGAGACCTACGGGCCTGTCCAGGTCTGTAGAGGGATAGCTAGGTTGAAGGAGTGTTATCAAATAACAAATCGATCATTAATGTCACGTGTTCAGACTACTGGTACAGGAAGTTGCAGTTGCTAAACTGCCTACATCTAGCCCATCGTGTACTGTGAAAACAATGGCCGGAATGGTCGAAACTGTAATGCTTCTACCTTCTGAAATAAAGGAGACTGATCGACGTCACGTCACGTACCTCCCAGATACAAACATACGTGGATCCAACAAAATCCATGCTTTACACCAAACTTTGTATCCTGTACAATGGCTCATCGTACAAAAAATATTAGCCTATATGACATAAAATACAAATATTCGTAACACTCCCCTCCCCTCATTAAGAATGAAAATTTACACCCGAAGAAACGTTTGTGTAATTTTAATATTTGACATCCCCGATGGCATGTACATGTAAGGTATATTTCACTCTTCTCAGTAATTACATTCACAACCAACATATATATTTTCACACATTAGACCAGTGGTATTCAACCTGGGGTGCGCGTACCCCAGGGGTACGTAAAAATTAAAAAAAAAATATATATATTATTTCGTAATAAACACTGAATCATCAGGGCCAGATTTAGGTTTAGCCACAAGAGATCCGGACGTAAGGACATGCGATTTGGGAGCGCCATTTGTTTCTCTCTATCTCCTTTATGCGATTCTTATCTGGGCGGCTAGTTTCATTTTATTCCACATAGTGCATCTAATATAATTGTTATTTAATAGCTTGACTCTCCTTTTTCTCATTTAAAACTTATTGTTTGATACATTATTTTGGATGCAATTTATTTAACTTATTTTAGATGTAGATTATAGGCTATGTATAACTTGAATTATGCACCAACAACTTTGGGGGTACAAAGTTGAAGAGAAATTATATCTGGGGGTACGCGAACAAAAAAGGTTGAATACCACTGTATTAGACTACGGTGTCACCTCTACAGAGCCATCATCAGGCTACACAAAACTGTGAAAATCAAACGCTATACATTTAGTAAAAGGAATCCCCTTATTTGTACAATTATATGTATAAAAAACGGGGAGGGGGGGGGGAGTTGTCTAAGAAAAAGTATGTATCAATAATGTGGATATAAAAAGTATGAAGTACAGAAGCATACAAGCATAAAAACGCGAGTATAAAAAAAGGTATATCAAAATATATAAAAATGTATAAAAACATAAAATAAAATGGCGTCGGACCGTAAGATGTGGAGGTATGTGAAACGCTTACTTACCCAAATACACGGGTAAAATAATGTCGGGGCGTGGGGCGTGTATACTATGACAACTGTAAAGCGATTATCTTTACAAGAACACAGCTGTGTAACAGTATGTCAAAGCAGTCAAATTTGCAATACAGCAAAAAGCACATTCGAATAACGTGCTTACACAACGGAGTATAACTTGTTCAAATATTCATCCGAACTTGGTATTTTAATCAATATACCAGGCTTCTGCGGGCCGACACACCTGGTGTGTGTGTGTGTTAAAAGTTAATGCGTGTTGTGTGCACTCTGTCTAGAAGTTCTTTGAGGCTGCGTCATCACAAGATAGCGCCTAATACCGTTTCTCCACCACTTCAGTTATTCAGATGCCGACGGGAAATTCAAACATACTGCGTTACGCCTATCGTACTGTCTCTTCCTCAAGAGAATGCAGCTGACCTTCAGTTTCGATGGTGGGTTACTGGTCACAAATAAGGGACGGTCGGCTTTGCCCAGCACAAACCACTGCCAAGATCAACTGCGAACTCCGCAGTAAGTAACTATAATAACTACTATTCGCCGTAAAACTCATATCACTCCTGATTTCCCATGCAGCATCTGTAAAAGAGATGGCCGAGAGCGGCCATGTTACTGCTACAGTAACAAAGATAAAGAAATGTCACAAAGGCGAGTTATATTCATGGGAAATTAATAAATATATACACTCATTTTGGGGCGCGCGGTGGCGCAGTTGGTTGAGGCACTACGCTACAAACCGGAACGTCGCGGGTTCGATTCCCGATGGTGTCACTGGAATTTTTCCTTCACATAATCGTTTCGGTCGCACTATGGCCCTGGGGTCGACTCAGCCTCTAACAGAAATAAGTACCAGGAATATTTCCTGGGGGGTAAAGGCGGCCGGTGCGTAGGGCTGACAACCTTACCACCTTCATGTGCCGATTGTCTAGAAATCTGGGAGCCTCAACCTCCTGGAACCCTAAGGGCCTGTCCAGGCCTGTAATGGGGTTGCTTTACCTTTAACTTCTACACACTCATTTTATCCACGACTACTTAAAACAGACGTTTCTATATTTCTCCCTTCTACAGCAACGTGTGACAACATATTTACAGATAAAAAACATATTTATATCCTGGGGGTTAAAATAGGCTGAAGAAGACATTTGGGCCTAAGACGGACGAGGTAACATGCGAGGGTGGAAGACAACATACTGAGGAGCCTTATGATCTCACCAAATATCATTCGGGTGATAAAATCAAGAAGTATTAGTTGGGCGGGGCATGCAGCACGTGTGGGAGAAAAAGAGGTGCACACAGGGTCTTGGTGGAGAAATCTGAGGGGAAGTAGACCACTTTGAAGACCTAGGCGTAGATGGGAGGATAACATTAAAATTGATCTTCAAGAAGAGTGATGGGGGGCATGGATTGGATTGATCTGCTCAGGATAGGGATAGGTGGCGGGCCATTAAATACCCTAATTAACCTCCGGGTTCCATAAAATGGGGGGAATTAATTGTTTGAGTAGCTGAGGACCTGTCAGCTTCTCAAGAAGGACCCTGCTCCATGATATTATCATGAAGAAGGTTGGTGTCAAAGCATGCCATATTGAAACTGTGGTTACGGGGATCTCGTCCAATAAACAAATTTTAGCGTAAGGTACGCGAAAGAGAAGTGCCAGACAAAGTTAGTAATGCATGTGACCCCGGGTCAGAAACTCGTTATGCCGCTCTTTCAACAAGCACGAGCCTCTCTTTCCACTAGTGCCGGATGGGCACAATTAACGTTTAACAGATTCACATGTTTTCAGAATGTAGCATGACAATAAGCGAAACAAAATCATACAGTTCCCAACACGACCCAAACTGTAAATTTTCGAACTCTCACAAAGGATCAGCCCTTAATGCAGGTGCTAACAGTTGGGACATGTCTACAATCTGAGACCATACCTGCTTTCAGCGTTTCGTCACTTTAAAACGCTGGTCAAATTTACTCCTGCGCCTACACACAACATCATGAAGGTGTACACGGACGTAAATGTAAATTTCCCTGCGCACTTATCCTCAACACAACAAAAGCGAAAAGCTCCACACTCTGACCACTTTACTTCCCGGAAGCAATCTCTGTAAGACCCAGAAGAGGTCTGGACATAAACGTGACGAAAATAAATTTCCCGTCCAGCACGCCCTTTCATTTGGCCCACTACCAGTCACTTTGTCGAAAAATAACATATATTGCCCGGTCGCAATCATATTTAGCCTTTCAACTGTGAACAGTTTAAAGGGATCTATTACTGCACAAACGAGGCTTCTGGGATGTGATGCTTTGTTGGGTATTTCCCGACGCATTGGTCAAGCAGTCCAAGAACAGTGTTGACCCTGAAGACGAAGACACCATACGATACTTCGAAACGTCGAGAAATACCCAACAACAGAGCGTCAATTCCGAGGGGAGTTTACATTTTCAGCAACACAGGTGCACGAAATTTCGCACAGCCGCCATGTTGAAAGGTACAAATGCCACCTAGATTTCAGGCTTCCGCCGCGATGTTGATGAAATCTGCTGTCTTCTGGGGTATTACGCGGCGTCGTGTGGTAATTGTTTACCGACGTTTCGGGAAAAAGTATCGGTCCCATTCTCACGGGTCAAGAGTCCGAGTGGGAAAGGACTCTTGACCCGTGAGGATGGGACCGATACGTTGTCCCGAAACGTCGGTAAACAATTACCACACATCGCCGCGTAATACCCCAGAAGACCGCAAGATTTCAACATTAAACACGTACGTCTGAAAAAAGAGAGCGTCATAACGATTATACAAGAGACATAAAAAATCATTTTTTGCCATTTTCGCTCACTGTTTTACAAATTCTGGCCGAATAATTTTGGGCGCGCGCGAACTCATGTGTGCTGAAGTGTACGAAGACAGTAAAGTCTTATGGTTATATTTCCAGAGAAGCCACAGGCACAAGGTGCTATCGGTGTGCATGAGCAGATCCAAGGAACGCGGCGCCTAACTAATTAGGATGCCAAGAGAAGGCGCCATCGCGCCGCCAGTTCGCAAGGTACTGCCAGTCAGTCCGACTGTTTGTATCATCAGTGGCCAGCAAAGTGAATAGAGAACGTTAATTTCCTAAAAGGCTACAGGGTTTCCAGGAAGTACATCTGCGTACACGTCTGTCTCCCCAGCACAGGTGAAGTTGGGGCAGGTAACTCTGTGGAGTCGCAAAGTGTCACACAGTTAATGATTCAAACTGCACCAAATAATAGCTAGTTAGCCTCTTTACGTTGCATGTGTAATTGGTGGTTACGTCTTGTTAAATGGCAGTCAAATAAAAAAAAATCGACCAACGAAAAAGATAGGAATTACTGCTGTTGTTACCGTGAAACCTGTCTTAAACGAAACGTGGACATAATGGAAACGTGTCTGCAGCGGAAAAATTTTACAGTCCGGATGATATAGAGTCCTGATGATCCATGCTTAAAGTGCCTGTATTAAACGGAACCTTCCAGCAAGGGAAAAATTTCGGTCCTTTGATGTTCCGTTATAAGCACGTTTAACTGTACCTTGAAGTCGCACCGCAAAAACTGTTTGCTCAAATAAACTGACAACTGATCACAATAAAATAAAGATAAATGGTAACAACTACTGTCATTACTCACAGAGACAAACTTCAAATTATTAGATAAAACAACATAATCACTGGGGATCTAAATGACTACTTCCTCAGCCAGAAAAATCCAGTCCACATTCTCCCACCCTGTTTCTTTAACATCCATTTTAATATTATCAACCAAACTACGCCTACGTCTTCCAAGTGGTCAATTGCCCCATTCGAACAGATATTAGGAAAATAACCCTGAGATGAATGGGACGAATGTCGCTCCCAGTTTCAGAAGTTCACACAAAGGCAGGGAATGAAAGCATATGACTATGATAGGATATAATTTTCATGCCAAATTTCATATAAACTGGCTACCGTGCCTGGAAAGTTCCTGCATACAGATGGGCACTATAAATATATCACACTTTAGGGAAGCGTGTTCTTCTTAAAGTGGCCAAAACGTTGCATATTAACTTCAGTGGATGAAATTATATCGACCTACACGCCGTAGAGCGGACGACAGAACTGCTGCATAGCGACCGATGGTACCGCCCACTCGGCAGTGCTCAGTCCCGCGTTAAAACATTTTGTGTTAAGTGGATTATTTTTATAGTGCGAAGACATGAACTACACGCACGAATTTGAGATCGCTGTTGCCATCAGATACGGCAAGTAAAACAGCGGTAAAAAAAATACCAGTTCTAGAGTCCCGCTAGACACCGTCAACCATACAGTCCCGACTGCGTCGATATCCAGTCCATCTACAAACCCACGGCTATGACGAATTATGCTTCTCCCCTTACTGTGTCTCATGGTCCCACGCAACGTCAAAGCAGCGTCCAACCACCACCACTCACCTGAAACAAAGGAAGAGAACATACATAAGCTTGGTTCACATTATGGGTAGGCTCACGTCAGATCAGGGGCAGATCACGGGCACGGAAAGCATATTTTACGTGCATTTAAATGAATCTGTTCACATCAACGGTCACGCTCACGTCACGTGGCGCACAACTGGGTCTGCGCGTTCTTCGAAAGAATATTTGACCCTAAGGCTATTGCGATGAAAACCCTGCTGGTTAAGCTACTGTAAATTTTCAAACTGCGCACGAGTGCCGCAAGAACGTTCGATGTGAATCTTCCAAGCTCAGGTCCGCTCAACCCGTAGTTTGCGGGCACCAAGCCGCCCGCGACACTGTTATGTTGCCAGCGGAGACATTTGAAATGAGAAAACGATTTTTAACCCTTTCGCTGGCAAAGCTGAGTCAGAACTATATTAAAATTGACATACGTACTGCCGTCAACAACACATTTTGTAAGTGTCGTCAATATACGCTTAATGTTTCGGTCATGTTGACCATCCTCAGGCATTTAAATACATGGACGAAACATGTAGCGTATATTGACGAAACTATTAACAAGTGTTGTGAATTTTAAAGGATGTCATCCCGTTGTGTTGTTTATAACAGAAATGAAGTAGAAATTCGTCCAAACACAAATAAATTCTATTTACTATAAACAACTATATGTTTCGACCTATTTCAGGTCATCCTCAGGTTCACAGTTTGTGTTTAAAACATATTAAGGAAGGAATATACGACGGATTTATGTTTCTTCCGCAATATGTTTTAAACACAAACTGTGAACCTGAGGATGACCTGAAATAGGTCGAAACATGTAGTTGTGTATAATAAATACAATTTATTTGTGTTTGGACGGATTTCGACTTGACTTCCATTAAAATCTGTTGTGGTTGACGCAGCAAGTAAGTCAATTTTAAAATGATATACCACAATAGGATGAATTCCACATAAATCGAGAGAAAACGCCGAAGGAATTTTGAAAATTTATGGGTCGTTCACTTATGGAGTTACGCGATACACGAGTAATACATTTTGTAAAATATGTGCCAAAAATAACGACCCCTTAGCCTAGGTTGTGAATTGTATTTTTAAATAATTTTTTCTCTATTAGGCCCAGTATCAAATTAGAATTATACGTATGCTTATTCATTCTTCATTATGTGTACTGAATGTCATGTTGCCCGCATGCAGGCCAAATTTTACCGCAGCTGTCCGCCCCACATAGAAGGTTGAGCGGGCCTGCTCTAGCCTCTTCTCTCGTCGCCATCGCGCCCACATTGAATATAAAGCTTCGCTGACAGCAGCGTTGCTTAGCGAGGTCGCTATTTAAACACGTTCAAGGCAATGGTAACACCAACGTCACTACCTTGGTGTAAGTCTGACCAAATAACTAAGTCCTTCTCGAGATGCTAACAGTTCCTCAGCCAGCCAAGAAATTCCCCGCATCTTACGGAACCTGAAGGTTCAGTACCTTGCTCACAACAGACTACCACTCTTCCTTGTCCTGTGCCAGGTGAATCAAGTCCAGCCAACCCGTCCGGTTTTGTGTTCCAAGATCCATGCAGTAACACAACTACACTCAGCAGCGGTCTCTTAGCAACGCAGCTATGCACCTACAATAAGCACAGTGGTTGTTTAGCTACGTAGCTATGTACCTACACTGAGCACAGTGGTTGTTTAGCTACGTAGCTATGTACCTACACTGAGCACAGTGGTTATTTAGCAACGTAGCTATGTACCTACACTGAGCACAGTGGCTGTTTAGCTGCGTAGCTATATAACTACACTGAGCACAGTGGTTATTTAGCAACGTAGCTATGTACCTACACTGAGCACAGTGGCTGTTTAGCTACGTAGCTATATAACTACACTGAGCACAGTGGTCATTTAGCAACGTAGCAATGTACCTACACTGAGCACATTGGCTGTTTAGCTACGTAGCTATATAACTACACTGAGCACAGTGGTTATTTAGCAACGTAGCTATGTACCTACACTGAGCACAGTGGCTGTTTAGCTACGTAGCTATATAACTACACTGAGCACAGTGGTTATTTAGCAACGTAGCTATGTACCTACTCTGAGCCAGTGGCTGTTTAGCTACGTAGCTATTAACTACACTGAGCACAGTGGTTATTTAGCAACGTAGCTATGTACCTACACTGAGCACAGTGGCTGTTTAGCTACGTAGCTATATAACTACACTGAGCACAGTGGTTATTTAGCAACGTAGCTATGTACCTACACTGAGCACAGTGGCTGTTTAGTTACGTAGCTATGTACCTACACTGAGCACAGTGGCTGTTTAGCTACGTAGCTATGTACCTACACTGAGCACAGTGGTATTTAGCAACGTAGCTATGTACTTACACTGAGCACAGTGGCTGTTTAGCTACGTAGCTATATAACTACACTGAGCACAGTGGCTGTTTAGTTACGTAGCTATGTACCTACACTGAGCACAGTGGCTGTTTAGCTACGTAGCTATGTACCTACACTGAGCACAGTGGCTGTTTTAGCTACCTAGCTATGTACCTACACTGAGCACAGTGGTTATTTAGCAACGTAGCTATGTACCTACACTGAGCACAGTGGCTGTTTAGCTACGTAGCTATATAACTACACTGAGCACAGTGGCTGTTTAGCAACGTAGCTATGTACCTACACTGAGCACAGTGGCTGTTCAGCTACGTAGCTATGTACCTACACTGAGCATAGTGGCTGTTTAGCTACGTAGCTATGTACCTACACTGAGCACAGTGGCTGTTTAGCAACGTTAACAGCTGCCTGGTGGCTGTGACTGTACCGATATACATCTCCAAACTTCTGTTTACCAGCCTGATGTACTTCCCGATTACAATGATTACGGATCAAACATAAACACAGGCATGCAGCCATATATTACAACTGGGTTCTGTATGCGCAGTCGAAGCAACGCTTCTTATGGCAGAATAATAGACAGGAAATCAATAACATTATACAATACACGTGGGGTGATACGTGTGATTTTGTCTGCATCATAGAGATTGGTGACGAGTTGTAGCAAGTGGCAGCCAGACTTGTTCTATTCCACTGCTACAACGATAGGATCATTTGTGATTTAGCTTTCCACAACATACGATATCTTGCTCACGTCTGTATTGTGAGTAAGTATAGGGAATTCGTAACGCCCGTACGATTTTCTATCACATTTAACTTCTTAATAACATACAGAGCTATGCATTACAAACACTTCCTAACAAGCCTAAACAATCGACAGTTTGGCGCTCACAAATCGACATATCGATTATCTTTTAATGCGTCCAACAATTTCCAGGATTACCTTCGGAAGATTTAATAAAAAAAAGTATTTCTGGTTTGAACTGGGAATTTGGCATTTTATAATTGGATCACACAACAGTCCAGAAAAGGTAAACGAAATTACTCGCGTATATTGTGAAATACTGCAGATGTTTCCTTCGGCCTAGGAAACGAATTTAACATTTCTTCTAAAAGAAATGTAAAAACAACCGACAGGTGGACACTGCCACGTATTTCTTTTTATTTTTAACGAAATGTTCTGAATTATAAACTGTTAAATTAAACGCCTGCAAATACTTAGCTATCGAAACCTGTTCCCCTAAGTAAACTCCCCCCCCCCCATTCCCGGCAAGTCAGAAAATATATTTGCAAGAAGAAAGTATTAACTCAATTACGCCTCTAAGCTGAATTTTCGCTCCAGATATTAAACAGCATTGGAAGAAAAAAAGTTGCACTGCTGCCAACATGACACAAGTGTCATAAGAAAGATTTCCTGCTTCTGTCCATCATCTGCGAATGTTTGGGCTTCCAACTTGGCATACAGACAGAAGTAAGGAACCAAAGAGCACTGCGACGTACCGGTGAAAATTTTGCCAGAGTGCTTGCACTACGCACATCAATTTTTCATTTATTCCGTCAGCCAATGCTGTCACTACAGACAGAACAGACTATCGGAGGTTTAAATCTCGGCAATGGTATATTTTTCTTTTCTCAAAAAAGTCCAGACCCGCTCTAGGGCCCACCCAGCCTCATATTCAATGGACGCCGCGAATCCCTGCCCAGGGTTAAGTTGGCCAGGGCGCGAGGCTGATCACTCACCTCCATCTAGTGCTGAGGTTAAGAAGAAGTGGAGCTACGACTGTACACCTCCACCTTCATGGCTTGCACAGAGATAACTTTACATTTATATTTCCATAACCTATAGCCTAGGGGAATAAAGATTTACCACATGTATTACATCGATAACTTGAATCAAATTCTGTATCCGGAATATGTAACAACGCAGCGGTATGAGCTTCGAGTTTATGACATCTGATATACGTGTATATGTGCGCATACAGGCGTGCATACCTGGAGGCCCAGAGAGGGTATTAGAGGTATAACTCTACTCTTTCTTTAACCTCAACGTTAGATAGGGGTGGGTGGTCAGTGCCACGCCCGGCCGCTTTATCTGTACCCTGTACCCATTTTATAGGAGGCTGGGTGGGTCCCAGGGCCGGCCTGGACGGGTGCGAAAAATCTCGCCCCCACCGGGATTCGATCCCCGGACCTTCCAGCTCGTAGCGAGTCGCTATACCGACTGCGCTATCCCGGCCCGTTACATTCTGACGATGGAAACAAAAACTCCCCCAAGTGTTCATATTATGTAAGTCCGGGCACGCGGTGGCGCAGTTGGTTGAGGCACTGCGCTACAAGCCGGAAGGTCGCGGGTTTGATTCCCGATGGTGTCACTGACATAATCCTTTCGGTCGCACTATGGGCCTGGGGTCGACTCAGTCTCTAACAGAAATGAGTATCAGTAACATTTCCGGGGGGGGGGTAAAGGCGGCCGGTGCTTAGGGCTGACAACCTTACCACCTTCATGTGCTGATTGTCTAGAAATCTGGGAGCCTCAACCTCCTGGAACCCTATGGGCCTGTCCAGGCCTGTACTGGGATTGCTTTACCTTTATTATGTAAGTCCATACTGACGCAGCACGTAGCTGATCCTCGGAAAAGATGTCAATAGACGAAACCATACATCAGACGATAATATTTCATGATCGAAAAGTTCTTAAGCAGGATGAGACATATTAGGCGTTTCAAAAATACACCTGACTAATACAATTACTGTACCTACGTGCTATCCCCTTCAAAGTAACTTCCATCAGAAGCTATACACTGCTCCATACGAGTCGTCCTGGCCTCGAAGCATTCCCTGAAGTCATTTCGTGAGAGTGCTTTCTGCCGTCTTCTCCATACACCTCACGTAACAAACTGAAGATTTCGGTGGGAGTTGGCTTCAATTTAACAATAAATTATACGTTTACTTCTTGCTTATTTTTTTATCAAGCACGATCACGGCAAGTTAAAAAATCTGTATACAAAATTATTACTGGACACTAAGCCAACGTAACGGTGCGTGGTTTGGCACGCGAATGGGAGAAGCTTCGGCAGTAATACATGATTACTTCTGTGATCAAAGGTCCAGGACAGGAGCTGCACAGTCTCGTTATTTAATAGCCATACGTCGTATAAAATAGTAAAACGTGGTACGTTGTGGCAACATCCTCCTCTCCTTATGGAATAAAGAAAGTACGCAGGTTAAATTATGTAACACTATTCCTTATGCTACGTACGCAGTGGCGCAGTTGGTTGAGGCACTACGCTACAACCGGAAGGTGGCGGGTTCGATTTCCGACGGGGTAATTTCATTCACATAATCCTTCCGGGCGCACTACGACCCTGGGGTCGACTCAGCCTCTAACAGAAAGAGTACCAAGGCTATCTCCTGGAGGGTAAAGGCGACCGGTGCGTAGGGCTGATAACCTTGCCACTTTCATGTGCCGATTGTCTAGAAATCCTGGGAGCCTCAACCTCCTGAAGCCATACGGGCCCTTTACCTTTTACCTCACGCCATAAATTACATTGAAACCTGCCTATAACGGAACAGCAAAGAACCGAAATCTTTCCGTTGCACGCACGTTCCGTTTCATACAGGTACTTGAAGTTTGGGTCCTCGGGCTGTAAAAGTTTTCCACTAACGATAGGTATCCTTTATGTCCAGGCTTCCCTGTATTAATAAACACTTAGATCAGTCCAACATTTAATGAAAGACCCTTGTTATTTTTCAGACACCTGGCATTCTGTGCATTTTGTAAAGATTAAAGACTAATCTTCCGATTAACTCCAAGGCAATTTGATACTGTTAACAATAACTCTTCTATATTCTTCATAGCAGATAAACGCAAGTGCATGGTCATCGTGCTTACCGCATTCCAAATAATCATGACACCGTAGTTAACCCAAACACTGCGATGGCAGAGCTTACACACATGTACCGGAGAAGCTGCATTCCCACGTGCAGTAAGGGCACAAATTGTCCTTAATCCTGCCCACACCATGAATGGAATACTAACAGAAACATCGACTTCTTCACTCAGGTTAGGAAGTTGTCCTTCGTTTCAGGAACTGAATCTGTTTCCGTCCACAGGTAAACGGACCGGGGTTTACTAGTTGCGTCCCGCGGTCACTTTTCAGATAAAGGTTGTGGATCAGTTCCGCCCCAGGTTGCTGAGGGTCAGGGTATTAGTTGCGTCCCGCGGTCAGTTTTCAGGTGAAACAGTTGTGTAGCAGGCTGCTGAGGAAAAACCAAACGGCTATAGTGTCGAATCGGGTCCAGGGCGCCTTGGTTCGATGTCCGTCTGCGGCGCTGTACAGTGGGTCAAATTAACCGAGACCTGGCCAAAATTCAAACTCTTCGACTTCCACAAAATGCTTAAAAATCTACTTGAGGATAACGAAAATATACGTTTTATGACAATTGGGGTGGATTTGTTTTCGGTCCAGACAAACAACGACAGCGCTATTTCAGGCTTCCGCCGCGATGTTGATGAGATCTGCACTCTTCTGGGATATTACGGAGCGTAGAGGTAATTTTTACCGACGTTTCGGGACAACGTATCGGTCCCATCTCCAAGGGTCAAGACTTCTTCTTGGACTTACGTATGATATGCTTGTAAATATACACTTTATATTGCTATACATATAAGTATACATTGTTATATATTTTGTAATAAACTATGAACAAATTTCGCAAAATTACTTACAGATGAATACAGAATTAAATCACAAGGTGTTGTTTAAACTTCGGACACAAAGGAAAGGCAAGTACAGCGACATAAAGAGTATGCGTTCAAAATAGTGTCATACAGATGTACAGATACTCGTATTTTTGTTTCTAATTAATCTAGATACCGCGTGTACATTTATTTTATAAAAATTAAACCGATATTAATGAAACAGTAATTGCTTTATCTTAAATTTTCAATTAGTTTCTATTCTCAATTTTGTTAATATAAACATAATTATTTTTTACAGCTCAATTTGAACCGAGCGCATTAAGGGAAATTCATCAGAATATATCTCGTGTTGTAGTGGATATTTGAAAAGATGGGTTGATGCAACAAGAAGCCAAGAGTATTTTGTATCAAAGAACGCAGAATGGTTGGGGCAAGAAATTAATTTACACATTACAGTTATTGCCAAAGCATGTGAAACAGGTTACAAAATGCCATGCATTTCAGGTACATGTAGTCGTCGAAAACGTCGAAAACTGAGACGTTGTGTGGAGTGTGTGTGTGTGTGTGTGTGTGTGTGTGTGTGTGTGGTGTCCCTCGCTGCTCGAATTCGCTTAAACGTCATGTAAGGGACTGAACATTTTGTGTCGTTATAGACGAGTGTTGTCATAAATGAGGAATATAATGCTATGGTTAACAGCGAGGAATTAATTGGTACCACAAAATATCTGAAGCTATAGACGAGGTGTCACATAAACCGATGTCGTTATAACCGGATTCGACTGTAATTCCTAAATCTCCCTTTAGGGGTGCAATTTATCTGGAAAAACCGATAACAAACAACGTCCGTCGTGTTCAAAGGGACCCTGCGACAAAGCATTACCGTGGGAGAAGAAAACTGTTTACCTTCAGGTAACAGAATTCAGAATCATGTAATAGAAAAACTAAAACACGAAAATTGAAACGCATAGCCTAGCCACTAGGCGCGTAACGAGGTAATTAGATAGGAGCAGGGCGCATCACAAATTATGCTACTACGAGACATAGGGCGTCCCCAAAATATATCACTAAAGCATTAAAAAACAGACAAGTGCAAGACCAACTGCACTATCACCTGCTACAAAGCGTTTAACACTTAAGGCAACATCACACAGCAGCGGCACAATTGCCGCCAAATTACGCCACTACCAGTCACAGACGCTCTGCACTTTTCATCACTAACAATCACTTGATGCCCCAAAACACGCTTTAAACGCCACATGGTGTTCAATAATTTTCGTTCCTTCTCATACGGATGTAGAACAAGGTGCAGAGTTCGTTGAGGTCTACAGCGAAAATAAAGTGTCCAAACAGTTGGTTCACTTGCCATAGACCTTGTAACGACATTGTTATTTACCACAGACTGAAACAACGACAGCTCACAATCACTGACAAGATCCCGTCATTGCAGGAGTGGCAGCAACACTCATATCATCACCAGATAAGAACTCTTCTGACTTCTCTTATTACAGTGAAACGTACCTGTAACGGAACCGCAATGGACCGAAGTCTTTATCCATTGCCGACGGTTCCGTTTCATACAGGTACTTGAAGTCTGGAAACTCGGGACTCCAGATACTTGGGGACTGTAAAGGTTTTCCACTAAAGACAGGTTTCCGTTATGTCCAGACTCCATTTAAGACAGGTTGCAGTGCAATAGCTCGTAATGTGTAGTAGGAACCAGCACTATGCCACACAATTTAACGGTGGCCGTGCGGTCTAAGGCAACTTGATTGCTGGAATCGCGGGTTTGAATCCTGCTGAGGGCATGGACGTTTGTCTCTTGTGTTTTTCGTGTGTTGCGTATGTAGCGGCCTCTGCGACGAGCTGATCACTCGTTCAGAGGAGTACTACCGAGTATGTGTGTCTGTGTGTGATCTAAAAACCTAAACAATGAGGCGGCCTAGGCCCGAATTGGACAACAGGGCCAAGACAGAACTATCATCCTACATTTTTAAATTTTAATTTTTAAATTATACACCAGACCGTTTGTGTTAAATGACACCACCACCAACAATTACAAGTCAACGTAAATTATATTTTACATTTTATGTCATTTGTGAGATCTCGCAAAATTACCAAAATTACATTTTTGCCTTGCATTTTAAGTTTTTGTATAAATAAACACCCGATGATAATCTGCTTGATCGAAACATGTAGTGTTATTTATGTAAGAAAAAATCAGCCTTAGGTGTATAACTCAAAACACTCGAAAATTCCGCACACATGTTCGGCTAAGAGTCAGTGTAATATAACACGAATAGTACGAAGTGATACGGCACCCTAGCCCGAATAACTACGACCCATAGGGAGAACATAGCTAAGAATCGCAGGGTGCCTCACAAATCAACCCACCATCATTCCAATGTGCTCTGTAAGACAAAGCGCGCCTGGAGAGACGTTCGATCAGTACCGTTTTCAGTAATCACGACAATCACTATACAGGAAACAGGATGAAAGATGTGAACTGGATAAAATTGCATTAGATCTTGTGAACACGATATTGCACTCTGGGAATCCGTGAAAAACACTCGACCAGCTCAGCAACTATCGGCTTCTCAAGAGGAACCTTCCTCCACATGGCCACTTTACTCTTAGACGCGTATTTCATTTCCGTAACTGAGCTTACTGGCCTCAAGACCAGTTCAGTGTCGCCTAATGACTGGTCACATGATCCTTCCTGCTTGGATCGTAACGCAGAGGTGCCAACAGAGGCAACACAATTTTCCCTTTCTGCTCTGACCGTCTCTTCTGGGTATTTTTATGTAATTATTGGTGGGACAATCACAAGTTAAAACTTGAAAACGCTGGTTTGCATTCGCCTAAGTTCAAAATTGTGGAAAGAAGGAGTATTTGACAATCGGAAGCAACGTTTCAGGTGCGATGTGATCGGGCTAAGAGGGTGGGGGAGTCGTATGGAGTTTTATAACCGCGTGTCACGTATCAATTGTGGGCTTATTGCGACGGTCGGAAACGGCAATGGTGTTCTGCTAACCCAGACTTCGCAACAGAGCGAACTGAAGTCTCTAAAGTTTCAAACACTTCTTGTACTTTGAATCAGTAACGCACGGGTTTACAACATGCTACTAAATCTGAAACAAACACTTTTTGGAAGTAGTCACATTTTGTATTCGGGGTCTAAATTAATTTAATTTTGATTTGTATCACACCGACTTGACGCAAATTTCAAACAAAATTATACCTAATTTCTAAATAAAAAAATAAAAAAATAAAAAAAAATAAATAAAAAATAAAAAAAAAAATATAAAAAAAAGCTCACTTAACAAAATACTGCAAATGAACAATTTGACACAAATTTCAAATAAAGTGTTTTCACTTAACAAAATACTACCAATCACCTACTTGATGCAAATTTTAAACAAAATTTTATAGAATTTCTAAAAAAAAATGGTCCACTTAACAAAATACTGCCAATCACCTACTTGACGCAAATTTCAAATAAAATGTTATCGAATTTCTAAAAAAAAAAAAAAAAACAGTTCACTTAACAAACTATCACCTCATTAACGTCTGAAACGTTTACCTCAGACACTTCTCGATGCGGTACATATTCAAGCACACAATTTCTGCGTCTGCGCAGTGTGATATCTACACTGCCATTAGCTTTGCAGCACGAACGCCCACATGTGCCTGCAGTAAATGGGCATCAAGGCCAACGAGGTATGCAAAGCAGCACGTACTTTGAACATATGAATTCAAACTCAGAACATATTTCTACACACTCCTGCAATAAACGATGCTCCATAACACTTAAGGTTATCACAGCGGTCAATACGTAGCAATCTGTAAGGTGAAACCTGTGTAGTGTAGTAGCCATATACCGAAGTTTCAGAGGCACCTGCTGTCTCCATCGTCCTCAGATATCAGTTGCGACACTTTCTATACCTGCTACGTCTATAGTTGGGCAACGTGTAGCCGGTCAGCTGTCCGTGGAGGCAATTTTCAGCCCCTGTGCAGCTAATTACAGACACACTATCAACATTAAGCCCCTCCCCTGTGTGAGGGGAGAAGACATATGGCTTCCAGACGATCAAATCTTCTTCAGCAGGCACTAGTGCAGTAGCTTGGTGTGGATTATTAGTTCCGTAGTTTTTGTCTGTCCGGCCACATTCCGACGTTGCGACGGTAAGCATCACACAGTCTGTTGAGTAGCACCACCGGTGAAAGGGTTGTTCTAACAAGAACTTCACGGCGACATCGCTTGTAACGTAACAGACAGTCTGGTCATGAAACTCGACAGATATCACCATTTATTTTGTTGCCGCCACCGTCTCCAATACCAACGGCCCACAAATTTTGCAAATATCTAGGAGCCACCTACAATTTCTAACGCTATAAATGTTATATGAAGTTCCATACTGAGGACCCACAATTCTGGAATGACCTCAGATCTTCACTGTTATATGGCGCTTTCTGCTCGATGCATGTGAAATGATAATCATTTTCTCTGTAAGAGGGGAAAACCTCCAATAATCATGGTGAAAACATTACACGCCATCGTACAAAATTTATTCGCCCGGTATTTGTGCCCAATACCAAATACAGTACTTCGAATTTCTCTCATGTAACTCCTAGAAGACCAACTTGACATCCTGATAACGTAACGGCTGCTCACTGACTTATTTCTGCCCCTCCAAAGGTGGGCTAAGGTCCTTCTTTTTGGGACAGGTCAGGGACTAAGGACGTTCTAAAATAATTCTTCTCTCTCCACACTGCTCCTGCCTTACCCTGCACTAGATAATTACAGGTTCGATTAACTTATATATTCATAATATAAACGTATGTATATTATTCTTTATTCAAAAAGAAGTTTCCGACATATTTCGGTCATTCGACAATCTTCAGGGAAACACATTATACTAAAATGGATTCCACTGCTTGGTACCGCCGAATCTTCTTCTTCTTCTTCTTCTGGTCGGCGCTACAGCCCATGTAGGGCCTCGGCCTTCTTGACCACACGCTTCCATTCCTCTCGGTCCTCAGCCTTCCTTCTCCATCCTTTAACTCCTAGCTTTCTGAGGTCCTCCTCTAAGTCATCTAACCATCTTTTCCTGGGTCTACCTCTTCTCCTTCTCCCATCAGGTTTTCCTAAAAAAACTTTCTTAACACTCCTTGTTTCCGGCATTCTCTGGACATGACCTGCCCACCTTATTCTCTCCTTCTTAATTGTCACAACTATATCTGGTTGTTTGAACAATTCTTGTATCTCTATCTTTGTCCTCATTCTCCAACCATCTTTATCGTTCGTTGCTCCGAATATCTTTCTTAAGATTTTCCTTTCCCATCTTAACAGCCATTCTTCTTCTGTCACGGTCATTACCCATGATTCTGAGGGTACCGCCAGATCTACAGACGCGTAACACAACTAGCTCACTATGTATATGAAGAAACAAAAAACACGGCAGTTTTACGTAAAAAAAATTATGTATGTAAAGGCTGTAGGACCATCGACTTAAAGACATTCTGTAATCTGCTTGGTACCATAACAATTTTAAACCACAGTCAAATTACAACACAATTTTACATTCACTGCTGTATACGTTCCCCCTGGATGATGTAAACACAATTGGCTTCTATATTTTAGTGAGCGCCGGGACAGCGTAGTCTGTATAATGGACGATCCGTGATTCGATGCCCGGTAACGGCAAGAGATTTTTCCCTTCTCCCGAAACGTCCAGACCGGTTGTCCCCCTCCCCTACCCCCGCCACCATTCAAAGGAAAGAAAGTTCTTTCTCCAGGGGTAAAGCGAGCGGGGCATGAAGTTGATCACTCGCCTTCAGGTAGTGCCTAAGTACTGATACTGGCTGAGGAGTTTGCAGTTGTCATTGACAGTTGTTCACGCTGGGGAAAGACGACCGTCCCTTGTTTCTGACTAGTAACCGATGTATTCCATTTAAAAATACATTGGCTGAAGTGCAGTACGTGTTTTTTTGGATATGAAATAATACACTTATTTTCTATAGTGTTCTGTGTGGTTAGAGCTGTGCATAAATTTAACTGCAGGTTTGTTATAAACGAAACACCTAACAAATGGCGACCAGTGGAGAGTCATCCAGTGACACAGACTGACGTTTTTGACACAATCTATATGTTTCCCCCGACGGTGGTTACGAGTTACTCTACCCACGCTGTAAAGGTCACGTACATTGTCTTGAGTAAGGGACAGTACAATCAGTGTTAACTATACTTCCAGTCGCCTTTATGCCTTCATGGCGTGGACAGGGATAATTATACCTCTTTTTACCTTCAATATATTTTAATAACCGATAGTACAATACACTTTTGTATATGTTTCACTGGTCATGGTCGAAGGACCGAAACATGTAGAAAACTTCACTGTCAATAAAGAAGCATACATTGTTCATATGTTTGCACTATGACGGTAAACATTAATAAAACATAATTCTATTCTATATTATTTACATTATCAGCGTTCCCCTCGGAATATATTCCACGGTTCACTGCTCATACATTTTGCCTCATTGTTCCCCATCAGTGGAATATCTGAACACATCCTACTTTCCATCCACACTCGGTAGTCTAGGCTCACAGTCACTCAACACTTATCTGGAACAGAGCATATAATGAATAACGCGACAGCATACCGCTGGATCCTTCCATGGTATAATCATGCCCCTCTCTGAACTTCGCTAAGAGCCGGGTTTCGCATCCCGGTAAGGGACAAAACTTTTTTCCTCCAAAACGTCCAAACAGGTTATAGGGACCTCCCAGCCTCCTATTCAATGGATACCGGGGGGTTTTCCCCGAGGGTAAAGAGGTCGGGGCGTGAAGTTACCCACTCACCTCCATCTAGTTCCGAGGTTAAGAATGAGTGGAGCTATACATCTACTCCCCTTATACGCCTTCATGGCGAGGAGAAGGAAATATTTACCTGCACTTCTAAACTCAGCTTTCAGTAACACTGTGCTCTAAAATCTTTACATTACAATGCAATAATCAAATGGTGCGTCTCTATGTGACAGTGATACACAGTAGGTTAGTGCAGCGGTATCGCTCTCGCCTTGCACTTGTGGGTTGCCGTGTTAGAATCTCCGCCAGGTCATCGGCTAACCGGGCTGGAAATTTTCGCGTATTTTCTTAGTTCCTTAAAGAAAATTTCGGGGACAGTACGTCCATCACGCCACGATTGCTTCCTTCAAAATCCTTTCCAATTCGTCGCTCATGAATCAATCTAGAAGTCGACACCACAAACACAGCACGAATTACGCAACAATTACGCTCCCGAAGGTTAGGCGCAAGTAGAATTTTTCGCGAGTCACAACTGTGAATACATGAGGTCAACTACATACGTACATACAAGGGAGCCTAGTTGAAATCCAAACTCCAACACACTGGAACCTTATCAGCCGCAACAGACCGCTCCGCCGAATGCGTTATCGCCCAACAGTATTCTTCCGCTACCCTCGTCCCGTTCCCACAATCTCGGCGCGCGTTTACTTTTTAAAAATTGCGTAAGTCTGAAATTGTGTTAAATCGGGGAGTGTTTGTACAATCTGTGTTAACCAAAAAGAAGATGAGTCACATATAGGCCTAAATTGCATGTAATAGACTGTAAAAGGGGACAGACGTCACACCGTCCCATCAGTAACGCTGTGCCTTGAATAAATTGAAACAATTTACTGGGTGAGGGACCTTACGACGGCCACTAGACTAGGATTCAACAAACAGCGTGTTAAATTCGTGTGAGTTCATCCTGTTGCGTTTTAAGTTCAAAAACAAAGAAGCCACAAACATATCTCTTATTTATTTACAAGACAGGTCATGTACGTGAAACGTAGCAACGTGGCGCCTTCGCGTGACATTTATACCTTCTCGGCTATCCTAACAACTATTTCACTCAAAGATAGCTTTTTTATGGACTTTTTTATGTCACTGAAAAAAAAAACAGAACGTACTTAGGTCTTCATGTGATACACCCCACATATTTGTTCCATTTAAAAAAAAATTGATTTTCTCGACAGATTTTCGTAAGTCTCTCCAATATCACATTTCACGAAAATGCGTCCCGTGGGAGCCGAACAGCTACATGCGGACAGGCGGTCGGAAGACCATGAAGAAGCTAGCAGGCGCTTTTCGCGACTTACGCATAAAACCAATCGCAGCTACACGTTTCGGCTCATACCAAGCTATCTTCAGGCCGTACACAATTATGTACACACAACATACAACATTCTTCTCTATACATAATTTTGTGCAATCTGAAGATAGCTTCCTATGAGCCGAAACATGTAGCTGATAGTGTTTCAATAACAAAAAATTGTTTTTTGACTGCTGTTTATCGATATTTTTGCAAACGGTACGTTGCAACAGAGCCAGCAACAACTCTTTGCGCACTGTCAAATGTTTCAAAGGGCTCTTGAGGAAGCCAAGCGTGGCGCTGGGGGACTGCGACTCATATCCTCTTCAGATGTAACACAATACACTTGTATCCTGCCCTGCACTCAAAACAAGGGAGCCACAGTCAGCACAACATAAGACAGCCGTTAATCAATACAGTTCGAATTTCTGTGGGAAATTGCTGTGTGGCAACTTCCAGTAAACTGTACTTAAACACAATTAAGCTCTCATGAATTAACAAGACGGATCGAACTTGCGGCTCTAGGATCCTCGCGCTGTTGTCGGAACTACGAAGGAAGTGTACACAGATACCTTATTATCTGATGGTCATTACTTCGAAAACAACACATTATAATAGAAACACCTCAAACCAGGATGACCACTTACCGAAACAATATGGAAACAAGAATAGAAAGATGGGGGCGATGGGAAGTTTCAAAATGTGTTCTCTTGGATATTACAAACTGCAATGGCCAGGGGTGCACAAATCATGGGCGCCAGGTCGCCTGGGAGACTCGATTTTTTACGGTGGCACCTAATATTTGGGGGTACTCAGCAGGGAACTTCCATCGTACAACGGTCCAAACATCTATAATTTTGACACGAATCCTAGATTTGTGGAAACTCTGTGGACCCCTGGCACTGGCCAATTATTTCTTACAGATGAAACACTATATTTACAAAGCTAATTACACTATTTGTATTACGTTGTACATAATCCGATATTGTGTCTTTGTATTCCCTTAACGCAGTGTTCCTCACCCCTCTTGAGCTGCGACCCAGATTAGGCTAATGGCTTTGTCTTGTGAACCCAGGAGTCAGAAATAAAGACAAATTCAAAATTAAAAAAACATGACCCGGTACAACAAACGTGACATTTTAATGATGTAATTAAATAAAAATAAACACATATTGTAAAATCACTATACAAATCCTTGTTTCGTGACCGACTCAAAATATCCTAGCGACCCGAATTTGGATCTGGACCCATAGGTTCAGAAACGCTGCATTAAAAAACTTTTATCACAGCATTACGGAAAGAAAATTTGTAACAAAAAATACGTACCTTAGTAGCATTCACAGACATAACCTCCGTATTTACGCAGCCACATTACGCACCTTGTTCATGAATGCCAGAAAACAAATTTGTATACTTTTTTAACGTAGATTCAAAATTATGTAATTTTTAATGCCGTTAGACTTTTACATGTTATGCATTTTATTGATTCTCAACACCAAATTTCCAAAACAATCTTCCACCCAAAGCGGTGTTATTTAATGCGGACACACGGACAGACGGACAATCGAGCTGCGTGACGCTCTGAAGTCCTACAGTTAACTGAGGAAAAACAAGAAAGTACTTGGACTGGATGGGTCACACCCGGGAATAAGAGACGTACCTCTCAATTTGAAGCCAGACACACTACCGGTCAGTGCAGTCTTGAAAAATTTACGTCACGACCGGCAGGATTTTTAGAGTTAGCGACAGGTTTGTGGTCAGTACACTTGTACCGAAAACCAAGATAAGGACAGAACACTACCACACTCAGTCTATCGTTACGCCATCCATAATTAATATGCGTAACTCACAGGTTCAAATTGTAGCCACCAACCATTTATTCACAGGATTATAATTAAGTAATGATGCGTTTGCAGTATTCATGAAGTGAAGTTTGTTCAACATATTGATACTGCGTCACTCGGCCTTTTGCATATAAAAATGAGTATATGAAAAATAATGTAAGTATACCTAACAAGGCCGATCCCAGTGGCCTCGCGGTCTAAGGTGTGGGTCTACGGCCGCTCGCTTGCTGGGATTGTGGATTCGAATCCCGAAAGGGGCATGGATGTCTCTTGTGAGTGTTGTGTGTTGTCAGGTAGAGAGGTCTCTGCGTCGGGCTGGTCCCTCGTCCAGAGGAGTCCTACCGAGTGTGGTGTGTCTATCAGTGTGATCGTGAAGCGTCGAAAAATGACGAGGCCTAGGCCCCCTAGGGGCTGTCGAGCCATAGGAAAAAAAAACTAATAAGGCATCACACCTAGGCAGGCCGTGCCGTGGCTAAGGCGGTTACTGGCCGACCTGTCACTGCGTAAGGCCAGGCTCAATCCCAGACCGATCCATGTGGGATCTGTGGTGGATAAAGTGGCACTGGGACAAGCTTTTAACTATCATTCCTTACGCAGATACATACCGTTGTGCTGTTAGAACTATACAGTTAACAGAAAATTAGTCAAACACATCAACAGATTTATTCTAAAAACATCCACTTTTTACATAATTATGCTACATGTTTCGGCCATTACGGCCATCAGTATCAATATTTACCTTCCTTCGTACACTTTTGTACAGATTTTGCTTGATGATGGCCGTAATGGCTGAAACATGTAGCATAATTGAGATCTGCGTTCTTCTGGGATATTAACACAGCGATGAATGGTAGTTCTGTAACGACGTTTCGGGACAACCTAAAGGTCCCAACTTCAAGGGTCAAGAAGTCCAACAAGAAAGCCCTAAACGTCGGTAGAGAAAAACCACTCAACGCTGCGTAATATTCCAGAAGAACGCAGATCTCAGACATCACAGCAGAAGCCTGAAATCATGTATTATGTAGAAACTGGACGTTTTTACAATAAATCAATTGTTGTGTCTGTAGTTTTATATCAACAGAAATTATCATTCCACCAATGCTCCATACTCATTAATTCAACTATCACAGATGCTATATAATCTCAGCCATTGACAGTGTCGTTAAACAAAACACGAAAAATCGTATCTACCCACTACATACCAATTACACAGCACTTCCTGAGCGGCGGACAGTATTTCAGTTATTCAAGCTGTTTTTCACACTCTCATGGCAACAGATTGTTCATTATTGTTCAAAACAGCCCATTAATTTGCTCTAATACATGGGTCTCTAACCATTTTATGGCAAAGGGCCACACCCGTTATTGTGGGCTGGTTCGCGGGCCGCATGTGAAAAAATAACAAGTGGTATACATCACTGTCTAAAGTATTGTGTACTTTTTATAGTACATACATCCGCGGGCCGCATAATACAACTTGTCGGGCCGCGGGTTGTAGACCCATGCTCTAATCTGAAGAACCTAACCTAGTCCATACTCTATGGCCCTACTAGTTTAACATTCACTCCATTCTTGCTTTACAGTCTATGCCTACATATCTCTATTAGTCCCTCTCCTTTGGAGGTCTCGGACCAAAATTTTGTATGCAAGTCCCTTGCGCATGTTCCCTGCTCCGCTCCTCTCATCCTTGATTTGATCTGCTTAATAACTACCGTTCTTGGTAAAGGGTACAAATTTTGAAACTTCTCGTCACCGGCATATAGTTTTTCCCCTTCCTTTAGTTACCTCTGGCTAAAATAAAAAATACTCTCTCTATCGGCATTTTGTTAAACGCGTTCAATCCATATTATTTCCCTAAAACCATGCTTCACACTACAAAGGTAAAGGTAAAGGTCACCCCGTAGCATGACATGACTGACAAAGAGGGGTGCACACATAACATAGGCGCCAGATAGTGATGGTCAACGCAACGCTCTTGCCGCTTTACCCTTGGAGAGGAGCCCCGGTACCTACGGAACAGGAGGCTAGGCGGGCCCCAGGGCCGATCTTGACGGGTGTGGAAGAGAGAAAATCTCTTTCTCCCACCGGGGTTCGAACTCCGAACCATCCAGTCCGCAGGGAGTTCCTATACCGACTACGCCTTCTCGGCCCTCTTTCACACCACAAAACAATCGGCAGAATTACACTTTGTCAGTTTAATCAACATCAATTCGTGGCCGTGAAGGTTTGTCTCTCGTGAATGCAATATCCGCCTTGAACAGGGTACACAAAGGTACAATGGTGAAATGGAATGCCTCTGTAGCATGTATCACAAAGTAGGCACCCTTTCCCTTGTAACAAACGGAGACAGGGCCAGCGCAGGCTTTAGTAATGGGGATAGTTCTATATTGCAGGTACCTGAGATGGATGAGGGCCAGCAGTTGAAACTTCGTAGCATTCTGTAACTTATTTCTATCCAATGAACAACTCTCAAACAAATTAGGACCGACTCACAGGGAAATATTAAACTGAAAAGAACGAAAAGAAGCCTCATATAGGCCTACGTTTAGCAGTATTTCATTTACAGACTATTTTTCTCGCCATCAGATCGAAAGACAAATTCCTATTTATAGTAACTGTTGTTTTCCAAACCTATCATTTCGATAATGTATTACGGTACGAAATTTCATGGTTCTACATTACCTCAGTTCACACGGCTGTCATGACGATGCCTTCATGGTTAATCATTACAAGCACTAACTGGATATACCGACGCCAAGTTTCGTTACAATCGGTCAACTTGTTGAAGCCTATAGGGACAGGAATATGTCTTTATTTCTTTTCATGATTAATGTTAATTTCTTTAATCATAACGAATAACGAGATGTCATTCGTCACGTCAATAAAAAAGCACTCCCACTAATCACAAACCGTATTTATTGATACAGTGAAACTATCTTAAGCGGAACCTGGGAATAACGGAAAACTGACAAGTGGAAAACCTTCACAGTACCTGCATTAAACGCAACCCGCCTGCAATGCAAAAAAATCGGTCCCTTGCGGTTCCGTTACAGGCAGGTTACGCTATATTGCATTATACGCTTTGTAAGTATGATTACTCTAGTGTACTTCTATTATAGGAACACACAACCTTGTGTAATATCAGTAAATATACAGGTTCCAATTTATGATACAGTAAAACCTTCCTATAACGGAACAGCAAGGGACCGAATTTTTTCGTTGTAGGAGGAATCAGTTTAATACTGTTAATTCATGTATCATCGGGACTCCAAATCACCCGGACCGCAAAATTGTTCCGCTAAAGACAGGTTTCCGTTATACCCAGGTTCCGTGTAACACAGGTTTCACTGTATTATGAAGTTTGACAACTAGTGTGAATACAAAGAGAGGAAATGGAAAGTCGAGCAGCTGACCGCACTCCTGTAACTCTGCAGAACGTGTTGATACGTTTGGTGCAGAAAGCATTCGAGTGACTGCAGTAATCCGACACCCAATAAAGCGGGCAAAAATGGTCGGTCCCACGACCTCGAACTTTCAAGGTGTGCCGCTTCTGCACGACGCAACTTCCGGTTTAAAAAAAGAAGTAAAGAAACACATTACTTGTGAAAGTTGTGTTTCACACAGCTGAAGAAGACATAAAACAGCCGTTCGACAGACATTTTAAACACACTTGTAACCTCAACGAAAGACGCACAAACAAGTCATAATATCATCTTATTTTCTGTAAAAAAAAAAGTATAGTAAGAAATTACGGTTATAGCTGTATTAGGCGTGATATTGTAGAACTATTTAATATGCCTGCCGACAGTATTGGATACATCGAAAAATTTCTGAAATATCAAAATGTTGTTCGTGACGACAGCAACAAAAGAATGATATCGGAAACTGCACGCAGCCTCACAGTTCCCGTCTCCTAACTCAAAAAATAGAACATACAGTTAACTCAATTTTATGTCCTTATATTGGTGTAAAACCATGATTAGTGGGTCCCTGTCACCACGGCATGGCGCGTCCTCGGGTTGCGGCTGGAGGAACGGCCTCCGAATATGGAGGGTAGCTGCGAATATGCAGTCGCGGACAGTCGACAAGGAGTGGTCCTCCAGCTTGGGGGTTGGGCGAGGTGCTAACAACTCCTCACCGTAAAAAATTACCATGTTACGAAACATATCGCAAAGCCTCGGACCTGGAATGATTCTTTGGTACGACTTAAGCAATGGAAAAGGAACATGAGATTTGAAAATGGATCTTCAAGAAGTGGGATGGGGGGGGGGGCATGGACTGGATTGATATGGCTCAGGATAGGGACGGGTGGCGGGCTGTTGTGTGTTGTGAGTGCGGTAATGAACCTTCGGGTTCCATAAAACGCGGGGAATTTCTTGACTAGCTGACGACCTGTTAGCTTCTCAAGAAGGACTCTGCTCCATGGAGTTAGTTAGTTAGTCATATTGGTGTAAATAAGAACGTCCTGACGAGAAATGAGAAATGAATATGGGCACAGCGAATCAATGACCAGAAGCTTTGCAATGTGCAAGACTCCTGTGTACCGGCTGATTCAAAACGGATGAGATTAGCGGAGCATACAGCACGAGTTGAGGAAACGTTAGACGCATGCATTTGGCCAGCAGGCCTCACGAAAGCGTACCAATTGGTAGCCAAAGGCTTATACCTACATGAGTTGGTGATATTAAAATGAACCTTACTGGATTAGTGTAAAGGGATAAAACTACATTCAATCAGGTTGGGATAAGGTCCAACGATGGAATTTGTGAACACGGTAATAAAAGTCTTCTTCTTCTTCGGTGGCACTACAGTCCAATGCGGACCTTCGCCTCCTTAATGGCCCTTTCCCAGTCAGCTCTGTATTTTTACCTTTCTTTCCAGTTGTTAATTTTACACTTCTTAATGTCTGTTTGTATCCATCTCCTTCACCATCTCCCTCATTGCTCCTGCTCTGTACAATGTACAATGTACAATGCACGTACATTCCACGTTGCTATCCTCGTAATAAAAGTATAGGTTCCTGTAAAGTAGAAAATTTCTTGGCCAGCTGGAAAAAAATATTCCAAGAACCTACAGCATGGTTGGCTCGTTACGTGCTAAATAACGTGCAGCAGCCTTACACTGCTGCTAGAAATTGGCACCTAGGACGAACTTTGCAACCTGCCGCCGCACCCTCTTCCCCCCCCCCCCACCGGAGAAGGGCCCCGCAGCAGATGCTACGGACGCACAGCAGCTCTAAGGTTTATTGTGCAACCCTGTGATGAAGATGAAGAGAAAGATGATCAGTCTTCTCAATTTTCCAAGTAATGGAGTACCGGTGGAATGAAACTGAGAGGGAAAACCGAAGTACTCGGGGAAAATCCTGTCCCAGTGCCACTTTGTCCACCACAAATCCCACATGGACTGACCAGGGATCGAACCCGGGCCTCCGCGGCGAGAGGCCGGCGACTAACCGCCTGAGCCATGGCACGGCCTTTGCCAAGACCTACCAAAGACAGGTCATGGCTGAGGTATCTGATGAACAAGGAAATAATCATCTATTTTCTCTTTAATGTTTTTAAACGTGTTCGTGACTGAAGCACAATTATTTGGTTTGCTCGTCTGTCCGTCCGTCCAACCCTGAGATCAGAAAATCTAGCAGTAGATACTATATGAGATCGCATATCAGCAAGCCTTCCCTTGAACAACAGTAAAATGGCTTCCGATCCTGCAAGTGACCAGGCAAACAACTGCCTATTCTAATTTGCGCATTTGTCAAATGATATTTTCCCTCCAATTTTATTCTCCACTTAACTTATCGCAATAGACGACCGCTTAGTTAGCCTATGTGGACTGGCCACCCCTGCAAACAGGACTACAATACAGCGCGGTCGCATTTTATGCGAATCTGAAAGACTTCGACGTAAAAATATTAACAAAGTCTCGCTTTATGCGCAAAATTTGAAGTACTACAAACACAAAACAGTAAAAACAAAACAAGAGGAAAGATGGCGCGTCCTAACTAGACGCCTCTTGCATCTCACGTTCCTTCAGTGCCACCGAAACGGACTTCTTTCAGATTTTATCAGGCGGTGTACTACATTACTAAAATTAACTTTCATTATAAAAAACTAAATAAATCAGTATCTGTCCAAACACAACTAAATTATATTTAGTATATAGAACTACATGTTTCGACCTATCTCATGTCATCCTCAGGTTCACAGTTGGTCTTTAAAAGATATTAAGGAAGAAATATACATTACGTAAGTCCGTAAAACGCCGATCCCAATGGCCGTGCGGTCTAAGGCGTGGGTCTTCGGCCGCTCGCTTACTGGGATCGTGGGTTCGAATCCCTCCTAGGACATGGATGTCTGTCTCTTGTGAGTGTTGTGTGTTGTCAGTAGAGGTCTCTGCGACGAGCTTGTCCCTCGTCCAGAGGAGTCCTACGACTGTGATGTGTTCTAATGTGTGTGACCATGAAACCTCGACGAAACGAGAGGCCCAGGCCCATATAAGGCTGTCGAGCCATAGAAAAAAAATATATAGAACTACATTTTTTCACACTGTTGACACCGTGCATCTTCGTCATATTAAATTAAGTTACAGACCAACTGAAGCACACTAAAACCACTTTTTATATTCTATCGGCACTTTAAAACTTATATATTATAAGTTAAAATCTTGTAAAAAGACTCGTTAAAAGTTGTAAAATTGTAAAAGTACTGTAGATAGTAGATTGCGGAAGTGCTGGCGTGTGGGATCGTGGTATTAAAGGCATGTGATATGTTTTTGTGGGGAGCGAAGTGTACTGCCTGTTGTACTCCACCATAGTACTCTTCACCGTACAACCGGCAGTACACTTCGCTCCCCACAAAAACATATCACATGCCTTTAATACCACGATCCCACATGCCAGCACTTCCGCAATCTACTATCTACAGTACTTTTACAATTTTACAACTTTTAACGAGTCTTTTTACAAGATTTTAACTTATAATATATAAGTTTTAAAGTGCCGATAGAATATTTAAAATCATGTGTTTGAAGTGACTGTAGCTTTTAGCAAAAAACCCCCTGACGATGATCCTAGGATCGAAACACGTGTAGGGGTACAATTTTAACAATTTTAATAATAAAGCTACTTAAAAAGTGGTTTTAGTGTGCATCAGTTGGTCTATAACTTAATTTAATAGAACTACATGTTTCGACCTATCTCAGGTCATCCTCAGGTTCACAGTTGGTCCTTAAAAGATATTAAGGAAGAAATATACATTACGTAAGTCCGTAAAACACAATTAAAATTATTAATATTAAGATTGTTATTGTCACAAACAGGAACAATATGTCTGGACAGAGGTTCTACCACAACTGTCACAAATACTGTTCACTGATTTTACTTCTTTGCTATACCAAAGTAAAAGGATGACCTGAGATAGGTCGAAACATGTATTTCTATATAATAAATATAATTTAGTTGTGTTTGGACAGATACCGATTTATTTTTTTTTTTGTACTATTAACAACACAACGGGATGACATTCTTTAACTTTCATTGTTCGTTTATTTATATGGTGCTTAAATGCACGTTTAAAAGCAAAAATAAGCTGCAATGGTTGTAGATTTATTCGCTCCGAGAACGCATCTCCCCTACTTTACACATATCCCTATGCGAAAACTAGTCTCAAATTCTGCTTGTTTTGAATTACGCGAGATCTTCAGGAACGCATCCCTCGCACAAAATGCGACCACGCCGTAACACACTTTATCAGATGGAACAATAAAACACATACGCGACATCGCACGCAAAATAATCTCTCACAATTTTGTCTTCTTTTTCCACATACGCAACGTTTTACAGACTTGAGAACTCTGTAAATATGGCAATGATTAAACACGGCAAAACTTCACTCGGCATTTTGGCAGCACTGCCATCTCGCGGCTCATCACTGAAAAGCCAGAACAATAGGTAACAAAATGGCTGCGCGAAACAGTATTCTGTTCAGACAACTGCGGACGATTTGATTCCCCTCCAGTACACGCTCCGTGATCGTTTGGGAATTCTGGGAGGGAAATAAGGTTAAGTAATTCAATAACAAACTCTCGCGATATGCAAATGAACTACAAATTCGTTTATCAGCAGACGATAACAGGAACACGACGCGATGTGATTGGACACCAGCACGCCCAGCACGCCCGTTCTCTATCTGTCGTCTCAAAGCCGTGTTTCCTGAAACAGCGAACATGTTTCCATGTCCGGTTGTAACTTTAAAAAAAGATGTGTCATGGCTCAGGCGGTTAGTCGCCGGCCTTTCACCGCGGAGTCTCGGGTTCGATCCCGAGTCAGTCCATGTGGGATTCGTGGTCGAGAAGGTGGCACTGGGATAGGTTTTTTCCCCGAGTACTTCGGTTTTCCCCTGTCAATTTCATTCCACCGGTGCTCCATTACTCGGAAAAACGAAAAAACACTGATCATCTTCATCACAGGGTTGCACAATAAGCCTCAAGGCTGCGGTGCGTCTGTAGAATCTGCTGCGAGGCCATTCAAAAAAAAAAAAAAAAACTTTAAAAAATGGAGGGGTAACCAAACAATGTTGGGAAAGTGCAGAGCATATTATAACATAGCGCGTTATAAAATGCGACAGATGGCGTCACTTCGCTCCTCTGTATGATCCAGCCGTACTTCGATTATATCCGGTATTACGGTTCCACACTGAAATTAATGTATTTCTGGTGCATAAAACTGAGATAACTTACAACCCCTACAGTAGGCCTACATAAAAACTCATAATTAGTTTTGCAGCATTTCTCGAAAACGCCGTGAGTCAGGTCCAATATAAAAATAGAATAATACAGGACATACACAAAAGAATGGTGCGGTTTCAATATATTCACTATTTAAACCGCACCATTCTTTTGTGTATACCCTGTATATCTCATTCATTACATAAAGCTGCGTTTCCCCTCAAGCACTGAACTAGTCCAGGTAGGCTTGCTGTTACAAGCAACACTTATAAAAAAAGCAATATAGAGATAAGAGAATAAAAGGGAATGCATTTTTTTTGGCTCATATTAAATGTTTATACCTATTGAAAATACATATTTAAGAACCTTGGGATTCCAAAACGGTCTGAGTATTAATTAGGTCTCTAATTTTAATAACTCGTAACAAAAAAATACGCTTAATTTCATTGACAGAAAACAAACAGGCCTAACAGCTATACAATGTACTAAAGCGAGGCACGAAACGCACCAGAATTCTAAAATTCGGACGTGGTTAACGCCCATGAAGTACACAGAACGCTGTCAGCATTGCTAAGCAACAGGAGGGAAGGGGTTACGGTGAAGATCGAGTTACACGATCACACACGGCAGCATTTTTGCAGTTCAGTGATCACTGTGCTGATTGTAAACTGCTGAAACGAAGAAAAATCCAAACTACAGCACCAGGCCCTAACAGTGTTACGTCACAAATGAAAAACAATTTACGGGCAAACATTGTAGGAAGACAATCTAGAACAAAGTCGCGTCCAAGTCCGGATATTTTGCCCCCTAACAATTTACGTTTCCTGATACAAACTGCAACAGAAGAACACACGCAATACTCTTCACTTTACTACAACTGGGTCATCTGCGAGCCCTAAGCGTAGATGGAGGACAATACTAAACCAAAAAGTGGGCAATGGTAATGATATACACCATCGGGCTTAAAGCTAAAAAAATGGCATTTCGCCCAAAGTGTTTCAGGTGGTTTTCAAAATAAATAGCTAAATTTTCCTGTATATTAGCCAAATTAAATTGATATGTGATGTGACCAGCTTTCACTTTAAAGGGTCAAATATAGAGTAAAGGTAAAGCCCTACCCCGTCTTTACCCTCGGCACTTGATGGGGGTGGGTGGTTAACTCCACGCCCCGGCCAGAAGTACAGTAGTCCCTCGGTAATCCGGAGCCCGGTAATCCGGATCCCCGGATAATCCGGACAATCTAAGGCCAACTATAACCCTCTTTTTTCCCCCGGTGATCCGGTCATTGTCCGGATAACCGGGGGGAAATCTGAGACAATTCGTACTCCGAAACTGGTGGCGTGGGTGACTCGGAAAGAGCCAGCCAGTCTTTGACCCATCAGCAGTAAGGCGTGATCTCTCGAGTGTCGTAATTCTCTCTTATTTCGCTATTATAGTGAAATGATACCAACAGAAGTCCTATTATTATTGTTATGTACTGTTAAGTGCAGTATTTAGGCTGGAAGGAGTTATATTTAGCTTTGAGTGATGATTCTTTTGTATGTTACCTATACCAAGAAGTTTTCCCTCGGTGATCCGGATTCCCCGGTAATCCGGAACCCTCTCCCCCCATATAGTCCGGATGACCGAGAGACTACTGTAATTAAAAATTTGACGGACAGGATAGCGAATAACCATACGAAGCAACAAAACACCGCCACTCTGCAACACTATTCCAGATTCTTGTAAAATCTATCCCATTACAGGCCTGGACAGGCCCTTAGGATTCCAGGAGGTTGAGGCTTCCAGATTTCAACAGGCCCTTGGATTCCAGGAGGTTGAGGCTTCCAGATTTCAAGACAATAGGCCGCCGTGACCCTCAGGAAATATTCCTGGTACTCATTTCTGTTAGAGGCTTAGTCGACCCCAGGGCCACAGTGCGGCCGGAAGGATTATGTCAATGAAAAATCCCAATGACACCATCGGGAATCGAACCCGCTACCTTCCGGCTTGTAGCGCAGTGCGCCACCGTGTGCCCCCCCCCCCCCCAGATACCTGTCGTTCTCCAAAAGTAAAGTTATAAGAAAGCGAGCAGCATTTGTCGCGCAGTTAAAGTCCATGTGGCAAGAGTCGGCTGCGAAGCACGGCGCACAAAAACGTGCTTAGACCTATATATAACTCTCGAACAGAACCAGACGCATCTGATGAACACCCAACAGCCATAATACGATTCTGGTGTCCCATCGCTAGCAAACATCTGGATTCAAGAGAGGTCCAGAACAGTCTTAAGTTGTATATGCAGTCGATACACACATGTGAAGGGTCTGGGTGTTTACATTATCGAGGGCCGCGATACTTCGGTAAGCATACTTGGCTACAGGCTGGAAGATTGGAATTCGATTACCGACAGGGGCGAGGACTTCCACCAGTGCCTTCCTCTTACTGAAATCACGAGCATTACAGCAGTACACGCATGCATCAAAACGTAAGACGTAAAGGTAAACTCTTCCTGTAACATTCCAAGAACGCACAGCGGGGAACAAGAGGTATAGCTCTAATCTTTCTTTAACCTCGGCGCTAGATAGGGGTGGGTGGTCAACGCCACGCCCCGGCCGCTTTACCCCCGGGAAAGAGACCCGGTACTCATTGTGCAGGAGAAGGGGTGGGCCTCAGGACCGGTCTCGACGGGTACACAAAACGTCATCCACACTGGGGTTCGAACCCTGGACCGTCCAAAATGTAAGCCGCAACTACCAGAACGTAGAAAAACATGGGTGTGTGAGAGTCAAAATAAATCGGCTTAAATCTTGTGTGATTTGAAGTTCACACGGCGTTACATTCGGCCCTCTGCCACAGAGGTCTGCTATCCTAAAGTTCCGTAGTGATCCTGTCTCTCTACACAGGTGTCTTACAAATAAGCCAGACTCCTTATTTCAGCATCCTTCCAGAGACTTCGTCCACACTCACTTGGGCTTTAATTTATCCATTGATGATGCGTCGTTAAAATAAAAGATAGCAAATTAATGTAATAATAATAATAAAATAATAATAATAATAAACAATTAGGCTACGTACTGGACGTTCTGGGATTTGAATCCCGGTTGTGGCAAGAGATATTTCTCTTCTCCAAACGTCCAGACCGGCTCTGGCGCACACCCAGCCTCCTATTGAATGGGTACTGGGGTTCTTTCCCGGGGTAAAGCGAGCATGAAGCTGAGCACTCACCTCTATCTAGTGTTGAGGTTAAGAATAAGTGGAGCTATACCTATATTCCTCCTATATGCCTTCATGGCGTGGACAGGAAAACTTTACTAGATTACAGGCTTCCGCCGCGATGTTGATGCAGTCTGTGCTCTTCTGGGATATTACGCAGCGTCGAGTGGTAATCCTTTACCGACGTTTCGAAACAACGTATCAGTCCCCCCTTGAAGATGGGACCTATACGTTGTCCCGAAACGTGGGTAAAGGATTACCACTCGACGCTGCGTAATATCCCAGAAGAGAGCAGATCTCCAAACTTTAACCTTTTACTACCAAAATAATAAGTGGAGAGGTAAGACAGATTGCGAAATAAACCGTTTCAGAATCCTTCGTGCTCTGTCGTCGAGGTTTCAGTCACGTTCCTATCCCCACAGACCGCCTATTAATACGCTAGGTCCGTCCGTCCATAAGTACCGACCTCGACAACCGCTCAACTAATATCACATTACCACTGTGTTACATGAAGACCTGCACGCACTTGCCCACGTATCTGGAGCAAAAATAGTTTGATATTTACCGGCACGAAAAATGTTTCGTACGAAAGTAGTAGAGAAAAATGAAACACACATATATATGTCCAATACGCTCTTACCGTACGTCTCACCTGCCGACAGAATTAAACAAGAATTGTTAACGTATGTGTACATTCAACACTGGACAACAGTCTTCCGAACACAAGTGAAGGTTACCGAAGACTGCTATCCTAATATTTAAACGGAACTCCCTCACAGGTCTACAAGTATATAAAATTTTCCATGGCGCAACAGTTCCTAGTGGGCCAGGGCCTCCTCATTATCGAGGCTTCACGATCACACTCAGACACACCACACTCGGTAGGACTCCTCTGGACGAGTGATCAGCCCGTCGCAGAGACCTCTACCTGACAACACACAACACTCACAAGAGACATTCATGCCACCGGCGGGATTCGTACTCATAATCCCGGCAAGCGAATGGCCGCAAACCCACGCCTTAGACCGCGCGGCCACTGGGTTCGGCACAAGTATATAAATACTCAAAGAAAATATAATTTTTACGCAACAACACGTAACGTTTCGGCTTGTAATTACACAATTTGTCTATGCAGTGCATTCCTAGTCGAGACGTTTGTCGCTTTCTCATTGTTTGACAGGAAAATCAAACAAAAGTTCAGTTACGTACGACAGCAGCAATAAACGGCATGGAATATCTGACATCTGCGGGGGGGGGGGGGGGGGGGATTACCTTTCAATCACACAGCCGTATTGCGTATTCTGTCAAGTTGTATTTGTCATCTCTGAAGAAGACTGTGTTCAGAGTTACATAGACCTATAGGAGCACAATGTGTGGAGATTTGGAAGGCATCTGCACTTCGTCTGTGCCTACTACTACACAGTGTTGTGATTAGCCGTATATTTATTCGTTTTAATTCATATACAGTCGAACCCGGTTATAACGACAACGGCTTATGCGACACCTCGCCTATAGCGTCAGATATCTGTGCTACCAATTAATTCCTAACTGTCAACCGTAACATTATACTCCTCGGTTATAACAACACTCGTTTATAACGACACAAAATATTCTGTCCCTTTCATGACGTTATAACCGGGTTTGACTGTACAGTATTTCACAACGGGATATACCAACAGAAGTCTATCAGTACACAGGTCCAACTGCTACATGAGCTTGTAACAAATGAAATGAATTCAGTCTTCCGTCAAGATGCAAATGAGATCTGCGCGCTTCTGGGATTTGACGCAGCGTAGAATGGTAATTCCGTAGCGACGATTCGGGACAACCTATCGGTCCCATCTTCACGCGTCAGGCAGTCCAAGAAGATTGCCGGTAACAATTGGTACTCAGTTTATATAGGGAAAGGTGTGGGCGGTGATTGGTTCAATTAACGCAAACTGAATCAATCACCACTCACCGGTACAGTCGGAAATGTTCTCTGTAGACAAATAGTGGTAGCGCCTTCCGACGATGTAAAATGTGAAGTCTTCCCTGTACATGCCACAGACGTATAGGGGGAATGGAGGTCTAGCTCCACTCATTCTCAACCTCGGTACTACATGAGGTTGAGTTTTAACGATGTAATGAATAAAATAATGTCACTCAGCAGGCTCCCACGTTTTAATAAAAGGCTGCACGGCGATTAAATTTTTATGCGTAATGATTAAAATATTATAAACAGTATACTAATTATCACAAAAACGTCAAGTGTTGAACCCACGTTCTTAGCTTCTGATATGTGGTTTATTGTGGGAATGAACAATGCAACTGGCATGATAGTAGAAAGTCTGCCTGTCCCTTGAACAGCGCTGCTTATTCTATGATGCTGTCTTTTTACATACAGGAATTTTCAAGTTTCCGATTTGAATGTTCAAATGCAATGTCACTAGTCTAATAATGACAAGTGTTTGTGTTACTTTCAACGTTTGCCTGACACTTTTCTATTCGCCTGTTTCGAGTATTTTTTTTTTTTACATACTGAATTATACAATTATTTCTAACTGCAGACACATTCTTCTTCATATTTACAGTTGCAGTAGCTTTGCTGGCTTTTGTGACTCTTCAATGATTACTGGATATGTTCTTTTTTGAATCATTAATTACTTGTTTCTCATATTTTCCATCGTACTAAACAATTTGTTATTTTGGTTATACCTACTTTTATTCATTAGTTTATGATATTTATTATTTCTTAATTTTTAACAACCAAGTTCAAAATACACATGTAAGCACGGAATAGGGAACGAATGCGAAAGATGGGACTTGTCAAATTTGTCCGATTAATAGTCAACGGATATGCCGTTAGTCTGAATACACACTTGAAACATTTTAGGTTGTTGCAATAAATACCTGAACATAGTTGTTAGCAAGTAATTCACAAATCCTTCTGCCAAACGCTCCCATCCATGTGCAAAATCGACGCTGGGTTTACTTTCAGTGTTGAACACCAACAAAAAAAGATTTTGTTTTCACAAATGTGCCTAAATATTTATCCGTATATTAAAGTTCATATTTTAAAAAGTTCTAGTTCATTTTTGCGTAAAAAGTGTGCTTTTACTTTAAAGGGTCCCGCAAAATTTCAGATTTAGCCATAAGGTTTTCACAGATAGTAGTTTAAAGACCCCTGCCAAAAACGGTACAGAACACAGACCACGAGATAACCCTCGCGGAGTTGCGGGCGTGTTCGGTGCGGAGAGGGGGACTACCGGAATAGGTAGGAGCGACAGACTGTACTACTACTGTACACAGGCTGAAAATATCAAGCATTTCATTGGCTAGTGCACCGCGCGAATGCTTTCAGGATGGGTAGTAACTCTCGTCATTCACCATTAAATCATGCGCGTGTGCATCTATTGCAGGGGTGTCCAAACCGCGGCTCTCTGACATATAATGTGCGGCTCGCTACTTTTTGCATTACAATTCATATAAAAGGTAAATAAAAATTTTGAAGCTTTATAATTATTTACCGTGCATAAACTGAGGGTCCGCTGGAATAAAGCGTAAGTTCAATGTTCATGGTTTTTGTAACAAAATGTGCATGTAACAATAAAAACGTGTGTGTAATATTTGTTCATGTCTTGCGGCTCTCAAAAATCTGAATTTCAGCGTATGTGGCTCTTACGTTAAGAAAGTTTGGCCACCCCTGATCTATTGCATTCCTATCTGGGATCAACTCCTGCTCTGCGGACAGTAGATTGCCTACCTTGCTTTCCACTGTCGTCAGTCTAACTGAATACAAAACGCACATAGTGACAGTGGAGAATGATTCACAGGGCCCTTACGAACGAAATAATGGGACATATTCTCTACAGTCCATGTTTACGGTAACTTCATTCGCATATTCTTTCTCGCCCTCTCTTTCCTTCTAATAAAATAATGCATTTTAAGGGGCCTTACTCTCACAATTAGTCCCATGCGGCTGTTGTAAATCTTGTCTTGCGATCCCAGGAAACCATTAGCGCGACAAGCAACATTTCCTGGACCCATCGCCCCATCCACTCGGTCGAAGTGCAGGCTCGTAAACCAGCAAGCACTTCCACATCACATGGGGGAGCCACTTCTTAAGAATTCGTTTTTTTTACACCTCGCCTCTCTTCTAACACACATAACGTACCAAAAATAACCGCATAACTCATTCCACAGCCATTTAATGGGAGCCGTTAGATGGACCAAGATTGCCTACGTTGCTTAAAACACGCAGAAACAAATGATATTCGCGTGGGAAACCGAACACATGCGTATCATCTCATTATTTACATGGCCTATATGAGGGTTCCGAGCTGAATTTCAATTCAGAGGAGATTACGGTAGCTGGGCACCTGGTATCACCCCCTCTGATCGTGAGGTGGTCCATCAGTATCAGCCAACAGCAGGAACTCTGCAAAAGCGTAAAAGTAAAGCTGTCCACGTGCAAGCCACGAAGGCATATGGACGAGTGGAAATAAAGCTGCATTCATTCTTAACCTCGGTACTAAATGGAAGTGAGTGATCAGCGTCATGCACCGGCCGCTTTACCCTCGGTACCCATTGAACAGGAGGGTAGATGGGCCCCAGAACCGTTGTGGACGCATTAGAAACTAGAGAATTCGCTAGCTTTTGCGAGGAATCGAAACACGATCCCAAGGTCTTCCAGCCCGCAGCTTAGTCACTACACCAATTAAGATAATGCAAATGCGTTCTTGCATTTATTATATCTTACGGTTTACTTCAATTAATTATTAATTTATTTAAAGTTAATTGCAGCCTTCACTGTTGTAGACCTGCACTGATTGCAAAACTACTGCTGGCAAAGACAAGTGACAGGAGTCTTGGCGCACTACACACACTCAGCGCACACTCAGAATTTTTCATTGGAGGTGGGCTGACCCTGAGGCTATATATAATTTATGTCCGATTTTAAAAACTACGTTATAAAAACCATGTCATAAATATAGTAACCGTGACGTATCACTGTTTGTAACTGCGCTTATATACTACGTACATATACATGTAACTGCACGTTCCATAACTCAATTTAAATCACAATGTCTAATCTTATTTTTTAAATTCGCCTAAGACTTCCGACGTTTAATTTATTTTTTCAAAATTCCAATGCACTAGTCACCAGCCGATTTCAGTGGCTCATTTGGGCTGAAGGGTAAATTGCACAAGTTTGATATCATCACATCTAAAAATCTGTTTTTAAATTTTGATTTGGGAGAGGGCTGCAGCCCGGCAGCAACGCCCCCCCCCCCCCGGCCCTTTGGGTGCGTGTCTGAACCTATAAAGGATATTACATAAAAAATATTTTAAAGACGACCTGTAGCTCTTGATTTAGTAACATCCTGTCATGTACCGGTATAAATTTATCATATTGTTAGTATCTTTTGAGAAATCAGGATTTACATATGAACCATAACGTCTTCCTGCATGCCTACTTGCCACTCTATAAAAACACACAGTGGAGTGGATCTTGGCACTAGTTCGAAGTGAGCGGTCAACTTCATGCTCCGGCCACTTTACTCCAGATGAATGAATCATTGCCCCCGTACTCACTGGATAAGGAGAAGTGTGGTCTATGTGATTACGAAGAGTAAGATTCTTACCGTGCAGGGAACACAACCGCGGCAGCCTGGCTCTTAATTAGCCAGCCAAGTGACTACCCATCTCAAATCCAAGTTCACACAAAATACAAACTATTTTATTATTTTATTTAATGACGCTATCAATTGCGATGGTAGATTAATGAAATATGAGTATGGAAAATTGGTAGAATGATACTGACAGGTGATCATCGAAATAAGACTATGCAGAGAAATCCTGTCCCAGTGACATTTTGTCCACCAAAGATCCAATATGGCCTCCCCTGAGATCAGAATGGACCAATAAGCCCACTGATGAAAGTAAAATTAACCCGATAACTCTAAAACTGTCTCACTTACAATGCCTATAATATTTAAATTAAATCTGTTGGATGCCTTGTAAAATAAAAAAAAATGCCAATGGACACGCCTTCCTCTTCTATATCCAGAGTATTCAGTCTGTACAAAGAACGCGTAAAGACACGGCGTCTGTCTACTCCAGCCCTCGTCGTTATCTGCCTCCAAGCAGTGACGGGAATGAAAAACTAAGTTGACGATTTTGCCCCGATCACATGACATTCTTAACAATAAACCTTTCTTGGAGCAGAAAGAAATAATATTCCGATCGAAACCGAACATTTCAATACTCTGTAGATTACAGAATACGTAGACTGCAATAAAAATTAATTTTTACACTGTAAATCGAATTAAATTTTAAAAAATTACATTATAACTTCCCATCGTCCCCTTACATGCCGTTTGTAATAATTAACGTTTGGTGGTGCGCACACCCTCCACTTATCAAATAAACCCCTACACACAACAAAAGGGTTAATACGAACTAGGCACGACTCAACTTTGTGAAGGCACAATAACCATATTAGTGTCATTATCCCTCTGGCTCTTCAGGCAGAGCGGGTGGCGGATCTTTACGGGATGCAACAAGGTGTTTTATCATCAGTATCACCATAACTTCCAGGACAATGCGCAGTAAACGTAACTTCTTGCTCAGTCACAGCAGTCGCCTTTAATATCCACGTGCGCAGACCTCTCGACAGAATCACGGACAAGAAAATGAAGCATTACGTTACGCACGATGACTGTATTACACGAACAGAGAAGTGTACTCCAGGGTAGCCAGCACATATTTTAAACACGCTTTCTTTTGATTTTGCACATCTCATTGGTCTGATGTTTACTTATTACGGACATTCAAAGTCGGCCGTTCTTCGCCTGAATGTTTCTTAAAACAAACTGTTTATCTTCACAAACATTGCTGACAGCAAAACAAACGAAAAAAGTTCTTTTTTTTGATGACATGCCGTCCACGCTACCAGTGCGACACTTATTGTCAAGGTCCAAACACGCATTACATCGCAGTATGAGCAATCACAAACTGAATATGCCAGAACAGTACCTTAAAGCAGGCCACGACCGCTTTCTTCCACATCATTTACAATTCATTATTCCAAAGCCAAAATAAATAATGTGACACATTTAAACGCTTCGAAATTTCTGAGATCGAAAGCTGGGCACTCGGAGAACAACAATTGCGTATATTTAAGTCTGACATCCCTTTGTGATACACAACCAAGAAACACAGGAAAAGGTTCAGTCAATCATAACTATATTTAGTAGTACTCTACTGTATATTATACTGCGACATGTTTCGGCCTTTATCAAAAGCCATCATCATGCATACATTAAATATTTGCCGAAGGAATGATCACATACAACACAATAATCCCCCTCCCAACGTGATTGAGATGTCAGTCTTACAGTACTGTCGTGTTGTGAGAGCAGAAACCAGAATATAAAAAATAAAACAGTAGACCTATACCTTAAAATGGATAATACATTTAATACACTGTTTTTCTTTCCAATAGCTCGACAGTCCCTAGTGGGCCTATGCCGCCTCATTATCGAGGCTTCACGATCACACACTTTAGACACACCACACTAGGTAGGACTTCTCTGGACGAGGGACCAGCTCGTCGCAGAGACCTCTACCTGACAACACACAACACTCACAAGAGACAGACATCCATGTCCTAGGCGGGATTTTTTTTGTCCCGTTTTCTCCTTTGATCCATTTTGTATTTTTTTTAAATCCTTCTGTCCTTCATGTTCCATATTACTGTCCTTATACAACAACACAACACAAACATCCATGCCCCCGGCGGGATTCGAACCCACGATCCCAGTAAGCGAGCGGCCGCAGACCCACGCCTTAGATCGCGCGGCCACTGGGATCGGCTTAATATACTTTAAGATTTATTATTTTGTTGTTTTATACTGTTTTCGGCTCTCACCACACGATAGTAGGCCTACTGTAAGACTGAGATCTCAATCACGTGGGAAAAAATTACTGCGTTGTATGTAGGCACTCTGTCTTCAAGTGTTTTATATATGCTTGATGATGGCTTTTGATAAAAGCCGAAACATGTCGCAATATAATATACAGTAGAATACTGCTAAATATAGTAGTGATTGTCTGCTCCCTTTCCTCTATTTTTAATAATTACGTAACCAAAATGTGTGAAAAATACAGCATCAATTTTGGTGAATTACACAAATTTACACCCCTCTAAATTTCTGAAATCGAACACCAGACACTCAGATGAACATCAAATAATTACGTACATAAAAGGCGTCAAAATGAGAATCAATTTTGGTGCCTTCAGTTGAAAACTGTCCCGTCTTTTGGGAAGGGTGTTCAGTTCCTTCTAATTAGAATTCCTTCTGTCTCAGCCCTGTAATGCGTTGCATTTGTGGAAAGAATGTTTAGAGCAGGCCGAACACGGCAATAATACTTCTTCAATAAATTACGTTAATTTCACGCGTTCAGCCACACAGTTGTATTATTATGTATCGCATGTTCTTTCCCATCACAACACGACGCATCAGTTTATCACACACGTTAAATTAGCCCGACATGTGTCAAAGCATAATGGTTGACCATCGTCACGTGATGCACATATCACGAAAGCCACAACAATTTAAAAAAGCGTTACAATCGTATAAAATAGAGATGCGCAAATTTAAAAAATCTAGGAGGTGCCATCTAAAAATTCTGGGCGCCAGAAGGGTGATACGAACCAAGTTGCACACCGAGGGCCCACAAATATTAGGCAACATCATACAAAAATTCAGTCGTCATGGCGACCTGGCGCCTGGGATTTGCGCATCGTTGCATCAAAATGTATGGCCATGGCTTCCTAATTGTAAAGAACTTTTGAAATTATGCTAAAGGCAGCGTAATTATTTTAAAAATCCATAAATGTTTCCACAACAATAAAACAATTAATCCACAGCGTTATATTTCTACATTACCTCACACCGAGTACGCTGGTACGGCCATAAGGCTCTGCAGTCTACAGTGTATTCGGAAGTTTCCAGATTCGAATACCTGCTGGGATACTTGAGGTTATTCGTGGTCTTCTTCAGGCCCTCCACTCAAATTCCAGGATAGCAGACCACTTTAATTAGGCCACGACCACTTTATACCAAATTTTTTCCAATTCATCATGTCCTACTTATGCTACACAGTGAGACAGGATATTAACAGAGTCGTAAAATAAACCACAAAGAGAAGGAAACGGTTTGGGAAGCAATACGTAACATTATCCTCACAACGAGGAATACAAAGCCACTTAAACCGTCCCTCTAAGCGGGCTATAAGCGGGATATCAAAAGATATATGCAAAGCAACCAAACAGTGGTGAACGCAAGTAATCTTTTGAACTTTAAAAAATCCGCTAAGCCGCCGTGCAAACATCCAAGATACATACCCGATGTTGCGACGCTAACCGCAAAGCACAAGCTCAAAAACAAGCTGTCTTTGTAGGCCTGTACTGCTAAACATTTGTCATATGAAACACCTTTCGAAATAACCTAGGCCTAGAACTCAAACAGATCTATAGGGCCCAGATCATTTTATGTCACGTGACCGTTCTATTCTTTTCGATAAATAATGAATAAAGTTCGATTTGAGGTTCAAGTAAAGCAGCAGCTACAGACCTGCTGGTCAAACAAGGACCAAAATTACAATATCCCGATAACATTAACTGCATATCCCCGATTTTTTCCCAGTGGCGTAACAGCCCCTAGTGGGCCAGGACCTCCTCATTATCGAGGCTTCACGATCATACTCAGACACACCACACGAGGTAGGACTCCTCTGGACGAGTGATCAGCCCGATGCAGAGACCTCTACCTGACAACACACAACATTCACAAGAGACAGACATCCATGTCCACGGCGGGATTCGAACCCGCAGTCCCAGCAAGCGAGAGGCCGCAGACCCACGTCTTAGACCGCGCGACCACTGGGATCGGCACATCCCCGATACTAAATACTATGAAATGCATTCAGGCGTTTTGGAGATGTAATTTGCGGCTCCAGATACAAAACACTTACACTCCTCTCTGCAAACATCACCTCCATAATTCGCTCAATTAGCCTAACGACCATATATACAAAAAGTCTTTCGTAAAAAGTTTCGCACACATCCTTAAAATCTGCCGCATATTATCAAATAGTAAAGATAAGGTACAATTTTCCCTGTCGACGCCATGAAGCCATACAGGTGGAGTACAAATATAGGTCCACTCATTCTTAACCGTGGCACTAGATAGAGGTGAGTGGTTAACTTCGCACCCTGGCCGCTTTAACCCCGGAAAAGAACCCCGGTATCCATTGAATAGGAGGCTGGGTGGGCCCCAGAGACGCTCTGGACGGTTTGGAGAAGATCAAAATTTCTTGTCCAGACCGGGTTTTTTTTCTTCTTCCTGTCCGGGGTCTTTCCCTTTTGATCCATTTTGTACTGTATTAAATCCTTTTTTTGTCCATTCACTATGTTCCATTTAGTCCTTATACAACAAACACAACACAAACATCCATCCCCGGATTTTTTTTTTTTTTTGCCCCTTTCGTCCTTCATGTCACTTTACGTTCCATTACCGTCCTTAACAACAAACACAACACAAACATCCATGCCCCCGGTGGGATTCGAACCCACGATCCTAGTAAGCGAGCGGCCGCAGACCCACGCCTTAGCCCGCACGGCCACTGGGATCGACGGATTCGAACCCCGGACCATCCAGCCCGTATCCTAGTCTCTACACCGACTGAGCTATTCAGGCTCCCAGGTGATATCAAATAGCACGCGTCTAATTATCATAGGCCAACAATGACAACAAAATACACAAGCACGCGTATACAATACGTGAAAAGCCATGCTACTATTTTTCAGGTGCAAATGATGGAAACATGCATAATACAGCCCCCAGTCTATATGTAAAGACGGGTGCCAAGTATTTCAGAGCGATGAACCACGTGGCACAATTGCCTCTCACTCCTTGCAAGTGGGATGGCTCATCACTCTGGCAACACCAATGCTAGGATTTAAAAAATGTGGCAGTAACAGTTACTTCTAACGGCATGACCTTCCAATGCAGTATCATGAAAATCGACAAACTAGTTCAAACTTATTAAGTAGACAAAAACAAACAGAAGGGAACCTAATGTCCGTCACGAAATCATGAAGTTCCATGTTATGAATTTTTATCGGTCAATTATTAATACTTCTGCCTATTAATAAAGAATGTAGTTCATTTAGAAAGAAAACTTCCGATATCGACTGACCTCATATTATTCTTGACAATCAAACCGTAAGAAGCCACACTGGGCCTTCCCCCATATTCGTATTCCACCCATTTAATATCCTCAACAGTAAAGTTAGGCATCTTTATATTACCACGTTTCAACGTTTAATCAATCGCCTTTCGGTACAAACCTTTTCCGCAGTCCTTCGCCTTCAAATCTATACTAGTTATCAGATCAACCATAGAATATTCCTTCGACACAACTTTTTTGGAGGAATGGTTCCAATTCTGTTTTTTTTTTTTACGGACAGAAATCGTTCATATTTTTCACTTACTTCGTACTTCCAACGAGCCTCACAGTAACATATCAGGGTCTACTGGACAAGCAGCAAGCAAAGTACACAAGCACACTGTGTGAAGTCTTTGGCCTCACAGTAACATATCAGGGCATACTGGACAAGCAACAAGCAAAGTACACAAGCACACTGTTATGTTTTGCCTCACAGTAACATATCAGGGCATACTGGACAAGCAACAAGCAAAATACACAAGCACACTGTTATGTTTTGCCTCACAGTAACATATCAGGGCATACTGGACAAGCAACAACAGTACACAAGCAACTGTTATGTTTGCCTCACAGTAACATATCAGGGCATACTGGACAAGCAACAAGCAAAGTACACAAGCACATGTTAGTTTGCCTCACAGTAACTTCAGAGGTTCTACTACAAGACAGAAAGTCAATCACACTTGTACTTGGCCTCACAGTAACATATCAGGGCATACTGGACAAGCAACAAGCAAAGTACACAAGCACACTGTTATGTTTTGCCTCACAGTAACATATCAGGGCATAATGGACAACAACAAGCAAAGTACACAAGCACACTGTTAAGTTTTGCCTCAAGTAACATATCAGGGCATACTGGACAAGCAGCAAGTAAAGTACACAAGCACACTGTTATGTTTTGCCTCACAGTAACATATCAGGGCATACTGGACAAGCATAAGAAGTACACAAGCACACTGTTATGTTTTGCCTCACAGTAACATATCAGGGCTCTGGACAAGCACAAGCAAAGTACACAAGCACACTGTGAAGTCTTTTGAAAAACAAAGTAGGATAGGCCTGATATGCGCAACACACTTCTCCAAAACATAATTTACATTTGTTACTGTCGTTCCCACGCATTAAAATGTTTAAACACTTCAGCGATGTATAACCTGCTATTGATTCTACGTACTGTATGGTAACCTGCCGTATCCTCCTTACATTATGTGACGCAGTTCATCTTTATGTCAAATGGATTAAAATGGAATCGACAATAACGGAATGTTGTGAAGGAAAATGTTGCTGCAAGACGAGAATTACGTCATACGGGCTGGACAGTGAGAGTCTTTGTTATCGTGGGTTCCCTATTATCAGGAAGTTTGTAACGGAAATGCAAAGTATTATCTATTCATTAACTGACGTCTTGATGATTAATAGAAGGCAGAGAGAGAGAGAGAGAGAGAGGTAATTACGAGGCGCGGAACGTAAGAACAGCCGTATGGAAATGTATGGATATTTATAATTGTTATGTCTGAGTTGCCCAATAAATTACGTCTCTTTGAACTCAACCAGCTAATTTCAACAGAACGTAAGAGAAAGAATGAACATAGACAGCGCAAAACATATTTACTCACTTCTGATGTACTCGATCTGAAATGTCTAACAAAATAGAAAGTAATAAATATATACATACATCCTAATCAGCTGTCTGAAAAGTAGAGACTTACTCGTTGCTTAAATGTTGTTTTATTTCAAAATGTAGGTATAATATTCATTATGGGACGCCTTAGCCAAAGAAGTATATATTCCTATTTTCAAAACAGAAGGACCACGCAGGCATAATATGCAATGCTGCAGCCAATGGACGTTAAAAGCTAATATGTTCTGGTTAATTTTAGTACTAGACATCCCCGTTGGTATGTACATGCAAAAGTATATTTCACTCTTATCAGTAGTACAGTCACAACCAACACAAACACTTGCGACAAGTAATCAGGCTACCGGTTTCAGCGCATAGAGCCAACATCAGGCCTGATGATGGCTCTTTGTGCTAAAACCGGTAGCCTAATTACGTATTATAAGTGAAGTGTTGGTCAAGACTGTACGATTGATAAGGGTAAAATATACTTTTGGATGTTCTGGTTACTAATTTAATTAAAATAAAGGGAAAAGCATCGATGGCTAGAGGCAAACATCCCCCCCCCCCCGTGAGGTAACGAACACCGAATGATATACGGCCGACTGCTCCAGAACCTGGTTTAATTAAACGGATACCAAAAAAAAAAAAACATAAATTCAATTCGAGAACAGCTACAAAATCAACTGCTAATTTACAGCCAACTGATTTGAACCTAACTCTCATTTACATAAAAAACCAAGCAAGTTTGAGGCCCGACTGTCCGCTACACTGCCTGACGCACCGGCCCAGCAAAATGTCCGGACACTCGCAATGAATCAATCCACAAAACCGCCGTCACACTCAGGTGCTGTATACGTATCATAGATCACCAGTTCTTGCACGGTAGTTGTGTCCGTCTGTCACTGAGAAGAGAAAAGCGTGTGAAATCCGACGATGCATTACACGATTGGTCTTCAGGAGCCCTTGTGACTAAACCTGAATTGTCGATCAAGCCCCGTATATTATAAGTGTACTTTTGGGGTGCAAAAAACAAAGCTCTTTTAAAACAAATTTTATTTTAAAAATGAAATATTTAGCACATTTATAAAAAAAAAAATTTATTCTGGAGTCTAAAAATAAACGCAGCGCCGACTATGCACACGGATGCGGAATTTGGCTCATTCTGTAGAAGCTCCTGATGTAGTACCGACCAACCAACTGAATGAGGCAGTGTCCTTCTTCAGAAAATAATAGTCGTTTGCTCATATAGTCAAGAAATCCCCCAAATTTAAAACCCGAACATTCATTAAAATCTTTATAACAACCAAAAATGCACTAGATAAAATACATATGTAATGTAATTAAAGACCCCTACATACGTTTCGAGAAGTTGATTTTACTACGTACTATGATTGTACTATGATTGTACTATGATTGTGGCTTTTGTATGTTTTGGGTTTTTAATGTTTGATCTTTTGAGCGTGTAAATCGATGTGATGTTCTTGTATTCCTTTGCGATGAACCCCTGAGGATGACAACTTGTGTCGAAACATATGTAGGGGTCTTTAATATACATTACATAGTATTTTATCTAGTGCCATTTGTTGGTGTTGTTATAAAGATTGTCACAAGATGCCGGTGTATATAATATAAAGCATATATAAAACTTCATTATAACATCCACAACAACCCTCCAATAGCACCTACTCCGAAAAAGTCGAACCAGGTCCAAAACCTTCCAAGCGATTTATAAGGAACCTGAGTTTCCGATACCCTACATGTGTGGTCACACACGTAAAAGGTAAAGAACCCATCACAGGCCTTGGCAGGCCCCTAGGGATCCAGGAGGTCGAGGCTCCCAGATTTTTTAGACAATCGGCAAATGAAGGTGGTAAGGTTGTCAGCCCTACGCACCGGCCGCCTTTACCTCCCCAGCAAAGATTCCTGGTACTCATTTCTGTTAGAGGCTGAGTCGACCCCAGGGCCATAGTGCGACCGGAACGATTATGTCAATGAAAAAATTCCAGTGACACCATCGGGAATCGAACCCGCGACGTTCCGGTTTGTAGCGTAGTGCCTCAACCAACTGCGCCACCGCGTACAGTCCTTCTATAAAGTACGGATAACAAAGGACATAAATGGGACAAAATTAAATACGCTACAAAAATTTAGACTAGGCTTCCAAGGCCAACAGCCACTGAAATCCGCCGAGTGGTTTTGGACACGAAACATAAAGACGGACAAAGTCTACTAATTATACGTTCACATTATGCATACGGCGAACAGAAAACGCAAGGGTCATTACGTCACACGGCACTGTCAATATCACACTCCATACAGCGTCGATGGCATGCAGGAGCGGCTCAACACATTAGGCGAAATAGGTGCTCGCCTAGCGCAGGAAAATTCAGGAAGCAGGGATAAATTACTATGAAGATTGCACTTCACAAAACGGACACAAAGCTTATTATTATTATTATTATTATAAAAGATGTCCCTGTCCACGCCATGAAGGCATGCAGAAGGAACACAGCAGGCCCGGTCAACCGTAGGCTAATTCGCGGGCAACACAGCATTGCTGCCCGGAAGGGGGGGGGGGGGGGGGAGGTGCATTTGAAATGAGATAATGTCTTTTAGTCCTCTTCCTGGCAAAGCCGAGTTAGAACGCCGAAGAAATTTTGAAAACATATGAGCTTTTTATTATGGAGACCTACATTAACTGACCCTGGAGTCGACTCGGCCTCTAAGAGAAAGAGTACCATGAATATTTCCTGGGGGGGAAAGGCGGCCGGTGCGTAGGGCTGACAACCTTACCACCTTCAAGTGCCGACTGTCTAGAAATCTGGGAGCCTCTACCTCCTGGAACCCTAAGGGTCTGTCCAGGCCTGTAATGGTATTGCTTTACCTTTTTACATTACATTAACTAATTAATTTTGTAAAAAGGTGCTAAAAGTAGCAACGCAATAGCTTACGTGGTGTACTGCATTTTTTAAAGATTTTTCCTTTCATTATCGTTAAACTTTATTGCACATGATATACACAAAAATACACAGTAAAATAATATAATTATACATATAATTATACATAAACTTATTCACTCTTCATTCTGTGTATTGAATTTAATGTTACCCGCATGCAGACCAAATTGTGCCGCCGATGTAGCCCGTACCACATAAAAGGTTGACTAAGCCTGCAATAGAGGTATAGCTCCACTCATCCTTAACCTCCGCATTATATCGAGGTGAGTGGTCAGCTTCATGCCTCAGTCGCTTTATCCCCGGAAATAACACCGGTACCCAGGTAGGGACCAGGGCCGGTCTGGGCGTTTCGGAGAGCAGAAAAATCTCTTACCCCTGCAGGGATTCGAACCCTAATCGTCCAGCTCGTAGCCCAGTCAGTATAAGACTATGATACTATGGTTATTTTACGTTGCACGTGTGCAGTCACAGATGAGGGTTATCGTGGAAAGAAACGTACGGAAATATTAAGCTTCAGCCAGGGCGACAAAAACTGTGAGCCGGTCCTCGTGGTAGGATGATCAATGGGGCTGGATTTGGAAGGAAGCAGTACGGGGTACTATCTCTGCATCCGCCTAACAGGACTGAGCAAAACCACGAAAAACCTGTCAGGACAGCCCGTGTAACGGACGCAATTCGACCAGGGCCCACCCCAAACACAACTCACTACATCTCTGTAAGATCCTGAATATGGTATATCACATTTAAGATTATCTTCTTTTTGGGCCTTTTCATCTCTGGTATTTTAAAAAAATAAAATAACAAATTCAAATAATAAATAGTAAATCACACACTACGTTTCGGAGACAGGATCGGTCCCCGTTTTCAGGCTAAAATAATGAGACCTACAGAGTTGGGCTCGACAGGGAAAGCTACTCTGAAATAAAATACTCATCGTATATCAGTCATTAACACACATTAGGTCGGCGTGGAATTGTGACGTCACCAGAGAAAATACTGACACAACCGTATAACGCAGTGGTTGCCAAACATTTTCGGTGTACCGCCCCCTTGGTTCCATATACACACCCACAGCGCCCCCCTACCTTTTTTAAAAAACATAAATGCACTTTTATTTCCACTTTTATTTTGTATTTTAAAATCGTTTAAATAAAATTATAAGAGTTAATCTTAACATTTTATGTGTTAATTATAAATTAAAATTTATTATATTTTTTATGATTAACAATAATTAATCTAGCAATAGTTTATTAAAAAAATAATATGTGCTTGAAAGATTCATAATAAAATACTAAGAAATTTAGTTCATTTTTTATTTTTAACACAAAAATTACTTTATTTGAATTTTATTATAAAAATAAATGCACTACTTGTCTACTAGCGCCCCCTGTGATGATAACAGCGCTCCCTTCCACCTCTCTTACCTATTAGCGTCCACCTCGGTAATCCCACCGCCCCCCAGGGGGCGGTACCGCCCACTTTGGGAACCACTGGTATAAGGTAACAGGCACACAGATAATGTAGCCTACATGTAGGCAACAAGGCAGGCAGGTAAATTGTTGAGCATTATTTAGGTGGCTATGACAAGCGATTTTATGAGCAATATTGGGCCAGTAAACCGTACTTTTATTCCCTGTTTGACGTGTCTCCTTGCATTAACCCGCTGGAGGTGGGGAGAGTCTTATAAACCCCTGGCGACGGTCTTCAAGCCGATTCCCGTCGCCTTTTGCGATCAAGTCTGCGACCATCTTTGACGTACAAGATGTACTATACCAGATTTTCGCAGAGCCTCCATCAGTAACAGCACAAAAAAGCAAAATCGCCTCATGTTACATCATGAGGTTTTAAATTACTGTTTACGACGACACCCATCACTGAATTTTGAAAACATCACAACGACATTACGGGTATCGTAATCACTAGCAGACAGTCGATGCAGCCCTGACTCTGCGCGACAAACTGATATGCTTTGTTGTCATTATAACGCGGTAATGAACCTTTCAGCCGATCACAGTGGCCGCGCGGTCTAAGGCGTGGGTCTGCGGCCGCTCGCTTACTGGGATTGTGGATTCGAATCCCGCCTAGGGCATGGATGTCTGTCTCTTGTGAGAATTGTGTGTTGTCAGGTAGAGGTCTCTGCGACGAGCTGGTCCCTCGTCCAGAGGAGTCCTACCGAGTGTGGTGTGTCTAAAAAGTGTGATTGTGAAGCCTCAAAAAATGAGGCGGCCTAGGCCCCATGGGGCTGTCGAGCCATTAAAAAAAAAAGAACCTTTCGGTTCCATCAAATGTTAAGAATTTGATTAACTGTGGGCCTAATGGCCTCTCAAGACGGACTCTCCTCCATGGGATTAGCTTGGTGCTGCTCTCCTCAGCAGGTTATTTTTAACAATGTCGTATTCACTGCAGAGATTATACAGTTCACGTACAGTGGGTCTAGCTTCTATCGTAAAGAGGCCTAAGACAGAAGGAGGAAAGTCTGGAAATGTGCTGGAGCTTAACAATCACACTACGACCGAGACAATTTAACCATGGTATTTCAACTGCATACGTTATTCAGCGTCGAACAACAGAAGAAAGGTCATTAAAGAAGGAATATAATGAAGCCCATTTTCGAAGTACTGTCCCCGCACTAGCCTATAGATACCGAGGGACATCAAACCAGCATCCTAGTACTTTAGGAAGTAGTTTCAGGGTACAGCGGTACTACTACTACCACCACTTGTCCAGAAGAACGCCATATTTCACCTTAAGGGACACTGTAAACACTGCACTGGTGTTTCGAATATCCAAGGATATTCCATGGATCTTATAGACTAATTGAGACAGACCTGCCAGGTAAAAGATTGTACAGTAGCCATTTATTTTATTATAATGGTAGGGTAAAGGTCTGTGCCTGCAAATCTGCGGCCTCTAACGGGCCCATTGTTCGTCTCCCGGACGACAGATGAATATGGAACATTGGTGGAATAAGTGAAACCGAAGTACTCGGAGAAAACCCCGTGCCACTACCACTCTGTCCACCACAAATCCAACATTGACGACCCTGGAATTGAAACCGGGCCTCCGCGGTGACAATCCGGCGACTAACGACCTGAGCTATGGCACCGCCGTGCACTGGCCGCAGGAACGCACCGCATGTTCATGCTGACACGGACACCGTGATCACTTGGCTCGTGACAATGACTATACTTCTTCCCACGGCCGCAAGGGAAGAAACTGCTACGCCCATTACCCGTCCTGGGTTTCGATCCCAGTAAAGTGACATCACAAGAGGTAGATGTTTTCATCAGGGATTATATAACGGGGTGGATCGAATCTCTGGTGAGTCAGTGAGGGTGTGTGGAGTAAATGTAGGGGAAAGAAGTGAAAGAGCAGTGGTAAAGCTTACGGCAAGGGTGGGGGTTAAGAATGTAAGGGAGGATTAGAACGCAAGAGTACAGTCAGGTATGTATTCATTTGTAACCTAAGCACACAGCTACAACGCAGGCAACGTTGAACCCACCAGTTGTCTGATACATAAGTGACAGCTGCGCCCCCCCCCCCCCCCGCGAGGGGGCGGGGAGCAATTTCGATCCTCAATAAACAATACGCCGATAGGTATTGTGTTCGGTCAATTGAATGACACAGGATGTTAAAAGGCAGCAATGCTGTTTTAAACCAAACCCTACTGTAGGTAATAATTATAAACTGAATTTACAGCACAGTATTAAATTACAAACACAAAATTTAATATGAAAAGTGTCTCAGAGATCTACAGTCGAACCCGGTTATAACGACATCGGTTTATACGACACCTCACCTCGTCTGTAGCGTCAGATATTCTGCTACCAATTAATTCCTCACTGTTAACCAGAACGTGACACTACTCGGCTATAACAACACTCGTTTATAACGACACAAAATATTCAGCCCCATGCCACGACGTTATAACCGAGTTCGAATGTAATTCGATTTAATTAATAACTATTTTTTGAAATCACGTTTTAAGTAAATATAACATTATCCATATTCCGTGTAATAGACGGACCACACAGTATTTAATCGAACTAACTGCACGAGTAACAATATTTTTATTGTATTTTGTGATGCTCCTGCTACATGTTTCGGCCGATATATGCCATCTTGAGGGGAGTAATTTTCAAAGGTATGCATTTATAATACAATTCTGTCCAAGATGTGCATAGTTGAAGTTAAAATACTACGTTATAGTTACGGTTACATGTGCAATTCGTTGCATTAAATACCGTATAAACATTTTAAGTAATTTTTAATTGTTGAGGGGTGGGAGGGGGTTCAAACTCCAAACACCTCAAGGGAGCCTGAGAAGAAAAGAAGAGTTCAGGAACCACTAGAGCCCTCCACACTCTTTTAAGGCTATGCCCCTTTCCTATGGACTCACCAATACCACCATTCGTTTCACTTGATGCTGTACAGTCTATTCATTTGTTTCATTATTTATGCCCATGATGTTAAGTGCTGGATGGACAATATAAGCTAAATACGATCCACAAACTTTTTTTCCACGGCGCGAAAGCCCCTAGTAGGCCTAAGACTCCTCACTGTCGAGCTTCACGATCACACTCAGACACACCACACTCGGTAGGACTCCTATGGACGAGTGATCAGCCCGTCGCAGAGACCTCTACGTGACAACACACAACACTCACAGGAAACAGACATCCATGCCCCCGGCGGGATTCGAACCCGCAATCCCGGCAAGCGAACGGCCACAGACCCACGCCTTACACCGCGCGGCCACTGGGATCGGCACAAACTCTTAATAACAAGGCCTAAATTCTCCTACTGGACAGTAAAGATGGTGTAATTATAAGTCAACAGAGATACAATTGTCAAGATTCTCGTCTTCGGGGATAACGTCGTGTGATCTGGTAGATATGTATAGCTACCCTGATGACGGGGCAGCAGTTTCCTCTGGTATGTCCGTATCTGCAATACTACACGGCGTCACATCCCAGAAGACAGCAATCTTCATAGCCAATGCCATGAGAACCTCAAATCTCATAGACAAAAAACCAAACACATGAACGTGACATGAAACCAAACTCTATTACAAATCACAATATAGTCCAGGTCATGATACATTTTCTTTGAATACAGACGCCGGCTCAAAAATTTAGGAGCCAGAATTTCTCCCTGTTTCTCTGAATTTAATCGTATGTTGCAACAATTAACAAACTTAAACTTTCTAGCACTGCTCTTGCTTGTAATATGTGTTGTCTAATAACTCACAAGATGGTCATACTCACTGCGGATATTCTTCTTACACGACACCACTTCTTGCAGACTTTTTTGACGTAAAACGTCTTACATTTCAGTACACATAGGTGGGTCACCTCGGCGCTCGCGGTGTCAGACTTTCGCGTTACTTACGTTTCTTCACAGTGCTCCGCGCCTACTTCGACTAGAGCAGTGAATGATACATAATTTGAAAGGTAAGGAATATGCCTACACGCTAAAAAAATAATCACCGAAAAATCTTGAAATCTGTCAAAATCACCTACGATTTTCACACTCTCACCATCTAACGTCTTACATTTTCTGAAAAAATACAAACTCCAATACAGTCAACTTCTTTCTTTCTTTCTCTTTCTTTCTTTCTTTTTTCTTTCGCCCTTCCCTCACTCAAGCAGCTAAAACATTTTAACACCCGCAAAAAAAGATCGCCAACATTCAACTTGTCGGCGTGACGTTTTACGTACAATTTGCGGTTCAGTCGTAGCTTGAAACACCGAAGACATTTTTCTTACCAAAACATCCGGAAGGGCATATAAAATCAAAACGAAGAATTAAATCTCCTTAGAGATACGCTTAAATAAAAACTGTCATAATAAAACTGCCTATACAACACTAAAATACAAAATTAACCTGAAAGGTACAACGGACCTGCTTCCCTTAACTGTCGCTCCGTCTTCTGCACCAATCGCGGCAAAGGCCCTCAGAGTACCTTCCACGCACTTCCACATTATGCTAGACAGATTCTGGTACACTGTCCGTTGTTGGCGATATGCGAGCTGTTAATAGCTAAGTTCTTGTTGAATTGGGCTTTTCAGAAAGAAAAAAAAGGACATTAATGTAAAATACACGCTTCCAAAACTCTAGGCGCCACAAATTACCTAGGCTCCAGCGTGACCTGGTGTCCGGGATTTGTCAAGCCCTAATATAGGGACACTAGGCCTAATCAGTCGTTGAAGAATAGCACCAATTCAAACAAAAAGAGTAACGAATATTGAGGGAACGAGACTTTGGAGAACAGGGAATTTGGAAAATATTTACTGTTGTACTCAAAAGCTCTATTAACTCCTCTGCCCAAAACACTTCATGATCAAAACAAACAAATCACTTTTGCCACGTGTTTTGTACATGTGTGAAACAAGGTATCTTGCTTTCAATGGAGAATATGAGGAAGTGTCTTAAGATTCATACGTGGATAGTTCAGAATTCTGTGTAACAATAAACTTGATTTTCATAGGTCCTTCTTCTTCTATGGCATTACGGTCCTTTAAGTTTGACCTTAGCCTCCCTTGTGATTCTTGCCCATTCTTGTCTGTCTTAAGCTTTAT